>JAMBUR020000004.1:2400000-3600000 GCA_023721895.2 Talaromyces albobiverticillius
GCTGTGGCCGTCATTTCTCAGTTGTATCTAACCTACGACGACACAAGAAGGTCCACAAGGGCGAAAAGGAGGCTGGCTCTGGTGAGGATGAGGAATAAATCAAGGCATCCTCATCGATGCGCACGCATTGTATAGTCCTTCACACTACACCGTTTTGTGAATATACGAAAATGGCGCGCTTTTCCCGACTCGAGAGAATTAGCGGCCTCGGTTTTATTTTCGGCGTCCAACGTGGTTTTTAGTTGTCCGCATCATGATATCCTGTCTCAGATGGTTTTTTTTCTTCCCTCCATTTTTATGCCATTGTATAACAGGTTCTTTTTTTTTCCTATTGCGCATTCCTCTTGCTGCTGGCTCAGGCTGTGATTGGTCACAGAAATTTGATACCCCAAACCTGGATTGTTTTATGATGAATGGGCAGGCATATGGTCCGACAAAAGGACCAATCAAAAGGGGATTATCCGGTGATTTCATTTTTTTACTTGTTGCTTTTTTTCTCTTCGTGATGACAATAGAGGTTACAATATGTTGCCCTGGAAGTGGTTCATGGCGCGGCTGACATATTAACGATATACATTTTATGGACCTCGCGAGACAGAGAATTTGGTTTCGCAGGCATGGACTTGCAATTTACTACGTTCTGATACCATCTGCAGATGTTATGTTGTGTTTGTTTCTTTTCCCTCGGTTTTCTTTGTGCGGTGTGCTTTCATATGTCGATTTCTGTCCGACGAGCTTGTTGGAGTACTTACTTCTTTACGGTCCTTATCTCTAATTACTTTTCTAATTTTGGGTGTTTGCGGAAGGGTGGGGAGAACTAGATGGTTGGATTGTTTATTTTGATCTTTTTTTTTCTTTTAGCCTATGTGATTCTCACTTGAGTTTGTGCTTGTACATATATGTCTGAGATTAACTGGCTATACTTTTTTTTCTATCTTCGTATCCTTCAGCGTTCTGGTGCGTACTTGTCTATCAAACTGTACTCTTAGCACGCAAATAACAAAACGATTGAACTTGAACGTCTTCCTAAGTTAGACTATTAATTAGAGTATGACTTGTCCCTGGAGTTGTCATCAATTCGTAATCAGCGTGTTTTGCAGCGAGAACATGTTGCAGTACATAAAACGAAAAGTTGGATACCTTAGGTGTCTAGGGTTGCCCGACCCACGTGTTTATTAATTGCCTATAATGGAAATCTTTTCTTTCTTTGGGTGCCAAATCGACAACGGCGATTACCATCGGTTTAAAACTAGGGAATTAATAGATAAAAAATAAATTGTGTATCGAAGTGTCTCGGCTTTTTTTTCCTAGTCTTTTTTTATCTTCTTGGTTGAGTAACTTACTACTACGTTGTAGTTGTTGAGGTGACATCTGATCCCTGCATCCATCTTTTTTTTTTTTTTGCTTTGTTCCCTTGTTATATTGTTGATGTGTAAAAGTACAATGGACTGGTAAGATATTCTAAGATCGATGACTACCCTATTATATTCAAGGTTTGTTAACAGAGAGCGTCTTAACTATGAGTACGTCTTGACCATAGTTGAACTGCTTCATGTGCAAATGAGCAAGTGCCTATCAGTCATGATACTAGGTCATCACTAGTAGATATAGGAATCCTGGCAATGATGCAACTTTCCGCACCAAGGACTTGCCATGTATGAATATGTGCATATGGATAAAGGGCATTGAGGGGTATGGGTTGTACTGGAAGAAGGATTTTCTAGTTGAATAGCAGGTAAATGTTACACTGCTACATGTATCTCAATGCATCTGGAAATTCACCTGTAGTCATGTCTCTGATTTGACTCACAGTATGACGTCTGCTAGAGGTATATATTCGAGGCTTGCCTCCTATGCTGAACTTTTTTTTCTCCTTTCCTTGAGAGCATCTACTTTCTAACTTTCTAACTTTCTACCCTCATCGACTGCTGCCTGACTTTCCCTGACTGTTGCCCTGACTTTTGTCTTCTTTCAAAATGTGCAACCTCTTTCCATTCTCTTTCCTCCTTCTCAGCTGGGCCATAGGTCTGGTACATGTTGGTCCAGTCGCCGCCGGTACAATCCTCGACAATGCTCTCGGCATTGTTGAAAGCTTCAGTCAGACGGCCATCACCGGATGCGACTTGGCCAATGCTGCCGGGGCTCCATTCAATGATAGCAGTATTCCTCTTCCCCCTCCAGCCTCCGGTAACGATACTGTGCTGTTTCTGGGTATAGGAAGCGGCTATCAGAACTACACATGCGCTAGCAGCAGCGCCACGCCAGCACCTATGGGTGGCTTTGCCAATATCTTTGATGCGTCCTGTATCGGGAGCAATGCTCCTCTTCTGTCGGTATTGCCTACTGCTCTTCAGAACAAGCCCAACAATACTGCTCTGGCTGCCGTGACGTTGGAGAGACTTTCGACAAATGTGTCGCAAAGTATCCTTCTTGCCCAGCACTACGGCACTAGGACGGCTAATGGCCTTGCTGCAAATTTCGACTTCACTCCGTATGGACGTCAGGGCTTTATAAACGCAACGGTTAAGGAACAGGGGAAGGCTCCAGGTACATCGGCTCCTGGCTCGGCGAATTGGCTTCACCTTGTAAACCACGATGCAACTTCTGCAGTCAGCGTGAGTACATTGATCGCTATCGCAAAAAGTTACTTTTATTAACAGAATGATATGAACAGGATATCTATCGTGTCTGGACTTCTGGTGGGATTGCAACCGACTGTACGAATCAACCCGATCAGCAAGTTCTGACGATCCCATACTCGGCTGTGTATTATTTCTATGGTCCACCGCCACCAAAATAGGCTTCTGTCCTTCTCTTCTGGAGGATTAGGTACATTTGCTAGATGCTTTGTTGCTATGCTGCGAGGCTACCTAGGCAACTCTATGATGTACCTCTTATGGAAGTCGGAGCCTCAGAGGGGCTTTTTTTCTTTGGCAGGATGGGTTCTGTTATTTTGTTAAGCTGTTTTAAATCATCTGGGTAAAGTGTCATTTGAGGTAGATTCCTGTGATCTACACAAATTGCAATATTAGCCTCTTACTCTCATTTATTCTTTATAACTCCTGATCGCACTCCCACTATTGATAGCACATGAAGTTTACAGTTGTCCTCGTTATAGCACCAGGATGATTGACTAAATACGTGGAACATTCATTGCCACATATTAATATAGGCTGTAGTAGGGTTGTTCAGGTAGAAACCCTAACATAATGGTAAACCAACGTAATCATGACGACCCCCTACATCACATAACCCGGACCAAAACTTTCCATTCATTCCATCCTCTTGTTCAATATGCCCGAGAAAACTTCAATAATAGTCAGGCAAAATTGTTTTGAACAATCTACAAGAACAAAAATTCTGCAAGCTTACTTAGAGGTGTAAGTAGGTAGTGCGCCACGACAACCCCCGTGTTGCCACGAGGATAGCCTATATACGTATCTTTTTTGGCTAATGATACTTCTATTATAGGTTCAAGAACATTTCCCTGATACATTTATAATACGAAGAGCACCTTCTTCTCGAAAACCGTTATACACACCACGTGCCATCGGGTTCAAGTCACCATGGCGACGCCATCTGCATCCTCAACTAGAGCCACCGAAACTAGGCCTAATCATAACACCATGGCTACTCAAGGAGGTGCAAGTTCTGTACCCACAGCAGCAAACAATACCGGAGGAGGTACTGGATGGGGTGATAGGAGCTTTACTAAAGGGGGAGGAGGACAAGAAGGGCCAGACACGGTGGGCTAATTCATGCGTCCCTTCTTTTCGGTGTCATTAGTTTATGTAAAATGGTTCTAATTGTTTCTGGTCGTCGAGCACTACAGTCCAGTCCTTGTGTCTCCGGAGATCACTCTTTTGCGCAACATTCGCCGGGGTGTCCGCATACGGTGTCGGCGAAGATTTCGGATTTTGTACATACGTGAGTTTCATTGTGACCTTTCATTCCCTAATAAACTAGGAATAGATTTGCTGAGCGATTGATTAGAATGCATGGACAAGGGAGATAGCTTTTTGCAAATTTCGCTCCCATGTACTACTCTATCCCCAAGATCGAGTTGTTATCGGATCCATGGATGGTTCTTGGAACAGGGAAAGCACTTCATTAAAGCGGTAGACTTGAAAGAAATTCTTCCGGTCAGAGCAAGTGGATATAAAAGTAATAACAAGTACAGCTATATATATACAAATGAATACTCGATCTAATTCAATGACATCCTCCACTTCATGACGTTGTATCATATTTCTCGACTGTATTACCAGCCTCAATGTTGTCAGTTGAGGCAGCAGGCGTTTTCTTTTCAACTGGGAACTTGTCTAGACTCTCATACCACTGTATCGTAGAGCCGATTAGGAAGGCCCATGACCCCCAGAAAGTGGCTAGGGAGCATTGATATGCGACTCCAGAGGATGAACTTCCTGGTCCGAGGGCACCGCAGAGCTGGTGATATCAGCCACTGTCTATTCTTGTATTAATTTGAATGAAAACCAAGCAACTTACTGTAAAGCCGATTCCCCCGATAAAATTCCAAGCCCCTATGTGCCATCCGAGAACCTTGGGGGCTGGAATATACCATTTTGGCTGCGTCTCGATGGTGAAAAGAAGACTATTCCGGTTGTCAGCAAATCAGTTTTTAAGTGTATCATTGACATGGATACAATATATATCTATGCCACATCTCATGCAGTGTGAATGAACTTACCCACTAATAACGAAACAACATCCACCCACGATCTGAGGCGTCCAATACACACCATCTGTCAAACCCTGGCTCATGTGGTTAATGATTCCTGGAAGACTCGTAAACCCGGCGATCCAGAAAATAGTGGCACCGATCAGCTGAACAAGTGATGCTAAAAACCCAAGCTCGTGAAAGTAGTGGGATTTTATTTCTGCGGCCGAAGGTAACCACTTAAATGACCTCTGGGCTTCAGGGGAGCGCTCTCCAAGTCCGTCCCGCAGAAAAGAGTATTTATTGGAGTGATGATGGGAGCAATCTGGGGATTCAATAGGCCTGACTTCAGTCGTATTGACCAAGTCTTCCTTTGATTCAATTCTTTTGATCGCAGTTTCCACTGCCCATCCAAAACAAGATGTCTGGTTCTCATTGACGGCCTCTAGGAGGAGTAAAACACTGCCTACCTCGAAAATGGTCGCACCGATAAATGCCGTTACGCCGCCGCCTGTTAGGGACTCGTTAGAGAACGTCGTCGAAGGATCTACCAGCGGTAGCCAGGCGAAGAACGAATTGATGACCCAAATCACTGAGCCTAGTGTGAAGATAGTCGCCACGAGGTAGGACACATCCCAGTAAGGGCAATATGTCACCATACGAATGAGATTGCGAAGGACGCCTTGCGGACTAGCCGTGCTTTCCGGGAGAATATGCCCGAGTCCATGCTGCTCCGGAGCATATTGGACGTGGATAGCATGACGGCCTTTGCGATTGTCGCGAGAGCGCCAAAGATATTCAACCCTGGGTTGTTTGCCGGGCACAGCCTGCTGTGTCCCAGGGGGTTTCTGATCCTCTTTGCTCTTAGCCGCAGGCCGAAAGTGCACGTTTGTTGGATTCAAGAATGCGATCGGCCCCGACACGTGTGTGGACTCGAGCGACGGGTCTGTTTGGGTTCGTAGGAAATGCGTCGCTGGAATGGATGCCGATTTGCGCGGCATTGTGGCGATCCTGGTATCATTGGTCATTTAACGAGTGAAAGACCCTCCAACTCTGAGGTCAAGATGAACGATTGACCGAATATATGGGATTCTGGTCGTTGTTGTGACGCCATTTCTAAAATTGCATGGCGTTTCAAGTCAGGCAGCCACGTGCCAACTATTGTCAGGGTTCTTTAATTAAGAAGCGTCGTTGGTCTGGTCAGAGCAAGTTGAATCAAGGATTTGACAGTTATTGGCTGATATACCCATAAGCCCCACTTTTGCTCTAACAGCAGCTGCCGTGCACGTGACATCATCCCGTCAGCGTCGCGCGCGAAGCTGCGTCTCCAAATGCATCTCCAAACACCGTTTTCTTTCAGCCATTATTTTGTTCCCATTGACTAAATCTACTCTCTTTAATTTAGTGCGCATACCTCTCTATTTGTCTGATACTTTTTCTATGCCCGATCCTTACATTTGAATTTCCCCATCTAGCGTCCTTCGGTCGCAATCTACGCCCCTGCGCGCAAACCACCAAACGACGTCACCTGTACACACCCTATTTCTGGACCGACCAGAAAGATTAATTCCTTCCGAAAATGGCCTCAGAATACGAGAAAAAGACCGTCGCGCAGTTGCAAGAAATCCTAAAAACTCGTGGTCTGACAACCACGGGGAAGAAGGCTGAGCTCATTGCTCGTCTTCAAGAAGCCGACAAAACCGCCAACGAAACGAAACAAGCTGAAGCGAAGCCTGACGCGACCGAAGATATCATTGATTGGGACGATGAAGCTCCTGCTGCTGAGGCGCCGCTGAAAGAGAGCACACAAGCTTCAACAGAAGCTGGTGCTGCTACTATTGCTGCCGGTGGCCAGGGACAAGTAGCAAACCCAGTCGCCGTACCCAACCAAACACTGGGTGAGGATCCTGCGAAGACGAACGATCTTCATGTCGAATCCACGGGTGAACAAGCTGCGGCGGAAGAGAAGCCCGCTGTCGACTACAGCATCGGACTGCAGCCAACGGAGATGGAAGAAGAATTGAAGAAGCGCAAGGCCCGTGCTGAGAAATTCGGCATTGTTGCAGAGACTGGAGAAACTTCGACAGAGGCAGAAAAGGCCCTTGAACGAGCGAAGCGATTCGGCACAGGCGCTTCCACCGATTCTGGAGTTGGGATTAACCGCCTAGACCAAGCTCTCCCTGCTGAACGAGAACGGAAGCGCGGCCGAGGAGATGAACAGGGTGGGCGTGGAGGCAAGAGACGTAACTTTAATGGTGGCAGCGGCGGTGGTGGTCGCAACCGCCCTCAGAATCGCAAGGGCAACAACCCAGCCGGTCGAAGCAACGATCCTAAGCCAGTGTTTAGCAATAAGGACAAAGCTGCAGCAGATGCTAGGAAGAAACGATTCTCTGCGGCTGCATAGTTGTTGCAAGAAGTCGGGAGCCTTCGTTCACGCCATGAGGAAATCGAAAATAATCCGAAAAAATAAACTATGTTATCCTTCTTTACATGTATTTTCACCGAAACAAATTTTAGGCGTTCATGGGAGACAAGACAAACTATTGACTAGGGGTTGTTCCTTTTAATGTGATGCATTACTGTTAAACTGCACGAGTACAAGTATTGAAGTTCAATGATACTTGAACAATCTCAGCATATAATTAATTGACAAAAGACTTGCCTACTTTGGAAGTATTGATCTCTTGCCATTCTCGGACATCAAAGATCATGTGATCCTCCATAACCTAGGGCTAACTTCATATCATATTTGATTACTGGCACCTTCTGAGAGAATAGGATTATGCCCGAGGTTAATCATATAATCTGATTGTTTTATTATATCAACATGGCTAGTTCTCTGTTCAGCACATACTTCGCTTGGGGTATCTATCATTCATGTGTTGCAAACCCTTGAAGACATCAAGCTCACTCAGTCCTTTTGTTTCCTAAAATCTCTCTTCCCAGCTAGCAGCTTCCGACCCACCATTCCATACCATCTAGCTCTCTCATTTGTATTTACAAAGTCTTTCCATCTCTGTGCATCCTGGCCCAAATCACAATACCGCTTTACGCAACTCTTGTGACCATTGAAAAGCTTTATCGATTCGTCTTTGTTAAACGGACTCAGAGAGTTTCAGAATATATGAAGTCGGCGAAAGCTTCCGTTACTTGGTCAGCTGTTTCACGGTCCTCGGGATCCGCTTGGATGGCGGCCACTGGTGGCGCGCGTTCAATGAAGGCAATATCAATGGAATGGTATGCATATCCCCTAAATTGGCTTTGGGGGAAACGGTCCGGCTGGTCGAAACGGAAGACGTTGATTGTAGGTGATGGCACAGATCCAGCGATCATAAGAGGCAGTTGACCATATATAGAATCTGTGGCAAGCTGCAACAAGCCGCGAAAAGAATCTTGGTCTGTCTCGCCTGTGTATTTGGGACCAATCCTGTATGATCGAATCAATTCAGCCGAGAATGAGGGATCGGGAGAAATGTCTAGAACCCATTGCTCCATCTGTAACGGGGTCAGGTGAATCCAATCCCGAGACCACAAGGCCATTTCATCTTTCATCCAGCCAAAGATAATCCCTTGAACCCAACTTGGGAAGCTCTTTACATTCTGCAGTGGAATAGTCGAGTCTTGTTGATAGACGAACCAATTAGGGTCCCAACTTGGCCTTTGGTATGCGCCATTGAGAAGGGTCTCTAACTGAGCGTCCGTCAACGAGCGAAGTGCAGTCAACTTATCTTTGTCTGATGCAGTGGGCGGGATACCGGTGCTGTCAACGAGACGGTCAAAGGTTTTTTGCGAGTCCTCAGGTGGTGGGAATGTCCAAATAGGAGATGAAGATATTATTCCTCTTTTGCAGACTGGTACATTGGACAGGAGGTGAGCGAGGACACACCAACCCCCAGCAGACTCTCCCGCAATAGTTACTTCGTCAGGATTGCCGCCGAAATATTGTATATAAGTTTGAATCTAAGAAGATGAAGGCTAAGGGTCAGATAGCGTGCAAAACAAAATTCTTGGGAGAAACAAGAACTGACCCACTGTAAAGCAATTCGTTGATCATGTAGCCCCTTATTTGCGAAATATGTTTCGCCGTTGGCAATTGACTCCTCTTCCAACCCCTTAGACGTCAGGAAGCCATGGAAGCCCAGTCTGTAATTAATACCAACGGATATGAACGGTTTGCCGATCTGGATTGCCTTTTGAACAAGGAAATTCCCTTCTATATTGTGTGCGAATAATCGCAAGGATCAGCGTTTGTTATAAAATCAACAGAGTGCCTTCTTGGTCACAAAAAAGATATGATCAAGGCTTCTCTACCTATGCAGTGACCTGGATCGAAATAAAAGAATATAATGGCTTACCAGCACCAAAGTTACCATCCCCTATTGTCCATCCGCCTCCATGGATCCATGCATAGACAGGCAATTTCTTTGCGCCTGGCCGGAGGGCTTCAGGGGGCGTGTGAATGTTGACCCTTAGACATCCCTCGACGTCCATTGCAGGTTTCCCATTCTCATCTAGAAGAAGTTCCCGCCCACCTCGATACAAATTCAATCTCTCTTCCAGGAGAGGGTCCAATGGCTGCAGACAAATTGGCCCATATTCTGTTGCCTCCAAGACTTTTTGGTTTCCATCTATCCCGTGGACGGCATTTTCTAGACGCAGCAAGCGAGACTGTCTAAATCGCGCCGGGATTGTTGCATACGGTATCCCAAGGAAGTTGACTACACCAGTAGATGAGAGTAATCCTTTGATGGTGAGATCCGAGGACGGGTGAACCTCCGGTCCTGGCTGGAATGCGAGAGTTTGATGCATGCCGCCTAACCATAGCCAGCCAGCGGCTTTTGGGTCAATTCATACAATATAATATATACCTAGATGACTTGATTGTGAATTCAATCCAGTATATTCTTCCATCACATAAACTTGCCCGAGTATGGCGGCGTCGGCGTGCCCGCCGAAATAGTCCCAAGGTTGTGAGAGCCATTTTTCTCAAAACTCAACAGTCTAAGTCCACGCGAGACTCAATTGTGGAGAAACAAGAGCATCTAGCGTCTCTAAACCGCGTAAGAAAAAGCGACGATAGCAAAATTTCGCTTCCCCAGAAAAGCCCTAATTGAAGCTGGGGTTAGCGTCCTCCCATGAAGGCCCGAAGTTTAGCCGTGGAGATATTCGTCCGCTATGGATGGGGGCACAGTATATATCACCTTCATAACCATTAGCTCTTTTCCCTCTTTTTTGATGCCTCTGAAATTGCCTACCCTCTTTTCATTTTCGTTCTTTTAGCAGCAATTTGGTCAGCCACACCAACCATGGCGCAAAGCATACTGGCGCGTCTTCGCAGTGACTTTCGAGTCATAGGTTACTGCATTATCGTGGGACTTGCTGCGACTGCCTTTGGGTTTGACCCAAGGTCTCACTGGCGGCTTTCTCGCGATGGACCAATACAACAAAGACTTTGGCTATTACGATGAAGCAACCGGAACGTATGCGATGACTGCAGGGGCTCAAACCTGTCTGTATGGCGTGGAAATCGGATGTATGTTCCTGGCGGCCATGGCGGCGGGCAATATTGGAACGAAACTCGGTCGTAAAGTCGGCTTGGTTTTGGATTCTGTTTTAGGATTACTCGGATGCGGAATTCAAATGATCCCTCATTATGCTGCTGCGGTTGTTGGCCGTGGTGTCATGGGGCTCGCTATCGGTTTCGCAGGTCAGTTCGCCATCCCCTATTGGAGTGAAGCAGCACCGGTCTATTTTCGTGGTTCCATTGTCATTCTTTACCAGTTTTTCATCAATGTGCCGACTCTCATCGGAACTTGCATTGACCAGGCCACGTATGATATGCAGAATAGATGGTCTTACAGGATCCCACTTCTGGCTACGTTCGTTGCGCCAATTGCCCTGTTATGCCTAATCTACTGGGTTCCTGAATCCCCACGTAAGGAGTCCTTCATCTCATTGATATTGCAAACTCTCAAAAAAACGCTGCTGAAACTTCTTTGTCATCACAGGTTGGCTGATCACTCGTGGCCGAATTAACGATGCCCGAACCTCCATTCGAAAACTTCGTGGCCCTCATGCCCAGATAGAAGAGCTTGACAGAGAGATTTCCCAAATCGCTATTTTTGTTGAACTAGAAACACAAATGGAGGCATCGACTTCCTACATTGAATGTTTCAAGGGTTCTGACCTTCGTCGAACAATGATCACTACCCTCGTTGCTGCTGGCCAACAGCTCATGGGAGTTGGCTTCCTCGGGTCGTGCGTTATCACCCTTCAATATGATTATCACCACGGACTGTCCTGGCATGTATATGTGCCTTAGGTATTCGACCTACTTCTTCGAAGTTGTCGGCTTCAGTGATTCCTTTCTAGACTCTGTCATTATGAGCATTACCTCTGTCGCCGGCGTCCTTGTGGCATTCGTCATTGTGAACTGGTAGGTCGTCGACCGATCATGATTATCGGCGCAGCTGTCCAAGCACTGTCAATGCTAGACTTTGCCGCTGTCGCTCAGGGTAATACCATCTCCAACTCGGCGGGCGATTTTATGATTTTCTGCATTTGCCTATTCACTTTCACCTACTCCGTTTCCTGGGGTTCGGTAGGCAGTATTATGCTTGGGGAAGTCCCGTCAAATAGGCTGAGATCTAAGACAATTTCCATCTCCATGTCAGCGAGCTGGATTGTTTGCTTGGCCATCGATACTGGAGTGCCCTATCTGTTAAGCGCAGAGTACGCAGACCTTGGAGCAAAGGTTGGGTTTATCTTTGGACCGATCGGAGTGTGTGTTTTCATTGCGTCGTATTTTGTTATCCCAGAGACGAAAGGGCGCACACTAGAGGATTTGGACGAGATGTTTATGAATGTAAGTTGGCTCCCATGCCTAATTCTCCGTCGGCGCATCGCTGATTATTGGTTGTTTCCAGGGCATCACAACACGCAAATTCAAATCATATGTTTGCACCGGTACTGTTGGAAGTTTTGATACAAGGGAAGCAATGGATGAGAAGCAGATTATCGTTGAGGAGATTGATCATGTACCGCAAGAGAGAGTGTAGACGACCGTGACGCGAGAGAGGATGGAGAAAAGTCGGACGATTGTAGCAGATGATTTCTTTGAGTAATCGGGCGGAATTTGTTGATTTGTATTCATTCTAAATCTCATATAGCTTTTACATATATAGGTTTTTTTTTCTCACTTGCCAAAACGCACCTGATAGTTATATGCCGGCCAAAATAAGGGGCTCATGATTGTGAATGTAGTAGATCTGACCAGTTTGCAAACAAAACATATCGTCGTCCATTCTTGATAATCATAATCCTAGAAAACTTTGCCGACATAAATCCACTCGTCCGAGATGCCTCGTACGTATTGGATTCGGTTGGAGAAATTTCCGGTTGAATCGTTGATGCCCCAAGTTTCGGCGTCGGGCCCGAAAGCCGGGACTGCGAGATCATCCATCGGCAGGGGTGGCTTACCGGCTATGGGAATATTTGCTGATAGAAGATGTTGAATCCTTAAAATATAAGCCCATCTGATGCAAATCTAAACATTAGTTGTCTCATGCGTCAACAATCATAACTCAAACAACTTTGTTTCGTCTCATCCGCGCAGATTCCCGTGCCTATTGCACCTCTGTGATCTGGTATAGATCTCCAAGCTTCATCCCCTTATTTACGATGCTTGTCAAACGACCGATTCGTATCGGTAATGTCTCGGGGGCTACGGGCGACAGCCCTTCAGCCATGGCTCGCATGGTTGCCGAAGACAATGTCGACGTGATCACAGGAGACTGGCTTTCCGAAATGAACATAGCATGGAACGCGGTTGCAAAGCAAGCAGACCCAACCAAGGGATACGAAAATGGGTTCTATGAGCAACTGAGCGATTGCCTCGATTCCATTGTGGCAAAAGGAATCAAAGTTATCACCAATGCTGGTGCACTCAATACTCTAGCCCTGACGGAAAAGGTGCAAGAGCTTTGCATATCCCGAGGCTATGAACATATGGTAGTTGCTGCAGTGCTAGGCGATGATCTGACGGATTTAATTCGAGATCCAAATAAATTGAATGCTATGGAATTCCCGCACCTTGATCACGCAGAGAAGCATATACGTGATTGGGAGCTTGAGCCATTCTCAGCAAATGCATACATCGGGTGTAGGGGAATCATCGAAGCACTGAACGGGGGTGCCAGCATAATTATCTGTGGAAGATGTACCGATGCATCCCCTGTT
Source organism: Talaromyces albobiverticillius (assembly GCA_023721895.2). Taxonomy (NCBI): domain Eukaryota; kingdom Fungi; phylum Ascomycota; class Eurotiomycetes; order Eurotiales; family Trichocomaceae; genus Talaromyces; species Talaromyces albobiverticillius. The sequence goes on from JAMBUR020000004.1 coordinate 2,412,917, forward strand.
ATGGGTGCTGCATCATGGTACCATGGCTGGCAGGAGGAGCAATACGACGAGTTAGCAGGAGCTCTTTTAGCTGGACATTTGATAGAATGTGGTGCCTATGTGGTAGGAGCGAACTTCTCGGGATTCAAGGATTTTCTGCCAGATCTTGTCGATGTAGCCTTCCCAATTGCTGAGATAGATTGCAATGGGCGTTTGGTAATCACCAAAACGTCCACTGGCGGGGGTCATGTCACACCAGAAACGGTGAAAGCACAACTGCTCTATGAATTGCAGGGACACCTTTACTACAATCCTGATGTGGTCGCTGATCTCTCCGGTGTGAAAGTCTATGCAAGTGAACCAGAACGAGTACACGTTGGCGGTGTTTTGGGTTTGCCGCCACCAAGCACTACCAAGGTCATGTTTGCAGCGCCAGGAGGGTATCAAGCAGAGGCGACATTTTTCATCAATGGTTTGGACGTACAACAAAAAGCTAAGATGATGGCAAATCAACTTGCACATTCATTCAAAAATGGAAACTTTTCAAAGCTCAGTATTGAGTTGTATGGAACCGAGACAAAGAATCCAGAGTCGCAGCAAGCTGGTACAGTGCAGCTACGGGTGTTTGCCCAAGCAAGGAAGCTCGAAGATATCCAGGCAAACAAATTCAAGGTTCCCATATACGCGCTCCGTATGCAAAGTTATCCAGGCTACCATATGAACCTCGATTTTCGAACCATGGAACCCAAACCTTTTATGGAGATCTTCCCCGCGTTGATACCGGTATCTGCTATTCAACAATTTGTGCGTCTTGGTAAAACTCACATGATACAAGTGCCGCCTCCATCTAGGACAGTCGATTATCCTACTATTCGACCGTCCTACGAAACAGCCAACCCCGTGGACCTCGCAGGATTCGGACCAACTGAGCGAGTGCCACTTGGCAGCATCGTGCATGCAAGATCCGGTGACAAGGCTGACAACTCCAACATCGGATTCTTTGTCCGCCACGATGATGAGTATCCTTGGCTTCAGTCAATGTTAACAATCGATCGCTTGCAAGATCTCTTTGGACTTGATTGGTACAAGTGCGACCCAAATCGAAGAGCTGAGCGAGTCGAGTTTCCTGGCATAAATGCTGTCCATTTGTAAGTCATTCGTTCATTTCCAAGACGGCCGTTGATGTTGCTGACCTAGAAAGCCGTGTCCTTGATAATCTATCAGGTGGAATTGCTTCCTCGGATCGTATTGACGGTCTCGGGAAAGGTATCGCAGAATATCTTCGGAGCAAATATGTTGACGTGCCAGTGAAGTTCTTGCAGCGCGGTTGGATATAATTCGGCAAGTCATTGAGGTCCTGGATTGCAGTATTTGGATTGCCGAATTTGTTCGATCAATTTGGGGATAGATCTTTCCACCTTTAAACTGCGTTCGAATAGCGTAAAAGTTTTGGGGCGTTCATTTTAGATGGCAAAATGTTAGGTTACGAAATTTGATTCACCGAGGAGCCACTCCATCCCGAATAGCATGATGTCGCGGTTTTCACCATATACTGTAAAAGCTTCCTGTAAAGAGTTGTGTACCGCCCTCTGTCTTTGTGTATCACTGTATCAGTGTATCGTAGCTTTGAACTTGAGGCCCCATTGTGAGCACTATATAAGCCAATAGCATGCCGGAGAATAAACACCAACCAGACACGCGCAAGCAGTAATTATGCTCGTGCAACGGTCCATAGTGGCATAGTCCACTCCGCTTCGGGGAATTAATACCATTCTTTGCTTTTTGTGCTCATATTGGAACGGAGTCTCCGTGGGTGGACCTAGAACATGGGTGATGGTGAATATGCGAGGCTCAGCGCAGCCCTGCCCGCGCTAATGCACGTGCAGCGCCGAATCAGATTTGCAGATGGCGATTTCCCGATCTGACTGGTCTGCGACCGGCCAATTGCTGCCCGAGGATGCGCGGTGAGAATTTGGTAGAACATCTCAGGATTCACGGGTACGCGGCCTGCTACCATGGAACAAGGAAGAAAGAATGGGTCAGGAAAAAGGTTCGGCTCGAAGGGCTAGAGCCAGACGATCCATGGCATGGATGTTGAGCAATGAGCAGTGGAATGTGATAAAACGGCTGGCGTTTGGGTTCGTCAAGTATGGACTCGCTAACAGTCGATGGGTCATATCCATTGTGATGTTGGTGCTCATCTCGTCGCTGACTCGCTCCTCTCACGGGCCGCTCGCAAGACTTTCCCGGACCTTTCATGTTGGACGATTTCCTGGCGAGAAGCAGTTCTCCAATAAACATTAAAATTTAAATGGGTGCAGTTTTTGCGTGACCTGCGCTGCATTGAAAATCCTTCGGAGTACGCCGAGCAAGCACCTAACGAGGCAGTCGGGATGGGCTGCACTTGCCATTTGGTGCATGATTCATCACCTGACCAGCCCGCCCGCAGAAGTTACTCTGCCGTACATCGCGGGACTTTTTGCCCCCCAACAGCAACGCCGTACGGCGTACGGAGTACGCACGATAAATTGAAAAAAAAAATATTAATAGCACTGCCCGGGCTAACTCGACGACTAACACTGCTCGATGCTTCGCGCTAACCGATCACCGCCGCTTCTGACTCGACACAAGCCTTCTCCACCGCCGTGCACAGGGCCTTTCAACGCCTCTTCACGCCACTATCGCTTTCCTATCACATCCTGGAACCCTGTCGGATTCTCGAAATGCCTCTCCACAGCTCTTTTTCTTGCATTGTCTTCTCCAACAAGCCGGTCTAGGTGCTTAGTCTGCATTTGTGGGGCATAATTGTTCTCTTGCCTAACCCAACCAGACAACTTTGGCGAGGTAACTCGTGCTCTCGTAGCCGCCCACTGCTCCTATCACCATGGCAGAAGAGGCCTTGGCTTGTTTGGAAATTTGCGAAAAGCGTGATCTTTTTAATCCGACTGGAAACCCTGTCGATCGCTCACATATTTCTATGGACTATGGATGGTTACCTGCGGGTTAGCGATTTTTCCTAAGCAAACCCCTGCAATATAATACTACTTCACTCCGCAGCCGACGCGTATGGGGGATTTTCCTTTCCAGATTTATTTTCACTTTCTCCCTCAAGCCTACGGTCATTTCTAATGCATGCAAAAAATTTGCATGCTTAGCTGAGCTCGAGTGACGTGTCAACGGTGCCGGGCTCCCTCGCCTCACTTCACTAGCCACGATTTTCCAGTGTGGAGACCAAAGTGTGGCGGAGTCTGCAGGAACAACTGTCACTGTATGCCTGCTTTGGTAACCTCTTCTTGACTATGCTAATAATATATTTCCAAGTTGAGCCTTGAAAACTGTGTTCTGGCGGTCAAGAATCATTACTTATATACGTCATTCCTTTAAACCTGACTGTGGCTGCTTATATCGTACTTCTTCGTCTCATCCGCCGCCCATGTATCCAACTCTATATGATTATTGAATTCACTTTACGACCGTCCAGAGGTATATACGTCTTTACGCTCATTGAAAAAAAAAAAAAAAAAAAAAACACTCTTGGAATTTTGGAACAGCGGCTCGCAACCAATCGTCACATTTCAAAGCTATATAGGAATACTATCGTGAACTCGATAGTTCACATACCCAGACTTCAGACTTGTCGTTATGATCCTGCGAACAGCCCCATTTTAAAATTATAAACGGCATTAATGAGGTCTTCTGGCCTGGCGCCAGGACTCCGAATATTGTCGCACAATGTCGTCCCGAACAGACCGAATGCGAAGTGCTAGACTGCCGGAATTGAAGCCCCCAATGAACGCTGCCGGGATGCCGCCACAGAAAAAGTCACCTGCTCTCGGTTATCCTGGGATTCCGCCTTCCAGGTCTAACCTTCCAGCGCCAGTTCATTCTTCAACAGAACGCAGAAGTGAATCTCGGTCGACAGTGCGCGAGGGCGAATCTTTTAATGTCAGGCCCGTGACGAAAGCGTCCCGATCCCTGTCTAATGAAGAAGATGCTCGCTCATCAGGTTTACCACGACTAGCTGGCAATACTCCATCACATAGACGTCCCTCGGCACCTTCACTAACTTCTAATCGCCCGGGACCTTCACCCGCTCCATCTGCTATTAATAAACCGACAACAATGGAGCCTGTCAATTCCAACGTGGGAAAGTCTAGGGGGGTCGGAGATCGCCCACGGAACGTTCTTCGCAGAAAGGCAAATTTCAGGCGACAGGATGAAGATCCCGAATCAACGATAGAACGACTTAATGTTGACTCTAAAGTAGCAACAGTCCCGGCTACAGTCTCTCCATCTCCACATATGACTCGACCAGAACATGGTATAGGTATTATTGCCCCAAACTCTCAGGGCATATCACGCTCAGAGAATTCTTCCAATGCGTCAACGAGATTACCGAGAGTGAAAACTCCAAAGGCAACGGAGAATAGCCCAGTTCAACAAATTCCAAAGGAATTCATTGGACTACGGACTGTGATAAATACAAGCAATCTTCCGCCTCCACCGACACCCATATTCACATCGGCCAGTAGTCCTTCAACTCGCTACTCAGAATCTCCTGGTATGTGGAGCAGTCGAGGTTCTACTCCAACGTCTCTCTCCTCTTATTCTCCAGGTATCACTCAGCCCTCAACAACTGGCTACAGATTCAAGCAACAAAGTCCAATTCAGATACGTCAGGTAGCTGGACTTCGAATGACAACCACACCGGTATCGCAAACAGATGTTGATGAGCCCACCATGTTGGGCCCAATAGCTACTGATGTTTATCCGAGGCCTGAGAAAGTCGATGTTCCCCCAATGCAACGAGTCAATGAAGAACCCATGCCCCCGACAAGTTTAGTGCAGGAAAATCCATCGGTCATAGCACAGTCTTCTCAGAAGCCGCAAAGTGGTAGCAATGAGGAACAAGATAACATTAGCAATGCGTCTACTTCCAAACCTCTCAACAACGATGGTTCATTCAGGCCTCGACGACCGAGTCGCGACGGAACAGACAAACTAGAACAGGCCGTTTCTCCTGTTATTCGGAGCAATCTGCCTGCCCTTCGAGCCACTCATGCACGACGCACCTCAGCAGACAAAATTACCTCGCCAGAGCGGCTCCGTATAGCTCCTGTGAAATCGGCTGCCACTTCTGTGGAATCTCTTCAATCGACAGCATCCACCCGCATTCCATCTCGCAGTGACACTACAACTCAAATTCCACGAAAGGCAACAAGGACACTGGTTAAGCCTCCGAAAGAGTCCAAACCCTCTGCCAATACAAGCTCTTCGCCAAGCAAGTTCAGTCTCTTCAGCAAGAAATCAAAAGCCGACCTCCCTTCGTCTAAATCAAACCCAGGGGAGAAGTCTGCTCGCAAAGGACCAGCAGCCGGAACTGGCCATGAGGGTTATGGAAGGTATGCTCAACGAGGGCGTAAATCTAGCATTGGCAGCAGTAACAGCATCCGAGCACGATCTACGAGTACTAGTGGTGGTACATCAATTGCTAGCAGCAAGGCCTCCAACAGTCAGGAACCAAACATCGATCCCTTTCTGCTTGAGCGACTAGAGCCTGTTGTTATTAATGGAGGCGGAATGGATCACGAGCAGCTTGTCCGAACTCAGAGCGGCCAGAGTTTAAGTACACTGAGTGCTACATCAGCATCGGGCTCTTCAACTTTCAATGGTAGACCAGTCATGGGAGGATACTCATCTGAGTCTCTCAACTCCTCGCTAGATCAAAACAAACAGGCTCCCAGACTTTTCAGCTCAGATACCAATCTTCCCTCCCAGGTTAGGAACACGCAACGCACGAAACCTACGATTGCAAGAAACGAATCTGCTCCTTCTCAGGTTTCTAGACTCCCAACGGATTCCTCACGTGGCATCACTCAGGGAGCATCAGATGTTAGCCAGGATGCCAATTTCTCAGCACTACCGCCAATTAGCAAGGTGAATTCCAAATCAAGTAGTACAACATCACCCAAGACTACGAATACCACCAAGCCTAGCCGAAGATGGAACTTTTTCCACAGGAGCCAGAAAAATGAACCAAAGCAGCCGGCTCCAGCCCCAACCAGCACTGCCTCCACTGAAACTCGACTTCATGCGCATGTCGCTTCCGTTCCCAAGACTCGCCCTGTTGCGCATTATGCACAGTTTCTTGAGGCTGATTCAGATTCTCTTGAAGAAATCCTAAATCGGGTGGAGGAGTCTCCTCCAGGTGAAGATGAGACATACTTGCAAGCACAACTCGCCCAACCTACTGAATCAGCTTTAAATATTCGCCACGGAACCAGCGTATTGCTTCCGTCGCCTCCTATGGCTTGGAAGGAATTTACCGCTGAAAGCGTCAATCCTCTACAAAACAGACCAGCATCTCCAAAGGTTTTCTTTCAGAAACAGGATGAGAGTCCGGACCAGGGGAATCGGAGACGCAGCAGGTTAGAACCAGTAGGACGGATACCGCGTGTAGTGTCGACCAGAGACCGAGACCGAGATCATAAGCCCCCTGCTCAGTCATATTCACGACCATTCAGTCGCGCCGAAGCGCCTTCTATAACTATTACAGCCGGTCCCCAGGCAGACGTTCAAGATGCCTATGGTCGATCAAAACTCGGAACTGAAATAGACCCTCTTTCACAAGGATCCATCTACACATCGCCTGGTGCTTCTTCGGGCCCCTTCAGCTCTCAAGTACTCAATGAAAGTGCGAAATTCATGTCAAGTGCATATACAACCAATGAATTTATACACTTTTCTCCCCAAAAGCAATCTGAAGGTTCTAGCTCTACCTCGGAAGGAGATTCTATTTTGGCAACTGTGGCCAGAATGGGTATCAAGTCTAACTCGAACGATTATGAAGAGGAGATATGGGCTGAATACGATGATCTTTTAGATACCATGATGGCTCCGGGTGGTAAGACACAGCAAAATTCCGAGTCTATGGGATCATTCGAATTGGCAAAGAAGGCAAGCAAGACTTTGCAAGCGGAGATCAGTGGCTCTGATATTACGCCACGGATTTCTACTACTTCTGACACATCCGCTGGTCTTACTGCCACATCACCTGCCCGGTTAAGCGATGCCTCAGTACGTCTACGCCGTTCCAAGATCGCCGCTGCTCTACATTCGCCATCGCCGCAAGTGTCTTATAGCGAGCTTATTGCTGGATACTCCGAACGCAATAAGAGTCTCTCTGATGTTGTCCCTGAGGAGAATCCTACAGAGCCATCTGAGACGAAAACCCAATCACAGTCAGATGAGCTCCAGTCTCCAACACCGACTAACACGCCCGACTTCGAAACTACTCGTCGCCGAAACACGATGTTGTTTGATATGGCCGAGAGGATGCGAGAGGGTGCCGCAGCACAGACAAACCTTAGATCTGCCTCTCTCATGACAAGCAGATGGCTCTCGTTTGGCCGAGTGCTTTTCAGCCCGGCTCATAATCGCATTCAAAAGAGCGAATCTGAATGCATCTTGATTATCGATGGACTTGGCAATGATGACTGGTCGTACTACTGCGCGCTGACTTACCCTAATGCCAATATATACAACCTGAGTATACGCTCTGGATCATCCTCCTCTTCGCCTCATCCAGATGCATGGAAGCCACCTGCCAACCATCACCTTATCCACCACACTAATAATATCGGCACTGCATTCCCATTTCCGAAAGGGTTTTTCTCGGCGTGCGTTATCAGGTTCCCCGCAGCATCTTCTGAGGACGGGCAAAGACATATGTTGTCTGAATGCAAACGAGTCCTTCGGTCTGGCGGCTACCTGGAAATGAGCGTGCTGGATTTGGACCTTGTGAACGTGGGTAACAGAACACGGAAAGCAGTCAGAAAATTGAAAGAGAAGATTTATCTTGCGGATCCGAGCATCAGCCTCAAACCTGCAAGTGACAATTTCCAGAGACTGTTGGGTATATGCGGCTATGACAATCTGAATAGATGCATGGTCAGCATTCCAGTAGCTGGAATGATTGGAGGATCTACTGCCTCCTCCAACTCTAATAAATCAGCTTCCGAGATACCCAGCGCAGGGACTGGATTCTCATCTCTCACGACGACGACAGGTAGTTCAGCGTCGCATCCGCATGCGAGAACACCATCAGACGAAACCGAGCCCTCTCTCGGAGACTTACTGTCTGATCCATCTCCATCTGCTTCAAACGACGAGTCGATCACGAAAGTGGTTGCTCGGGTTGGACGATGGTGGTACACACGTTCCTACGAAATCCCAGGCTTTTCAGACCCGACTACTGACCAAAGCATCTGGGCTGAACGGAAACTATTACGGGAGTGTCAAAAGAGAGGGACTGGATTGCGATTGCTTATTGCTTATGCGCAAAAGCCGAGCGAGAAACGAAGGACCGTCAGTCTATGATGGCCTCGTGACCGATTACATATACATTATAACTATTTCTTTACGAGAAAGGCACGATTTGATTATTGATGAAACCAATGATTTACGACATTACTTTTACACTAATCTCATGAACGGTGGTGATTTATGATGCTTACGAAATTTTCAATAAGACGCATCATGGACCTCGCGGTCCGACTCTTTATATTTGTTTGCATGGTGACTATATATTGAGCGACTTATATTTATCATCTAGTTTTACTCAGCCGGCGTCTTTGTTTTTTGTATTTTTTTCCCCCCGGATCGGGCACAATATACCAAGGTTGTCTTTTCATTCCTATGTTTGATTTAGTTATGGGTGGCTTTCCCCCTTTTTTCATTGTGATATGTTTCTCCTGTCCTAGTGACTCTTTCTTTGTTCCATTCTTGAACATTTCTTTTTCTTGTCGACATCTATTCTCTCGGAGTTTGGCGGAACTCTTTGCTTCTTTTAATTTTTTTGTTCCTTGGAGGAATCTATTCAGGCGGGTCTATGGATGGATTGATGGATTAATGGGCTATATGTAGCCAGTAGTTAATTTTGAAATGGGAACGATTCTTTCCTTCATTTTTTTCGAGTAATAAAAATCTAAATTACAAGGGTAGTAGAATGCGCCGGTAGAGAGAGGAAAAAAAATGAAGACTCGTAGTGGCTGGTCGATTTATTTACCAACCTTGGATTTCTTTTTTGGTCGCTCCTCCTCCTCTTCATCATCCATGGCGTCATCGTCGTCGTCCGCATCATCCATTTCAGCGTCACTGCCACTGCCGCTACCGCTGCTTTCATGTGCAGAGTCATATTCTTCGGCCACGTCGGAGTCGGAATCAGCACGGAAGTCTTCGTCAACGGACTCCTCATCTTCATCGGCAGAGCCGCGGTCTGGAAGGACGTCGTCATCGCTAGAGTCGTCGTTCTCAAGGGCTGCTGCAATAAGGGCAGCGGACTAAAGGTTTGATTTGTCAAGTTAGATGAGTTTATAGGGAGATGAGAGGGGCTCAGGGAAAGTCTTACCTCGTCGACCATCTCATTCTTGATTCGGATGTTTTTCGCCTTGAAAAATTCCTCTAACGGCTGTTGTTCCTCACTGTACGTATGAAGCTGATTAGCAAAACAATCATGTTATGTTGACGCGTAGAAAGATGAACTGCATACCGATTGATATTACTGAATTGGTGCTCTCCCAATCCTCCCTTCAAGCTGACGGTGATATCAAATGTCCTGCTGGCGGAAATAGCACCACCAACACGTGACATTGTAACCACAGAAATATTCTCGATTTGAATGTAAGTCGCCGGCTTAGGGACAAACATCAGACTTTTATCCAAGAAGTACAAGGAACCCTCGTTGGCTTTGATTGAACATTTGACTCCACTGTGGCCGTGATGACTGACGAAGTCCTTCGATGGCATGATGACTTTCTTCCCCGAAAGGCCACGGAAAATCTTGGTAATGACTTGGTGGATTGGTTCTTCATATCGAGGCTCTAGCTTGTCTTTGTAGCGTTCATGTAACAATTCCCTAGCAGTTAATGTTAGATAAAGTGGCACTCAACAAATAGATTCACGGGCAAATTGTCTTACTCTGTCATGTTCAGCTCTATGCTGACTTCCTCGTCCAGCTTCAACTGCATGACCAGGAACGGGTATCTTGTTTGACCTTGTCGAAGTGGTGGGTCAAGACCAAGAACGATCAAGGTGTGCGTCTCATCGTTCTTGGGAAGCAAGAAAAATTTCTTTATCGAGGAGTACTGAATCTTATAGTCATATGTCTTACCACGGAGTCGGAACGACGCTTCGTACATATCGATATCGAATCGACCTCTGTGCGTGATTTGTGGTTAGTTCAATGGACATCCAGCTCCAAAAAAATAAAATCGCTGGTACATACCTGGGCGTAAGATGTAGGACGTCCAAAAATGTAGCATAGGTGTCTCCTGCCACGTCACCTATCTCAGCCTTGTCCATAAGAGTCTCGTAGAATAGATTTGCGGCATTCTGTTCTTCAACTTCCTCGACTTCCTCCTCTTCCTCGCTTCCTTCTTTCTTGACTCCGTCGCCTTGAGGCTTCTCCTTCTTTAGGGCTGTGCCGGGAATATAAAATCGCATCTCAACTAGCTCGTCAGGACCAGCGGCAGCCTTTCGGCCGCGATTTTTAGTGCTGCCTTCGATGTGGCCGTTGGCTTTCTCGTCTGCTGGAAGCGCGAATTCAACCGCGACCTCATTCTTGCCCGCCAAGTTTGTGTTCGAGATTTCAGAGTAGGGGATTTCAAAGGCAGGCCGGTTTTGCACATTGAAGGCAAGTTCGGCCTTGGTGAATTCTGCTTTGCCCCAATTCCATCCCCGAATTGCATGTTCTCGTTGTTCGATGGCGACACCGTACCAGACTTTAAAGGCCTTGCTCAATCGCTCAAAGTCCTATGTCCAAAAAATCAGGTATCAGTGGCAAAGTCAATTACTAGGCTTTTAAACCGTAGAGCTTACCTCTTGGTCAAACCCATCGAGTTGTACGACACCCGAAGTCCGCGATAGAATTTTCAGCTCAAATCCTTTGGCAGCCCGGCTCCATTGTGCAGCTCCAATGTTGCTGCTATCCAAAGTAAACGTGTCTCCGCCGCCTGATGGTCGCCATCCCATACCACTCTCTGCAAGTTTACATTTTCCGGCTTGTTTGGATAAATCCAGGTAGATGTTTTCGAAGCTCTCCCTTGGTGGAATGTGTTAGTCTCAGTAAAGCAGGAAGTGACAGAAAAGTGACCTCACATATTGGAGGTGCGCCGAGGCAGCGGATGAAATTCCTTTATCTCAGGCAGCGATATTTTCTTTCGTTAATGCAGTACTCTTTGGCGCAAGATCTGTTTCCGTCGCATTAACTCGCTGAAGTAAGTCTGATGTTAGGTGGATGTGTGAGCGTCGAAAGAGAACTGAGCTTTTCCTGGAGACGCGGAGCGCGTCAATACCACTTTCTGCCAGAAGCGGATTAGTCTGCCAAGATTACCACGTGATCTCGAAAAAACAACTGCTTCCTTTGATTGGCCTGTATGGCTTTCTATGGAGCTACACTATATTTCGCCTAGCGCTGACGTAGGCTATACAGATGCGGTTAGTGGCTTGTTATGTCTCCACAGTTGAATATCTTGTCCAATCCAGGCGAAGATTTCCAGCTTGCCCTGAAGATCATCATCTTCAGACGAGTTCAAGGCGAGGTGTTGTCTTAGTCTAAGCATCTGTAGTAATATGTAGTCGGGAATCTGTTATTACTACAATAATGCTTTACAGGACGACAACAACTTGACCGAGAAAGGATAACAATGGTCGGAAGGATCGATCAGGCCGCAATAATTTCAATGTCTTGGAGGTATTCCAGGCATCAAATTGCTACCAAAGTGTCGACTGGTTGTACTCGGTACAGTCTGTTTTAATCTGCGGACTGACAAGACGGACTAATTTTTAGAAAGCGTTCATCAATCTTATTTTATGCTATGTTTTTTGGTTGCTGACGTAGGAAAACCGGAAGTGATACCATTTCCGTGTCAGATTATAGCCATGGCAAATTTACACACGGCTGTTGATAGATCTGAAACAGGCAATGAAAACCAATCGCTCTGCTAAGTAGAAATATATTTGGTATTGATTCCATTCGCATGATTTCCGCGAGTGGTAATCCAGTTCAATAATTTCCGTTGTGAACCCTGAATAGTGGGCACATTCGGACACACCATGAAAGCTGATATACCTCGCCTGAAACTCCACAAACGTCAAAAATTGATTGAAATAGTGTACAACTGTTGTTAGATTGCGATGGCAATGCCCTCTTTATGTATCTAATGCGCGGATAATTAGGTATGTAGGTACTATCCCAACCGTGAGGGGCTCCGTTGTGCGTGTAACCATAGGTATCTAGATTTAAATATATGTAACCGGTGTCCCGAGATCGCCGAAGCAGTGGGCACTTTACCTCGCAACAGACGGTTTTTCATAAGACCTTGATCAAATAATCATAGACACGGCTAAATTGCCAATAAGAATCAGCGAACAAAGACATACGAGTGCGGCGTCGAGCACTTCTCCATAATAAACCCGTCTGGTGGAACAATAACAATAATAATGATGATGACTGGAAATAATGTGAAAGCGTTGGCGAATACAGTCTGACGAGAACAATTAAATGATTGTACTTAGCATCCTCGTTTCATCGCCGTTCATGAAGATAGACTTCTCTGCTTGATATCAGTCGTATTGCTGACACCTGGAAGATCGTGCCAGTCACAAGAAAAGGAACCGTTACAGAACAATACGCACGCCGTAACGAAACTGGCCGCTTTTTAGGTGACAGCGGGGCGGGCAGCAGCGTGTTTCACTGTTTAGTCTTTTGTCTTGAAATGACGCGGTACCAACGCAAGCTGGCATGCGGCAGTGACGAGCCTGATTGGCCCAGATGCCGCACTAGCGCCAGTCGCAATTTTATTTGGTGTATTCCGAGAGCCGCCTAGCCATGTTGGGCTATGCGCTATGCCTTATCAGAGCCTAGCGCCGGTCGGTCCGTATCCAAGCATAGCCATAGCCCGACTATTTACTAGTGTTTACTAGTCCCGTAGTCCACGGCACGCCGCCTCTGGGTCAGGGACGGCAGCACCCAGCTTCCTCGTCGTCTTTCACATTCCCCTTCAAGGCTTCAATACACCACCCAGTGGCTTCAGGTGCACGCAGAACCCTGCCCATTCCCGGTTCCATGTTGGCCATGTCATTCACTTAATCCCTGTTTTCCTTCTTCCTTTTTCTTTTCCTTTAATTGAATCTCTTGTTGTGTGTTTACCAACTACATCACGTTCTCTTAACCGGACACTGCCGCATTTCAGTTTCGTCTTTATTCGATCCGACTACTTTCTTCACTCGTTCTCGAAATATTTCCGGAGACAGCCCTTGATTCTCAACCGACGCCAGTCGTCAGTGCAAGTGATAAGATCGACTCTATCTAGCCCTAGGTCTATGGACGTTGGTCGCTGCCACCGCCACTGCCACTGCCACGCATAGTTTCACGCATTTTTCTAGACGTCCCGCCCCCGTTTCAACATTCCGCACCTTCCTCGCTCGCGTTCAACAAGCCGCTCCTTTGATAAGAACCAAGCACGTCTTCTCTCCGCTCGCAACCTACCATCTCCCCTAAAAGAACCATACAACTCTGGACTGAACTGGAAAATTCAAGTGCTTCGTGATCGGTCGTCGCAACCTATACAATGAGGGCTTCCTCACTGTCTAGGCCTGCGACGGCAGCAGCGATATCCGTTCTTCTTATGCCGACCGTCAATGCATTCACAGCCACACCAGTGTCGCAACCGAATCTCGATTTGTCTGCCCTGGGAAGAGTCGCGCTGACGGGTAACTTCGACTCGATATCCATCTACTCCTACACACAAGAAACCGAGTCCACCTCTTCTACCAATGGCTCTCAATCACTACTCGCAACGCTACCGAATGGCGACATCACAACTTTATTGTCCGCCGATGCAGATATTCTGACCATGTGTTCGTGGACGCGTAGCAACGGAAGTTTCGAAGGCGTTGTTGTCGGAGGTAATTTCACCAGCTTAGGAGGTGTGCAAGCAGAAGGCATAGCGTTGTACGACCCAACTACAAATAGCGTCCAGAATATGACCGGCTTGTCGGGCGTTGTGCAAGCGTTATTGTGCGATCAGGAATCAGATTCGGTGTATGTTGGTGGTGATTTCACAGTTGACAACTCCACAAACGCGATGATCTGGAATGGCACCACCGGTTGGCAGGCGCTTTCTTTTGGTGGTTTCAATGGACCCGTATCTTCGATCGTGCAAGGTTCTGATGGCCATATCATCTTCGGCGGAAATTTCGATGGTCTAGGAAACGTGACATCGTCAGCCACCAACAGCACCCAGGTGATCAACCTGTCCACGGCCAATATTACGAGCGACGCCCAATCAACTCTTTCTGGTTTCACCGATCCTGAAAATATCATTTGCAAGACTACTGATGCCGATAGCTCCGGCAATACCTGGTTACTCGCAGACTACTCTCCTGGCTTTTGGGAGGCGGAGATGGGCTATACTTTCTACCCGAGCAAAGTTCGCTTATACAACACGCATTACGAGGGTAGAGGGACCAAGTCCTTCCTTTTTCAAGCTCTGCCCGATACAGGTATCATGAACTTGACATATACAGATCCAGCCACTGGTCAGAGTGCATATTGCGATGCTTCTTGCCCACTGTCCAATGATACCTCGGAGATCTATCGCGATTTTGAATTGGTCAATCCCGTTGGTATGACTGGCTTCATGATTCAGATTCAGGACTGGTATGGGCAAGGCGCTGGTCTTGATGGTATTGAGATCTTCCAGGATCAAGTATTCACGTATGCAGTCAACGACTTCAATGAGCCATCATGCGACGGAATTGAATTCCCCTCCGTATCGAACACGACAGGTAGCTGGACAGTCACATCAGCTGGATCCTCAAGCGACTACCTCGTTGCCAATGTTTCTAGTTCTTCTGATACTTCCATCACATTCGAACCTGATATTAAGCAATCAGGAAACTACTCAGTTCTTCTTTACACTCCTGGGTGCTCTGTTGCCGATACTTGCCAATATAGGGGCTCAGTCAATGTCACAGCTACCTTTAGCTCCACCGAGGCAGAAGCAAGTCTGGATACCTCAACAATAACGCAAACGAATGACTACGAGAAATATGATACCATATATACCGGGTATATCGAAGCAAGCAGTGACGACTTCCGATCAAAGATCACTGTCACCCCATTGGCTGGACAAGGTGATATTCAAATTGTAGCGTCTCGGGTCGGCTTTGATTTAATTTCCTCCACGGGTGGTGAATTGAATGGATTGTATGACTATAACCCACAGAACGCGACGGACACCGACTTCTCATCTGACAGCATCGACTCCATCGGACTTCAACTAAGCTCCGAGGCAACCGTTTATAGCTTGATTCAGTCTGGAGACGTCATTTATGCGGCTGGAAACTTCTCTGATGCTACTCTGAGTAACATTATGTCATTCAACTCAAGCGGCAATGCCACTTCCCTGAGCGGTGGTGGCTTAGATTCCTATGTGCAATCTTTACTCCTGCTGAATGACACCTTATATGCCGGAGGAAATTTC
Source organism: Talaromyces albobiverticillius (assembly GCA_023721895.2). NCBI lineage: Eukaryota > Fungi > Ascomycota > Eurotiomycetes > Eurotiales > Trichocomaceae > Talaromyces > Talaromyces albobiverticillius. Next base: position 2,428,444 of record JAMBUR020000004.1, read on the forward strand.
ACAAACACCGCACAAGGTGGTGAGCAAGATCTCAATTATGTTGCTGCTTATTCTACAGCCAGCAATACTTGGTCCCCGCTTGGAGCAGGTGTCAATGGACCAGTAACTTCCATTTTGTCATTTCCCGTGAATTCGTCTGATGGAACAACCGAGACCACAGTGGCAGTCAGTGGCCTATTCAATCAAATTGCAGCTTTTGGATCAAATGCGTCTGTGGCAGTCTCTGGTTTCGCAGTCTGGGTTCCATCCCAGCAAAACTGGTTGGCGAACTTGGACGGTTATACGATGGCTTACAATGGTCTATTGACCGCAACTGCTAGCGCCGGAAACAATACCACAATTCTGGCGGGAACTCTCACGTCTGACGGTATATCATCTGGAGGTGTTGTATCTCTAGTAAATTCGGATGGCCTTGCGCTTCAACCTCTTCCCGTGGACATCCAAGAAACTCAGAATGCCGGCTCTGTCTCAAAACGGGATTCCACCACGCAAACGACATCGGAAATCTCCGTGGGATATTATGACACTACTGAAGGGCGTAATCTCACGATTCTAGGTGGCCAATTTACTGCCCAGGCTACTAATGGCTCCACCATCCAGAATCTCCTATTTTTGAACGGCTCTAACAGTGATACCGTGACAGGCATACCTGCAGGTGTTGACAGCAACTCTACCTTCACAACTCTTACGGTCTACAAAGACACATTATTCGCCGGTGGCTCAGTCAGCGGTCGTGTTGGTTCAACTACTCTCAATGGCTTCATCGCTTATAATTTGTCGACACCAGGCTTTGCCTCGTCCCAGCCTCCAGCATTGTCTGGAGACAACGTCGTTACCAATGCTATCGCTATTCGACCGAACACAGCTCAGATCTATTTTGGTGGAGTTTTTGACGCTGCAGGTGTTCTCCCGTGCCCCGCCGTATGTATATGGGACACTTCCAATAGCCAATGGAGTCGGCCTGGAGTGAGCATGCAAGGGACTGTAACTTCTCTTCAATGGGCCAGCGGCAGTCAATTGATTGCTGCTGGTAATTTGACCATTGATGGCAATCAAACCATGATCGCAACCTACGACACTAGCTCGCAAAAATGGTCTACTGTCAGTGGTGCCTCATCTTCTGAGATTCCTGGTCCCGTCACTGCGTTTGGGGCTGCTGCTACAGATCTGTCGTCGTACTGGATATCTGGCCAGGCTTCAAATGGTTCCACATTCCTTATGGAGTACGATGGATCTAAATTCAACAGCGCCGGGCAGCTTTTCGACCCGTCTACGACAATTCTTGGCTTACAAGTGGTTGGCCTCAATACGGATCACAGCAGTACCCCATTGTTGGACAATGACCAAATCCTGCTCATCACTGGGCAGCTGGTGATTCCCGATTTTGGAAACGCTTCTGCTGCGTTTTTCAACGGCACCACAGTCACACCTTTCCTGCTATCGTCAAGTGCCGATGGAGGAGCTGGTAGTATCCGAGAAATGTTTACAGAAAATCAGAATACTTTCAGTGGCGAGAGTAAGTATCCGCAGTTTCCCCAAAAGAAAATGATCAGATCGCCTAACTAATATGAACTTTGCAGAATCACATCGCCTCTCGGCAGGACTAGTTGTCCTTGTTTCTTTCTGCATTGCCCTTGGCTGCGTCTTCCTTATTGTCGCCCTGGGCGTCATCATAAACAGGATCCAACGATACCGACAGGGCTATGTCCAGGCCCCGACAGCATTTAATTCAGACCGGCCAACGAGTATGCGACGGGTTCCCCCCGAATATCTGTTTGACTCGCTTCGGCAACGTAATTTCGGTGCGCCCACGCTTTAGACAATCGCATTTTCTACCCCTGTTTTTCGTTTATTTTGACATGGAGTGCGAGCCTCACTCTGCCGGCTCTCTCTCAAACCTTTCACATCTAGCGTTTCTTAGTATCATTGATTTCTTATTTTGAATTCTATACCCCGCTACTGTCGAGCGATTTCATTTTCCTTTGATGCGAGGGATTTTGTGTGCGATACTGCCACCCTGCCCTTACTGTGAATAATCCTGGTCTGCACTCATTCCATGTGGTTGGAGGGAGGTTACCATGTACATATCTGGACTATTTTCTGCTGGTATAATGATAGTAATGCTTAGAAATCAGAGCTGTTTTTCCATCCTCTTCTTAAGCCACGTCAAATTATTGAACACATGGGATCAATGGCTGTTACTGCGTAAGACAGGCAGGCTGATTAGGACAGAGTACTTGTATGTAGGTAGCCGTACAGCAAAGTGCGGAGTACCCCGTGCACGGAGATGTGTCACGATCCGGGTTAGCTCGAGCTCGGACGCTCCTGCTCACCGATGCTCCTCGTGACCTTCAGAGACCTCTTGGTCCAACCTTGCCTTTACTCTCCGTCGCATGAAGAGCTGCAAATGCTGTCGTGTTAGTCGATCAATCGATGGTCGGCATGCGATCTCGAACAGGTTGGTAAGTCGAAAAAAAGTCTTCATTCCACCGACCCCAAAAAGCCCCTCTGTGCGGGGGCCTACTCACATAGTCATACCCGTGCGGCCATTGACAGCCAGGCTAATGGCAATATTGCAGCTTGACATGTCGCGCTAGAAAGTTAAAGTGCGATGAGCAGTACCAGACTGTTGGTGATGAGCAGAAGCCACAATGCACTCAGTGTCGCAAGGCGTCGAGGGAATGCCGGCCCAGCGAAGGCATTGTGTTTCGTCATCAGCAGAATGCGTCGATGAACAACAGCACCGACGGCACCAACAACAGTAATAAAGATGACGATTCTGGTCGTCAGCCTTTAAGAGGGTTCTATTCCTACAAGAACACGTTTGATGAAGATAGTGTGTGGCTTGATATTCCCAAAAACGGTAAGAGAATTTGTTCTCCAATTGACAGCACCTGGATATTGTATCTTTTGTTGAAAAAGAACTGTTCAAGTTGAGAGGACTCTTTTTGATGACATTTGTGTGATAAATAGTCATCTTCGTGGACAACACAGACCCTCATGTTGAAGAACTGGAAGCATCGTTACTGGCAGCGGATTCCAATAAACCCGAAGCACTTGCCAATGAATGGAATCACCGGAACTCATTGCCTGCCAGCAATGATACTGCTCATGGCCTAACAGCCTTATCGGCTGCAGCGGCACAGAACCCATATGTCTTTCAGCACTCAGCTACTCCGTCGGCTGACAGCACTATATTACCACATACTACTACCAGCAGTGAACTCCGCCGAGTACCCTCAAGCTCGGTGTCGACTCATTCGCCCAACATAACACGCAGCACATTTCCTCCCCCGGCTTCTCCGCCAATATCTATTACTTCTTCTAATAATAACAACATTAATTTTCTCCTTAATCCTTCGAACACTCTATCACCCTCTGTTGAGTCTAGCTTGTCAACGCCGATGGGTCGGAGGGACTCATCGTCATACACTCCCATTACAGGAAGGCGTCGGAATATACTGTCAAATGAACAATTTAACGCAAAGGTAGAGTCTGATCACGAGGTTGCTTTCCTTTTAAGGCATTTTTCTGAGAATCCAGGTTACTGGTAAGTAGGAGCCATCTTCAAAAAGAACTCACTTATTCATCTTGCATGTCTCTAACTTTGATAGGATGGATCTCTTTGATCTTGACTGTTACTTTTCATCACTGGTTCCCATCAAGGCCTTGTCAAATCCGCTCTTAAAGTGTGCTGCGTGTGCCTATGCTGCAAAACAGCTTAGCCGGACGCAAGGCGCAAAAGCTATTATGGGAGGCAGGTGCTCCAAACAAGCATCGATGGAAGTGTGGCCAGATGCTGATAAAGTGGATTGGGAGTACTATGGGGCAAAGTACTACGACAAGGCCATTCAACTGCTGATGAGAGAGCTACAACATGACGCTAAAAGCCCGGCACCACTAAGTACACCCGAAGCATTTGGGCAATGGCAAGCAGCTGAACTATGTGACGGTGGGGAGCGGGCTCGTAAAAGAAGGAGACGCTTTTCCAATAGTCGCTTCTCTAGTTCTCATTCAGATGAGGTTCTAGCGGCAACAGCAATACTTTCGGTGTATGAATTCTTAGACGCAACCGGCCCTGCATGGAATCGCCATTTAAGTGGCGTGAAGTCTCTCCTTGATATTGCAGAAGTCGGTATGATGCCATTGGAACAGGAGCGGTCTCCTGGAGATAACATCTTATCACGAAAGACACGCGGCCTGTCACGAGCTCGGAGGGCCACTTTTTGGAACTTTGCCCGGCAGGACTACCTTTCTGCTTGTAAGTATACTCACAGGTTATCTTTCAAGATGTAATGCTTATCATAATCAGTTATAAACGAATGTCAAACCCGACTGAACCCGGAAGATTTGTTGCTATGGACCGAGGCCGGTTTGCAAATTGATAGCAACGGGTTTGTTTGCCCAAGCAACACTGACGAAGAAAACGCAATGAAAGAAGACATGATCTCGAATGCTTTGATCTGGCTCTTGTCGAAAATTGTCAATTTTACTGATGCAGGTGACCAAATCCATGTGGCCCCTGCTGGCGGCCAAGCTGAGCTGGGGCCTATTGGATTGTCACAGAATACTCTGCTTGAGCGCTGGTATAGGTTGCACAGTGAGCTAGACGCTTGGTATAAAGGACTCCCAGAAACATTTCAACCATGTGCAAGGCTTGAACCAGCTCGGGCTCCTCAGCTGGCGAACGGTGTCGATGATTGTCCATTTACAGAAGTCTGGTACAGCATGCCAATGTGTGCTTCTACCATGCAGCATTACCATATGGCTCGAATCATACTGCTCATAAACAAACCACACGAATCCACTGCTCGTCGAACGACTGTGACTGATAGGTTAAAGTCATACCGCTCGATTGAAAGTGAGATTCGGCTTCATAGCTATGAGATCTGTAGCATCTCAATGGCCCGTCTGGATGCATCATCTCGAATTCATTCGTTACAGCCATTGTTCGTCACTGGGCAGTGCCTGACAGAACCCCGGGAACGTAGGGCTATTCTGGGGCTATTGAGAGGCATAGAGGCGGACACCGGCTGGGCAACGGAATATCGGGCAAAGCAACTGCTTAGAGAATGGGAGTGGGAAGAAGCAGCCACTATGTCTTAGGACATTCGAAAATTGGGTTTCAATGTTTCGTCTTTATCGGGGATTATCTTTCCAAGATAGAAGTCTGTGCCATTCTTATTCAGAGAATGCGGCTATAAGGCTCTGTGCTGGGTGTCAGGGCTCTACATATACATATGGGACGGGAGGGCCTCTAGAACGCACAAGGTCACTCAATAGTTACCGGATGCACTCATATCGTGACCCATCACATCAGAAGTGGAATGTCAGATGATATAAAGTAGGTTCTTGACAGACCGCACGTGCGGCATTGTATGACTTAGAATTTACAAGAAATATTAATAGGGTTTAAATAGTGGCATCGCTCTTATCTCCACTCCAAATCTTCTTCAAATGCCTTGATATGATGCCTATTACATTGATGGATGGCCGTTTTGAGTGGACTCACTTGAAAGAATTCATTGGTGATATTAACTATTACTAATTATTGATGAAGGGAAGCATGCGTGATATTGCTTTGGCGTATTTCAATCTCATCTCGCCTTGACCGGGTATACAGTGCCGTTTCATATGTGTTAACACCCCCCCCTACATCATTTTATGTTTATCAACAATTATTATAAACATCTGGAGCCCTCCTCATAGAAACAGTATATTTTCATGATACGTATTGCAGGAGAGCTTCAGATTATTTTAGTTATCCTTCTTAATGTTTGTATTTAGTTGGGAATGCCTTCTGCAGGGGTGTTAACACATATGAAACCCCACTGTAACTTCATAATCCACACGCCCTGCAGTTGGCAGTTCTTGATCAAAAGAAAAAAAAAAAAAAAAGAAAAAAAAAAAAAAAAAAAAAGAAAAAAAAAAAAAAAAAAAAGAAAAAAAAAAAAAAAAAAAAAAGAAAAAAAAAAAAAAAAAGAAAAGAAAAGAAAAAAACCAAAGAAAACACTTATATACTAGATTACTACCCACTTTCCGCCTTCTTCTCTTCTGGTGGTGGTGGGCCCTCTGTGATCGAAGTGGTAGATATCGAATTTCCGGAATCCATCAATTGCACAGTCACCTTCTCGCCAAACTTGGCAGCAATTTCCTCCAACGGCAAACCCTTGATCTCAGGCCAAAATGAGATGAAAACGATGGAAATAACGGTGCAAACTGTCATAACCAGATAGAACTTCCATCCAATTCTATCAAAGGCCGTTGGAGCTGCTGTCAAAAGTGTCGTGGACCCAACAAAAAGGCCGGCAATTGAAAGTGAGAAGCCTTTAGCCCGGAGATGAGTAGGCCAAATCTCGCTGCCATACACGTACGTTGAGCCATCGACACAGCTACCGTAAAAGGCGAGATGCAGGTACAGGAAGAGCACAGCAGCGATCTTGCCCCCGCGATTATCCGAGTACTCGAACAGAGACAGCATGATCATCTCGCCGACAAGAATAATCACGCAACCAACCATGCCTGTCACCATAAGCCAATGACGGCCTACACGATCCAGAAGAATGGCGTTTGCTACGTTGGCCACAAGACCCAGGAGTAGCCATCCACCAGAAAGAATAAGTTGATCAGCAGCTCCATAGCCCAGCGAAGCATACAGCGTTGGCCCATAGTTGTTGATGACCGTGGTGCCTGTTAGTTGACCAGCGAATAACAGATAGAAGCCAATGATGGCGCGCTTGCGGTAGTGGTCGGTCGTGAAGATTGCCTTCCAACTCGAATCTAGCGTGCGCTCGAATTCCAGCTGTGTCTTGATCTGGTGGAACTCCTGCTCGGCGAATGATTCTTGTTGTTGTGTTTTAGAAGAGTCGTGCAATTTGGCCAGAATCAATTGTGCTCGATATTCCTTTTCGTGGTCGATCACTGATGCAATACACATTAGTCTGCAATCCGATTATTTCGTTGAATTCAAGGCTTTAAATCTTACACCAACGTGGAGACTCGGGGATGAAAGGAACGCCGATTGCCAGAATCAAGGGTGGCAGACATTGAATGGCCAGAGGTGGCCTCCATTGTGCGCCACTGGCATTGACATAGAAGAAGGCGACCCCAAGCCAAGTGGCCAGATTATAACCGACCAGGATGAAAACACCTATATCATCGGTTAGTGTCCAAAATGCAGTGTAAAGCTATTATTTATATTGTTAAAACTAACCATGTAAGCCCACGAGCAGTCCTCGTGCATGAGGAGGTGCAATTTCACTCTGCCAGAGAGGCACAAGGAACACATTCCCACCGACCCCGAATCCGGTGATGAACCTTGCGACAAGGAACATGGCTACATCGACAGATCCAGCTTGAAGGGCACCCCCAATTACGCAAATAACTGAGGATACGAACAAGGCTGGACGCCGGCCAAACTTGTCGGCTACGTAGCCAAAGAATAGCGTTCCAATAAGACCTCCTGCCTGGAACAGGCCATTCATGGCGCCCTCGAGGCCGAGGGCATTGGAAGCAGTGGCAAGTCCAAAATAGGCAGTGAATTATGGTTGACCCAGAGTAGTCCCGATGATAGAGGAGCAGTCTGATGAGCGTTGTAAGCTTTTAAACAGTCAAGAGAATATTGGAAGGAATGGCTGATTACATCCATAAGTGATACTCCCCAGGCATGCAAATGCGATAATCTGGTGATGCAATTAGCTATTGGTGTCCTTGATGAATGACCAGTCTCTCTCACCAAAGCATTGTACAAGCTGACATGGCCAGCAGCCGTGCCTTTGACTTTGCTCATATTGCGAGCAACTTGGAGGATATGTTATAGAACAACAGAATCAGAGACTATAAAGACTACACGATCAAAGCTCAAGTCATCACTGGAAAAACAGGGAGCTTTAAGTATCTCCCAACGTCGCAGCTGGACATCGCCTTGAGGTCTATTATCAGGGTCCAATCAAGGCTCAACCTGATCGTCCAGGGTCTTTATCATCCGTGATAAGACGGTCACCTATCACGAAGTAGTTTTCAAGAACATCCATCATACCTCGAGATAGGGTAATGCTAAACCGATGAGTTCGTTCAATATCTCCAATGGTTTGCATCTGATTGGGCCCATTAGGGCTGTAGATCGTCTGATCGATTGTGGGGGGCGTGATAGGGTACTGCTTAACCGGCCGCGTACTGCTTATCCGGGGCCCCAGGCGATAAGGGTTGTCGATAAGCCTACTGATAGTCTGAAAGCAGGGGAGGGTAATGCTCTTCCAGGTCCATGTGGTGTAGATTGTTGTCAAGAATGGGGTGTCTAGAGGAAAATAGTTTTCTGATGCAAGTATAAAAGAGATGCCTTGTCTACGTATCCGATGTGAATACACAGGATATTCCACATTGGTACAGAAAGCACTGTCTCTGTTATTTCTTTCTTTCAGATACTCTCATAACTTCTATCTACAAACACCATGGGCAAAACCGTCCGAGTCGCTGCCATCCAGGCTGAGCCGGTATGGAATGACCTCCAGGGTGGCGTCAACAAGTCCGTCAAGTTGATCCAGGAAGCCGGTTCCAATGGAGCGAATGTTGTAGGTTTCCCCGAAGTCTTCATTCCCGGATACCCATGGTGAGTCTCGAAATGCCAGTAATTAATATAGGAAGTAAAATCATTGATTAAACTAACTAACTCACAGGAGCATATGGGCCAAGTCTCCAACCGACAATGCCGAGTTTATGAATGAGTACTTCAACAATTCCATGGAGCTCGAGTCCCCGGAGATGGACCGCATAAAAGATGCAGTTAAAGAAGCTGGTATTTTCTGCGTCATGGCGTATAGTGAACGCTTCCGAGGCAGCTTGTACATATCACAGGTATGTGGCGGAAAAGAATACCCCTTTCTTCGCGCAATTCGACTAAAAGCTACACTAGACTTTCATCAACGAGGAGGGCCAGGTTGTTCACCACCGCCGCAAGATTAAGCCAACCCACGTCGAGCGGGCGTACTGGGGAGACGGCCAAGGAGAGTCCCTGCAGAGCGTTGTAGAGTCCTCTGTCGGAAACATCGGTGGCCTCAATTGCTGGGAGCATACCCAGACTCTACTCCGGTATTACGAATATACACAAAACCCAGATATTCATGTCGCCAGTTGGCCATGTATATTCCCGGTTGAGGGGTTGGGAAACTGGCCGTATCACATATCTACAAAATGCTCCCAGGAGTTCACTCGTGTACTCGCCATGGAGGGGGGTTGCTTTGCATTGATCGCCACCCAGGTTGTTAGCAAAGAGGCTGCAGCAAGGACGGGCATCGACGGCTTCAGATTTGCTCGACTTCCAAGTGGTGGGTTCAGCATGATCTTCGGGCCCTTTGGAGAGGAATTGGCCGAGCCACTTCCTGCAGATCAGGAGGGAATTCTGTATGCTGATTGTGATCTCAGCAAGAGAGCCGAGGCAAAGCAGAATCTGGATATTGTTGGCCATTACTCCCGCCCGGATATGCTGAGTCTGAGAGTGAACCGTCATCCGTCGAAGCAGGTGTTCTTTGCTCAGGATCTGTGAGTTATCCAAGTTTGTGCGAATCTATTAGATTGACTAGGGTAGAAGCTGTCTTGTGACTGCAGAATTGAATGTAAATCTTTGTGGAAATCTTTTATAGTACTTTGATAATAATTCTCCTGCATATGTCAATGATTCAAACAACATAACACAAAACGAACAGCTTCTTAAGTACATCATCAAAATACCTCTTTCAAAGAAAACTGCTTGATTGCTTCCGCACTTATCCCTCGGATTTCATTAGAGACTTTAGCGAATAAACCATCAAGTTCATCAACCTTGATATCTCCACGGACGACCCCAGCACCTAGACCTATACCACCTATGATAGAAGCCAAGAGCATGCTATTCCATAATAGCTGACTGCTGCTGCTTTTCCTGATCAACCTTCCTTCCTTCGACGAATGTGCATCTTTCAGACTCCGTTTATACACAAAATCTCTTCCAGTAGGCACAAAGATACTTCGGAACCAGTAATTGAACTGCCAGTCAGGATAGAGCATCGTGTTTCGTCCCGTCTTGCTATCAAGATACCAGCTCGTACAGCCGGAAGACCAGACTAGATCTTTTGAAAGGTCCTGAATCCATTCGTTATCTTTTCGTTCTGCCGCAGGGGTGACGGCAACGCTTGTCGGCTTTGATGATAAAAATGATAACAGAGATGGCTTTTGAAGGATAGGTTTCAGCACGCGAAGGCTGAAGTTTACTTGACACTCGGTCGAGTATATAACCGATAGATGGCCGGTGGTAGTGTTGGGTCCCATCATGACGAAGAAGTTTGGAAAGGATGAAACACAGGTACCGTAGTAAGCCTGAGGATGACCATTTGAGACTTCTTTCCACTGTTGTTACAATAAGGAGTTAGAACCGTTCCTACTGGACGATAATAGGAGGGACAACTGAGTGTTATAAGATAGAGCAGACTTACATGCTCCCCAAGGGTCACACCACCCTCGCCCCTTATCTCCGAATCCAATGGATACAACACTTTCTGTGTCTCGAACCCATTCGCCAATATAATAGCGTCTGCATGTACTTCTCTTCCAGACTTGGTCCTCACCCCTGTCTCTGTAACAGCTGCAATCGGATCATCCCAAACAAGTTCCATGTTCTGGTTATGCAAGCACGAGAAATAGTCAGTATCGTTGACTTTTCGCTTACACCCGATTTCAGTCGATGGTGTCAGTGCAGCATGATATTTTGCAGGGGCTGAGAGTTTCATATACTCCAATCTCTCGTCAGTCAGACTCGTGCGTGTGTTGGCTCCGGAGCGGATGTAGAAGCCAAAAAAGTCCTTTTCCATGTCCGCATACAGCCAGAAGCGGTATAAGCGCATGGCTAGGGGCACGTAGCGCATCGTCCATTTGAAGAGCGGTGAGTATACCGGGTTTGCTCTTTCGGCGATCCAGTGTGGTTGGCGAGCAAATTGGGTGACCTTCTTGGCTGGGCTTTGAATAGTAATGTAGTTTTGTTCGGTGCTTCCATTGGAGAGGATGGGAACGAATTGAGTTGCACTACAGCCGTTTCCTTGGGGGTTATATATTGGTTAGCTTGGTAAGTTTTTCGACTCGATTTATTGATGAATCCAAATACCTATGACAACAACTTCCTTGTCCCCCCAATCAAACCCATGATCCCAAGTTGCTGAATGGAATAATGGGCCCTTGAAACTTTCTGCACCAGGAATATCGCATTTCCTAGGTGTCGATAAACCGCCTATAGCGGACACCACAGCCCTACTCCTCACCTTTCTTATAGTGCCGGTTTTCTTATCAAGGACATCAACCACCCATATTTCGTACGTCTCATCCCAGACAGCTTTCTGCACACTAGACTCAAACTCAATATGTCTAGTAACATCATGTTGCGTTGCAACATTTCTGAAATAGGCCAGAATCTCTCGCTGCAATGCGTACTTTTGCGTCCAGTCCGGTTTGAGTGCAAACGAGTAAGAGTAGAAATGTGACGCGACATCGCAGCCGCAGCCCGGGTAGGTGTTGACAGACCAGGTGCCTCCAAGATCAGAAGAAGATTCGACGATGGTGTAAGTGGCCTGGGGGTACTCTTGCTGCAGACGAATGGCAAAGTTGAGGCCGGACATGCCTGCGCCAAGGATGAAGACGTCTGTGTCTAGGTTCATGGTGGGAGGAAGTTTCACCCAGAAGCGTAGTGATCGCAATGATGTTTTAGTGGTTGTCAACCAAACAATGGCTTTGTTGCAAGTTATGTATTAATTTATTTGAGGTCCCGGGCATCATTTAAGAAGCTTCGCTGAGAAGAATGTGAACATTGCCCTTGCGGAACACCTTCCTTCGTTCAGAGAGCTCTCCGCAAAACCACATATCATCTGCATACCACTGCTCCATATCTAGGGAGCTTATTGACGATATGCTATTTTCTATTGGATCTGATTCGACACAAACTTCTGAGGGAGGACAGACCCCGCGTAATTTGCTCGGCTCACTTTCCATATTTGGCCCATCTCCACATTGAGGAGCTTATCCGCGGGGTATTTCCGCATGGTGTTTTGCATACAGAAGGTGAAGCGATGTACTTATTTGTTGCTGCAAAATGCCCTTTTATCGCAGTACCTAGGCAGTAAACCCACGGATCTTTCGGAAAAAAGTCTGGTTGCCTTTCCCCTCGTCATTCAGGCATTCATCTCCATCCGACATAAGGTATCCGAGGGTATTCCCAACCTGTTTCTTGCCTTGTAATCGACATGTATATCACTTGGAAGGCCGCCCCGGTAGGTTGACGGTTCCAAACAATTACATGAAGCCTGTGTCTTCCAGCCACAGCTGAGCCATTTCATTCATTTGATTTGACTCTGAAACGCCTTCAAAGAGGAAACTGAAATCTGCATCGTTGAATTGCGGCGGATATAAAATTGAGCTGCTTGCTTCATCCATGTCTTCGACAACCGGCGTTGTGCCAGTGAGACCACCAATTTCCTTCAACGTTGTCAGAGACTCTGCCGGTTCGACGGCCGACTTTTGGCTCTCCTCATATTCAGGCCAGTTAGTAGCAGGAGCGGTGCCTTTCAACCCGAGATTTTCGTCAACAAGCCACTCCTTTGCTAGTATTTGCAATGCTTTGAGTGCCCGATGACTCCATGCGCACCACGCGACGCTCAGATCCTGGAGGGTTTCAATGCAGATGTGGAGATACACCAGCGAACGTTTCCGGAACGGGTCAGGGCGAGACCGGACATCAAGTAAGTGAATAACGGCAGCCGTGAATGCATTGTGAACGGTAACGATTGCGATCCGGCGCTGATACCATTTAATATTGTTCTCATAATGTAAAAATCACAAAACGAAGTAGACCTACCAGGGTGTAAAAGTGCTTGTAGATTCGCAGTATCTTGACAATTTCAGTTGCAGAGTGCCTGCAAGCTTTCATGTGTATGTTTTCTTCATCGAGTGAAGAAGTTTCTTCGGATTTCCCTTGGGTTTGTTGTTTTATGAGGGGTCGATGGAGCAGGATCATGCTGACATGATACTGAATGCTGTTATAGGTCAATACCGACATGTATAAAGTAATATCTGCAATCAACTTACTGGAGCTGGTAAATATGAGGTAGAGTGGGAACCCGGGGTGAAGATGGTAGGCGGAGGAAACTTGGAAGAGCTGTGTAATACATCTGCAGAGCAATATCTGCTTTGCTAATTATTGATTCCATCGTTTGTGCTGATAGTCGATTGTTTGGTGCATATCTGATATCTTTTAGTAACAGTTTCAAGAAGGAAAATAGAAACACACACATATCATCCATAGCTTCGGTAGCAATTGTCAAACTCTCAGATACAGAGTGAGCTGCAGACACAATCCGGGAATGGGCAGCCGGCCCAGACCGGTTGTTGTGAAGATCTGCTAGCCACGGCCCATATTCAACATCTGGTATTATTGTAGGACGAGGACAAGTGACATGCGATTTTTTAGTCGTGCCAGGTCGACCAAGAGCAATCGCAAACAGCCTGCTTCCCAGTTATTTCATGGTCAAATGGTAAATAAAGGGAGGGGGGGATAGCGGCATACTTGTCAATGGTATATACACCCCATAAGGCGATTTTCCTCACTTCTGCCTCTTCTTCCGATATCAGTCCGTTTGCAACCCAGTGTGTACAGTCGAGATTAAGGCCTATATTGAATGCCATGCGTGTTGCGTTTCCTATCGTCCATTATAAGAAACTCGTTGGACATCGGAGTGTAAGGTGAGCATACCACAATATAACCAGCCTAAAGAGTCTTTATTGTCAGACATTGCTCTGAGCGCCATCAATGACGCAGCTTGAACGGACGTAACTGTAGGCGCTTCACTCTCATACAAGAGAAGAATTTTCGCCTGTTCTGCAAATGCATCCCCTGCGGTGTTTGGATCATCGGAAATCCTCCGGATTTCAACGCGGTCTGAATAACGAGATGCCAAAGCCAGGACAGCTGAAAGAAGTAATGGAGAGCAATATTTGCCATCCCCGTTCTCGAGATCCCGCATAAAGGCTTCTCTGTGTACGACGTAGTTCCACGAGTTCTGCCATTTCCAATACAAGCCAAGCAAGTGGTCTCGTAATTCCTGTGATATGAGTACGGTCTTGTTGAGCTTAGCTGCAGCAATGAGTCCCTGCTGTTGCATCTCGTACCAACTCCCCGACGTATTTTCACCTAGTTGGCTGTGTAGAAGATGGTAGTTGCTTTGGGAACCAAAGTAATGCAGTTGACCATCGCTGCCAACGTTGAGTCGGCCCATGAGATTCGACACTTCGGTCACCAGGTCGCGTTCGGTCGAACCTGGCGATTCTTGGTCGAAGATATCTTCGGCCACAGGGCCGTCTTCCACAGGCTCGATAGTTGATGGGAAAGCTGCTGCGGTCTGTCCAAGTGCAGTCAATTGATCCTCCAATGACTTGATACGCGCCAGCAGCGATTCTACATATCGCTTGCTTGGTGGCCTAAACTTATTTCAGCCATGAATTATTATTTCAGCCGCAACATAAGATGCGACACAGGGCAAAGCTACTGCGTATATGGTACTTACTTGCGCTTGTTCTCCGTAATTTGATACTCGCATTCAACACCCCTGCTCATGCAGAGACCACACGTTGGCTGGGCGCCGTCACACTGGAGTTTGATCCGACGTCAATCAGAATGACAAATCTTTAGCTAAGTACCAGTAAATCAACTTACGCGCACTCTCTTCTTTCGACAAGGCAGACACGCAACCGACACCCTCTGCCTCTGTTTTCCACCAGAAGCTGGGTCGTTGGCTATTCGGGCGCCGGCGCGCGCCTCTTCTGGATTCATCGCCGTTTACGTGCAGAAAAAGAATTCCATATCTGATTAAGATTGTACGGGAATTGCATTGGCAACAGTGACCGTCAAGCCTTGAGTACAAGTAAGGACGACGAGACGAAAGGAGGTGTTTGGTCATCAGCGGGGCCATCATGGCGATTACCGATATGTAAGATAAGATAAGATAAGATAAGCCGCCATCATTCACACGGGATCAATGGTCCACGCCTGAGATGGCCAGGACAAAAAATATCTCTACAAGCAAAGTTGGAGGTGGCGCACAGTGGCGAAGGGGCTCAGTTAACAATGTTGCAGTCATAATCTAAAACATACGGTAGCCTTTCTCTGTGGCCCCATTCTTGAAGTGAAGAGTGCACCATAAAAAGGCTCATACATAGTACGTAATTATATAAGGACTTTTGGATGCAAGTATTTAATGCCAGATTACGTAGAGAGAGAAACAAACAATACGAGAGGTATCAAGACAGAAGGAGAAGAAGTGGCGGAGAACCGACAGCCGATAGTTTTCTGTGCTATGCATTGACATGCAGTTCGTGTCAGAGAGCCAATAAGGCTGCTTTTCTTATTTGCCATGGCAGTGTGCATTGACAGTGAAGGTGAAACCGAGGGTGGTACTGCACAGTGGCAGTTTGTATGAGGCAAATTGGCCAGGAGCCAGACCGAGTCACCGAGGGAGGACCGGGGCTGGCCGCTGGGAGCCGTCGCAGCCTCGGGAATCAGGCCGCGAGCCGACCCCAGTGTGGGCTGTGGGTTGTGGGCGGGTATTCCCCGCATTCTCAGTGCTCCAGCTGCGATCGCCGCCTTTGAACACTCGTTGAACCATGTATACAAGTACTATACGCATATGCATTATGCATTATCCAACTAATTATCCTTACATATTCGACGCAGAACGTAGAAAGCAGAAAGCAGACCGTAGAGGCAGTCGTAGAGAGAGAAAGCGTCGGCAAGAACCGGGCATGAAATGAAGCTGGATTCTCCTGACGGAGCAGTCTCCCCCGGCCAGCGTCCCCGCATCAGCGCACTGATTGGAGTGTCGATGTCATGGGTGCTGGCCTGCGACGCTGCATGGCCGGTAGTATACTAGGATCAGGCAATGGTAATTGGTACCTTGCTCTGGTCTGGACGGCACAGCCCGTGCTGATTGGGGGTAGCATTTTGTACAAATCGCGCCTGCTTCCCTCTTCTTCCTCTTCCTCTTCCTGCCGCTCTTTCCTTTTCATCCCTCGTCCTCTTTCCAGCCCTCGTGTGAAAGACAGACAGTTCAGGCCAGGACCGAATTGCACGCATACACATACACAAGAGCGTCCCTAAGCTGCTCTTTCTCCCTCACGCGACACCATGATCCCCGCACGTGCCTTCCCTTTGGGGAGGTCTGTCAAGAATGCGCCGCGCAGTCTGCACTCGCAACGACTCTTCTCAACATCGCAACGACGAGATGCCACCTGGGGTTTTATTGGGCTGGGTCGAATGGGCAAGTCTTTATTTTATTTTTTTGCGCTGTCTCCATTTCTGCTGCTATTACGTGCTGTGCCGTTGCAAAGCTGTGTGTGCCGTGCTGTACACGGTCTTGTAACACGAAAATGTGCAATCAAACGCGTCCCTATATATGTAACTAACGGCCACTCACACAGGCTATCCCATGGCAAGAAACCTACGCGCCAAAATCCCAGCGTCCGACAGCCTCATCGTGCATGATGTCAACGAGCAGGCCATGCGCCAATTCGCCGACGAGGCCAAGACGGCAGGCGCCGGCTCCGTCGAGGTCACTGACAGCCCGCGGACATTGGCCGAGAAATCGGTAAGGAGACACACATTTATATGCAGTTAATATCTACGTATACTGACAACAGCCCTTATTAGACCACCATCATTACCAGTCTTCCCCAACCGGTCCACGTGAGACATGTTTTTCACTCAATTCTCAAACCGGGGCCCCTGCCACAGCTTGAGCAAGAGCGACTCTTTATTGACACTTCGACAATTGACCCTGTCACTTCAAAAGAAGTCGCCAATGCCGTGCAAGCCCCGAACCAAGGTCGATTTGTCGACGCGCCCATGTCTGGCGGCGTGGTTGGTGCCGAGGCAGGCACTCTGTCATTCATGTTTGGAGCCTCGTCCAAGACCGGCGCTCTTGTAGAGCGCGTCAAATCCGTTCTGGCCCACATGGGCAAGAACACCTGGCATCTAGGTGAACAGGGTACAGGGGTAAGCGGTAAACTTGCCAATAACTATATTCTCGCCATCAACAACATCGCCGTGGCCGAGGCCATGAATCTCGGTATTCGCTGGGGTCTAGATCCAAAGGTCTTGGCCAGCATGATCAACGCCTCGACTGGCCGCTGCTGGCCAAGCGAAGTCAATAACCCGGTGCCCGGAGTCGTTGAGAAGTCCCCAGCCAGCCGTGACTACGAAGGGGGATTCGGGATCAGCCTGATGCGCAAAGATCTGAAACTCGCCATTGATGCCGCACAAGAGTCGGGGACACCCTTGGAATTGGCTTCCACGGCGCGTGGTCTGTATGATGCCGTAGAAGACTTGTACCCCAACAAGGACTTTTCAGTTGTTTATAAGTACTTGAGCGATATCTCTCGTCGGTAGTACAACGAACTCAAGAATTTTTTTTCGGCATTTTGTGCGTGCATTGGGCGATGGACTGGACTCGGAGTTTGCGATTTACATTTGGTTTCGTCTTGTGCGGGAAAAACCGCGTACATAGTTGTTCGTTGCTTGATTATTTGAATATGAATTTTTTTGCAAGTGATCTCGTTGAGTCATGGTAATATTGAAGTAGAAAGAAGAAGATCTCCACCGCGCCTTCCGGATTTAAGAAGCGCGGGAGCTAAGAACAAACTGCAAGCGCGGGACGTCATAACCGCTGACAATCACTGCAACTGTCAACACTTCTACCACCTGTGATCAACGCGTGTCTCCAGTAGGGAAAACTACCACTTCCCTCGTTACGCAGACTTTGCGGCTCCAACGACTTGCTGCTTGCTTCTGGGCATGTGGGTTGCATTTCGTCCAAACAACCTACTCGGCACTCAGCTTGCCGCTTGGTAGATCACGTCAACCCCCTCCATTCCCAGGCAGAGTTATCGCTTCTTGTCAACTGGGACAAGGACCTCCGAGTCATGGCTTACGTCGTACCAATTCATCGTGCCAGCAGCGTGCGATACGCGCTGAAGCTCAACTTCCTTGAGCCCGAAGAGGATTGTCTGGTGGTCGCGTATGAATCTACCATTCCCAACGAGCCATCCTGTATCTGTCCAAGGCTCTTCAATTTTCTTGTCTACGCATGATAAGTGCTAACTGATACAAATAGAAAAGGAGCCCGCCTCGAATTCTATTCTATAACTCCCGATGGCCTCACACTGACTACATCTCGCGCCCTTTATGCCAAAGTCTCTATGCTGGCACGCCTACCTACGCCGACCAACTCGACGACGGATCACCTCTTCGTTGGTACAGATCAGAATACGTACTTCACGTTAAAATGGGATAGCGAAAAGAAGAGAGTTCGCACTGAACGCAGCTATGTCGATCTCGTTGACAAGGCCTCCCGCGCATCCCAGAACGGAGATCGCTGTTTGATTGATCCAAGTGGAAAATACATGACATTGGAGATATTCGAGGGCATTATCGGGGTCATACCAATTATTCAGCCACACAAAAAACGAGGGAAGCCTCCCGTTTTGAGAACTGACCACTTCCATGGGAAAGACGAGCCAGCCCTGCAAATCGGCGAATTGGGGGAACCCATGATGACGAGAATAGATGAGTTGATGGTTCGGTCGTCGGCTTTCCTGCATGTCGAGAGCAAAGCGGCTCCTCGATTAGCACTTTTGCATGAGGATAATCAGCGAAAAGTAAAGTTGAAAATTAGGGAGCTTCATTTCGAAGCAGCAACAGAACCGGTCTTCCAGGAAGCTGAGGATTTTGCTCAAGAGCTAGACTTGGGAGCTTCACACCTGATCCCTGTTCCGGCGCCATTAGGTGAGTTTTGTGTTTTATTCTTCTTCTCCCCCCCGTCCCCCACTCAAGCGACTGGCCTTGTGCTAATAGAGAGACGATGGTGTCTAGGCGGACTCTTGGTTCTCGGAGAGACTTGCATCAAGTATATCGATGATGCCAATAACGAAACAATATCCCGACCTCTCGATGAAGCCACCATCTTTGTTGCATGGGAGCAGGTGGACGGCCAGCGATGGCTTCTCGCGGACGACTATGGTCGCCTCTTTTTCTTGATGTTGGTTCTAGATTCTCAAAATGAAGTGGAAGGCTGGAAAATAGACTATCTTGGAGAGGCATCCAGAGCGTCTGTTTTGATTTACCTAGGCGCTGGAATGACTTTTGTCGGTTCTCACCAAGGCGACTCTCAGGTTATTCGTATTCAGGACGGTTCTTTTGAGATCATTCAAACAATATCGAACATCGCCCCCATTCTAGATTTTACTATTATGGATCTTGGCACACGCGAAGGAGAGAATTATACTCATGAATTTTCGTCTGGCCAAGCTCGCATCGTTACGGGCTCTGGAGCATTTAATGATGGCACCTTGCGAAGTGTGCGCAGCGGCGTGGGTATGGAAGAACTCGGCGTCTTGGGAGAGATGGAGCACATCACGGATATGTGGGCTCTACAAACATCTAGCACGGATGGCTTCGCGGATACTCTTGTGGTCACATTCGTCAATGAAACTAGAGTGTTTCGTTTCAGCCCAGACGGCGAAGTGGAGGAGTTGGATGAATTCCTCGGCTTGAATTTGACAGAGAACACCCTTCTCTCCGACAACTTACCAGGAAGTCGTGTCATACATGTCACAGAAAGTGGTGTGAGCATAGCTGACACAGACAGTGGTATGGTTACGTCGAAATGGTCACCCGATGGGTTGTCAATTACTTCAGCGTCATGCAACGATGAACGGCTCGTTGTCGTGGCTGGCGGCCAAGTCCTTGCAGTTCTCGATATAACTGGTGACCTGAAGCTGGTTTCACAGAAGGACTTTGGTAAGGACAATCAAATATCAGGCGTAACCATACCACCATCAACATCGCAAACATGTATCGCTGCTTTCCCACAAAAGGCCCAAGTGGCCATCTTATCTCTACAAAATCTTGATGAAATACACAGTCAATCACTCGGGGTCGCTCGCGAGGCCTTCCCACGAGCTGTGCTTCTGGCTGATATACTGGCTGACAGTCCTTCGACGTTATTTGTTTCTATGGCGGACGGGAGTGTCGTGACATTTTCTTACGATTCCAACGACCACACTCTTACTGGTACAAACAAGCTGATCCTCGGTTCGGAACAACCGACATTCAAAAAGCTCCCTCGAGGTGACGGGCTCTTCAATGTCTTTACCACTTGCGAAAATCCCAGTTTAATATATGGCTCTGAAGGCCGAATTATATACTCTGCAGTGAACTCTGAAGGCGCTTCTCGCGTCTGCTATTTGAATTCGGAGGCATATCCAGATGCGATTGCGGTTGCAACGTCGAAGGATCTGAAGATAGCGCTTGTGGACAAGGAACGCACTACTCAAATCCAGACATTACCGATCGCAGCAACCGTGCGGAGGGTGGCATATTCACCAACTGAAAAAGCATTTGGAATTGGAACTATCAAGCGCAGGTTGCAGGACGGCGCTGAAATGGTTGAAAGTCAGTTCGTGCTTGCCGATGAGATCATGTTCCGACAATTGGATTCCTTTGATTTGAAGCAAGACGAGCTTGTAGAAAGTGTCATTCGTGCAGAAATAACCGTGGGCAAAGACGAGTCTGGTGGTCCTATATATAAGGATAGATTTGTTGTCGGTACAGCCTATCTGGATGATGAAGGGGAAGAGTCAATCCGAGGGCGCATTCTGCTATTTGAGGTTGATTCTAATAGAAAGCTGTCCTTGATTACCGCGCATCCAGTGAAGGGGGCGTGCCGAGCGTTGGCTATGATGGGTGACCAGATCGTTGCAGCGCTTGTCAAGACGGTAAGCATTGATCATGAATAAGGAATAACAAAAGACGAGAGTCATGAAGCTGACAAAATACAGGTGGTCATTTTCAAAGTTGAACAACAACGGTTTGGAAAGGTTCAACTAGTCAAATCTGCCGTCTACCGCACCTCGACAGCTCCTGTGGACATCGCAGTGACAGGAAAAACCATCGTGGTGGCTGATTTGATGAAGAGCATCTCAATAGTTGAGAGCGGACAAGATGATCAATTCCGAGACGAAGCCAAGGAAGTAGCCCGTCATTTCTCGACTGTGTGGACGACAGCGGTAGCAGATGTAGGCTCGAATCAATGGCTTGTCAGTGACGCCGAAGGAAATTTGATTGTTCTTCGGCGGAATGTAGACGGAATTACAGATGAAGACCGGCGACGGTTAGAAGTGACAAGTGAGCTGTTGTTGGGTGAGATGGTCAATCGTATTCGACCAGTGAACATCCCCCAGACCTCAAGCGTAGCCGTGACGCCCAAGGCATTCTTAGGAACAGTACGTCTTTCTTCTCTCCCTATCACATATATTCTTGATACTGATTCAAAGCTCTACAGGTCGAGGGATCAATCTATCTCTTTGCACTTATCAACCCAGAGCATCAGGACTTCCTTATGCGTCTTCAAACGGCTATCGCTGCCTACGTGGACTCTCCTGGCTTAATGCCCTTCAATAAGTTTAGGGCTTTCCGTTCTACAGTGCGCGAAGCTGAGGAGCCATTCAGATTCGTCGATGGAGAACTCATTGAAAGATTCCTAGATTGTGATAGACCCGTCCAAGAGGAGATTTTGGGTCTTGTTGTTAGTGATGGTGGTAATGCCGGCGCAGACTTAGAGACGGTGCAAAAGATGATCGAAGCTTTGAGAAGGTTGCATTGATTTCTTTCCTGGGACTTGGTTATATGGGAGGTGTATAGATTTTGGTGATGATATCAGCATTTCAAACGATTATTATGAATCCGAGGAACGATCTGATTTGATGAGATCCCTTTTGACAATGGCCAATTTGTTCCATATTAAAGGCGTCTTTGAACCGATATGTCTCTAAAATAGCAATTTTACCTAGTTACTATATGTTGTAGTGTCAGAGCTGAGTAGGTAGGATTTAAGGGCCCGGTTTTTCAGACCTGCGCCGGATATTGACAATTGATGATGATTTGATCATTTGACAAAATTAGAACTATATACTACCATCTAACTAAGTACATTGCATCAACGTGAAGAGTCTATAATTTTTCTCACGAATTAGTTTTCTTTGCATGTACCCCGGGTCCAAAGAAAAAAGCGACTACGCACTTGCCCAAATGCAATACTCCGAAAAAAAGTCCTCTAAACTGAATGGTACTCCAAACAAAAATAAAAAAGGTATCGAAAATATGCCATCAAGGTTCTTTTTTTTCTTCTTCTTCATGCAGGCCCTCCTCCGCCCTGACCCGGAGAAGTTGGACTACTCACCGAGCCCGTAAGATATTCCGCGGGAACCTTGGGCACCCGCGGAGAATTGGCTGTTTGAACGGCTGCTCGTTGGTGGGCCCGTAATAGATCTCGCTGCCGTTCCTTTTCGCGACTAGATGCTGTGCCGCCGGTGAGGCGCCGCATTCCACTTCGGATCATGGATTCTATGGACGTACCCTCGGATCCCTTCCGTGGTAGGGTAGCAGTTGCTGATGTAGTACTGTGGTGGGATGGTGGGTGTAGCACTACACGTTCGTCAAGATCCGAGAAGCTCTCTTCAACTTCACTGTCTGATAACAATGTTGTTTCCATTATGGGATGGGTTGTCAAGTTAGAAGCGGAAAGGGTTGGCGTATGATTGACTAGGTGGTTGGAGGGTGAGGTCACAGAGCGACTATGCATCACAGGCCGCAGCGCGGAAGCAGGCGCTTGGCCGAGCGGAGGCGATGTCATGCCCTCAAGACGCGTGGGTGGTCGTGACGTCTCTGCGAGACCATTGTGGAAAGACGACGACGAAGGTGTCCTTGCGAGAGACTTGCGAAGAATGGGGGCTGTCTGTTGGTCATAAAGGCTGGCCGAGGTGTCGGCAAAGCTGCCGGGGTAGCCACGCATCTCTTTAAAAGATGTGTTCTGGAAACCAAAGTCGTCCTCATCAAAAAAGTCATCTAAGCTATCCAGCCGCTGGACGATTTCGCCCATGTTTCCATCTGTTTGCGTGTCAATAGATTTCATGGTATCCGCTCGCATCGGTGGGAAATAAGAGTCGTTATATTCTTCCGTGCTGAATTCTACTTCAGGAGTTGAGACTCGTGCTTCCATGCGGTCAGCCTCTGCGCATGTGTAAAATACCGCGTGAACATTGTGACGTGTGTTAGCGGACTGAGCTGCTGGTATTGGGATTGACCATCCAGTAGGTTCCGGAATGCCATAAAGACTCTGGATACGCTCATATTGCTTCCGAATCGCTCGCGAAGAGGATGACGACGCCATACTCATCCGCAGATGATGTTTTTCCATCGGATTGCCCGATACCGTCATGATGTGATCCATGACTTCGAGTGCCTGCGGACAGAGGTCTGTTTGAAGTAATCGTAGAAGAGGTGAGATCAAATCCGGCCCATAGCTGGTGAGCTCAGGTCGTCGCATGTCCATCTCCGGAATCAAGACGCATAAGACGCTCAAAGTCTTGACTCGAAACCATTGCGTTGCGTTTGTCAAGAAGCCCATCACAAAAACCAGACTTTGTACCTCATGCTCTGGAAAATAATACGAAGATATTTCGGAGATGATATGCTGCAAGAAATCTTGCTCCTTTTTCCATTGCATATTTGCAAATCCAACTAAGCAGGCAGCCAGTCTTTCCAAGCCGTGTTTGTCGGCTACTTGGCCCAATAAATTAGCCCTGTCCAAGATTTTTTGATCGTTTGTATCTGTATCAAAGTGGTGAAGGAAAATAGGTATGTTGGCTAGAGTAGCGAAAAGTAAACGATTGCTGTCTCCAATAAGCGCGTTGTTCGGTAGGGGTACCAGCCGGTGCAATAAACCCAGTGTTTCCTGGAGGGATTCCGAAGACTTCAAGCCCTTGTACACTAGGTCTTGGATACCAGCGAAACTCCCCTCCCAACGAGGAGGCTGCGTTTCACTCAGTGTAGTCACGACATTTGGATCACTCATGTCAATTTTATCCAAGAGCTTCTCAAGCATGCCGATACTCTCCATGAATTCGGCCTCGTGTATAGTATTCAGACAAGCACAGGTAGTCCAGAAAATCTGGGGATATTGCATGAGGTCCGCCGAGGAAAGTGATTTAATTATAACCTTCAGGGTTGTGAGTATTTCCATCGAGAACGTCTGGTAGTCAGTTTCTTCGTCGGCTATTGTATTGGAGAGGCGAGCAAGCATATCTGCCAGCATTCTTGGTTCCAATGATGTCGAGATGCATCGAAACACTTGGAAAGAACGGCAAGCCAAATGCCGCACAGGACATGATGTAGCCCAATCCAGGGCTTCCTTGGACCAGAGATCGTTAATATCTTCGAAAACGAGATTTAGAAATTGCACAACCTGTCGCGTCACGAGAGCCATGGCTGGCGGGACTCGAGTTCCATCGTCTTCTTCTTTGTCGATATTATCCTCGTATTCCCAGATAACTGATGCTTCACTCTGACGAATTGACTCGACAAAGTCCTCAATGGCATGCCGCACCTCAGGTGCAACCTTATCCTGGACCTCTGAAGCAACCAGCTCGTGAATGAGATGAACAAGCATTTCCCGTGCCTGCTCCTGTACTGTAAAGGTGTAGTGATCCCACAGGATCAGAACCACGTGAAGCATCTTGATCACATCTTGTAGGGCCAATGTAACAGGACCTATGATCAAATCCACAAGAAAAATCATCGAAAGTTGTCCCATAGACAAACCAGTCTGAAGGCATTCTTGTTAGCAATTAACGCTCTTCTCAAAAATTTGATAATGCGACTTTACCTGCTTATTCCCTATAGGCAAAATATCATCTATACTGGCTACGTAGGGCAAGCCGCGGTTGTCTGGCGGTGGCGGGACATCATCCTTTCGTTCTTGTGTCATGTACTTTGGTGCGACGTGCAATAGAAAGAACTCTATCACCTTGGAACCCGCAGGAGTAGAAGATAGAAACACCACAATCTGTTTTGCATACTCCACAAAATTCTGCTCCTTCCGTTCTAAACAGAGGCTGATAATGAAATCAAGAATGACTTGCACATTGCCTCCATGCGGACCGGTAGCTAGCGCTTGCCAAAGAGCTTGAACTTCATTGGGTAGCAGTTTGCACCTCAGGATGGTAATCTCGACTAAATTCACGAGGAGCATATAGGATCGCGGAGTAGGCTGTTGATTCGGATCGACTTGTAACTCCATTGTTTGAATCCATGGCAGAATTGCCATCACCACATTTCGCTGTTCGTCAGGTGACATAGTTTGGGCAAAGTGTTTGGAGAGTTCGGAAAAGATGAAGAAACTAAGATCCGGGTATTGTGATGCGAGTCGCTTGGAAATTTCAAACTGGGCGAGTTTATAGACAGCTGTAGTCTTGTCGGAAAGGCTGATGTCGAAATCCTGGAGTCTGGAATTTTTCTGCTGCCGTTCCTCCAAAATGCGAAGAAGCTTCGCTGCTTTCATGCGTATATCTCTTTTTTCATTTCCCAGCATGTACAGAACGACTGCCACTATTCTCCAGAATGCCAGTGGATAATTGGTCTCCTCTATAAGAACCTGATTCACGACATCGAAATAACTTTCAAGCGCTTTGTCCCGAATACGCCGCTCCCGGTCAATTCCGTAGCACATGTCCACCATGCGTTCGAGTAAATAGGGATACTCTTTATTATGGATAATAAGATTTTTCAACGCTCGTCGACCGGTAGTATGTAATTTGTCACTGGGAGTTTCGAAAATACTGCCAATCCAAACTAACATTCGGCTCACATCAAACTGGAGGATTGACCCGCCCTCTGTTGTCGTACTTATTGGTCCAGCCTAGACGTAAATTAAAATTAGCACATCTGTTTCAGTTTTCATCTGGGGTATTTTATCTCCCAGGGTGGAAAGGAAACTCGGATATGAAGAACTCTCTGAACTTACACATAGTGACGACATTGCACTCAGCGCTGCAGACTGAAGATTCCTCTTCTCTATTTCTATTATAGCCGCCGGGTTTCGTAAGTCTCCAACTTCGTGTTGTTGTGCAATAGCAAAGCGTCTCATATTATCTTCTCTTTGAGCATTTTGCGCTTGACTCGGCGAGTATCCGCACCAACCCTCCATCAAGGTGAAAGCAGATTTACGCGACTCGAACGGCATCCAGCGAGATGATTCTTTTGTACGGTTTATGCCTTCGAAAAGCTCCTCAGTCAGACCACAATAATGGTATCGCAGGCGCTGGAACTCCCAATCATTCTGCACTTCAGCATCGCTAAGAAAGATGCGCAAGTCCTTTGCGTAGTTTACCAGATTGTTGACAATCCAGTCATCGTTAAATATTTCCGATTCCCGGAGGAAGGTAGAGGTAAGTTTATATACGTGGGTGACTTCAGTGCGTAGACGATCCGTCTTCCGGCTGCGACGAGGACTGCTTGGGGTACGGTTGTGTGTACCGATGCGTAATTTGGCCTCTTCATTACATGTTGTCACCGCATATTGCAAAGACTCGAGAAGGGTCCTGTACAAAGCCTTGTTGATGGACCCCAATGCCGAGACAATGGCATCTCTTATCGAGTCTAACGAAGCAGATAGTAGCGGAATCACAAAGGCAAATAGAGCTCGGGCGGAGCCGATTTTGTCCTGGGCGGTTTGCGTTCCTTTAGAGGTTCCACGGGCATTCTGAGCGTTAGCGAGTTGACTCTGAGACTGAGCACCAACACTGTTTAGTGTGGTGCAAGCCATTACAAGGTATAGTTTCCATTGCTCGATCATAATCTCCGCGGGGGACCTTGCTCGGCCCATGGATCGTCCGTGACCCATGTCATAGGGCGCGTACTGCTGGAGTCGCTGACTTTCTGCTAGAGCGGTGATGTTTCTATGCATCTGTAATAGTCTAGCGCACACGATCTCTCGAGCAAGAGTAACTGCAACTGGACACGTTTCGAAGCTGACGCGGATGATGTTGGGAAACACTTTCACCCAGAGACTAGAGTCGTACGAAACATCGCTGCTGCATAATTCAATTAGAGTGCTCTGTGAACTGCTCCCTCTTTTGCCCTTTTGCAGCCGACTCCTTTCGGCAACTGTCAGTTGTTCATCATTGAGGTCCATTATCTGATGCGAATCTGCTTCTAGAATTCGAATAATCCTGGTATTTTCTTTTCCCAACGCGAAGTCAAATTCGGTAACCAATCGCAATACCGAAATGGCAAAGCGACGCACTCTACGAGATTGAGAGCACAGAAAAAATATCCCATGTGCTTCGATCTCTTCGACATACGCAAGTACGCTAGAGAGATCGAGCTGCAATGCTCGGGTACCGGAACCGACATTATTTTCAGCTTGATCAGTTGCAATCTCCTTAGCCTTCTGCTGAATTTCTTCAATCCAAATTCGTAAGAGTTCGACGTATAAAGTCAACGTAGATTCGATATGGCCCGGTCCAAGCATGCCTTCATCCGACATGGTGGAATAGCGGGCATCAAAGTTGAAGATGAATCGGGCAAATCCGATAGTGACTTGTTGTGCGTGCATTTGTCGCGCTATTGACTTCAAAGACTCTGCCGAGGATTTGGCTATGTTGGACTGGACGTGTG
This sequence comes from Talaromyces albobiverticillius, assembly GCA_023721895.2. Lineage (NCBI taxonomy): Eukaryota > Fungi > Ascomycota > Eurotiomycetes > Eurotiales > Trichocomaceae > Talaromyces > Talaromyces albobiverticillius. The sequence goes on from JAMBUR020000004.1 coordinate 2,456,021, forward strand.
CTGTTCCCGTGCAGAGAAGATTGATGAGGGAGTTGAAAGGTATGTGGTCGGACAAACATCTCGGAAGCGCTTGAACGGCCACATGAAGCAGATCGTAGAAGCTTTGTCTTTGGTCAACAAGTGCTGCATGATCGTCGCGTCGACCAAAACTGAATGCTTCTGATATGGGAGTCTTGGGGGTTGAGCCGCTGAATTTTTCATCAAGAGCTGCCTGTCCGCCAAATGTATTGTCACAGAGAAGAGTAATCTTTCCAAGAACTTCACAAAATTGGACATAGTAATCCTTCGCTACCTCATTAAGTTTGGACACGTTTACAGGTCGCGAAAAAGCCGATGTGTCCGATGAGACAAGGCGAGGCTTGGGATCTGCTAAAAGCTGCGAGCGAGGTGGAAGTAGGAAGTTGGGAATGTCGACAAAGTGCGTGGAAATTGGGCCGGCTGGAAAAGGTGGGTATAATTGATCGCCGTTCTCTAAATCGGACATGATAGCAAGAAACGATCTGATTCCTACAACTATCTTTTCTGGCTCCATTTGTTCGATTTTGAGTTCTTTTCCAGCCAAGAAGAGATCTGAGTTGATGAGAGGAAAGATGATGTTGCGGTAACAGAGGTCTGGAAGCTTAAAACCAATCATTCGAATAAGTTGCATCAAGGGGTCTGCCACAGAAGGCTCTGTTGTAAGGTAGGTTCTCTTTCCTGGAGGCAGAGCAACCTTAATGACTTCGTCAACCCTTTTAAGTGTGACATTAGGAGAATCTGGATATCGAAACAAATACGTCCATAGCAGTCGACACAGTGCTTGGAGTGCCAGCCCTCGAGTAGGCCGATCTCTGAGTCGCGCGGGTAAATTGAGTGCTAGGGATTGCCACTGGCTAGCAAAAACATCCTTTGAAGAAACGCAGAGCAAGATCGTTTGTATAGGGAACACGGTCATCCAGTGTCGAGGCTTAGCAATCATTTGTGAAAGGCGTGGGGTTATCACTTCTAAAAACTTCTTCCACTGCGGATGAGCCACATCACACGCGGGATTCGCTGCGATCGAAATTAGAACTTTTTCGATGATGTAGCAATAAGCTTGTTTGACTCTTTGCCCATGAGCGTTGACAAAAAGCCTAGCCAAGGATCTCATATACTCGCAGGACTTGCTCCACGCTTCTTCAGGGTACGTCTTGATGCTGAAATGTCGCATCCCCAATATCAATAATTCTACTTTGGCGTCAAGCTCCCGAGACTGGCCTCGGAGACTGGCTTCTTTCTGGTACCGTTCAAGTTCGTTGATGTAACGTTTCGTGACGCTGCCGAAATTGATCTCACTCATCCTGCCCAGAAGTTGTCCGTAGATCCTCCAGTTCGCCATGCGTAGCGGAGAGGCTGCAACCTGCTCCGGATCCACCGCCTTCAATTGGCCGAATACTATATCTTCTAAACGCTCCGTCATTTCGGTCCCTATTGCTTCCACGCTGCTTTGATTGAATATCTCGATCAGCACTCTACACACGAGATACACCGAAACTGTGGCCCGACGCTCAAGGAGTTGAATGCCATCCTGCTTCTGCATGAAAGATGGTTGTGTGCCCTCTAAACTCAGATCCGATTCCGAGCTTCCCGGTTGAATAGGTTCTGTATTTCGACGGAGGAGCGTTGCATTCTCGGGGCCTTGTGATTTCTATTGTTTCATAAGTTTCTTAGAATGAGACAGTCAAGGCGTTGCAGTAATATCATTTGCTTACCTGAGGGTTCTTGGCTGTAGTTGCCGCTTCGCCTTTAGCCTTTCGCCACAGCATGATAGTATCAATCAAGGGTTTCGGCTTCTGGCGAGCGATATGTCCCAAAGCAGAAATAAGCTGATCGAAAACCGGGTCTGCACCTTCACCGCACACCTCTTCTACCGGGGCCTCGACTCCGCCGACTTTGACGATACTCTGGTTGATCTTGTTATCTGCATGAGCAACAAACTGGGTTTAAAGAGGGTTTGTCAGCGGTGATACGGATATGGATATATATAGGGTGTACTTACAGAATTAAAGAGATGATGTAGAGCATACTCGCCCACTGTTTTTGATTCCTGGTGGTGATGTTTCGAATGCGCGCGGCTGTGAGAATGTTCACGCCGAATCTTGCTGTTTGATGGCATCTTCTTGTGGGTATTGTTGCTCTTTGTCACGGTTTGCCCCAGGGTTAGACGTTCATCGTCATCCTGGATTGTACTGAGACCGGTAGTTTGTGTGTGTGCAGGGCCATTGCTTCCATTATTTGAAAAACTCAAAAAAGTATCCGAGTCCTCGCTTCGACTTGGAAACAAATGGTCTGGTGCCAATGATAATCCGGTCATGCTACCCGAACCTGCAGATGCAATCATTTCCGGACTCAGAGGACTCGCCGAGGTCGAAGTATAGCTTGGGCTGCGCGAATGCTGGATACCGTGGACAATGGATGTCTTGCGATGATGTCCATAAGACGACAGAGATGGCTTTCGCTCAACGAGGTCTTCTGGGCGGCCAACATTGGATTCGGGGCTCTTGGAATGAGATTGGCCGCGACTTCGTGACTGCGGCTGGAGTGTTGCTAGGCCTCGACCAGAAGCATCGACCGGTCTCCCTCTTGCGCCAGAGACAGAAGACTCCCTACTGTGCAAGGTGCCAAGTGATGGGGACGGCGCATTTCTGAGGGCTAGTCGATCTGGCGGGGGGGTAGGAGTATGGTGCGACGTTAGAGAGTCGTCGGAACCGAGGGGTATGGTTGTCTGAAGCGGCGCGGCTGTCCGACCGGATTGAGGCGTTGCTGCTCATGCAAGTTGTTAGGACCAATGACTAAGCGGTGGATGGATATTGTTGCTGCTATATTGTTGTTGTGATATCGCACACGCGATGGAGCCACTCTGTAGACGGCCGGAACGTGGTAGGACTCACCGTTGGACTGCTGCATTTTCAAAATGCTTTGAGCCTCTCACAAAAGTCGAATATGCGTCGGCATTGTAGAGGGCAACGGTCATATCTGGCTCGCACACATGCCTGCCTACATTGATTGGGTTGCGAAAAGACTGTAAGCTAGATATGCTATGGAATCTCAAATTGGCGTTGGGTTATGGGGAAGCTGCTGCTGGGCTGAAGTTGGTTAGCTTCAGGCGGTGGACGGAAGTGACGACGGCCGCCTCAACCTTAACTGGCTGGCCTTGGCGGCAGCCCAATAGACGTCTTCGTTCTCTACATGCGACTGGACGTCTCCTTGCTGTCTATTATGATGTACCAATATCTATCAACAGCACTCGCGACAGAGTCTACTCGGTTTAACTTTGCGAGTCTGCGTGAAGGCTACGGACAGTGGGTTGTTGTGTTCTTGGCCATAACTCTAAGTTTCCAGCCACGTGGGAAGAATGAAACTGACATGCATATCCAGGTCCAGCGTACAGGGATCCTATCCTCCAAGCAAGCCGAACACGCATCCACAGACCGATCCTATAATTACTTCCAAGGCCATGGAAACGAAACGATGGCCTCCGGCACACACACACACACACACACACGGCGGCGAATGACTGAAACAGTCTGTTTCACGGCAAGTCTAGCGAAGAATCGGCAATACCCAGGCAGGCAGGTAGTCGCGTGTTTCAAGTCAGTCCGTATTGAAAATGAAGAGACAGCTGCCTCGTAGGCGCAACAGGCAGGGCGATTACTTCATATACGTAGATTTTCCTCTGTACAACTGTTCAAGTCCCCATCGCCATATCACAGGGAGAATCGATGACAGCAAGGGCAAGGTGATACTTTGATGTAAGGGGAAAGAGTGTTTAAGTAAGTATCAACAGACTTGCCCTACCCCGGAGTATAAACCAGAAAGCCACTAGGGCTCGATCCTTGCCTGAGCGCCCTTCCACACAACTCCGCACTGGTGATTAGGAATACATAGGCGCCGTTCCGAGGGAAACAACTCATTCCGCGCCCTTCGTCCAGGGCTGGGGCGGAAGTGTCGGAGTAATTGAAGGCATTGGTTCCGGCAGTTATGTTCGGGAAGAAAGAGAGTTCCTGCCTCGGGCAATTCTCACAGCTTTCAGCAGTAAACCACGTACAGTATCAATAGTTACCCATGCCACCTGGTGTTCCCACATCGCCATGATGGGTATATGGCTATGCCTACTGTATGTGGGGAAGGATATGCTGTGTCCAATGTGGCAGCTCTTCCACATACTGGTCATTTCCGCTGCCTGCCCCGTAGTACGGAATAGATCTAATGAATTAATTAATGGCAATAATATATCAGATAGTAGCTATTTTTAAAAGAAAGGGGCTCTTTTCTCCCTTTGTTGTCTGGCACTTATTGCTGTTGCCTTGTACGACTTCACGGAGTAGCCCGTAGGCTTTACCCGCGGTTTAGCCGAGCGACAACGGAGAGCGCCAACCTGCCAAGCAAACCAGTCAGACCACCTGGCAACGATTCGCTAACCCACCCGAGCCGCCGCTTCACCACCGAAAGTTCAGCCAGCGGCGTGCCAATCAACCCTCAACCGAGGCCGTGAGCCAGCACCTTTTTTGTGTCTGACTCTCTCTCTCTCTCTCCGAGATATACACATACGCTCTCGCGCACATACACTCACTGAGAGACGGAGAGAGGAAAGAGACGACCCTGTTCGTTTCCCCTTGTTTGCTTGTTTGACTTTCTAGGCCCCCCGTTTACCGGTGATCCACCACCACCATGGCGCAAATCGACACCTTGGACCTCATCGTCCTGGTCGGCCTGCTCCTTGGAACAATTGCTTATTTCACCAAGGGAACCTACTGGGCTGTCCAGAAAGACCCTTACGCCGCCGCCTCGAGTGCCGTCAACGGAGCCAAGGCTGGCAAGACCAGGAACATCGTCGAGAAGCTCGATGAGACTGGCAAGAACTGCGTGATATTCTATGGCTCACAGACTGGTACCGCCGAGGATTACGCCTCCCGGCTGGCTAAGGAGGGCTCTCAGCGCTTTGGTCTCAAGACCATGGTAGCCGATCTCGAGGAATACGATCTCGACCTTTTGGACACGTTCCCCGAAGACAAGATTGCCTTCTTCGTGCTTGCAACCTACGGTGAGGGTGAGCCGACAGATAACGCTGTTGAGTTCTATCAGTTCATCACCGGAGAGGATGTGGCCTTTGCAAGCGGCGCGACTGGCGACGATAAGCCCCTTTCTTCCCTCAAGTACGTCACGTTCGGGCTTGGAAACAACACATACGAACACTACAATGCCATGGTCCGACAAGTCGATGCAGCTCTAACCAAATTGGGCGCCAAGCGAATTGGTGATGCAGGTGAAGGAGATGATGGTGCCGGAACAATGGAGGAGGACTTCCTCGCTTGGAAAGAACCCATGTGGACTGCCCTCGCTGCTGAACTCGGATTGGAGGAGCGGGAAGCCGTTTACGAGCCCGTCTTTTCCATCACTGAACAGGATGAGCTGACTGCCGAAGACCCTGCCGTCTATCTTGGTGAACCAAATCTCAACCACCTGGAACGCGCGGGCAGAGGCCCGTATTCTGCTCACAACCCCTATGTTGCTCCAATCGCTGAATCGCGCGAATTGTTCACGGTCAAAGACCGAAATTGCTTGCATATGGAAATCGATATTTCTGGAAGTGGACTGCATTACCAGACTGGTGACCACATCGCTGTATGGCCCACTAATGCCGGTGTCGAAGTCGATCGCTTCCTGAAAGTCTTTGGTCTCGATGCCAAGCGTGACACCGTCGTCAAGATCAAGGGTCTCGATGTCACTGCTAAGGTTCCTTTCCCCACACCGACTACCTACGACGCCGCGGTCCGCTACTACATGGAAGTTTGTGCTCCCGTGTCTCGTCAATTTGTTAACACGCTCGCTGCATTTGCGCCGGATGAGAGAACCAAGGCCGAAATGGTTCGCCTTGGAAATGACAAAGATTACTTTCATGAGAAAATCACCAGCCAGTGTTTCAATATTGCACAAGCTCTTGAGAGCCTCTCGTCCTCGCCTTTCGCTGCCGTCCCATTTTCGTGTTTGATTGAAGGTATCAACCGTATTCAGCCTCGTTACTACTCCATTTCGTCCTCCTCGTTGGTTCAGAAGGATAAAATCAGTATCACCGCTGTTGTCGAGTCGGTTCGCATTCCCGGGGCTAGCCACATTGTTAAAGGTGTCACCACAAACTACTTGTTGGCGCTCAAGCAAAAGCAGCACGGAGATCCCTCCCCCGATCCTCATGGATTGACTTATGCTATCACTGGCCCTAGAAACAAGTACGATGGTATTCACGTTCCCGTTCACGTCCGCCATTCGAACTTCAAATTGCCATCGGATCCTTCCAAGCCTATTGTCCTAATTGGGCCCGGTACTGGTGTCGCGCCCTTCCGTGGATTTGTCCAAGAGCGTGCCGCTTTGGCCGCTCGAGGTGAGAAGGTGGGAACCACGGTTCTATTCTTTGGATGCAGAAAAAGCACCGAGGACTTCTTATACGAAGACGAGTGGAAGGTTTGTCTATCCTTTATTTCCATATGTAGCTCTGATTTCATAAACTTGCATTTGCTAACCTTTTCTTTCTTTCTTGACAGACCCACCAGGAGCAGCTCGGAGATTCCTTCAAATTGATCACCGCATTCTCCCGAGAGGGTCCCCAAAAGGTCTACGTCCAGCACCGCCTACGTGAAAACGCGGCCTTCATCAATGGACTTTTGGAGCAGAAAGCTTATGTCTACGTTTGTGGTGATGCGGCGCATATGGCTCGCGAAGTCAATACTGTCTTGGGCCAAATCATCGCAGAAGAACGTTCCTTGACGCCAGAGAAGGGCGAAGACATCGTCAAGCACATGCGGAGCAGTGGAACGTACCAGGAAGATGTATGGTCATAAACTCCAGCAATTAACGAAACGACTTTTCTTTTCTTTTTCTTTTCCTCTTGTTTGGCTTATAGATTGCTTCACTTCTCTCTGTTCATATGACAAGGGTGATTTCAACATGTTGTCACGGAACATAATCTTTTTTATTGTCCTTGCTACTCTTGATTGTGCTTGATCGTTATTCCGTTATGTTAGCTATTTACTGTTAATATTTAAGCAGTTGAGTGGGGCTCTCGCAGCTCATCCAGAGGCGTCATGAATGGACGAGGGTGTTGTCGGATCGAAGCTGGCACGACCAAGCTTCGCTTTGTCCTTTTTGGTCATCTGGGTCTTTCGAGTGGTGGAACTTATAGAATGGGTTTGAGGTCAAAAACTGAAAAAGGTCTTCAACAATATAACTCTATATAAATCTATATATCGACTCACTAAAGCAGGTTCTCGCCAAACCTTCATCATAGCACTTTTCAAGTTTCAAAACTTGGCGGATAAGAGAGGCATGGTCACAGCTGTTCGTCCAAAGGTCCACTGATATGTTCTTGCCACGGTCCTTGCCATATCTCACCCATGATCTCAGGGTTGCGGTCATCTTGTGGCCGTTGTTGATTCCATCTATGCCCTCGTCTTGTTTGATATTGCAGCCACAGAGGTTTGTGAGAAGAAACAAAATCGAAAGCTCGCCTGTTTGGCTCGGTCTGCTCTCCGCAAGGATGCCAGCTGCAATATTCAGCAAACCGTGGCATGCCGAAAGATGAAGAATATCGGACTCGATCCCTAAATTATTTCCAATGGTCAGCAGTGTCAGGGCAATGGCCAAATTTTTCAAAGATTTAGAGCTTTCTTGCAAATTTGGAATGACCGTTTAACTATTTCATAGTATTTCACCATGACGAGAAAAAAAGGTAACTGGCAGAAATAACGGGAAACGGCCTCGGCGAGGGCGCTCCTTCCCAGACAGCAAGCGGTTGCTGGCACTTGCCCTATTCGGCAGTGCAGCCTCTTCCTTCCTCCGCTGCTTCATGGCAACCTGCTTCCTTTTCCTCCCTGACTCTTCGCTTCTTCTTCTTCTTCTTCTCTCCTTTTCCCTTTTATTTCTTCACATCATCAACATCACAGCTCGCTTCAATCTCTCATCAAAATCCATTAGTTTTCCCAGTCATTCTACTCGTACTCTTTCTCTTATACTTTTGCTTATCGTGTCTCTCCTTCTCTCCATTCCGGCTTCCAGCTCAGTGACTTGTGTCTCTCAGCGAAAGCTTCATCGATACTGTCGAGGAACTTGTTTCTCTCGTTCTTTCATTGACAAGAAAAGTAAGTCGCGGTCATTTGTACTGTCTTCCCCGATTACCATGTCTGCTATCGAGAGTACGGTCATGTCAAGAACTTGCCTTCCAGCTCCTTATACCAGATCAACGACGTTTACTTGTTCCATCTGTATACCTCCTGTAGTGTTTCGATTCACCATGTGTATCGACAAAATCCAACTGCGAAAGGCACTGACGAGACCATTTAGATCAATATGAATTCAGTAGTGTCAGCACCCCCTGAGATTCAGAAAGACCCCATGTACGATTCAGGTATGAGCAACAAACCCTCAGCAACGATTCTCCTGCTAATTCGCGACAGGCAAATACGTTCCTCCAAATGGAAAGCTGAATGTTCCTCCTCGCATTCGCTCAAAGAATGCGGAAGGTACCAACGGGGCTTTTCCTCATCCCAACTCAGACTTCGCTACTCTCGCGCGGGAGGCTCTCTACAATGCCCCTGTCATGGTAAACGGAATGAATCCAAACGGTCACTTCAGCCAGCGTCAAGTCACTCCGCCCGGTGCACCAATGGCTGGGATGCCATTGCAGCCTTCAATGCCCCCTACTATGTACTATCCTGGTTTCGTTGGTGGTGCACCTATCACTCCGGTGAATTTCCCATCTATGCCATGGGGAGCACAGGGCCCCGGGATGAACCATACTCCCAATACTTCCTGGTCCTTCGAGGAGAAGAATCCTCTCCATGATTACTCCGGAACCAGTAATGGCTTTCACTCGTATGGTTCCATGATGGAGCGTACTCCCCTGCCACCTTATTCAATTGTACCGGGAATTCATGTGCAGCAACCCTGCCTTCAATACCAAATGATGAAAACTCCCAATGGTTACATTGTTCAGGATATGGAGTTGCTCACCCAACAGGAGCCTTCTGTTCCTCGGGCCATTCCTGCCATGTGGACTAATCAATCTGACTTGACCCTTGCCAAATGTCTTGAGAACCGCGAGGGAATCACTAACGTCTACATCCGGGGTTTTCCTCCTGAGACTACCGATGAGATGCTTCACGCATATGCGGCTCGCTTCGGAGAAATTGACCGGTGCAAGGCAATCGTGGATCTTGAGACTGGACTTTGCAAGGGGTAAGTTATCCGCGGTCTCTTATTGTATCATTTTCTGACCTCAAAAAACAGGTTTGCCTTTGTTCAGTTTTACAACTTTGAATCATGTGAGAACTGTATCCGCGGTTTCTATTATCTCGGATATCAAGCTTCCTTTGCCCAGGTACGTTTGCCAGAAACGGTTGCTTGGAGATTCACTGATCCCGTACAGAAAAGTCGGAACTCGCGCCTCAAGGACTTGGAGGATAGGAACTCTACAAACATTTACTGCACCAACGTGCCAATTGACTGGTCCGAGGCTGTAAGTGAAAATTGAGTTTCCCAAGAGTTTCAGATACTTACTCGGAAATTCTAGGACTTGCGTCGGCACTTTGAGCCCTATCGCGTAGTATCAGAGAAGATTAGCCGCGATGAAAAAACCGGCGTTAGTAAGGAAGTTGGATTCGCCCGGTAAGATCTCATATAGAATGCTCAATTGATAGTCTTTATCTAACTGCTTTTTCAAAGTTTCGAGAACCGTGACATTGCTGAGCGTGTTATTGAAGAATTCCATAACGTTGCTAGCAAGGACGGACATAGACTCCTTCTCCGTTTCGCTGATACGAAGGCCCAAAAGCTTCTGAAGCAGCAATCCAACGAACGTCGGGCCTATCGCGCTGGGGAGTACAACTACTCGGTAGAAGTTGTGCAAGGCTCGACCCCCTCTCCGGCAACTTCGCGACTGGGAAACGGACAAGCATCGCCTCTATCCTTTCAGTCTCCAGCCGGCGTTGGCCCAGCATGGACTCCCGCTACAACAATCTCTCCATCGTATGTTACTGAGTTTCTTTCACAGTAGATGATGAGCTAACATGTTAAGAAGAATCCCAGTGATGAAGAACGGCACTGGTATTCGTCGTGGAATGCACCCATTCGGATCCCGCGCCTTGCCAAATGGTGAGAATACTTCATCAGCTTCACGCGGTCGAGCTACTTCAGCTGGTCCCAGTGTCTTGCCGGAGAAAGAGAAAAGTACAACCGTATCTCCTGTCAAGACCACTGTTGCTGTGACTATCACTACACCTCGGACTCCTACCAAGAAAGCCCCTATATCACGCAAGTCTAGCTCTGTCTCACCGGTTACATCGCGAAAGAACGTTGAGAAAGCGTCCCCAAAATCTGCTGCGGCTTAGATGTCGGCGCATTCATTTGCTCTATCAACACTCGACTTCTCGCTGCATGGTAGTTGACTTCTTACTACTTCACACCAAATCCTTCATTTTTCCGAATTCGGTATAACAGTCAGCTTGTCTTCTCGAAGTATACTATGTTTCTCTTTCTTATACTCGGTTTTTTGTCGTCTCTCGCATGGCATATCAATTATATTTACACGGCTATATCTATACACAAGAAACAGCTACATCGTTATTTCTATTCTGCGCTCTTGAGTTTCGTTTTATATGCCAGCACACGATCATCACGATGATTAGCTTGACACTTTTCCACACGCACTTATCGACATTCGCTGACTTCGTTCGGACTCGAGTGGTATGGACTTCTACTATGATGTCTTTATATGATATACGGATTATGAAAGGTTCGATGGATATGGTACAATGTATGATTTTAATCAGATAGAAGATAAAAGCGTGCAACTGAGAATATCAATAACTATATCGCTGGTCATTTCCCGGTCACTCATACATATTAGATTAATTTTTCCATGTACAACTTACAGTATTTGCTTCGTCAAAAGCTGGCTTTGATAGCAAGTTCTTTCACTTATAATACTGCCAGGAGGAAGTTCGTAAAGTAACACCAAGCTAATCGAATCGCTTGAAATTCCGAGAAATAGCTAACTCCTAGTCTATCCTTTCTTTTGATCATACGAAAATTCCAGGGTTAATCATGGCAAAAAGCACCTTGTATCGCCTTCAATGCAGTATACTCATCCAAGTACTTTCATTTTCTTCTTTTTCTTTCCACCCTCCTTATCCTTTTGTTTTCCTTTCTGCCAGTCCCTCCAACTACCTATTCTCTCATCACGCGTATCTTCCCAGGCCTTTTCAGCCTCTCTCTTGCGCTTGCGAGCTTCTATTTCATCTTCTTCCTTTTGCTTTTCCCGACCTTCTTCTTGCATCCGCACTTTCATCTGCCGCCGTCTCCTCGCTTCCTCTTCGAGCAGCACTTCTACCGTCTTTTTGCGCCATTCCACTTTAAATTCTTCTGTTTTGAGTTCTGGTGAATCGAGTGTGTATTTATGTTCGCGAATAAGGAGTCGTCGAGCGTCGGCGATACTCTCGTCAAGACGTTCGCGGGCTGCTTCATCTAGTAGAGTCGTCTGTGCCTTTTTGAGCCGATCAAAGGCATCGGGAGCGAGTTCGTTTTTGGTTTTATCCGGATGTATCAAAAGCGACTTTTTGCGATACTGTAACTTGATATCCGTTTCAGGAACTCCAGGTTGAAGATCGAGAACGGCATAGCTTTCGTTTGTGAAAAGCGTCAGTATAAGCGGACTTGCAATCGCGAAGAGTGTACTGGTTTTGATTTCGACTTTGAGTACTCACGCATCTAGTGGGAATGCCTTTCTGATTCGATCAATTTCTGCGTCCTAACAAGTCAGTGAGTGTCAGTGCCGCGTATTCTCCGGTGATGTCAAACCAAGCGAGTGCATGAAGTACGTCACACCTTGTTGAATTCCGAGGCCTCCTTTTCCAGCGCATCAAGCGCGGCCAACTCATCGTCGGCCATTGTCGCAATTTCGCAATGTAGATAGAAATAGCAGAGAAATCGATATCATAAGCCGTGGGTCTGCCAGGCGAGGGTCGCTCTAATTGCGGCGATAAGCTGCGGAAGACCTTTTTCTCCGCAAAACCTTATCGCGGCGCTGACTAAGCGCCCCGCCCAAGAAAAAAAAAACATGCAACAAAAGTTGCTAAGACATTCACACTCAATTCGCGAGCACATCAAACTCCCACAGCCATGGCTCAGGCGAAGGGCATGAAGAATAGTCGGCAGACTCCGAAGCCGATTGCTCAAAATGCTCGAACTCTCAAACGAAAGCGAAATGAAACCGAATTAACGACAATTACGCAGCGAGTCGAAGAGCTTGACCCGAAAGTCCGACTTGAATCATTTACCGAAATACCTCTCTCAGACCCGACAGCCTCCGGTCTGGCTGCATCTCATTTCAAATCGCTGACTGATATTCAGTCTCGGTCTATTCCCTATGCATTGAAGGGGCGAGATATCCTGGGTGCTGCGAAAACTGGTAGCGGCAAAACCTTGGCGTTTTTGATTCCCATTCTCGAAAATCTATACCGCAAGAGTTGGACAGAATATGACGGCCTGGGAGCGATTATTTTGTCTCCTACTCGTGAGCTTGCGATTCAGATCTTCGAGGTTTTACGAAAAATCGGTCGATACCATACGTTTTCTGCAGGGTTGGTCATTGGCGGAAAGAGTCTCAAGGAAGAGCAGGAACGTCTCGGGAGGATGAATATTCTTGTCTGTACACCAGGACGAATGCTTCAGCACTTGGATCAGACGGCGGACCTCGATGTATACAATTTGCAGATGCTAGTTCTGGACGAAGCGGACCGAATTATGGACATGGGTTTTCAACACACTGTCGATGCGATAGTCGATCATTTGCCCAAGACACGCCAGACCCTGCTTTTCAGTGCAACTCAGACAAAGAAAGTCTCCGATCTTGCACGGTTGAGTCTGCAAGACCCTGAATACGTCGCAGTGCATGAGGCTGCTGCCAGTGCAACCCCGTCCACACTTCAGCAACATTACATATTAACACCGCTACCGGAGAAATTGGACACGCTATTCAGCTTTATCAAGAGCAATCTAAAAACGAAGACGATTGTTTTCATGTCTTCTGGCAAACAGGTCAGGTTCGTGTACGAGTCATTGCGACATCTTCAGCCGGGTATTCCGTTACTACATCTTCATGGCCGTCAAAAACAAGGTGGGCGACTCGATATTACGACTCGATTTGCTCAAGCAAACCATGCCGTGTTATTCTCGACGGATGTGGCAGCACGAGGATTGGATTTTCCAGCCGTGGACTGGGTAATTCAACTGGACTGCCCGGAAGATGCAGATACCTACATTCATCGAGTCGGACGAACGGCTCGCTACGAAAGGAACGGCCGTGCAGTCCTTTTTCTAGATCCGAGCGAGGAAGCGGGGATGCTGAAACGCCTTGAGCAGAAGAAGGTGCCGATTGAGATGATTAACGTGAAAGCGAGGAAACAACAAAGCGTCAAGGATCAATTACAGAATATGTGCTTCAAGGATCCGGAGCTCAAGTACCTTGGCCAGAAAGCCTTCATTTCATATGTGAAATCAATTCACGTGCAGAAAGATAAGGAGATCTTCAAAGTCAAGGACTTGGCATTGGACGAGTTCGCTGCCAGTTTAGGTCTTCCTGGTGCCCCGAGAATCAAATTTATCAAGGGAGAGGACAGCAAACTCCAAAAGAATCAACCTCGTGCACTAAGGTATCATTCCAGCGACGAGTCCGATCAAGAAGATGGCGAGAAGAAGACGAAGAAGAAAGAAAGCGTTCGCACGAAATACGACCGCATGTTTGAACGACGCAATCAAGACGTGTTGGCCGACCATTACTCGAAACTTATCAATGACGATGGCACAATGGTGGACCAAGGCAATGGAATTAATGGTGATGCCGACGAGGACGACGATTTCTTATCTGTCAAACGACGGTTTGAGGCCGGTGACCAGGCACTTGGCGGTGATGATTCCGATGATAGTTCTTCCGCTTCTGAAGATGAAGTCTCTGCTTCCAAGGTTGGTAATACCGGTGCAATCGGCGAGGTCAAAGTGGTCAAGATCTCCGATGCCGCGGAGCCGCTTATCATCGACTCCAAACGCCGCGAGAAGCTGCTCAAATCCAAGAAGAAACTGCTCAAGTACAAGGGTCTTGGTAAGAAACTTGTCTACGATGACGAAGGACAGGCGCACGAGGTCTACGAATTGGAAGATGAGGAGAAATTCCGGGCTGGTGGAGACGCACAAACTCAGCGAGCCAAGTTCTTGGAAACAGAAGCCGAGAGAAATCGGGTGGCTGATATTGAGGACAAGGAGCTTGTCAAACAGAAGAAGAGAGAGAAGAAAGAGAAGCGGAAGGCGAAGGAGCGTGCAATGGCAGCAGAAGACGAGGATGAAGATTCCGAAGATGGCGGTGTTACCCTTTCGGCACCTGGACCAATTATCAATCCGTTTATTTCGGATAACAGTGATGACAGCGGCGATTCAGACGAGGCAGAAGTGCCAAGTTTGGGCAAAGGGAAGAAGCAACGCTCTCGAGACAGGTCTTCTCCTGCTGAGGACAGGGAGGAGGAGAATCTCCGCAAGACTAAGCGCTCTAAAAGATCCCACAAAGCGTCTGGAGAGCCGGTTGAGGTCAACACATTGGAGGATTTGGAAGCGCTGGCGACTGGTCTTTTGGCCTGAGATTTTCATCTTTGTGTTGGTGTTTTGTTGTAGATTCTTGCTCCCAAAAGGAAGCAAGGTAAAATTGTTTCATTATGTACCGTACCGTATATGAACCTACATAGCTCAGCATTCCAGGCGTTGATGTTTCTGTCTTTTCAATCTGTCCACCTTAGAAGATAACTTTTTCTATGTGTATTTTATAATACGTATTGATAGTTACGATTACGTACTCCCCAGACTCTATCCCGTCGCTGATTGGATGAACAGAGGTAGATCGTGTATTGGTACGGTAAAATACTACTAAAAATCTGTCAGTTTAGCGGCCCCCATATTTTTTCACTCTTTTTTCACGTCAAATTTTCAGTCAGAAGCTTGAGTGCGCCTTTACGCAGACAGAAAGCTGATGAAAAGACCACCAATTCAAGAAGATGGTGTTTCCTTCTTCATGGATTTTCTTTCCTAGAAAAAAATAATCCGGGATTACAGCTCTTGGGGCCAGGATGTCGTTGTCACGAGGGATTTGCTCAGCAGTGCTACCTACGACGTCAGGCCCACAGCAGATCACGGTTGACGGCGGACCCTGATCAGAGATCTTGGTTGGTCGCTAAGCACGCCATTTGCTTTTGAAAATCTGCTGTCTCTCGTATATACCCATTAGAAACTAGCTCAAAGAAAAAGAATCCTTCCAGAATAAAGCCTGTGTTTTCCTCCTCGCACACGTGGCAACTGCCATGTTCCCTTCTTCTCTCCAGTAGTAGCCTCACAGAAAACGCATTTCCGTGGTTGAAGGAGGAACGAGCTTGGGAGAAAAGTTCCTTTGTGGTTATAGCACCGAGGACTCTCTCGGCCGCATAACAACCAAAAGGATGGATCCAGATTATGAGAAACGCCCTCGGGGGCCTAAGACAGAGCAGGATGGCGTGCCCTACGAACCAGAAGATTATAACCCTCATGTCGTGGTGGGCGACAAGCTCGACCGAAAGCTGACTGCTCGTCAAGTGCAAATGATCGCCATTGGAGGAACTATTGGCACGGGTTTGTTTCTGGGTACAGGGAGCTCCCTAGCCACAGGAGGTCCTGCGTCAATGCTCATCTCCTATGCAATTGTCGGTGCAATTGTATTTGTTACTATGCTTTCGTTGGGAGAGATGGCGGCATTCGTCCCGGTTGCCGGTTCATTCTGTACATTTGCTGGGTGAGTGAAAAGAAACCAACGAATTCTGGATCCCTTATATCTAACTTCGTGGTTAGCCGTTTCGTGGATGATGCGTTTGGGTTCGCTCTTACCTGGAATTACTGGTTCAATGATGCTGTGTCCACAGCGTCTGACCTCATTGCTCTTCAACTCCTGCTGGAGTACTGGACAGACAACTTTCCGGGTTGGGCAATCAGCCTGATCTTTCTGTTTGTTGTTATTGGTCTTAACATCATCTCTGTGAGAGCATACGGCGAGGTATGTTGATATTCGCGGACCCTTCGAGATGAAATTGTGGCCTATGAATACTAATGGAATCGAACGTAGGCGGAATATTTCCTCAGTCTTTTGAAGGTCGTCACAATTGTCGTAAGTTATATTTCTAATCTTCCAATCTAGGCCCCGGCTTCCAGTCATGGACTAACCAATTGATTACTCCAGATATTCATCATTCTCGGCATTGCAGTCAACTGCGGTGGCAACAAGAACCATCAATATATTGGTGGACATTACTGGCATATTGGTGATGCCCCTTTCGTTGGCGGCATCGGTGGATTTGCATCGGTTTTTGTGACTGCTTCTTTTGCTTAGTAAGTTTGCGAGAGAGCGGATTAGTTATGAAGATGCTGACTGTATTCCAGTGGAGGTACCGAATCCATTGCAATCACTGCAGGAGAAACAAAGGATCCCGCCAAAAACCTTCCTCGCGTTGTGCGCAACGTGTTCTGGAGAATCCTCCTCTTCTATATCCTATCAGTCTTGATGGTCGGGCTGAACGTGCCATACAACTACCCGGATTTGGATAGCGAAGACAGCCACACCAGCCCCTTCACCATCGTTTTTGAAGAGGCCGGAAGTGCCGTGGCTGGTAGTTTCATAAACGCGGTGGTTATGACGAGCGTCATATCAGCAAGTAATCATGCGCTATTTGCAGGCTCCCGGTTGCTATATACTCTTGCTGTTGACGGATATGCCCCAAGGGTGTTTGGCACGCTCAACCGCTTCAAAGTCCCCTGGGTGGCTGTCCTAGGAACTTCAGTTATAAGCGGGCTCTGCTTTGGCGCGAGTTATATCGGCGCAGGCCAGCTATGGACTTGGTTGCAGAAGTAAGCTTTCCTTTCCTATCTTTTACACGACATATCCACTAACCCTGTTTAGCATTGTCGGCGTATCAAATCAACTATCATGGATTTCCATTGGATTTGCATCACTCCGTTTCCGCGCTGGAATCAAGAAGCAAGGTCTTGAGCATTTGCTTCCCTTCAAAAACTGGACATACCCATACGGCCCTATCATCGCCGTGGGTTTGAATATAGTCCTCGTTCTTGTGCAGGGCTGGTCTTGTTTCAGCCCAAGTTTTAATGCAGTCGACTTTGTCAGCTATTATATTGAGATCCCTATCATGTTTGTCATGTTCATCTTTTGGAAATTGGTCAAGCGAACACATTTCGTCAGACTGGATGAGATGGATCTAGTTTCGGATCGTTATGATGGCGGTCTTACAGCTGAAGAACGAGGGCAGATCTTGGAAACAGCACGTCGCAGTCCCTTTGCTCGTGGTCAATCATGGAAGGAGAAGGTTTCTGCAGTTGCCACATACATCTTTTTCTGAGCTGCTGCGTCTGACTTTGTCGCATGTATGTATGTACCTTGTAACACCCTTTTCCTCTCCAGTGTCGTGCTTGTTTGGCATCATTTTGCCTGGTGTGTATATAGAGAACTCTTTATCCGATATATAATACTGCTACACTGAGTTATGACCATGCATTTACTAGTAATCTTGATTTACCTAAGTGAATAAACTTCTTCAACGACCCGACACAGAGTATCAGAAGCGTTGGAATTCGGCCCGCGCCAAAGGTTCGATGGAGAAATAAGAATTCTCCGCGCAGATCATAATAGAGCTACCTATTACTGCCATGGTGAATAGTAATCAATTTAATTAATTAGCCTATGTAGGTCTGACCAGCTGAACAGGGGTTGCCTGCGAACTCGCGGGTCCTCGTTGATAAGAGTTGCACATATTAATTCGATATTATCCGATCCATCTCTTTTTCTTTGCTTATGTATTCTTCTTCAGATAGTTAGTCAAAGTCTACTCCGTAGCACTAATTAAAATAATCATTCCATGGGTTATCCTTGTGTCCTTTCGACTCGTACGCTTACACAAAACCGTCCGGCCCACTTGGATGTCTCAAGGTGTTTGTGACTATTCCTTGGGTTACACGGGCTTTGTCGGGGGGCTAAATCCGTTCTTCACTACTTTGTTTCTTTTTTTTCTCTTCCTTTTCTTTTTTGATCCTTTCCTCCAATAGTCTGATGGACCGGGGTTTCCAAGACTCTGAATGGATATGGGATCTTCGCATTGGTCTCACAATACCCAGAAATTTACATTATATGGATGCCTACTCGTCACGTCCTCCTGTTCATATGGACTTCTATGTTACCTTGGTGTAGTACACAGTGCCACCACTCTCGAGTCGTTGTTGTACTGGATAATCTAGGCTGGTCCATCTTCTTCTTTGATGGCGGTGCTTCTCGGAAGGAACGAGTCATTATGCAAAGACACCTTTAGTAAGTATATGACTAGACGCTTGCATACTCTGAAACTTGCGGTAACACTTGACTCAGGTCAAATGAGAAGTTGGTAAGCAGTAACATTCTCCACTAAGCTAGATCCCTTATTCGACAGCAGCAACGATCATCTGAACATCAACACACAAGATGCGAGACCAATTCTCAGTTCTTCTCCTGAAAGAAGTAGTACGGTAGTCACTCCATTCCCTGCTCCAGCATCTATGTCAATGCAAAGTCCGAAGCGGTAAGAGGAGAAACTAATGGCTACCTTAATACGGAGTATTCAATATAGGGTGGCATCTCTGCATATTTGATCGATCTGTGTTCCACCGGAAAGCGTTCCGGTACTTCGCCAAGACAGCAGCACCAGAAAAAAAATTGCAGGTCCACTTTGATAGATGCCTGTCGTCGTGGAGATGTATGTTCTTTCCATTTTGGAAAAATGGTGCGGTGATGCCCTAAGTATGCCTGCCTGGTCGCATGATATTGGGACAACTCAGCAGAGAGAGATCATGTATATGTATGTATTGCGGCACTGAGAGGCCAGACTCCAGCGTCACCCTCGCATGGATTATGACGTTGCCTGTCAGGTTTTACCGCTGTTCTGCAATACATAGGCAATAGGCTTGACGGTGCATGCACACACGTTCGGTCGCGTCCAGATTTGTTGGGAGTTTGTTGTTATTGTTCTGTTTCAAGCATAGAAACAATCCGTTGTCCCGACATCCATCTGCATCCGCAGTGTTCGATGGATACTCTGTGCAGCTGCAGATGAAACAAGCCGGTCTATCATGCAGAGGCAGCGGTGTTCAGATCACACATCGTGTTAGAGTCCGATATTTGGGCTGTATGTTAGTAGACGATTATGTTGACGAGTTACAGTAGCAAATCAATGATAATAATAGCTGTCTTGCCACCGGATGGGGTGATGTTCAGCAGATCTTCAGCTGCTTAAATCAGTAAGTATGATTTGGTGGGTACGTACATGTAGTATAGACTTTCTGTCGCTGCAGTATGCAAATCAGCTGCCCCATCGCTACTACTACATAGCCTCGCCTTTCTAGCAGTACGAAGTACCACTTTCTAAAAACGCAGTAAACGGCACGCCAACTTGTATCAGCCTCTCATTCGTGGCCGCATTCGATGTTTAAATATCTGCATTGATAAGGCAAAAAGTCAAAAACCAAATCCCGACGGCTCATGGCAAAGCAAAGCAAGCTGGACGTTTCAATGAACGCATACCTAGATACACTCCATACAGCGTGGTACTACCCACTTACCCAGGCAGTCGTTACAGTCGGTAACATGGAAACCTGGAAGTAACCAGACCGCCGTCTAGATTAGTTGGATATTGAGGTCACTTTTGACGCAAGGCGGTTTTTTTTCCACCATAGTGACGATCCAATAGCAGCAACGGAATATCATTGCCGCGCTGCGAGATTTTTGATTTTCCTGTTTTTGAGACAATTTCATTGGCGCAATAGTATAAGGTATTATGCATGAAGCTGGCCAATGTGCGAAATTCTTTTCTGGCCCTTTTTTTAATTTGTCCCTTTCCGTTTCTGGGAATTGCACTGGTCAATGAGAAGGGAGGACGTATTTCTCCGCCACTTTTTGTAGCATGCCATGTCATATCGTATCATAGCATAGCATAGCATATCATATCATATCGATTATTTCGCCAGAATCAAATAGTGAGGTTGAAGTAAACGTAAGGAAGCTTTCGGAAGGGACGAGCCGTGGACGAGCCGAGCCTGCGGGAAGGAAGGAAGTTAGCCGTTTCAAGACCCCGTGACTTGCAACATTCAACAAACAACAATGGCAGGAGCGACCTGCTCCTGCTGCTGCCGTGCATCCAGCTTTCTTTTTCTGCCTTCATTGTTTCTTCTTCTCTCCTCACCCTCGCCCTCCACACGTCAATGCATGCGCTCCAACACACTCGCACACTTGCATTTGTTTCGATCCTAAGCTACTTAGGGGTACCACTCAAGCACCTGCACGACGTACGCAGCCCGTCGGACTAGGAACCACTAGTCTTTCTCTTAGCTTCGCCTCCACTACCACCGCCAGGCTGCCTGTGGCTGTTGGTTGTTCCCATGCTATTAAGTTGCACCAACCAGTGTCCTGAATCCTGACTCAGTCGGCGGAGACTGCAGAAGCAATCACCAACCGCCCCTTGCTATCGATATTACCTTACTACGTATGTATTGCGTTCGCCGTCTTCTCTCCCGCCGAGTTCGCGCCGAGCTCTCGTGCCGTGGCCATCGACTCTAGCATACAGAGTTTAAGACAAGACTTACTAACTACAAACTAGCTAGCGGTGACTGACTGCTGCACATTTTAGGAATTTCAGTTCCCCGCTTCGACTTTAAGCCAGTCCCAGTTGCATGGTTTAATCAGCTTTATCGTGCTTACACTTACTCCGTCCAGGCTAGATTTGAATGTCAATGCACTGATCACCTTTGCATCGAGATTCGACGGAAAAGCAGCACGCCACTTCCGACCACACGTTAGCCAGTACGTAACTAGCATCGTCGAAAAACTCACCGTCGAACCGACCATACCCAGTAGGGAGTACGGATACACCTTACGGAGTATTCTATTGGCATGGAATTAGCCGCTATTCGGAATATTTTTCGCCATGTAGGCTGTTCCTATCTTCAAGCCTTGTGCGACACAACAACTTCACGCAGCGGGGCTATTCCCTGTCCTTTGTCATACACGCAACTTGGTTCGTTTCGGAGCTTAAAGTTGGCTCTCTAGGACGGAGAGAAAATAATTGTGTGCTGTGGCGTACAGAGTACTCTGGAGTCTGTACTGTTGCGAAGAAGGTTCATGTGAGCGGCATCAACCAATCAGCATAAGTACTCTTTACAGCTCCTCGAAAACAGTCCCGTTTTGCCGGCGCATACCTTACAGCAATGCGGAGCACCCTGGAAGTGGAATTTACATGGTAGAACGTGGCAATGACAGAATCATCATACTAGGTAGTAGGGTGCCAGTTGTTGTCTTTCGAATACTCTAAACGACGCACTACGCTTAATCTTGCCTTTTCGACGTTGAAGAAGGACATATTTTCTAGAGCGTACAGACAAAGAGTGGAGCCCTGCAAATAGGACCCTCTCTGCCTTAGGGGCTACGTAATGTGATCATGGCCAAAGATAGGTTGAACACATCATTGATCTCCCAACCTTGTTTCAAATACTCGGTGAATGTCCGCACATATTGCTTTTTCCCTCGTGCTCAAAATCAAAACATACGTACGGAGTCTGTACGGAGTACCTATTACTTAGTGCTTACCGTCGGACTCACCAAAGACCCGGGCACCCGAGTACACCAGGTGACATCCTATCTCACACTAATCTGCCGATCCTCAAGCTAAATTTCATCTGTCAGACAGGAACGCTCCCAAGTGTGGAGCGCATTGGGTGGAACGCAGAACCCAGAAGTCATTTGACTTGCTCTCACCGAGACCGGTATTGTTCTTCGCAACTATGTATCTCAAAACAACGTCTATTCAAGGCATTCCACGTTTCCATCAACAGAAATTTGGCCCCCGGCTTTGCAAGTGGCGCTGCCAAACGCATACGTATATCGTTGGGAACCAACGCTGAAATAATCTCGCAAACAATATAACTAAAGACGAGAAATACTTTCAGCTCATGCAACAATTTAACATATCAAGCATTTTATTCGGGTGCCTGAAAAAGAAGCAACAGCGAACGCGTCCTCTTGGCTCTTCTTCGAATACTCCGCATTTCCGTTCTAGACAGCAAAAGAAGAAGCGTTTCTCTTCTCAATTTATCTCTTGGCGAGCGGAAAAGAGCATGCAAATAGGGCTTCCTTGCCTGCAGTATGCAGTCTTCTCCAAAAACGCGGATGAGGCACGATTTTTCAAGAACCGACATGCTATTGGAGCGTGCTCCGCACAGGATTCTAAATAACAGTGACGCTCTCGGGAATAAATTAAAGATTCCATGGCGGATACTCGGGATATTCAGCCCAAGCACCATTGCCAAACTATTACTCCGTAGTCACAATCTTGCCTGGCACCGGTAAATCTAAAAATCCCCAATGGATCTTACCACAGCGCCGGAAACAAAAAGTCTTCAGTCGCTATTCCTCTCCTAATTTGGAAGAGGTCGGATTTTCAGGGACATGCAACTGGGTACGTACTAGTAATTGGATTGCTCGTTAGCCTGCGTGCCTTGTTAGATCGCTCAGATTTTCATCCAGGATCAGGGATTTAAAGAATTGTGGAGATGCTGCCCGCATCCATGGGCGCCATGCTCGACATGCCATTTGGCATTTACTCCGTAAGTCCGCACATGCCCGCACAGTTCATAGCATAGCTAAGTTGCGATGGTTAATTTATGAACTGCGCATGTACGTATGGTTATGTTGACTGCATGGTAACCTACGGAATACTCCGGGAGTTGCAACCAATTGCTACCACGCTACGGACACGCCGTGAGACACGGGCACAGTGTGAACAGTAAACAGCTGACGCCGAACACTCGGAACATGGAATGCGAGGCGCGTATTATTTTGTTCACATACATACCAGCGCTGATTTAGCTGCCAAGGCCGGATGTTTATAATACGAGAGATTTTATTACGCACTCCGTCCGGAGCATTACTGTACCCGCCGACCAGCCCAGCGAGCATTCCTCTTGAGTCTTCAGAGTTCAGCGCCAGAGCCAGACAGACACCCCTCCCTTGAAGTTTGGAACGTACGACGCTACTCGGAAGTCTAAGAGTACCAATAGGAGGACTATTAGCAGACTATTGAGACCGGGGGAAAAAAAGGCGACGGGGCGATAACGTCGATCCGCAGGACGCCGTCCAAAAGGGTTCACGGCTGGCTCCGATTCGCGCGCCGGCGCTCATTCTGGGGTCGCCCAATACAGACAGCTCTCCACTCGCACCAGAGGAGTTTGAACTGCTGTTCGAGCTGCTCGCCCTCTCCACATCGAGCCGTCAAATCCATGTCTGGGCCAGTGGGCCGTCACGGCCGTGCGCTCTCGTCCCCTTTTGGCCAGCAACTAACTCTATCCGGCTGTTTGCTGACAGCGGTAGCCCTTCTGTGAGCGTTCAGCTACTGCAAGCCACTGGGCCACGAATCCTCAACAGGACAAGATCAGAACAGGAGAGAAAGGAACCGGCCAATTGGCCGCACTCTTGCAATTAAATTACCATTTGGCATTTGCCTCGAGAGCGCGAGACCGAGTGCTTAATGAATAGTGCTCCGTAGCGAACCACTACTACAGTACTACTACTGCAGTGCCTGAGCCTGGAGGCTTTGGGCCAGGAAAGCAATAGCGCCGCGTTCAAATTATGGCTCAAAAATTGCTCTCCCCAACCCCGGATGGAGACCATCGCGGTGTGATGTGATGAATTCATTCTTCGCGTCACGTACTCCCGTACACACAGAGTAACGCGCCGTTCGCCGCCAATTCCATGGCGAGTGGATCTGTCCGTTATGAAGATCAAAAAAAACCACCCAAAGGGCGATTTCTTTTTTTTTTCCTTCCCCTGCTTATCTGGCAGGCTACGGCGTTTGCCCGATCTGATAGGTAGAAAACTGCACTGGCCAACAGAGCCCGCCGATGTGAATAGAAAACAAAAATTCAATAGCCGCAGGACTCGCTGTTTAACTATCGTATGTACTAGGAATGGGAGAGGAGGAGTAGGAAGAGGGGCGGTCTTCCTTTCCGGCCAAAGTTCCAGGCATAAGTCATGACCTGCAGGTGAAGGGTGATCACCCAGTGCGTTTCTGTCTTTGCAGATCTCGGGCAGTGCTCAAATCCTTCCCTCAGAAATCATTCGTCATAAGCTCTGCTGGGTGGGCTTGCTCCGTACTGATTATTAGATGGATCCACATATCTTCCTCAACTCTGTACGTATTTAGTCCTGCTGTTTGGTACTTGGGCTTTTGAGACCTCTGCGATGGGGTTGGAAAGATCTCTAATGCGTTGAATTCCCCATTCCACCACCTCCTTGGGTCGGGCCTGCGACGTGTCATTCATTAAACTCGAGCTGCCCAGACACCTCGCCGATCCTCTTCCACGTTAACAATGCTCTGGGCCTCAGTCTGAAGAAAAAAGGGAAGGGCCACTGCTCTGGGTGTCTGACGCACCACAATCTGCTCTTCCTTATCCGATTAACAGTGACTACCCCTCGCCGACTCACTGTTCGGTTGCAGGGCCAACACTGATATCAAAGCTCTGAAGCGCGACTTTTCTGCAGACCTAGGTCCCGGTAAATTGGCGACAAGCACTATTGGCCCAAAACGGTAGTGGTCAAGAAGGAAAAGGGGAGGTGAAGAAAAAAAAAGCAAAAAGATAAGAGAGAGAGAGACAGAGAAAAAAAGAAATATTAATTTCGCCGGTGATCGCTGAGTTGCTTATTGGACTATATCAGCCATAGACCGTCAACAGTTCTGAACCTCATATTGGCCTTAAAGCCACACAAAATCGACCCTTTGACCTCCTTCATGACACCACTACTGCTACTCATCGAATTGCTATAGCTGTGCTATGCAATCATCACGTTTGCCACCGCCGCCATCATCATCATTGTCACCATCAACAGTCCCAGGAAATAATAAAAATCTGCGCAACACGGCACCACTCCAATGCAATCTCTACTTCTTCCAGCTCCGTGGTTTTCCAAGTCGCATTTTGGGCCGCACAGATTTGATATAGATCCGGGTCGTGTTTCTATCCCCTTGCGGCCACCGTCCACGGGGCCAAAATCCAGTCTCAGAGCATCTTACTCGGCTCACCCTATGTCTGGCAACTTGCCGGTGGGCACTAAATCAGAAAGTGCAGACACAACACAGCGAGACCGTGAATTGCAAGCAGAAAGCACAGGCTCGATAGATGCAACTAATACAAGTCTACCACCGAGGCTACCAACATTAATTCCTGTGGAAGGACCGAGCGTGACTCAAACAGCTACAGCTCGCTTTTTTCCTCCGGAAGAATTGCGTCCTAACCTAACCACGCAAGTCCCTGGCATTGGCCCTGCAGTTACATTATCGCACGTCATATCGGGATCTCCGCAACTGCATGACCTGGCAGCTGGCAGCACAGTACGAACACTCCCACCCAGATCCACGAGACGTGCCAAGGCGCATGTTGCTTCAGCTTGTGTGAATTGCAAAAGGAAACATTTAGGATGTGACTCTGCGAGACCATGCCGACGATGTGTTCTATCAGGCAAGGCGGTAAGTCTGGGGCGGTATCTACAAGATGAGAAAGTCTGTATGCTGACAATGGAAACAGGCGACATGCGTTGACGTAACCCACAAGAAACGAGGGCGTCCGCCTTTGAGAGCAGAAGAGGCGTCGTCGAGGGCAGTGCCTTCTCTCGGGGGCTCGGTATCATCGCGAGAACAATACCAGACAGCGACCGGTCGTGGACTAGGCCACGCCAAAACTTCTTCTCGAGAAATTCGACCAATGCCCGACCTACAATATTCCCGACCATCAGAACACGGCACAGCAGGACTAATTAGCAGTACAAATCCGATGATTGCATCTTCAGGAAGATGGCAGTCGTTCACTTCGCCTCAAATACTGTCAGCTGGCCACAGTCAAAGGCCGGCGTCGTCCTCAGGGCCACCACCTCCACCAGCCGGCGTCAATTACGCACCTTCTCCATTCATCCCTTATCATGGAACAACATTTTCGCCACCTGCAGGGGTTTCTGACATGCCGGCAGTATTAGGCTACAGCGATCGTCCACCTGCAGTTACTCCGCCGACAGTCTCACCACAACAGTACCAACAGCATTATCCTCCATCATTGCAATCCCACATCAGTCCACAGACGCCAATTCGAGGTTTAGATTCGGCAGGCTCTTCTCTAGGGTTTCGAGATCCCTACAGTGAGTCTGCAGTTCGTCTACCGCCCATTCTCCCGTCACCTCCTACCTTTGCACCTCAAGGGCCGCCGACATATTCTCATCGACGAGGCGATTCGTATCCGAATGCGGCTACATATCAAAATCTCAGTAGTCCCCAACATGAGCTTTCGCCGCAGACCGGCCGTGTGCATGAGTCTCCGCGCTTGATGCTGGACCCCCTGTCGGGCCGGACGGAGCTTAGATCGCCCTTTCCTCCTTCTATCCCTGTGATGCATGCTGCCACCGGTCCCGATGAAAGAAGTCCGCGAAATCAAATGATACAGCAGCCGCAAGGTGCTGTCGCCATACCAGGAGCTGCTGAACCGGTCTATGAACGCCGAAGAAGAAGCCAGGCTGACGAAGACGAGAATCCACAACCTGCCAAGAGGAGGCGAATGGCAGTGGATGATATTGTTAACGACTAGTTGACACCGAAATACCGAAATACCGAAACCCGAAAGTACACACGCAAACATTAATTATATATACATAATGATCGTCTATTGGAGCCGGAACTCCATCATTGAACTGTCTAAAATGAAAGGCACTGCCCTCGAAGGGCTTTAATACATATTAACTAATGGGGGCACAGAACCCCTGCATCTCGACAATCTGGCGCTGAAGTGTATAGGAGTTCGAATTTTGTTTCAAGCACCGTCACATATAGAGCGTTCTCTGTTTTGTTTGATTTCTACAATATTCCGACAAGTTGATATTTATCCTGCAAACAAAATTGTTCTTGTGTTTACTTCATTTGTTACCCTTTTTTTGTTGTTTCTCGAAAAATTTTAGACTTTATTTACTATTTTATTCATGTTTTTATTTATTCCCTACGGGTTAGAGTTGGAACATTCACCCATTATGTGCTTTTTTTTTTTTGATTAATTATTGCATTTTACACACCCACAGCGCGAGTTGATTTTGTCTTCTTTCTCTGTAGTATAGCAATTTCCTTCATCGTTTTTCTCTTCCTCTTTTGTGTAAAAACACATACATGGCGTATCAGTATCGATTGAAGTCTATCTTTCCTTCGCTGGCTCCGAACCCATGGAGAGGGGTTCATAAGGTTTATGTCATACTAATCATTGTACGCAATATGAGAGTGTTTTATTTTAATTATATACAAAAGTAGATACCGAGCAATTAGTCAAGTCGTCCGAGATTGGGTAGCCAAGAAGAGAATACAACAACCAATAATGACCGTCGCCATAATGGTGAACATCACCTGCGTCTTCCATCCGCTCTGCACAAGGGCCATTCGCCGGCTATACTTGCTTACAGTAGTCACATAGATGGAAAACCCGCTAGCTAGACACGCCAAGCTCAAACACCAAAAGATGATGCCTAGGGGCAGAGAGATTCTGAGCTCGAGCTTGCTAGGTGCAGATGACAGGTGAAAGGATACCAGGATTGCGGAGGAGACTATGGCTAGATATATGGCAAGGCGTAGCCAGGAGAGAAATGTGCGCTCATTAGCGAGATGATCGCGAGCGTCAGATGCGGAGTTGGTGAAAAGAAGGGCGCCAAATAATGGGCGAGCAAGAAATATAGGGCCTGGAGAGGAGGCTTGCCTGATGAATGCATGTTAGATATGTTTTCGGATTATGATGCAAGCAAGCGACATCTACGCTACCCCCCAAGCCGAGGGAGTTCAAATCAAGAACAGTGGCAAAGGAATTGGCCCAGAAGACTGTCGTTTTAACATACTCTTCGACAACAACCGGCCTCACGTTGATCGGATTAACTAGCGGGTTGAATCTGCGCTGTTGAGTGGCAGCCATGACGACATCTTCAGTGGCCATGTATTGCGCTCAATATTACCCGGTAGTATACACTTTAGTGTATAGGGAATGGCTGTATGGATTCAGAGAAACAACTGGCAAAAGAGTTGAGGTTGAGGTTGACTCTTGACTTGAGAGTCGGTGTTCAATGTTGATCTCTTCGCCGTGACTTGGCGCTAGTCCTAATGCGGAGCTGCAGTTGATTGGCCCATCAACTTGATTACAGGCAGAGCAGGCAGAGCAACGGCCAGGAGAGCGTCAAGTGAGATTTGAATTAATTTGAGGAGCTGCTATATGTGGCTTGCATTTGTTTTTCGGTTTTTATCAAGAAATATTCCTCGACCTGGGGTGGAGATATTTCCGATATTCGTAGCAGTATGATTCATGTGATACCGATCGATGTAGACATGATTCATGTGCAAATAATATGTTCCAGGCCCTTTGGACTGTCCCAATCCACATGCCACACCCTGTACGAAGTATAGGCAATAATAATACCAGTCCCTATTCATGTTCGGAGGGGCCAGCCCGCCACATGGTACTGGCAGCGTACTAACCTCGCATGAATGCGCTAAGGATTAGGTGCATACTTGATAAGGTGATATTCCGTATGTATCGCAGTCAAAAATGTGGTAATTGTACCTCCATTATCAGAAACGTGGCGTATAGAGACAGGGAGAGAAAGAGAAAAGATATCCTCCCAAAAGTAAAACAACAGAAAAAAACACCTCGCTCAGAAAAACGGCATAATAAGCAAGTCAATGCGAAAAAATCAAATTCCCGGCTCCTCCTGCAGCCCCGCGAATCCCTTCCATATCGATATTGATATTGATATTCATTGACTCAATCCATCATTCATCTCAGAAAGACAAGAGACTGTCAATTCGCCGAAGTCCCCTTGGGCGGATATTCTTTTCCTTCCCGCTCAATCTTGGGTGCACAGACACACCAGTCGGTCTCTGGGACAGTCTCAAAGACCATCGGCACATGCAGACCACAACCCCACCAGGTCACTTTGTCTGTTGTGTTTCTTTTCGTTAGCATTTATCTTAGTAGATGCAGGTTAGAAGTCTCGAGACGTACGGCAGGTCTCGCAAGTAGTTTTTCTGCACATTTTTTTTTCGCTTATCTTGCCGCCGCTCGCGAGTTGTGCTGTTGGAAGATTGATGAGTGAAAAGAAAATGCTTTCGGTCGAGTGTCCGATTGACGTTTGAGATAATGTTGAATTAGAACTCTCAAGACGTTGTTGGTTGAAAGAGCGAGAAGAGGAGAGAAGCGAAGAATTAATTTTGTGAGAGGGGAATCCCTCTGTAACATATACTGGAGGAACCGTATTAAAATTACTAAAATTACCCCTTCGTGCGGAGAGAAAAAGAGAGAGATAAGGCAGTAATGTACCGTACGTTACATTCTTACCAGAAAACAGGCTGATAGCACTGATAAGGAACGGGTTTGGCTGTCATATGAGGCCGTTGGGGTAACACCGTACCAAGGTTTTTGTGTTATGGTACGGTAACAGCTACCTGCTTGTTCCGGTGTTTGCCGCGGAAAAGCACTACAAACACCGCTTTGGGACGAGAATAATTGACTTGTTCAAATGTCCTGCTTAGATACATGTAAATAAATAGATATTCATAATTTCGTGGAATCGAATAAACATCGATTCAATTACGTCTGGCAACAAGTTCAAGAATTCTTCTCTTGATCGCTTTATCGGCCAGAGACGAGTTACGCAGTGTATACTGGACTGTCATACCATTCCACAGACTCAGCCTGATAACACCTTCACACAACCTGTGGATTGGGTAGCCAGTATTGGCTGCCCTCCAAGAAAGCAGTAAAGTCAAGGCTGTTCTGGTCAACCGCCGGTCGCACCCCAACGTCAAGCACATCACGAGCAACCGCTTTGATCTGTCGCATAACTGAATACGAAATCGCCCAGGTCCGGCCTAAGGATTTGAACACGCCAAT
This sequence comes from Talaromyces albobiverticillius, assembly GCA_023721895.2. Taxonomy (NCBI): domain Eukaryota; kingdom Fungi; phylum Ascomycota; class Eurotiomycetes; order Eurotiales; family Trichocomaceae; genus Talaromyces; species Talaromyces albobiverticillius. The sequence continues at coordinate 2,486,132 of JAMBUR020000004.1, forward strand.
CGTGAGAGTGAGTCGATCGCGCCGAGGGTCAGGTATCCGGTCCGCCTTGACCGAATACGCGGCCAGCTGCACAATCGAACTCAGTACCAGAGCGCATATGAAAAACGGCGTGTGTTTCGTGACCGGCATTCGAAGTGCTGCCAGGGTCGATATCTCGCTTGCCGCTGTGACGGCCTTCATGGCGTGATCGTGATGTGAAAGTGCCGGCATCAGGCACACCCCTGAATGACCGCAGATGACCTCTGCAGCCACGGCTGGTGACGAAAGGAGGTCCGACCGGGGAAAGTGCAGATAGATTGATGCACCGTTTATGATCATCCGCGCTTGAAACATCATTTCGTCAATGGTCCCATCAGGGCGCACGAGCTCCATCTTCGACTCTGGAACATGATGACTCCACGATGCGATCCGCGCATCCACTGACTCTACCATGTCTTGCTGGCCCGTGACAGAGTCCGACAGTAAGACCACGCGACCTAAAATGCGAACTGCATCAATGCGGTAAGAATAGGAAGAGAAGTCGACATCCTCATCAGCAAACACCCGGTCATCAAACTGCGCAATTGTAGGGGGGGAAGCTGGAGGACATAGCCCTTCTTGGTAAATGCGCTCTTCGCAAGGGAGGGGAACCTCAAGCGGGACAGTGCTGGCAGTGAAACTAGACCGCACACCTAGCGCAGTCAACATGCCTTCAATAACGAAGAGCTCCCACCATGTGCGTCGGAAACTCTCCTGTCGAATGGGATCTTCCTCGGCCATGATCTCTGCAAATGATCGGCAGTGCATTCCGAGTTCGTACGCCAAATCCATGGCTTGAGCCAGGAGTGACCCGGCGTCTTGACGCTCGTTACGGGAGTGGAGAACGATGGTCAACAGTAGTAAAGCTTGCACCTTCTCCGGAGACGGCTCTTGATCAATGACCCCCAAAACGACGGAATGCCGATATGTCTCGGGAGAAGCTGCTGGGGTAAAGTGGGCGCCAATAAACTTAACCACTTGCTCAAGGTATGAAGGCGGAGAGTAGCTGTAGAACATGCGCAACGGAGGGAGAATTGGATGCGAGTTATGGAAATTCGAGTAGTATACATCAACTAGGTATCCGTCCCCTCCCAGTGCAATGGAGGTTGACTCGGGAGTCGCCGTTGTCAACGGGGACGGCATCATCGTGACCTGGGTGGTTCCTGTTGGTGGCGTGGTCGTAGGCGCTACTCCTATTGATGATCCTACTCCTACTCCTGCTCCATCTGGAGGTGTAATCGCAGCTGGGTCGCTAGGCATCACTGTTGACGGAACGGAACCAACAATGCTCTGTAGATGCCAGTCGGGCGATATCTCCGGCTTACGACCATCAAGAGCAAAAAGTTGTGGGTCGGCAATCAGTTGTTGTTCCACCGGTGGAGGATCAGCACGGCGCTTTTTTGAAGGTCCCTTGTAGCCTCGCCGCGAGGGTGTGTATTCGCAGGCAAGTTGACCTGTCGTACATCGACCGCATACCGGTTGTTTACCATCACACTTGAGATGCTTTTGTCGACATGCTAGGCACGCCAGTGGTGAAGGTCCCCCGGACTTTTGGTTTGTGGTTCCATTTCCATTCCCATGCCCGTTCGCGGATCCATTCCAGTTTCCATTCTCCCTTTCAGTGCTATTGACATTTCCGATATTGATGGCGTTCCCATTCACATTGCCGTTCGTATTTGAGAAGTTATAGGCATCGGGATCAAATGTGTAAGAGAATGAGCCAGTATTCATGATGGCGAAGTATCATGGGATTCGCGCTAAAGCAGTGATGTGTAGTGCCTCTATACAAACTCAACACCGTAGCGGGGTAGAACAAATTGTTTGCGGTTTAATATTGCGATTTTGAATAGCGCCCAATGCACAATCTTTTCAAGAAAGAGCTATATGCGCGCGCAAGATAGGGAGAGACAAAAGTCAACGGCTCGGATGTACCACCTGATGGTGTTGATGAGACGACTATCCGTGCGAATACGTAGTTGAACGTTCGGCGAGATACGTTGCAACTTCGGAATAAATAGGCGGCGGCCTGAATAACGCTGATGAGCGAATAAAGACCGAAAGTCGGCGCGATGAATGGAAGCGCAAGACTGCTCTGACAGTTGGTTGTACAACGGTGGTGTTGGGGGGGGGGGGGGTAGTAGAAATAGTACGGACGTACGTACACCTGCTGGCGGAGAGTTCGTAACCACGTGTGTAGGGCGAAAGCGAGGTAAAGCAAAGGACGACTCGCCGCTTGTTGTTATATGTCCTGATTGAGAACTTGGGTGTGTGAGAGAGAGATGAAGCAATTCGGTTGAAATGTCGAGAATTAATAACGACGCCGTATTAATTAATCGCTTTGACGTGACTAGATCCGCGGCAGGCGGGACGTTTTAAAAACCCGTTGAGCCTTGTTTAGCGGATCCAAGCATTACGAGGTCTGTATATCCGATAAGCACGAAATGGACAGCAATGGCCTCCTTCTTTTTTAACCAAAAATAGAGACATTTCCTATGGAACTGTTTGTTCTCCTCCAAAAACCTCTGAACCTTGGGACGGATCCGCGGACGCTGATTGGTCCGGGCGGCTCTCGCGGCTGATTGGCTATTACGTGTACTCTAGTTACAGTGTACGTACCCTGAGCTCTGCCATCACCACCGCAGGTGAAAGACTTCAGTGTCCTCAAGCCATACACACCTGGGGGCGCATTGTTTATCTCCACGCTGACATTCTGACCGGTCGAATACTATTCAGCTCTCACGTCGTTGGTATTAACAGGTGCTTCGAATCTCTCCGTACGTGCTGCACTTCCTTCGGCGGCCCGCAACTGCAAGCTGGCCAGACTCAGCGCAGCTAAACTAACAATCCTCTTCTCAGCCAACGGACCTTCTCAATTGAATACCAATTAATCACTTGAACCGAATTACCGAATACTCAGACAGACATTTAAAAAACATCACCAATCATGATCTCCGACGACGACCTTTACCGCCTTGCCGTCTTCCTAGGCACTGTCGCCATGTTCCTCATTGTCGGCTACCACTTCTTGGAAGTAAACTCCAAAGACGACTCGAATACGTCAACATCCACATCCTCATCTACAGCGCCTACAGACAAGAAGATTCCACTTAATGCCGACCCCAACGCTTTTGCGCCTGTCGCTGCGGTGCCATCAAGGGGGGCTGCTGGGAAGACAACATAGCTAGATTGTGTTTTGTTTTGACTGCATATGACAAGCTCTCTTTTTTTTCGGTTTTTCTCCTGGTTGAGAAAGATGTGGCATAGAATATTCTTGGTAGCTGTCTGAGTGGCTATACATATACCCAGAAAGACAGGTTAATACCAGAATGCTACAAACCGAGCATACAAAATGATGTATAAATATATTACGTGAGAAAATGGGAGAATATTTAGTTCACCACTGTGGAAATTCAATATCAATGTTATGAGACAAAGCGAAGCGCTTTCCTAGGCTAAAATACCAGACGAACAATGATGCCCAGATCCTCAACGCCAACCTGTATCCCCCCCAACTCAAGAATAATAGAATGCATCCGCCAGACCCAAACTCCACGCTAAAAATTCTGGTATTGTAACAAACAAACACACGTCTAAGATACCTCCTCTTGTGCAAACCAGCTGTCCACCCCGTCCTCCTCGTCCGGCACTACTTCGTACCATTCCTCGTCGTTCGCGAAGTGCTTGTTTCGTACAGGATTCGAGAATTCGCAACCTTCCTGTTCAAGACCAATGCCCACGTGTTTGCGTCGTTTCTGGATGGCCCTTAAAACCTGCTGTGCTGGTTTTTGGTCTCCGTACAGCTTGCTGAATGCACGAATCGATGTCGGCTCGAGGGGGAAAATGAGCGCGTCAGCTTCGCCCGCTGTAGCAGCATCCGGTGTAATCATCACTCCATTGGTGTTCAAGTAGCGATCAATTTTAAAATCTAGGAAGACGAAGATGAAGAGGGGAAAGATCATCATCTCAATAATCATTCATGACACATCAATAAAAGTCTGCGAAGTGATCGCTTTCTCACCAGTTCCGTTTACGGACGGTCCATCCCCGTATTTCCAAGCCAGGGGTTGGATATGCGCCTTTTCCAAGTGTTCTTTGAGGGCTTCGTCGTTATACTCTGTTGTGGAGTTGGGACAACTGTGCCATTGACATGTCTTCTGTCCAGGGAGGTGGACTTTGTTGACATGGCGCTCCAAGGTATGGACGTCATGAAGCTGCGCCGGACACGATGCCCATTCACACGTAAAAACAGGATAGGACGGCTCGGGAACGGCGGGAGTAGGTTCAGGCCCTGCAATTCGAACGTTCTTGGTAGAGGACGAGGACGCGACAGCGGTACCAGTAGCTTTCAAAGCAGCCTTTGTGGGCTTCTTATTTTTTGCACCTGGAGGTCGACCGCGACGGCCAGTCTTAGCACCAGAGGTCGGTGTCGCAGCCATTGCTGAGTCGCGTACAGGCTGTGGTGTAGAAACAACAGCAGGCAAGGCAGCGCCCGGTGCAGGTTGAGGTTGGACTTGGACTTGGCCGTCTGATGTGGGGCCACTAGCATCGGCACCATCACGTGACTGATCATGGCGGCGCTTACGCTTGCGAGTGATTTGAGGCGGCTCCACGAGGATATCCTCAAGCTCAACGACTGGCATGGATGGCCCGCCTGGATCGACGACATCCCAGCGGAAAGTCTCGAAATCTGACTTGGTGCTGACGCCGGTGAATGTTTGCGTAAACCTCATCAAATGATAGTTCAAGGGACGGTCAGACGGATGGCGACCGGTAGCAAGCATAATATCTCGTGCAATAGATTTCGGGTTGTAGTAGACGCGATGTAGAGCAGCTAAAGGATTCACTGGCTTGGCAATGTTTGGCAGTTTCTTAATCTCCTCAAGAACAAACTCGTCATCGGGGTCAAAATCTATATCTATGTCGGGTTGAGCCATTGCGGAACGAGAATCAGATAGATCATGTTCAGTCGGCTGTGGTGAATCGGTGTCCAGGTCCATGGAATCTTGACCAAGGCCTGGAAATCTCGGCTGTACACCAACGGGTGGACCGAAATGAGAACTGTTTCCATGGAATGAATCTTCATTATCACTGAGCATATCTTCGTCTTCGTCACTGCTGAGTTGAGTCATATCAACAATCTCGGAAAACAGTTTCTTTCTCGCCATTTCGGCCTTCGGTCCGATAACGGGGATTGAAGCGAACTGGCCACCCGATTTCCGTGGGCGTTGTAAGGACTTGTTCTTGTCTTTCTTCTGGGCAGGTAGAGGGACAGTTGTAGCGACGCCATTATTCAAGTTCAACTCGAGCATCTGTGGGGCTTGGGATATGGGGCGTGGTGCATGTGCCTGAGGAGCAACATTAAATGAAGACACTGGTTGAGGGAGAGAGCTTGGATCTGTTACTGGACTTAATTGAGGTAGAGATTGTGCCACTTGCGACGCATTGTTGGTCGCTTCCGCCTTCTGACCATTGCCGCTGACGAGTGTAGGAACTGCTGCAAGGAGAAAGCGTGCCATGGCTTGCCTATCCAAGGCGAACCCGCGAGACTCCAGCAGGCTGCATAGATCCGGATAGGTTGGGTTATTTCGTAAAAGAAGCATAAGAGACTCTGCTGAGCATTCTTTCCCTTTGTTTGCAGGATCTTTTCCTAGATACTCTGATGCAGCCTGAGCTAATTTCTGCTGGGTCGCAGCTGGCCATGTAGCATTCTGCCCAGGGTTTGTCTTGGGTTGGGATTGTTTAGTAGCACCCGAAGCCGTGTTCTGTTTAGCCTGCGCGACCGTACTATTGGGTGTACTATCTGAAGTGGCGCGCTGAGCATTGAAGGTTGTTGGAGGTGGTAGTGATTGAGGTTGCTGGTTAAGCATTGAATCAACATTGACTTGAGCTGCGGGTGCAGGGATATCTGATTGCGGCTTGGGCGGAACTTTGGAAATGTCACTTTTTCTCTTCCTGTTGCGCCGCTGCGCAGGAAACTTTCCAAGGTCTGGCAAGCCATCTATTAATCCTTTCCCTGTATCGGGAGTTCCGCCAGTTGCAGGCTGGCCTATGGGGGTTTGTTTGGAAGTGCCAGCTGCTGGGCCTGAAGATGGTGCCGGAGGTGTTGCAGCTGTTTGGTTAATTGCCGGTGCTTTCTTGAAATCATCCCATAACTTAGAAAACATTGAAGGATCCTTTGACCGCATCCCGCGAAGTTTTTCCAACATTAATCGCATTTGTTCAGCCATATCATCTTCTTCCTCTGGAACATCTGCAGTTGTCGGGTTCTTGTCGACCGCCTTCTTCTTTGCAGATGATCTCTTTTTTGCAGAGTTCTTGGCAGGCTTTGGTTTAGTGGCCTTCCCCTTGCCAGCGCTTGTCGGTGTCGCCGTTGTGTTTTCGGTTGCGGCAGTCACCTCTGCAAGCTTTGCTAGAGCTTCAGCCTCAGCCTGGGCTTCGGCTTCCTTCCTCCGATTTTCCTCTGCCACTGCCTCCGCTTCCGCTGCTCTAACGCGCTCTTGTGCAAGGAAGTATTGCTGAGTGAAGAGATCACTTGGATTAATATACTGAGGTTTTGCGGGGGAGGCCTGGTCTGAAACTCTGTTTTGAGAAGCCATTGTAGGTGGTGTTTGTGCACGCGAGATGCCTGCCGTTGTAGGCCCCTGAGAAGCCACTGGATGTTGGTGGCTGGTCACAGATGAGGTGTTGGCAGCGTATGAACTGTACTGGTGGGATTGTTGAGAATAGGAAGGTGCGTGTAATGAAGTATTTGTGGAAGGCTGCGAAGTCGGTGGACTCTTGTAGTTTGACACTCGACGCGGAGCTTTTGCTTGCGGCTTTACTTTGGGCGATGGCCGACGTTCTGGTTGTGATAGGTGAGGAGGTTGTGTTTGGTATTGCCTCGTTGTGTCATACGAAGTAGATGTATATGAAGGTGCGGTCGTCTGCGAGGCGGCGGAAAAGGTTCGTTGGGGTTGTTGATTATAATTTGACCGAGAATTCGCTGCAGTTGAGCTCTGAGGCTGGTAACTGTACGAAGCTGTTGTATTTGGGTACTGGGAAGAGCCTCCAGAGCCTTGTGCCGCTGGCTTCGACGGCTGTGATGTCGTTGGGTTTTTGAGATAGGCGGACTCCAATGAGGAAGCGTAGACCAGGCTATTCAGGCCTTGGGATCTCTGCGTATTTTCACCTGCCTGCACGCCTTGATTATAGCTACCGAGGGCAGTCGGTAACTGGCCGAAGCTCGACGAGTTATCTTGGGAACGCGAGTACACGTCGTTGTTGTTTGAGTACGCCTTGGAATTCTGTACTTGCTGGTTGTCTAAGCCGGATGTTGCGCCTTGATTGTTCCAGCTGTACGAGGCTTCCATATACCCTTGAGGTGGTTGTAGTGGCTGACGATTGCCTGCGAAATTGTTACCGGAGTTTTGTTCGTTGTTGTTGTTGTTGTTGCCATATCGATACGAGTTGTAGAAATTCGAATAAGACGACATGATTCACTCCGGCCAGTCGATGAAATGCGTTTCACCGCAGGCTGGATCGCAAACGAGACGAGATCAGAGACATTGATAGTCAGGAAATATGAAGTGAAGGATACTACGCGAATACGTAGGAGGACGCGCGCATCGGCGTGCTGTGTAGTCGGACTCGATCAAGGGTTTTTCCCGCGAATATCTGATATCGCGGCGTCGCCTTCCTGACTATGCGGCAGGTAGTTATTTACTGAGAGCCTGAACGCTAAGGCCTGGACAAGCCTTGGCATCAGCTAGTGCCAAACAGGCAAAATGCGCTGGGGTGGCCACCCAATCACCGTCTTCGCTTAACGCGGTCATGTGACACTAGCATAAATATGCCAGCAGCCGGCGAAAATTGAGAATTCCTTTCAGTATCTCTGTGGAAAATATGAGTACGACTTTTTTGAATGTTTCTTTACTTCATATGGTTATGGAATCAGAGAAGGCATGATCCAAGAATATCTTACCATCAATCAATACCTCATCTTTCTCTTGGGCTCCCAAAGCTGCGGTTTCCCAGCGAGAATAGGCCTTCTTGATGCTCTGGGACTCTTGTCATAGGTGAGGCTAGAGTAAGGCATGTTTGATTCATTTACCATTCTATTTCTCTTGATATAAGTTACTATCACCACGAAATTTATACAGCCATGTCAATCGAAAAGGTATCTTACAATGCCATTGCTTCAGAAATCCAACAAGTTCTTGTTTCTTTCTTTCTTTCTTCCCCCCTCTCTCCAACATACGCCAGATTATCTCCGCATTAACCTACTATCTAATGGTTTATGAGGTATACGGCTGGCGTAAATTGAAATCTAGAAGACTGGTTTTCTTCGTCTATTATGAGAAGAGTTATATCCAGTCCTAGACTCGTCTGCAGACTCGTTTCGAGATTTTTATCGATGAAGATAACGGGTTTGATGATGAGGTACATTCATGAATACCTAGTAAACATATATTCAAGTATATTATTATCTAACCTTGGAACTGCATAATGGTCTTCCAAGGTTCCCGGATCAACCAAGGGGACTAATCGTGGAACCATGCCTAGGCATATACATACCCACGGATATACCGTTGACTACTTCCAAGGGTTCCAATGTTGCACTGAGAGCAAACCAGGTGAGAAAACAATAATTCATTGGAAATCATAAACCACCGACCCTCTTGGGGATCCAAGACCTAAGCTCGGTCACGACCCTACGGCAATGTGTCTCCTTTAATAACAATTGGTGGCAAAAAAGCCACCCCCAAATCACTCAACCAGCAAATTAAGAGCCAACTGATTTGGCAGAGGAGAAGCTGCTAGAATGGTTTAGGGGTGGCTCTTTTATCGCGGATTGTCATGTAAAGATGAAAGACATCTGTATAGCCATGAATAAACTCAGGTTTTGGATCACCACGAGGGTCGGTGGGATCGGAAATCACGCCATGCAAAACAAGTAAGTCTTCCTTCGTCCTCCCAAGTGCTAGATATGTCAAATTTGAAATGATATACATGATACACGGCTGTTCGTCCAAGTGAATGATAGTATAGAATGATAAATATCATACAGGAACAGTCCTTGGCCTCTTTGTTCTAACTTGGTTACTCGCTCTTCCCACTGCCAACGCATCTGCTCCAGCCAGGCAAGCCACAGCCCATGCCAACAAACAGGTAGATGAGGAAAACAACAACAATCCCTAGCAAGAACATCACCTTGACATTCTTCCACCACATTCGTCTGCGCAACCCTCTTGATCGCATGCGGAAATCATGCGCACTCCCACCTAGACGATCCGTCTTATCAACCAACAAGTCAATTCGCTCACCGCGCTCAAGCACACGCTCAATATTCTCGGTCATTATGTCTCGAACGCTATCAATCTCTCGGCGGGCAGAGGCTAGGGAATCCGAAGGTGGAGCAGTATTATACTGTTGCAGCAGAGCGCGAAGCTCAGAATTATAAGCTGCGCATCCATAGGCTGGCAAAGCAGAGTAATCGGTTTCAGGTGGAGGATATGCTGAGAGGAACTTGCGTTTTGCTTCAAGTAAGAAGGCGAATGGGATGCGACGGCCCTGTTCAGCCGTAGCCACGACGAGATAGCTCAGCGACGAGTGTGAAGATAGTTTTTCTTGATTGGGTCCATCCTGAGCAGGGCCCGATGGCGAATCGGCAATGTAATGTACAAAAAGTCTGTCGTGAGTGTATGTGAGCTTCTGAGGTTTGTCGTGTGAGATCTTAGGTAGGATGATTGATGCGAGCGATGAGGCTGATGTGGAAGAGGCGCCAGGCGACGAGTGTTCGGCGAGAATCGTAGTCCCGTGAGCTATGCAACAGCTATCATCATCCATATATTAGTAAACAGGTTGTAGCTACCAAGTCAAAATAATCATTTGGAAAAGCGCGATTCCCCAAGGCAGCAACAGATGCGGTCTTACTATAGAAGAGTGCTGGGCGGCTTAGATGACGACGCCATCTCTGGTCTGTTCACTTTGATAATTCGTTCCAGTAGGTTTGGAAATAACGTTGCTCGTGCTGTATCAAGCGATCTGATTGTGCGCGAGTAGAGCTTCTTCTTTTGTTGATTGAAAGTGAGTAAGAATACTTCAAGTTTAGGTAGGCCAGTTGGACAAGACGTCACACCTCCGAATTGGTTTCATGTCACATGACTTAATCACCATCACAGCTTGAGTCTGACTTGAGTCTGAAAAACATCTGATTAAAATGTTACAATAATGATCTGTCTACTTTTCGCTGCTTCAAGACTGGTGCGGAATTTTTTATTTTTTATTTTAATTCTTTGCTCGCTATATTATCTTGCTGAATGATAGTGAATGCGCTTATATCGCCAAAATAGCAGTCTAATAACATGTTCCCTCGCAAAAATGCTGCAGCTCAATGGCATGCGCCCACAACATGACTCCCAAAACATGAAACGAAAAAAGGAGAGGGTATCATTGTATGCATTGTGTGTACTCCCATCTCGATAAAGGAATGAAACCGCCTGATGTAAATGAAAATGAGGCTGAAAAAATGAAAAAGTAAAGGAGATATAATACAGCCAGCAGTAACAAGCAAAAACCAACAAAAAAGGCCCTGAAGAGGACATGTAGTCTGTCGTGTAGTTTGTAGTAGAGGATCATTCATCCGAAACATTCGAGCTTTCATAAGAGTATCCACCGGTCTTCACTTGGTGCAAAGCAGCAGCACGTCTGGCAACGACATCTTCTCTCTTGACTACATTTCTAAGTGCTTCGCTTGCTTGAACCAAGCCATCAATGCTGATGGCGTGGTTTGTCATTTGGTGATTGACATAAGTGTAAACCGAAGCAGGCGTATGGCATGTCGTCAGGAGTTGCTGCTCGTTTAGCTTGAGTAAAGCTAGAGCTACTTGAAACAAGAATGTGCTACCGCCACCACTTGCGGCGGCAGCGTCGTCTTTCGAATCTTTATTGGTGCTGATCGCAATAGCAGATGATGTTGCTCTTTCTCGATTAGTACTGTTTGTATTCCCTGAAGAGGTACTGTTAATCGTGCTGGTAACGTTCAGACACAGAACCACATCCCACACGCGATATAGAGCTTCAGCAGATAGACAATCTGTGAATATCGATAAGAACCACTGGAAGGTCAAAGCTTCTAGCTCAATACCAAGCTCATCCAAGTGGGCAGATAGTCGAGGGAGGACTTCGCGAATGTATTGACGTAGAACTTGCTGGTCTGCTCTGGAGGCAAGCAGGCCGTGATCGTAATAATGCGGTGGCAAGATATTCTCAATCATGGATGTCATTATCCAAAAAGCATCCTCCGCTGTCGGCATTGTCAACAACAAAGAAGCTGCAATGAGATTCATTCCTTGGCAGTATCCCACCTCAGGGTTGCGCCGGGAATACGCCAAAAGAACATCTCGTAGTTTCGCCACGCCAGGCCCATTCCTGAAGAACACATTGTCAGTCAGCGTACGGTGAATGTCCATATCAATCTGAGCAACTATGCTAGGATCAACATCAACAACATTAACCATATTGACAAGGTCATCGTAGTAGCCAGGGACACGCATCGCTGAAGCGCCACTGCATTCTGCCCAAATCTTTGGTCGATGGGCGACAGGAATTCCAGAAAGCACCAATGATCGAAACTCGCGCCACTTGTTTCGGCCAACTTTTCCCTTGTTGCCCAAACCTGCGATACCAACAACTTCGCCATCGGCCAACGTAGCTTCAGGCATACTGAGTGTCATGTTTGCACGTTCAGGGTCGAGAGCTGCGGCGGCTTCTCCTTCTCGGCGGCGCTCAGCGCGAACCTTGCGGAGGAATTCATTCCATCTAGTTGTCCTTTCACGCTGGAGAACATCATGAAGCTCTGTTAATTGCTCCAAAAGGAGTTTCACGGGCTCTTGTTCATTGGATATGCTAACCACGGTTGTCGTCGGTAACCGTGCTGGCGCATTGACAAATTCGGGCGTGTCTGCTACAATAGCGGACGTTGATGACGTTGGCTGTGAGTTGGGATTGACGGATGGTGCTCCGGCTTTATCGAGAGCAACCATGGAACCTACTCTCTTAGGAGCCTCCTCCGAAGTGGTGATACCAACGATAGGCGCGGTAGAAGGTGTATGGGACAATAATTCTGTTGGTCGTGTAGCAATGCGAAGGTAGTCTTGCCAGCGCTTCGTTGTTGATGGTTCATTTTCGGCTTCTTCGACAGAAGTGGGAGTTTCAGATTGATCCGGAATTAAAACAGCACCCCCTACCTGCAGCTGGTCATTCTCGTGTTCACCTTCGTCGGTCATGTCTCCGCTGCGGTGACTGTTAATTGTTTCGGCCATACTATTTCGATTTGCTGCTCTTCTCAGCACCGCAGCTTCTTTTTGTCTCTTCTTGCGACGTTGGTCATATATAAAGCCAAAGCGATCTGTCAATAGCTCGCCCGATTGGTAGCTAATGTGGTAATCACTGAGAGCTGGTGGACGAGATTCCAGAGGTAAGATGGCATCCATCTCGACAGGGCCAAGATTTGTTGCTGCCGTGCCACTGCTGCGATCTATATTGGGCGGTTGCGGGGTATTCGATGCTGTTGCACGCCGTTGACTTATCCTATTGAGACCTGGACTCGCGGAGGTTGGAAGGTGACCATTAGAGCCATTATAACTGTTTATACGCTTCAAAGCAGCCACTGCAGAAAGCCCATTTTTCCCGGTGTGGTTGGGCGTGAGTTTTGAATTGTTTTTGAGCCTATCCTCTCCCAAAGAAGATGCTCGGCTCCGGTCTCCGCTCGAAACGGCCTGGGTATCTTTGTTCTGAGAGCTGCCTGCGAACAACTTGACGGTCCATGAAGCGACAGATTTGGAGGATTTCCGTGAGTGAACGCTAGATGTGTCGCCAGTCTTTGAAGTTTTCGTGCCGCCGGGAGAAACTGCACGGCTATGAGGAGGCTGGAAGAGCCTTTCGTCCAAACCTTTCCGGCGGCCAGAAGTCGTAGCACTTGAGGTACGAGCAGCTCCTGCGATCTCCTCGATATCGTCTGGATCGGTCACCACACTACTAGCGCGACTAGTCCTATGGCTGGCATTGATACTACCCAGGATATAGTCCTGCCATATGCGAACTGTTCCAGGCTTTCGCTGAGTGCCTGATTCAATGCTCGAGGTTCCTGATTTCGCATCACTGTCGTTACGGTGTGGACGAAGTGTCGCTTGTAGATCAGTACTATCCGAATCAAATTCTCCGACAGAGTCGAGCATTGCCTGGCCCATAAGACCACCGATGCTAGACTTTGGAAGCAGCTGGTTGATGCTATCTGTATCCTCATCTGATCCTTCTTTAGAAGAAGTCGGGTTTTCTAAATCATATAAACGTCTCTCGATATCCTGGCTAGACACTCCCACATCCCGGAGCATTTTCTTGAGCTCCCTCTCTCGGGCATCTGCCCGCCTCCGTAGCTTTGAAATTTCTGCATCTCGAACGGCGAGGTCACGCGCAAATTGCCTAACGAGTTTGACAGCACCGCTGCGCTCCAACAAGTGTTCTATGTGAGCACTGTCGGCTAGGTGTAAAGCTCCGGGGACTTCTGAGGTTGAAAACGAATCATCAAATAAAGCAGGACGGCCAGAACCTTGAGACAATGACGAAGTGAGCCTTTCGAGAGCTGCTTGTCTACCACGTTTGACCACACGGGTATTTTCTTCTTCGCTTGGTTCGGCTAGCACTCCTTGACTGGATGCGCCGTTCAGGTCGGGCTGGCCACGCAATTCCCGAGGGGAGCTGTCGGGCGAGAGGGACGGGAAAGAGGTCAAGTCGGCGGGCGTGGTGGCAGTAGAGGACGTGACAGAGACTCCAGAGAGTCGTTTGGTTGTCTGCTTTGGCCGGGTTGGTTTAGCCTTTTGGCTTTTGTGGGAAGATGAAGAGGTCTGCGATGAGGAGCGTCGTGGTAGCGGCGTAACGATTATCGGCTCCGCCATGACTCATCCAGCGGTCAAGGCAATGATGGGATACGTGAGAACGAAAACAAGAGCTATGAAGCGTCATGGGAGCGCGCGGTAGCTGGACAGGTTTGAAATAAGAAAGAAAGATTGACCAGTAGCAGCACTGTATGTAGTCTGGCTAAGCTGAGTGGAATGTAGTGGGAAGGGATGGCACATTGAGATGAAAAACGACATCAAAGACCGGGGAGCGAGAATGCAAGCGATACCGTTGGGACTGCATGCATGGGATCTGGCGTCAGACGGCACTTGAGTCTTAGGTAGTAGTAAATGCTAAACACTTAGTCCCAACTAGTAAGGCTGGCGGTGCGTTGTGTGTGTTGTCGGGCAGCTTTCTTTTTTGTGTTTGAGAGAGTCTGGCCCGGCCGCTCCCCTCCGCAATGAGGTCACATGTTTTGGTTTTGCTCCGCTGCCCCCTCTCTCTCTCTACAACCACCCACGACCACGTCAACAACGTCGACAACTCCACAATAATAATTCGCCACACTCCTCGCGTAATACATGATTGATTGATTGCTTGCTTGCTATACTCAGCATATCTACATACAATTAACCCAGCTTCCCAGGCACAAACGGATGCCCTGCACTGAGGCCACCACACACGGTCACCGCTTGTCCGTTCATATAGCTGCTCTCATCACTACCAAGGAATAGCGCAACGCGTGCCACTTCGTCTGCCACAGCTCCTCGCTGCAACGGGTTCAGTTGGCCAATCCTCCTCTCTGTGCCTCGCGCACGAGCTGCATCGTACATGATCTTAGTCATGCCCGTTTCTATAACGCCGGGGCAAATCGCGTTGACGCGGACCCCAGTGCCGGCAAGCTGATAGCAGGTCGTTTGTGCGATATTGACCACAGCGGCCTTGGATGCAGAGTAGTCCGTAGCACCGGCATTGGAGCGCAAGCCGGCAACAGATGCCGTGCAGAGGATGGAGCCGGAGGGAAAGGGCTTCGCCTCGGACGTGATTTGCATGGCGGGAGCAGCGTATTTGACGGCAAGGAAAACACTAGTAAAAAATGCCTTAGCTCTGTGGCACGGTAGGCTAAATCTGCTTCTTTCCTTACTTACCCCAGTGTGTTTGTTCGCAACGTCTGCATAAAATCATCCGCTTCGATATCTGTAAATATCGTAGTCGACCCAATGATGCCCGCATTGGCGAACATGATGTCTAACCGGTCATACCGTGCAATCGCATCGTCAACAACTGCCTTGACGGACGGCGCATCACCTGCATCGAATTGGCGAATCTGCACTTCGACATCTGGATAGAGTGACTCGATTTCCCGCTTGTGCGTGGGAAGGTAGGTTTCATCGTAGTCACAAAGATAGACGGCCTTTGCGCCATTGCGAGCAAATTGATGCGCACTAGCTCTGCCGATTCCTGTGGGTGAATTGGCTCCTATATGAAAAAAGGGAGGCGTTCTAGTGAGCAAAGTATTCAATCGATGGTTTGAAACGGCTAGAATTAATCCCACCTGTGACAATAACAACCTTATCCTTGACCCTCCTAGGAATGGTCAGCATCTACCCAGTTCTCAGAAATTGATTTTCAGCAGACTTACTGGCCCACAGAATCTCCAGCAATTGTACGAATTCGTGGAATATCCTCAAATGTTCCGGCATCCGGGATTCCTTCGACAAGCTGCTGGCTGAGCGCTTGAAGGCGCCGTTTAGCGGCCGACGTCATTTCCGTCTCTATGTGCCGAGTTTGTTTGTACGAGACACGATTATTTTGTAAGATGAACGACAGGAAAGAACAGTGCAAAGAGAAAACAATAAATAAACCCCCACAAGCAAACGAGAGGCTGGATGGTTACATCAAGTGGAAGAAGATGCGGAGGCTGGCTAGCAACTACTGTAAGGTTGCGGAGAGCCGAGGCATTCTTCGGCCCTAAACTTGGTGGACCTAAGCTTAATTTCTGGGAACCATCAAATATATCAACTGGACATAAATAGTCTTCTAGACTGGAGAGCTTGATCTATTAGGCCGAGAAGATATTTTGTCTGCCATTTCCACTTTCCATGTCAAAATAAGAAGAGCAATTGGCCGCCCCAATGCCGGTCCAGGACTGGCCATTAAGCTGACTAGGTTCAATCGAGCATGAAATTAAGGCCTTGGAGAACCTTGGAAATTAGAGACAGTGGCCTTGTTTACGTTTCTCGATCCGCCTTTAGGAGCTATACTTGGCTGCAAAGGAAGACAGAACTATGAACACGGACAATATCCGCCCAATTGGAAAGACTCATTCAAACTGGTCCAACAACTTGCAATAAATACACATATGAGATTTGATTGATTCGACTCTTGAATCAGACACTGGTCAGGTTAATAAATGACACATGAAAAAACGATGATACATTTGGATTGGAAATTGCAGCTGCGTGTGATTTTCCACTCGTGCAAGAAGGGAGGATGATAGGAGAGAAATGGAAGAGATGCCCTGGAAGATCTGTACAAAAAAGGGAGGACATTTCGCTGGAAGACGCACGGCACACGCGAAGAATGGAAGGCAAAGATGAGGGTAGAATATTCAAGATCAATTGATTAGAATTTCTTCCAATATCAATAGAATCTACCCACTCCAGGCATTTCCTCCAGCAGAGGAAGCAAAAAAGTTACAAGCACAAAAGCCTCTGGCAACAAAATACAAAGCCTAAATCAGTTCCTCATATAAGAACTCACGGCGGGGAATAAATAATTCAAGATGTAACAAGAAATGAAGATAATGGAAAAATGGAAGAAAGAAGCAACAGTAAAAAACCCGTCTGCGCCTAGGAAAGAAAAGAATAGGAGTTGTTGCTTCCTGTCACAACATACTTTCGATCGCGTAATTCGTTCTCTGTTTTAAGTATCACTCTGTCTTGACATCATTTTGTGCTTTAGGAAACAACTCGTCCAGCCGGGGGATGAATTATGTCTTGACTAGGCTTCTTCGAGATTGTGGCGGTTTCATTGGCATCAACGAAGCCTTCGGTCTCATGGAGATGCTCGTCCTCATCCTCCACAATCTTGGTGGGAATTTCGCCAGGATTGTATTGCTGGCTGGATCTCTCTGCGATAGTTGATGTGCTGACCATCGACATGGATGTGCTAGAGCGGTTGTGCACGAGATCAGGTGTTGGTGGAATACTTGAAACACGGTTGTCGGCGCTCAAGTAACCGCTTTCGCTCTCGCCGGCTTCACTGCCTTCGTCGGCTTTAGGACCAGATGGTGCGAGATGGCCCTCATTCTTAGCTGACTCTGACGCCTCGGCGTCTTGGGCCAGGTGCAATCCCTCCACGGCTGCGGCACACTGCTCGCTGATGTTACGAATGATAGCCGCAATAGCATCGGTCTTATCTTTGAGGTATCGGTCAGCGACATCAGGCATGCTCATTTGGGAAAGACGGCGTTGGGCTTTATCCATGGCTTGCATATGGCTTTCCATCTCAGGGTTAATATGGTCACTCGCCACGCTGCTTGAGCGGCTAGTGAAGCCACTGGAAAGGCGGACACGAGAACCAGGTCGGGACAAACGTTTCATGGACTTGGGGCTTTCCGTGGATGATCGAGCTGGAGGTGGTGTAGATGCAGACTCTTGGGTCGAGTTCTCCAATGCTTGATCGATGTATTCACCAATGTCGGTAGAGTTAGCGAAATTGCGAATGATGTGTTGCATGTGGTGAGTCTGTCCATCAATCAAACTGCGCAGGTGCACAACAATTCTCTGGGCCTCGTCACGCTGGCGGGTAACAGTGGAGTTCCGGTGCTCCATGGAGGAAAGTTCCTTCTGGTTTCGTTTACGCTCACGCTCAAGCTCCTCGGCAATTTCTTGCTGAAGAACCAAGGCTTCCAAAGCATCATCCCGCTGCTTTTCGGTACCAGAAAGACGGAGAGTGAGACGAGTAATGTCATCCTTCTGCTGATCAATAAGCCCAGTAAGGCGGCGGCTCTCACGCTTGTGTCCTTCGATCTTGACCTTAAGTTCGGAAGTCTCCTTTGTAAGCTGTTCAGCAAACGCTTGGAATTTGAGGAACTAAAAACTGACGTTAGTAGTGATATAAACGTGCCCTTCTTCGGAGTTTCCTACCTGCTGCTTCCAAGTTTCCAATTCTTCGACCAAGAAGTTGTTGCGCTTGGTGACCTTGGATAACTCGGTGTCCATACGTCCCTTGAGATTGATAAAGTCTTGCCATGCTTCCACAGTATCCCGAGAGTACTGGTTGCGTTCGCGTACAATCTCGTTGAGATGTCTCATCGAGACCTTTGTCATGAGGGGCTTCTTCACAGAGCCACCAAAAATGGCCTTCATCCCCGTGTTGCGTCCAAGTTTCTCGCACACGTGATCCGTGACACTCATAACAGCATCCTGGTTCCACCAAGCAGGGTCCTGGATGCTCTCCACTTCTCCCTTCATCACAATGATTTGACCAGCTGGGATCAGCTTGCCACCACCATAGGCAGAGCGCAAATGCTGAGGCACGCCAGATGGAGTTACTTCACCATTCAAAGCCTGTGTCAGGCGGTTGATGAATTTGGTACGCTGGCCGGCAGTGAGAACACTAGGCGGGCTAGAAGTGAGGACGAAGTTGCGGTCAAGATCAACGACCAAAGCGTCTGATGGAGCGGTAAACAAGGAACGGCACTCGGGAGAGATACCGAGAATGTAAGGACCCGGCTCTTCAACGAGTTCTTTGGCATGGCGAGCATGCACAACTGGAACATAGAGACCACTCCACTCATAAACACGAACGCAGAAACGAATGGTTTCAGCGGCAATAGTGAGCATGGCTGGATAGTGGCTGACGAAGATAATCCGGCGAGTTGGAGACACAGCTGCCTCGACAACACCTACAATATTAGGTATAGAGAGACAGTTGAATAGCGGCCACATGGAGAAATTCTGGAATCCTGTCGGGGAGGATGGAAACTGATAACACAGAGCGTAGTCTTTCATGTCGATTCGGACCAAATCGTTAAGACGAGGAGCTGGGAAACTCAAGATTCTAGAGACTTCCTCAGCGTGGAACAGGTTGGTGGCCTTGTTCCAGTGAATCCACATGCCACGAAGATAATCTCCCAGAAGATCGTATAGTGGATAACGAGACAGGAAACTCAAGCAGTAGGGAATCCAGTAAGTTTCGTCGGGATTGTCATAGTAATCGGACTCGGTCTTCTTGCGTAGGTCACGGATAGTCTCAGCGCGCTTCTCGTCGGCACGAGACCAGACGCGGAGTGCGATACCGTACAAAGTCTGGGATGAGTCCTGCTGCAAAACAAATGAGTGGTGCACACAATGGGGCTGTGATTTTCCTGTGCAAATTTCGACGTCGTGGGGAAAGCATGCCTATTTCAACAGTCATCAATTAGTACTTTGATACCTTTTCACTCGAATACTCAATCATCGCTGAGAAAAGGGGGTTGCTCTCACCCTCATAGCAGCATGCAAAGATCGGGCAATCTCATTATCCTGTTCCAACCGAGGGCTGCTACCGAGAATCTCGGGCAACCAAAACTGGCCTACAGCACCCTTCATATGTTGAATTTTTCCTTGGATCGGGGACGGTGCCTTGACCCATTGGGATGGCTCGCGGCCAACACCACATACCATGTAGGCATGAGTCAAGGTCTTTGGAGTTCGTTGGGCGGGTTTCAGGTTCAAAGTCGATGGAATTGGCTGGGTGATACGAGAATGCAGCGACGACGTACGGCTGGGAATAATGAGGGAATTGTCGGCCTGGTCTCTGGTCACGGGTCGGTCACGGGTCGACGGACGCACGAAGGAAGAGTGGTCTCTCAGCGAGGGCGCCATGTTTGCAATGTGTGCTGTAGAAACGAAAGTCGGTCTGGTTTTAGAACTTGTAGATATTCAAGTCCGGTGATAAAAAGGGGCGGCAAGAGGTGGGCATCAAAATCGATCACGTCGGCTTCCAAATAATGACGCTGTTGCTTTCTCGACCTTTGATAATCTGAATTGGTTTAAATAAAAGAAAGAAGGCACCTAGTTCACAACCTGCGTGACGCTATACACATCTCCTGGATGACTCTCGGATTGTGTCCAGCAGGAGAAAAAGAGAGAATAGAGATAGGAATATGGGACTCTGACAGATAGACAGACAGACAGACAATCTATCCCGTGCAACTACGAAGAGAAAGCGCACGCCATACAAAGCGAGGGAGAGGAGAAGGAGAGAGAGAGCGAGAGGGGTGGCAACGACGAGCAAGGCAAGAGCAAGAGCAGGAAGGAGCAAGCAAGCAAGCAAGCAAGCAAGCAGGAGAGAGACGGGCCGGGTAAAACTCCGCCTGAGAGAGAGAGCGAGCGAGGGAAGGAGCTCGCGGGTACCTGAATAATGGCGTGGCCAATAGCCGGCGGTTTGGGCCCGAGAGCAAACGGCGTTCGTCCAGTCATGCTTTTTCTGGTAATTAAAAAGCGACGAATCAGGCATGGCGCCAACTGCTGCTAATCAAGACAGGTGGGAGCGAGTGGGGCACTAGACACAAAGGAGGCGTGCTGAGGGTTAAGGGGCAGCGCGCGCTGATTGGCTGCAGCCCGACAGCCGGCGGTCTGGTCCCATTTAGCGCCAAATTAGCTGTTTTTAGCGCCGCATTAGTGTCGGCTTAGCGCCATTGGCTAGCCTGTAACTGGCCGTACTAATCTTACCGGGACGGGAAGAGGCCGCAGTGAAACCAGAACCAGACTTGGGAAAGCTGGGGGGGAAGAGAGCGTTTGGATGAAACAGTCTGTGCTTGTATGTACTATGTACTATGCAGTAGTAGCCATACTGCACAGCCCATGCGTCTACGATCGTGATTAATAGTACACACACTAAAACTGCAAGTCCGTGGTTATCTTGAGTCGAGCACCCTTCAAGCGAGGTGTCCTGCCTGCATGCATATCCGACTGGAGTGGCAAACGTTCTAGATGGCCAGCCTCTGTAAAGTCACCAAAGTGAGAGTGTGAAACAGCTCTCACAGCCCAACCGAACTCTAAAACTGCAAGGGAAACGATCTGGCAAAAGACGTGGTAGTGTCCCACTGGTTGGTCAGCTTGTGATTTGTAGGAATTTGGAGGAGAATCGCATCGCTTGCATCAATGCATGCTGGGCGCTGATCACATCGTCCCTTGCACCAGGCGTGGTGATACGTAGTCTAGATTATGATGATAATCCGATGCATCAGATAACCAACCCTTGGGTACGTATTACTACGTACGTACTGTCAGTCTGTACGACCAGTCCATGATTGCCCGATCTCGTCCCACGATCGTTGATTAATAGTTGCACTGCAAATCCATCAGCCGCAACTTCCAAAAGTTGCTATCTTTTCATCGATCTAATGATCTATACGGAGTAGGTAGGTATTCCTTCCGGAGCATTCGTCCGCATCTGACGACAGCGCCGAACCAAATTTCGAGCGAGACCCCTGGGTCCACCCATCCATAGCATTATTTAATATTATCAACAGCCCGTCACGCTCGGCCCCGCTTTTTGCTAGTTTTGCATCAGTTGGAGTTTGGGATGCAATCGGAGAAAAAAATCGTCTCCATAATAAATATCACATATCCTTTTTTTATAACCGTTTTTCAATTGAATTGTTCAAACTTCAGGGTCGTGGTAGAGTGACGTGATGTGTACACTTCTTGGTATTGCACGATGTGTCTGAGCGTGACCAGAGTTCTTACGACTTAACTCCGCGCAGAGCAGGCAATTATTAATCGCATTATTTGACTGTCTCGTATTTGCACAGAAAGCATTTCCCAACAAGAGACAAGGCCAGGAACTCGTCCGGTCCCACTATTCCGTCAAATGTCTTCCAAACAGAAGGGATCGACAGTGATATCACACCAGCCTGGCTAGTTCCTTGCGACTACGACTGACGGACTGCTGCGAACTGCGAACCTGAGTCAGGTACGGAGTAGTAGTTTGCCTTTGGTGCCACGCCGGTGACACCCAGTCAGCCAACGAATCATACCGTTTGTCGTGTTACCCAAGCTAAGAACTAGCCGAGGCAAAAAAAAAAAGGGCTAACAAAGAATTGATTGTTCAGTCTTCATATCCAGTTCTTCAGCTTCGATAGGGAGAGGCCCTGTTTGATTCTTCAAGTAAATGTCACCATCTGGCTGTGGATAGAGAATATTCTTTTCATAAAATCATGGCTTGTGCATGGTCCTCCGGCGCACATAACACTTGCATATTCAACACAAAAACAAAATATGTAGACCTGTTCAAAAGGCTACAGCGGCTCGCAGGCATAATCCAGTCACACAATATTTGCTGGAATCGAAATCTTCTACGTATACTGATTGATGGTCGTGCCAAGCTGAATTCAAATATCACCGGTATAACCTCTAGGCGAATTCCAAACTTGTATTTTGTTTGCTTTTTGTAGGGAGAGTTTGACGCATGTGTACAGGTAACATGTATCACGTAACATGCTTTTGAGGGAGAAAAAAAAAATTAAATAAAAAGAAAGGAAAGGGAGAAGACGAAAGGAAAAAAAATTGGGAAAAAGGTTAAATCACTACAGGGCTCGTCTGGCGTCCGCATTACTTTATCATGAGTTGATATTCCTACGGCACTCTAACCAACTGATATGAGCGAGCAGAGCAAGTCAGAAATTTTGACACCCTTAGATATCATAGTGCCGAGCCCTTGATTTGCATCGCCTCCTAGTCCACACGGATCATGATTCGCAAGACGAGACATTGGTCTACGCACAACGTCTTGCGTTACTTGGATTAAGTAATTGTTTTATAAAGTCCGGGTGTCGTTACCCCTTGGAATGCTTTATGATCCCTGGCTGTATTGTTATTCTGATGCGTGGTCGAAACTCAACTAAAAATTGCGAAACGATATATATTTCATGAGGTCTATGCCTCCTTATTGATCCGATCTATGATGTGGCGAAATCGCCCCTGTCCTTGCCCGCAGATATCCATGTAGCTGGTTTCCCTTTCATTGTCATATCTTGTCCACCGAAAAAAAAAAAAAAAAAAAAACATCAAGAAATAGCTAAATGTTTATCATAATGAATTCTGGGCTGGAATTTGGTAACACCACTTTGCTCGCTTTATTACATCTTGAGGATGCCTTCTCTTTCTAAAAGGTCTAACATGTCAAGTAAATCTGCAGCTGCGTCATTAAGTAAATATAGCAGCACACTCTCACTGAAAAACATATACCATCCCAGCCCGGTCCACACTCACTGTCATCCCGTATGGCACCCGAAGAATGGCCACGTCAAGGATAGAGTCCAAGTGGCTCTTGAGTAGCTGCTGCTGCTGTAGGCTAATAACTGTGCTACGCGGTGGCCGTGAAGCACTCGCACTATGGCCCTTCTTGCTAGTATTCCCACCTCTGCTGCTGCCAGCGCTGACTCCAGTGACATTGGGCGAATGCTCCGTTGTGACCGTAAGGCTGGTCGCTGGCTGCACAGTCTCGTAGCGAGGCTTGACTGCAGTGCCAGCATCAGATAAAGCGTCAAACCCGCTGATAATGCTTGAAAGTTCCGGCCGGACGAGATCCCAGAACCGCACTTTGCGATCTGAACCTGCCGAAATAGCAAATCCGCATTTCGTAGTCTCTTTACCATCGGCTGGCATATCATATCCCACATGCAAGGCACAGATTCCATTCGGATCGCCAAGGCCTGATGAGCTTGGTGATGTCGAGTTTGCATTCGCTTCTATCCCTGCCGCCGATGTATTAGCGAACCGGCTAAGCATCCCCTCAGGCTGGTCTTCGTCCACGCGCCAGGGTTCATAGCTTTTAGTAACCGTATTCATCGCAGCCAAGTTGTTCACAACCGATGTTCGGTGACTTGTAGGGTTGCCATTTGGCGTAGACGGGTTACTTCCATTGACAGATGTCGATGCAGCTCGGTATACCTCTCGACACTGGACCTTCTCTACGTCCCATACCGTAACTTCGCCACCATGAACACTTCCGCCAGCCACACATACCCAACGACCCCGGCCCTTTGTTGGGTGAATTTGAAGTCTGTGAATAGCCGTTCCTCCTGGAAGGCCCCACGCTTTCAATCTGACCCTGAAGCGCAGATCCCACAAATCCAGGATGCCGTGTGAGGTTCCAACCAAAAGCCAACTGTGTTTCCGATCAAAACAAAACACTTTCGGGGTGCCATGGTGCACCGGGTTTTGCAGGGTGTATAATGGCAACATTGTTTTCATATCAAGGGCCAAAATGCGACATGTATTGGTAGCAATGAGCAATGTCGACTGAGCTTCTGAGCGGAAGTGCTCAATCCATGTGGCATATTCGGTCGGGCCATCGTCACTCGCTGGCAGTTGATATTGCCGGACAGTTTGCAGCCTGCCGTAACGAACTGTATCATTTATGTTCTGGTAGTCAACTTTAACAGCGTGAATGCTTCCGTCAGTCGCACCACTAACGAATGTATAAGTGTTTTCGACGAATGTCAAACATTTCACCTTGGCCCCAGGAGCGTGACGATGAGTCTGACGAGATCTCGGCGTCAGGTTTTTCTCTAAACGCGTAGTATCCCATACTTTCACAGAGCCATCGTCCGAGGCGGTCACAAAAAATGCATGGTCCGGTGCAGCGACTACTCGATTAACTGGCCCAGTATGTTCGCCAAACATAGCAACCAGCACACCTTCAGGTCTCCATGGCTTATCACTTTCCTCGCCACTAGCTCTTTTTATTGGACGGCGAGCATCAATCTCCTTCACATAGGGACCAAGATCAAAAAGATCAGTGGGATAGTTTTCGGCAAATACGTCATCTAGGAGTCTTAGGATCCTTGGATCGCGACCTTTGTACGAATGACCGGCACGATATCGCTGTGGAGCTAGTCGTTGAACTGGACTCTCCTTTGCGAGCGCCAAAGTAGAGGTAGAAGGGTTTTTATGAGAGTGGACATCCACTTTCCCAAACGCGTTTGTCGAGTTCATACTCGTTTCTGCGTAAGCTTTAGTTGTCTCCTTGCGATTCAGCAAATTTATAGCACTCGACTTTCTTTCAATCTGGGTTAACGAATTGATTCGTGTAATCGTTCCAGCATCGGTCGTAGTCATTATGCTGCTTCGATCCGAGGCTCTGTCCGCATCCACGGAAAGCGTATTTGCTCCACGCTCTATATCTGAGTTGGGAGCCGATGAATCTTGCGATGCTGGCTGAGCTATTGGAGAGGAAGAGACAGAAGGCGCCTGAGAGTCAACTTTTATCGCTCCCGCTAAAGCTAAACTCCGGCGTCCTGGATTGCTTTCTTTCTGTATAGGAGTTACTGAGCGTTGGGCTCTTTGACGTGCGGCCATTTGAGATTCATTAGTCGTCGAGGCATCAAGCAATGCGTCTGCTATGGTGTGGGATTTCATCTCTTGGTTTCCTTGGCCAGTTAGATTGTCTGTCGATGCTTTTCGTTGTTTGATATCCTGGTTTTTGTCAAAGAATATTGTCTGTGGCGTAATTCCATAGTGATTAAGAGCCAGAATGCTGTTTAAGGGTGTTGGTTCTATCGCATCAGTGCTCTTGCGTGATCTCATTGCCACCCTCCAGATATATTCTCGTAAAACGAAGACTTTGAACTCATCCTCTTGAGCCATACCAAGGCTTTTTAATCTTGAGATCCATTGCGTATCTTCTTCATTTCTGGACACGGAGGCAAGAGACACATTTTTTGGAAATCCTTTACCAATAATGGCGTCACTACCGGTGAGAGTGAAAGTACTCTCTCGGCTAGCCGCCTTCCAGAAGCTGCCCTTTTCTGATTTCTGAGCCCAAATTATAGCCATGTCATATATACTCTTTGGCAAAGGTCGTTTTAGCGCATCGAGAATTTCACCTTCCGTTACGGCGATGATGTTTGTTTTCAGAAACGGCCGTATAAGCGGAGTGAGTATAGAGTGCTTGTCCGCAAAAGAAAGGTACTTGGAACAAGTCACGACAAAATATACAGAAGCTTCTCTGATCCAAACGCTTGGATGGGAGAAAAATCGCACCACAATATTAAGCAGCTCCCATGTCGTTGATCGCTGAAAAAGGCCTAAATCTGCCATGGCTGCCATAGATCGAATGACTCGTTCAACAACAAAGTCTTCAGTGTCCGTCAGTGATGGGACCATCAATGGTAAGATAAATTCCTCGAGGCTTGTGCTTCCCACATAAGCCGCAACACCAACAACGGCTTCAAAGAATGCACACTTGAGAATCCAGTCTTTGTCATTCAGATAGGTATTCAAATGGCTCAAGATAACCTCGTTAATTTTTGTGCTGCCGAAGAAAACGCAAAGACTTGACACAGAGCCAAGAAAAGCGCGACGTACAGAAGGATCGTTGTCAGTCAAAAGTGCCTTTGTATGAATTTCGAAATAGTCGAGGAGATCGGCCCTCGCTACATCATAGAGATTGTGAAAAGTTGCGTCTTCGGTCCAATCGGCCTCAGAGCCCGCCGGAATGACAGACTTCAGACGGGCGTCGGTTCTGAGAGCTTGAATCAAATCCAAGAATCTCAGTGACGACTGCGCAAGCGAGGAGATAGAAGAAGCATAGGCAGCACGGACCATAGGACTAGGATGGGATGCGGAGTCGGAAACAAATGGTTGTAACCTAGGAAATATGTACTCCGGGAAGATATAGGCGTTGACCGGTGAAACCACCTGAACAATTGATAACAGCTGTGCTAGAGTGCGTATTGCTGCTACCTTGACCACATCAGATCTATCATTCAACAAGATCATCACATAAGGCAGGATACGGTCCAGCTTGGATTCGTCGGGAAGTCGCTCAGCGAATGCTAGAAGCAAGTCGCAGGCTTTGACTTTAGCAGACGCCTTGGACGTATTCCTTAAGTTAGACACAACGACTGTAAGGAAGATGAGCGCACCATCTTGTGGCTCTAGGTTTGACGTCTCGTGCTGCGAGTTGGGTAAATCCAACTGCACTGGGAAGGGTTGATTGATTAGATTTGGTTTTGTCAATTTAGACCCATCCTTGACATGTACTGGAGTGGATCCCAGGAAGTAAGATATCTTGTCAAAGTCCAAATATAGTCGATCAATACGATCGTCAGATTCCCCAAAATTTCCGATTTCATTGTCCACATGTGCTCTCCCTGATGCCGGTTCGGTGATGAGAGACATGTATTGGTGAAGGAAGCTGTAAAAATAGTCTGGGAAAACCTTGTGTCTCCAAAAATTCAAATATTCCTCTGCAGAATACCTGGATTCTGGGTCGATTTGCACCATGTGAAGGATCAGTTCTTTGACGTCGCGATCTTCTATCTTCGAGAGGTGACTGTGCTCGGGGCTGTACTCTCCTTTCCGATATTTGTAGAGTTGACTAAGTGTGAATATGGGAGATTCGAGGAAGAGTTCTGCGATGACACATCCAACACTGAATATATCCATTGCCCAGTTGACTTGTCTGTCGCCTGGTTCTTCACCTGCCTCTAAGAATCGCTCAGGAGCAAGATAGCATGTTCGTCGGCCGGAGGTGTCGAAGTAAAAAGAAAAGTCGGCCGGGTTGTCCTCTGGAAGGAAGGTTGGCTTGAATGATGATGAAAAATCGGATAGATAAAGCCAATTCCAAGAAGTAACGAGAACATTTTCTGTTTTGATATCTCCGTGGAAAACATTCTGGGAGTGACAGTCTCGAAGAGCACAGAGCAGTTGAAACGCGATCCATTTCTTCTCAATATCTTCCAAAAAAGGCCGTGTGCTGTACTGGTCAGAGAAGAAAACAGAAGTTAGGCGAACGTGATGTGACACTTACCTCAGTCTGTCATATAAGGAACTATGAATATATTGGCGAACCAGGTACCCGCTAGTACCGGTTTCAATGATCCGTTGATAGGCGAGTGCATTCGGGATGCTGGCCAGCAGATCCCTTTCACCTGTTGCAACTCATTAGTATCCATTTGCTAACAAAGTGCGCTGGATGATTCAAATACGTGTTATTGCTTTGACATATGGGTCCAGCTCCATGCTTGGATAAGGTTTCATGATGACCTTGACAAATGCCAGGCCGTTACGCTGCCGCGCTCTGATGCTTTTCATAAATCTCGCCGACCCCAGCGACTTTTCATATACAAGGTCATAAAGCTCGGGGACGTCGATACCGGCCGACCCTGCGGACAGGGTGGTCAAAGAATACCCTTGGC
Source organism: Talaromyces albobiverticillius (assembly GCA_023721895.2). Taxonomy (NCBI): domain Eukaryota; kingdom Fungi; phylum Ascomycota; class Eurotiomycetes; order Eurotiales; family Trichocomaceae; genus Talaromyces; species Talaromyces albobiverticillius. Next base: position 2,514,225 of record JAMBUR020000004.1, read on the forward strand.
CCATCTTGACAAGGACGTATGTTCACTCCGTCTAGGAATACTATTTGTCAAGAAAGTATTAGAGGCAGAGTTCAGATCATCGTCGAAACCATCATTGATGCAGACGATCGTGCACGGCCTATATCTGCCAGAAGACCGAGTGCGCATCTGTTGTTGATGGTGGTGTGTCTTTCTGAAATTGTATCGTTCGTTGGTTGAGAAGGGAAAGACGTCAGGCGTGCCTGCTGCCGATAGGCGGTTGGCGGTACACGCCCTCTGATTGGCCCGCGCCTACATAGGTACTCCACGGGCATCGCATACAAATCTTGATGAACGATGAATCCTCAATGCAGTATTTTCTTTTTATATTTTTCTATAATATTCTTGTGTCCATATACATGTTCTCTCTCGCTACCGACTTCCAGGCCTCTCCTTTCACATGGATTCGCAGTACTTTCCCATAAAGACTTGAAACAGTGAGATGGAATATGTACAGACAAGAGATGTTTTATTTTTCCTCATGAGGATCTCGGAAGCATAATAGTAGCAACTATGAAGTGTCTGTTATGCTTCTTTGAGGATATCTCCATGGATTTGCTGATAATTTGACATGTCTGTGCTTCATCGAGAGAATTAAGACTTACCTCAAGGTCCTTTTCCGAGTCTGAGCAGTCTTGGTTTCTGGCGGTGACGTGAGAAAAAGAAGGAGGCAGTCGGGCGACATGGTATTGCGCAAGTCAGGCATCTTTGAACCAAAGTTTTGTGGGACCCCTGGAGAGGACGGCATTCACGCGTTTTCTTCTATAGTCGACTCATAACCAGTAAGGACTTCGCAGCCGGAACGCCGTGAGAAAAGAGGTTATTATGCGTGTAAATGGCCTTTGATTAGAGACTTGTTGATACGGTCAGCTGTGATATTTGCCCAAGCAAGATTGTTGTTTAGGCTTACCTGAATATTAACATGAATATGTTCAAAAAGCGCATCTACTACCATTCATAATGGAGATATTCTCGGCATCTTTAAGACAGAGATAGTGACTCCTGTTGTCGGCATCGTGCAAAGAGAAACCGTAAACTATCCTTTCTCATCACGTAGTAAGTTGAACGGTCCGGCAAAATCTAATTAGACATCGAAACACTCACCTATAATTGAACAGCTGAGTTGGTTTGAGACAGTCGAGGGTGACATGGTGGCTGCTGCTTGATCGACGTGGGAACCCTCTTCTACCAGACCAGGTTTCAGAAAAATTAGGGACGGTGAACCATTGAGGTGCATCATTGCTTGTGAGTCACTAGGAATCAGAAATCTGCCTTGGCTGATATGCACCGGTGACCCCGTTTCTTTCTAGAAGCAAGTTTCGCGTCTTCTCAAGTGTGGCGTAGACCAAAGTGCATGTTTCAGGGGTCAATGAGTCAACGGTTGTATCAGCGAGTGTGCCTGAACAGTTTAGTGTTGTTTCCTTGATGCCCTGTGCCTGGACGAACTATTTTTGGTTCTCAGGGTCAGAGAGGCCTCATTGTGGCCGCTTTTTCTTAGCTGTGCGCCACTTCAAGCACCGCCTGAGGCATAGCACTGATGCGGTCTGAATAGGTCGAGTCTGATTTCTTGTTAGCTGGTTCTTCGTCGTGGCTCAACACAGCCACTTTGTTTCAGTTTTTGCATGTCAGACTAGAGAATGGCAGATCCCTGTACTGTAAGAGACGCGAGGGCCTCGCTTTGGAGCTGGGTGTTGATCTTTGTTCCGTAACCAACCAAATGTTAGTGGTTATAGTGTTTATTGGGCTTCATGCAAGGCGTCATAGCCTCGAATCTGGGTCAATGGCATGTATTTCCAGAGGAATTGACGCCATTTGTTGACCGGCGGTTTTTTGAGCCCGACTATCAGCCCGTGATCCATGCTCGCTGCGAGAAGGGAGGATTTCTTCCATAAATTGGAGAAGCTAATCTCCAACGGCTGAAATAGCTCTGCAACCACCTGCTTAGTATGTCACTGCCATGATGTGAACATTGAATTGATTCCTGGGTGGCTGAATCGGTTGGCTCTCAGTGCATCTCGCGAGATGTAAGCGTGGCTGTTGTCTGTTTCTTTATACAAGTTTCTGGACTTAGTCTAAAATCGATTGGCTCTCGATGCACGAATTTTCAACGCGCTAATTTAGACCTGTCGGTCCCTTTCCCGCTCGGCTGCCACTTAGCTCCGGAGTCTCCTATGGTGGATGGACCATGATGTGTACAGCATGGCACTTTGCTTTGACGTAGAGAACGACCACCTGGGAAACCGCATGCGTTCGGGGTCACGTTCATGTCGTGAATCCTCTGGCAATACCCCACTTTTGATGAGGCGAAGCGCTTGCAAATGTCCTGTGCTGAAGCCAAGCGCCGGATGAGCAGGGACTAGTCAGTCAATCGATGGTCATGATGAACCCACAACTAGGGTTATCGTTTTATGGCATGCATGACCGTTCTACTTTTGAGAGCATTCATTGCTTACCAGTGAGTGTGAGCCCTGGAAAAACGCGAGTGTAACCCCCTGTTTTCAGCACCGAGAGAGCGGCAATAATCGAATTTGTCTTCAGGCAGCTGCATGGACAAGGGTGTAAATGGAAAATGCACGAGAAATAATAAAGTTGAAAAAAAAAGTTCAATTAAGTTATCCATGAGTCATTAAGTCCTTCAAATGCCTCTATGTAGTTAGTGTGCAGCGCCGTATTTGCGGGCTGCCCGGCTACTGCCTGAAGATCAGACCTCTTCTTGATCTTCTTCTCAAAAGCAATCATAGTTCCCGCCGGTTGACGTACTTTGTACCTGCCATATACCGGAGGAGCGATCTCATTTGTTCTTCGGTGAATTTGGCGCCAGAGCCTAACGATGTTTAAGCTGCACGGGCCCGAACGGTTCTCTCTGGGCTGTTTAAACTTGTTTAAAAGTGTTTAAACTGGTACGTCGTAGTACGCCACCGTCGCGCATTAGGATTTTTTGGTTGGTATTGTCGCATCCTTCGTAAGCAGTCAAACCCCGAGTAATCGACGAGACATTTGGTGCCCCTCACTCGTTGGCAGCGCCTTGGTTGCAAAATCATAAACGCACTTTGGCGGGCGCGGAACAACTCTGGGGGCCCCGGTAGCCCGCCTACTGGGGCATTTGTAGGGGACGTCAGCACTGGCACCGTCCCGGGCCGGAGTGGGTCGCACCAAATTGGCGCTCATCGAGAACGCTCGATAATAGGAGGTGATGATCGATCATTCCTCAAGAAAACAGCCTGGCCACTGAGTCAGGGAGGCAAAACATGGCGGCGCCTAGCAACAAGCATGTATTAGACTATTAGTTAGCTATAACCGGGGAGAAAAAGCAATAAAAAATAAAAAAGAGAGCAAGAAAGCTGAAGTAAGCGGGGGGAGACTGGGAGGGTAACGCGGCCTTGGAGGCGACTGGCCAGTAGGGAGGGGAAGCGCTAATTCCCACGCCGACCGGAGGGTATTATTGTTGATTGCAGCCAGCGATCGCGATTCGAATCGCTGTCCGTGAAGAGCGAGAGACAATGAAGCTGCGTAGAGAGCATGAGCGTATGCTGCATCAACAGAATTACGGGTTTCTCTTTCTTTTGTTTTTCGTAGGCTCGTAGGGAACTGCGGTGTGTCTGTGTAGGGTGGACAGCGGAAGGAAGGAAGCGCTGCCACTGCCAGAAGGAACGGCACGACAGAAAGCGGTTTAGGGCGGTTTGCCCGCTCGCCGCTCACCTTACCTGCCTTGCCCTACTTTGGCTCCTTCCTTCTGGATAACCTCAACGACAACGACAACCTCACCACATCGCAACACCACAGCGACAACAACCATGGACTGCGCTCCCTCCGGGCGTCTGCTTCTGCCTCACGTTCCTTCTTCTTCTCGATGCGCGCTCCCTAGCGTATTTGGCGCATGTTGGTTTAGGAAATGATAGCAGTTGGCCAGCAGCGGAACTAGGACCGGCTTGGGAAGTCACACACCTCCAGGCTCTGTTTTCGACCTATCACTCCGTACGGCGTCCGTTGCAATGGCCTGGCTAATCATGCACGCTGTGCCTATGGTGGCCTTGGAGGATGGCAGTATCTGCCATTCAGACACACAGCCGCCTCGTTTAAACTAGTCTATCCAGACTGTCGGGTCCGAACTAAACTGCTTCAAGCAGCTTTTAAAATTGAGAGTCACACTCCGTGACTTGCTAGAGACGTGTTTCCGGCCCGCAGTCAGCAAGCATTAAGGGCCTTTCATCATGAGCGACGTGGATCCTGGCGCACTGCAATCCGTTGGCTGCCACCCCCCTCCGTCCTGCCTTCTTGCTCTACCTTTTCCGCCGCACGTATCTTCAAAGCCCACGCTGCGTTCTTTTCCCCCATTGTCAATCAGCCGTCCTGTCCAGCCCTGTCCCCTCCATCAGGACCCGCTGAAAATCGCTGGTCTGCTTTCGCTGCCCGCTGCTGCTGCTGCCACATCGCACCACCCTGCATGACACTGTCGCGCCTATTTGACCGAACGCCAGAGTAACGCCCAAACTCAGAAATTTCCACTTCATGCAAAGTCTGCCTTGTGTCTATGCTGCCATGCTCGATCCCTGACCTCATTACTGGCCCTTGCGATGGCACCATCAGTCGAACATGCCCCAGTCTAGTTACCCCGAAGTCGTCGTCACCTGTTGTTCTTTCTGAACCGCAAGTGCTATATAATTTCAACCTTGAGCCGCCTACTGGCTCGTCCTTTATTTTATTTTATTTATTTTTTTTTACACTTTGGTCGAACCCCTCTTACTTATAGATTCATTTTCTCTGGCATCGATATTTTTTTATTTTATTTTATTTTATTTCTCATTCACAAGTTGGTATCGCAACATACATTCGTTCGATATTCCAACCGCGGCACCCTCCTATATCCCACTCATTTACTAATATAACCTCTTACTCGATTTCACGCTACCAACGAGGTGCTCGGACTCTCTTTTGGCCCTTCCACGGCTTCCAACATAATGCATGACTCTGTCAGGCAATCAGCCGCCCCGGCTCAGCAAGGGCGAACTTCTTCTGAGAATATGTTCGCCTACAACAATCACTTCATAGCGTCTCCCGACTCGGTGCACATCAAGGTAGAACCACAGGACTACCCGCATCGGTCAGCACTTGGATTGGAAGTGCTTCATCTCCCTGTTACCCAGTCCGTTTCTGTGCATGGCTGGCAGGATCAACACATTCCAGGTACGACGACCTGTTACAATACTGCAGTGAGCGCTCCGGACTACAGCGCTTTGCCATACTACCAACCACAATACGCAAGCCCTACTTTGGTCGACGCGACTTCGATGCAATACCCAGCCTTTACGAGCAGCGCTCAAACCCAACCACTTTATTACACTTCTAACTACGACGCGAGTCAAAATGGTAGCCCAGACTTTGGAAACCCTTCTACAAGAAGGTGGCCCATGACACCGCAGTCTCACATTAGCACACCGGAGAGAATTTCAAAACAAGAACCGCATCGAACAAGTCCGACGGAAAACACATGGCCATCTCCGATAGTGCTAGACGAGAGCTTGCAGAGCAAGGAAAACATGAGTTACGACTATCATGCCAATTTTTCGTTACAACAGACAAAAGCTAGGGCTTTGAAGCGCACCCCCTCTCCACATGATACGGAATCCACCTCGAGGTCTGAAAGTACTCAGAGGTCTCTTGATGGATCGATATCTCCTGGTCCCTCCACAAGAGAGGCTAGACTCGGATACCAAAAGAAATCAACCACCCCCGAGAACGGCCACCACGAGTCAGATGCGGAATTATGCTGTCAAATCTGCGGCAAGAAGTTCACGCGGCGATCTAACTGTCGAGAGCACATCAAACGGCACAACCCAGAGAATAGGAAGGTGTATTCTTGCCATAGTTGCCGCAAAACCTTTGGAAGAAAGACAGACTTGAGGCGTCATTATTTAACAGTGAGTCTTCTATCTGATATCAATGCCAGGCAATCCCAGTTTGCATTAACAATATCTTACAGAGAATTCACGACGGAGAGAAAAAGTTTATATGCGAGATATGTGGGCGAGGCTATAGCAGACCCGATACATTACACCGGTAAGCTTTTTTGTTTCTTGCCTCTTTGCGATTGATGTACAAGACACCCATTTCTAACGCAGACCTGCTAGGCATAAGAAAGATGGCTGCCCAGAGCAGAGGCGTCAAGAGGCAGCCGCTGCGAGAAAGCTACAAAATTCGGAGGTTGAGTACGAATATTCCGAATACAATCCCTTTGAATAGTGGGAGAGAACGGCAGATAGACCATCTATTATATATATACCGATGACGGTGTCTATCTCTAGACCCCAGACAACGGTGCAATATCGGTTGATTTTTTTTGACTTTTTATTTGAGACACGATTTTACACGACAAGGAGAGAGGTGCAAATGAAACGACACTTGATAACTGCCAGGAAGTAATTGGATTTTCGTTCGATATGCATGAAGGAGACTCCTTCGATCTCTTTTTGATTTTCTTTCTCTGCTTTGCTTTTGCCTTTGTTTCAAGCGATTCCACGCTAGCTGTATATATAACGAGGCACCTACATTGACATGAAGCTGGTCTTATGAGATGTGGTGAATTTGATACTATTTGCATTCAACATATGCATCTGTCAGCAGTCGCATATATAGTTCTAGGTATTATGAGTTGCATACCAATCAGTCTGTCTGAATTTGAGCGCGAGGAAGGTGCTTGTTCCCGAACGCACTGTATGCGACGAGGATGGGAAAAGGATACATACTGGCATCTTGGCAGGCGCCTAGGTGTATGTCCATTTGATGATACAACGCCAGCTTGACGTAGTGCGTATGTGAGTGTATACCGATAAAGGTAAAGCATGTTCCTTCTTCTCCAACTTAATACATGCGGATTAAGTTAAATGGCATATGATATGCAGGTATCCATACATACCCTGTCGCTGTTTCCCGGGCTAGACACCTTCGGAGAGTATACTTTAATATTAGGCGCCCAGCTTCTTGCTAGCATGCAGCGCTATATACCAGGTATTTGGGTCACAAGAGAGCCAAGACCCCAGCCCATCATTGGATCCTTCTTTCCCACAGCGTCTTTTTTGCTTTTCTGTCTATTCCTTGATTGTGGCATGAGCCATGAATACTCGCCGGGCATTACGTGTATCTACAGCAGCACACCAACAAAATAACGTTGTGGTGTGTGGACTGGAGTGGACTGGACTGGCTGACAGGACGGGTCGGTTACCAATGACCATGATTGGCGAGCGCTCTAGGACCAGAAAACAGCGCGTTTAGACGAACAATTTCCTATTCGAGTGCAATGGACGAACCAACGAATTAGGAGGTTACTAGATTATTAGTTGACAGGGGTGTCTGGGAGGCAAGATTCCACAGCAAAGGACAGGGGAACCTGGGTGATCTGCCCTTTCGTCTCGCATATTAGCCGGTACGTACGTAGCACTCTGTAGAAACTGGAATATAATATTCCGAAAGGACATTCCAGAGCGCTGCAGGGGACAAGAAGAAGAGTACGTACATGCAGTCGTGGATCTTCACGGGTTACCACAGATTTTAGCTATTCCCGGAGTCACGAAGAAGAAAAATAATGACAGGTTGAGAGAGTGACACTCCCAGTGCTAGTGATGCTTCTAGTTTAGCGCTGATGTGATAAATTGTGCAGTCTGCATTGGCCGGTCACGTCTTGTGCTTCCGACGTGACATCGCTCGACTCATTCATCATGCAAATTGGGATTGCTTGAATTCTTACTGGCGCCACCTTCTGCAGTAGAACGATCTCTTGTTATTTGCTTTTTTGTTCATGCATTTCCCTCCAATGACGTGAACCTATGCCGGCGTGAAGCTGCATAAGCCTTAAGGCACCGAGTGTTTTCTCATTTTTGCCTCTAGTGTTGGATGCGATGCCAAAATCGAGTGACGGACAGAAACGGCAGAGGCCCAGAAGGATCATGTCTCGGCGCGCGTCTAACGCTCTGGCCATTAGGTAAATCAATACTAAATACATAAAACAGTGACTAGTTGTAACTAGCGAATTAGTCACTCGTTAGTATGACGATGCGCGAACACCTAAAAGCGAGCGGGACGTGGCATTAAGAGTCTGGACACTTTCCTGATCTCTTTGCCTTTGGTGCCATCTCCCTTGAGCATCAAGACAGTATGGACTTCGAGGAAAATTCTGGCCGAGAAGCGCGTGTTTGTCTCCTGGAGATTTTCGTCAAAGACGTCATCATACCCGGCGAATAATGCGAAAATCTGTCCAGTAATTTGGCGCTTCTAAACAAAGAGCCTCTTCTGATGGACCGATGGGATGGATGCCTGTGAAGATGCCCCGGAATGGATGAACATTACATTTCAATGTCACGTGCCGCTTAAGTAATCTATCCAAGCCACAGGCCCCTGCTGCTGTGGCTTGAATGCCTTCACGGAACCCCTCCAAAAAGTTATAACTTCATTCTTGGAAGCCCACGTTCCCCCTTTGTTTGCCATAGCTTTTGCTTTTTTTTCACTGAGCGGTATACCATTCCTCCTATCTCAATTATAGCAACCATGAGTACAACAACAACCGTCACCGAGACCGTCCCTGAGACCGTCACTATCACGGCAGAAAATGTAGCTACCCTTTTCCCAGACGTCGACACATCGCTCGCTCGCTCAATTCTGCCCACAGCAACCGACCCTTCTGTGCGTACTGGTGGCGATCTTGAAGGCTATGATGAGGAGCAAGTTCGCTTGATGGAAGAGGTCTGCATTGTCCTTGACAATGACGATAAGCCAATTGGTAGCGCAAGCAAGAAGACTTGTATGCATACCCTCCCCCTTTCCTACTTCCATTGAGCCCCCTCTTTCATGCTATGACATTTTGCTAACTCGTTGTCAACTTTCTTTTACAACAGGCCATCTTATGACAAACATTAATCGAGGCCTTCTCCACCGTGCCTTTTCGGTCTTCCTCTTCGATTCACAAGACAGGTTGTTACTTCAGCAAAGAGCTACTGAGAAGATTACTTTCCCCGATTTGTGGACAAACACATGCTGCTCGGCAAGTTCTATCTGTTGCCTCCATATGTCAACTGCCATCTAATAAAGAACATGTATAGCATCCCCTCGGCATCGCAGGAGAAACTGGTGCGGAGTTATCAGCTGCAATTGAAGGAGTCAAAAGAGCTGCCCAGCGTAAACTCGACCAGGAACTAGGAATTAAGCCTGAGCAGGTTCCCATTGAAAAATTTCAATTCTTGACTCGAATTCATTACCTTGCGCCGAGTGATGGTAAATGGGGAGAGCATGAGGGTGAGTTTACTAATCTTGAAGATTACGATAGCTGGTGCAACATAAAAAAAGGAGGAAAACTAATCATTTCTGAAAAATCCATAGTCGATTACATCCTTTTCATCAAGGCCGACGTCGATCTCAACATCAATCCAAACGAGATAAGAGATACCAAGTACGTCACAGCGGAAGAACTCAAGGGCATGTTTACCGATCCGAATCTGAAATTCACCCCATGGTTCAAATTGATTTGCAATACTATGCTCTTCGAGTGGTGGAGCCACTACGGCACTGAGAAGTTCAACAGTTATTTGGAAGAGAAGGACATTCGCCGAATGTAATGAGACGGGGATTCCGTTCTTATCTCTTTTACCTGTTTCGGTTTATCTTCTCTACGTAATGCCAGTCATCTCGGTTGCATTTGATCTTTTTTCTATATTAACGACCTCCTATTTTCTTGTTCACAATGATACCACTGTCGTCCGGAGAGAATCTGTGACTTACTCAGCGAGAGATTATATATATGGCTAAAAAGTCCAAGTATCATGCAGGTGAGCCCATAGCTAAGAAGATAATCCTGTCCATGGACTGTCGAAGAGTAAATTCGGAAACCATTAAATTACGCCTCGTATTAATAACTATACAAATTAACTCGTGATGCAGGTAAATCTTATATATTCAATGATATCGAACAGCGATATTCTCAAGTATTCATAATAATATTCATCGCCTCCCCTTTCCACCACCCTTCCCTTTTTTCGACGGCCGGGCGTTCTTTTCCCGCCTCTTTTCTTTAACCCTCCTATCCTTGCGAATATCTTCATTATTCCGCAGCTCACTCTTCGGCTTTCTGCCGTTCTTAAGCATCGTCCCACTGTCATTTCCACCCGAGGCAGCAGCGGCATCGCGATCCCTTGCATCCATTTTCTTTTTCTTCTTGTCATAATCGCCGCGAAGTTTGTCAAGCTTCTTGGGAGCTTGTTGCTTATTATGCTTGTATTTCCGCCCGGACATGGAGGAATTCAAGTCGGCTGAAAGGGTGGTATTCTCCGTCTCGCCCACGCGAGGCATACGGCCCATCCGTTTTCCTTTCTTCCAGGCATCAAAGCGTCCACTACGGAAACTTGCAGCAATTTTTGTGCCACTTTCACCGCGAACGAGTTTAGGTCCACCTCTAGAGCCGTCCTCGTCATTGCGTCGAGATACGTACTTCATATGGCGTTTGTCCCAGCGCATTGTCGTGGGTTCTCCAAAGCCAGACTTTTCATCCGCTGTCAGGTCCATGGTAGCGTCGCGTGTGGCCAGGGTAAAGTTTGAACTGGAGCCAGAATGAACTCCGTAAGCACGATCTTCGACGTGAGATGCATCGGCAGGAGTGTAGGCCATGAAGTACTCTGGGTTCTGAAAGGAAGCTGCACCTGTGTTGGAGCCTTGTTTGGATTTGTTTTTCTTAGACTGGGAATACTGGGAAAATGTAACCTCTAGGTCGGATTCTGATGCCATTGACATGTTGTCTAGGTTGTCTTGGGGTGCATCGTCATCGCCGTCGATTTCATCTTCTTCATCTGAAAACGCAGCCTCGGCATCGTCTTTTTCTGCCTTTGCAGCACTCGCTTCAACGACTGTGGATTTCTTCTTTTTCTTGTCAAGAGCGGAGCGCACTCGCTTGATTGTCTCGAAGGCTTCATCTGTTGATTTCTTGCCACCGCGTCGGCCACCTATTTCGAATATAGTTTCTTGTGGCCGGTAACCACCAAGCCGGGCGAGCATCTTTTCGCGCTCGACTTCCATTTGACTATTTCCCTCGTTGAAAAGAGCATGTAGTGATGTCCAGTTGTCAGATGTCACAACTTCCTTTGCACGTTTGGCGCTTTCTAATGACGCCGCATTTCTTGTCCGTACATAGAGCTTTTCACCTCTGTTCGCAACGCCTCTCTGTGCCTGGATGTCGCTGTGATTGTCTATCGTCTTTGTAACCCATTCGCAATGAGTAGACAGACTTTCCCGTGGAAAGCTTCCAACTACTACTTCTTCGGCGAAATTGACCTCGGAATCTTGGCGTCCAAGGATCAATTTCCGACCCAAGAAAAGTTGCAAATCAAGGAGATAAGGAGCGTCTGCATCGCGGACAAGACTGTAGCTCCAACCCTTCTGTCCAGCACGCGCCGTTCGCCCAACACGATGGACAAAGACTTTCGGTTGGGAGGGAAAGTCATAGTTGATGACATTCGCCAAGATAGGAATGTCGATACCACGTGCTGCGACATCTGTCACGACTAATATATGCGTGGTTCCGTTTCTGAATCGTTGAACTTGAATATTTCTTGCTGTTTGGTCAAGGGAGCCATATGCATATGAAACTGCAAACCCGGCCTCACGTAAGATGCCGACGATGTAATCGACATGGTGTTTTGTGGCAGTAAAGACAATTGTTGAATGTTTAGTAGGCGATTCAGTGCTGCTGATGAATTTGCCAGAGTCTCGCTTTCGTTTCTTAGACTTCTTTCCATCTTCTTCTTCGTCGTCGTCCTCCTTCCAGCGTTTATAGGCATCAGTCGGTCCAGTAGGAATTTGGATCACGTCATGTAAGATGTGGAGAAGCGCGCCCTCTTTCTCCGCTGTCTTGACGGTGAAAAAGGCGTTCTGTAGATCGGGTGAGATTTTCCCTTCAGTATCCAACCGAATCAAAGTCGGGTCTTGTAGACCGGCTCTGGCGAACTCCACAAGTGACTTTGGAAGCGTGGCAGAGAACAGCAGAGTCTGGCGGGTAGCAGGTAATCCGTGTAGAATCTCTGTCAATTGTGCAGCAAAACCCATTTCAAACAACCTATCAGCCTCATCAAACACCACATATTTAACGCTGGATAGATCCAGGTTCATTTCCACTTTAAGATGCAAGAAACGACCAGGCGTTGCAATGACAATATCTGGGTTGCCGACCATAAGACCGAATTGTTCCTCCAGACTATCACCACCAACCAGCAGAACAGCCTTCAAATCTGTTCCTCTGCCTAACTCTTTGACAACCTTGAGCGTCTGAAGAGCCAACTCACGGGATGGTGACATAATCAGGCCTCGCAACCCGACTTGGCCGCTATGGCTCTTCAACTTCTCAATCATTGGGATAACGAAGGCAGCTGTTTTTCCAGAACCAGTACGTGCCATTCCAACAACATCTTGATCATCCAATATGACGGGAATCGTCTTTCGCTGAATCGGAGTCGGCACAGAGAAACCTTTGCGAGCTATAGCTTTGAGGAGATGGCCATTGAGCCCCATGGCCTGGAAACCACCACCCTTTTTGACAGTACGGCCCTTAAGGTTTGTCGCTTTCCTATTAGCAGCGGCCTGCGTTGCTGCAATGAATGCCTCGTCATCTTGGCCGTCATCGTCGTCTAATAAGTTCAAACTCGTGGAGGGCACTGGGGTCTGCTTCTTCTTCGTTCTTTTTGAGCTCCAGTCATCTTCGGAGTCAGAGTTCGCATCTGCTTTGAATAGTGACTTCGAAATGTCGAACTCATTTTCGGACAAGGCCGGGGAGGCCGATCGGTGAGGCATCGTGCACTCTCTTGTTTTTCCCCAAGGCAATCTGTGTCTTCCAGCCTCTCAACTTTTTTTCCCGCTATCAGAAAAATTGATTAGCAGCCGCGGGCGGTGAGAGCGATAATAAACTCTGCCGTCTCACACCGCCTCGACGCGTGACACGTCCGACTGCGGGGAGTCCGCCCAAAACAGATAAATGGAAAAGTCAACATCTCACCACTTCCAGACAAATCGACCACAGTAAGAAGATAGACGTGCGTGCAAACATGGGTACGTGTCTCAATTTCTCAAACTCTCTCTTCTGCTAACCCACATCAGACGGTGGCTACGGAAACAACTATACAACCACCTCTTATGGGGGGCAAGGTGGTATGGGCGGCGGAGGCTTCATGCCTGGCGAGACAAACAGTCCTGCCGCTGGAAGAGTAAGTTACTCGCCCTTTTTATAACCCTTTCATCTTGATTTATTTCACATCCTGGATTCTGTTTTCCTGACTTTCGATTACAGCAAGGCGAAAACCCTACCCTCAGACCCGTGACAATCAAGCAAATACTCGACGCCAGTCAAGCTCACCCCGAAGCTCCATTCCAGATCGACGGTGCAGATATAGGCTCTGTTTACTGTGTTGGCCAAGTCCGCAACATTTCAACACAAAGCACAAACATAACTTACAAAATCGACGACGGTACTGGCGAAATCGAAGCCAAACAATGGGTTGACTCTACGACGGCGCGCCTTGAAGATGACATGGACGTAGACGGACAAGGGGTCAAGCACAGCACGCGGAAGAAAGTGGAATTGAATGGTTTCGTGAAAGTCTTTGGCAAACTGAAGGTTTTCGGAAACAAGAGATTCCTTGGAGCGCATAATGTGCGCCCGCTATCGAATGTCGGTGAATTAAACGTGCATTTCCTGGAGGCGACGGCCGTACATCTATTTTTCAAACACGGCGGTCCTCCTCAGTCAAAGGCTGGTGGTGACGGAGCTATTGGCGGCGTTGGAGCGAAGGGAGGAGCCGCTGGAGGAGCAGACGATTACAATACTGGAGCTGGCGGACGACCACTTCCTCCCATGTCTGCGTCGGCGCGCCGAGTCTATAATTTGCTGAAGAACGAACCTCAAACCAATGAGGGTCTCCATATGCAGAATATTTCCGCGAAACTGGGCTTGCCATCGACAGAAGTTATCAAGGCTGGTGACGAGCTGTTATCGACGGGTCTGATCTTTCCGACTATGGATGAATATACTTGGGCTATTTTGGAGTGCTGAAAAGAGATTCTTTTTCGTTCCCTGTGTGTTTATCATGATCTGCTAGTCCTTGTTTTATTATTGTGCGGATTTGAACCCCGAAGCATTGTGGTCTCCCGGCGCTTGTATTGATTGACGAAGATATTCTATTGTAATGATAGCCAATCAACAAATAAAATTACTTAGAAAGCTGTTTTTTCATCGTGATATGTTCTATAAAGCATTCAATACTCTTTTTTCTCGTTATCTTTGCTTCGTAAAAATCAAACAGGCGTGGAGAATTTCAAAATACACGATTGCCAACACCCAAAACGCCCTATGTAAAAGTAAAATACCTCCAATAAAATTGATCATCAATATGTTAGAATGCGACAATGCGATGATTCCATCACTGTCGCCAACCAGGCATAAGAGAACTCGAGACGACCTCTTAAGCAACAGCATTTCTCTTTCTCGCTTCATCCACACTTCTCTCCCAGCTGGTTTTGCTGATGAAGATGATTTCGATGAAGAATACCAACCCCAAGGCAATAGCTACACCAGTCCATAGACCCCAAATGCCCCATCCAAGCCCAAAAGCTGTTCCTATACTAATAGGCATTGCCACCACATAATAACAGAAGACCTGCACATACCCACCAATCTCTTGTCGACCCATACCACGGAGAATTCCATTGCAGCTCGCTGCCAGAGCATCAAAGAGTTGGAATGCCGCACAAAGAGGAAGAATATCACCAACTATCTCGATGACTGTCTCATCTGACGAAAACAAGCTTGCAAGAGAGTACCTCAGCGATGATAGGAGTAACATATTGAGAAGCCCGACTATCACGGCGCCGGTCAGGGTGACCTTAGCAGCTATGCGAGCGGGGTCCACGAGAGTTGCGCCAATGAGATTTGCGATGCGTGTGCTACCGGCAATTGCCACGGGGAATGGAATTTGGAAGGTGATACTGCTGATTGTGCTAAGCACGGACTGGGCAGCGAGGGCTTCTGTTCCAAGGTAGGACGACATCAACGTGAGAAGCTCGAAGGCGAGACATTCGGCTTCGACCATGATAAGACCGGGTATAGCGAGCTGAATCATAGGACCCCAATTCTGGAATGCTTTCCATGTCAGGCCGTTCCAGCATTCGCGGCTTGTGAAAAAGTACACATATAGGAAGAGGAACAGAGGCAAGAGATTCTCGGTGATGGCGACAGCAATCGGTGCTCCGATGAAGCCCATTTCGAGTTTCCAGACAAAGAACCAGTTCATAAATGCATTCAGCGGAGCACAGATCAAGAGGACATACAGAGATGCTGTGAATATGCCTTGCGCTTGAACGAATCGTTTCCCGCTTTCGAAGCAGGCATATCCCGGGGCACCTAAGATTACGATCTTGAGATACTGTCCTGCGAGAAGCGCAACCTCTTTCTCGGGGATGATTACCGCCAGGATTTTATCCGCAAAGAACCAGATAATGGCAATTGGCACCGTGATTAGCCATAAGAAGAATATCATTCGTTGCATGTGCAGCCCAACAAGTTCCTTCTTTCCCGATCCATACGCTTGGGCACAAAGAGTATCTAGACTGGTGACAAGGCCTTGATAGACGGCCCATCCAGTGATGCTGGTAGACATGCTTGCAAGACTAACCGCGCCCAGTTCTACAGTTCCTAGGTGGCCCACTGTAAAAATGGATGCTACAGTCAAGGAATACTGAAGTAGGAAAGTAACGATAAGCGGCAGTGAATATGTCCCAATTACTCGAGCCTCTCGCTTCCAACTCGATTGGATGAGGCCGGCTGCTACTGCCTCCTCCCACTTGCGGTCAATTTCGTTATTATCAAGGGGTTCTTGATTTCCTAGTAAAGCAGAAGTCTCCGTGGGGCCTGGAGCAGGTGTTTGTTGTTGGCTCTCTTCGTCATTCTGTCCGGAACTAAGCAGTTTCGTCAGATTGCTCACAGCGCTCTTTTTCGAAGAATCTGGTGCGATGACATTGTTGTCACTGAGCAGATCTCTCTCTTCCGTGTATGCACGCTCTAATTCTTCTCTAGACAAATATTGCTCTTGGTCATGAGCATGTGGCACAACTATCCCTCGCGGTCCAGCCGTATAGTGATCTGGTCGACGGTAAGACCCCGCCAAAGAATGAGGCGTAGTGCCTAGCACATGGCTCGATGATTGTAGCAGCGGGGAACCATCATTATCATAAGAAGGATGAGAAGCACTGTCTCGGACAGCCGTTGTATAGGTAGCATCAGAATTCAATGATCGACTGTCCTGATTAGTGCGGTCGATCGCGCGGGGAGTAGCGTTGTTGAACGCCATACCGAGTTATGTTCGAAGAATATGTATATATGTATATATATATATAATATAATATAACCTTCAAGCTGCGCAAATCATAATTGGCAGCACCGACATACCAGGAAGAAGTCGAAAAGAAGAGAGAAAAGAAGCGGTATGCAGAGGAAAGAAAAGCAGGTGGATCTGAAAATATATAGAC
Organism: Talaromyces albobiverticillius; assembly: GCA_023721895.2. Classification (NCBI taxonomy): domain Eukaryota; kingdom Fungi; phylum Ascomycota; class Eurotiomycetes; order Eurotiales; family Trichocomaceae; genus Talaromyces; species Talaromyces albobiverticillius. The sequence continues at coordinate 2,530,788 of JAMBUR020000004.1, forward strand.
AAAGCAGCAAGAGGAACTCCGCAGATCTGACTCACTGCGGCTTATCAGACAGTCCCTAGCTTCGCGCGATTGGGGCTAGCAACGCTCGCACTGCTTGGCTCCCTTCGGCTCTATGGCTCTATTGTCTATTTCTCCGACAACAGCTTCGATTATTTGGCAGTTGGACAAAAACAAGAAGCCAGAAGGGCCTCAGGTGCAAAGATGAAAAAAATGGAAAAGCTGACTGGCTGGCCGAACAAGGAAGGTCCTTGCGGGTGGCCATGGGTCGGTCAGCCGCGCTGTGATTGGCTGCACGCTTAGTACATCTTTCCTTGTGTCTGATTGGCCGAATGGGGGCATCTACATCAGATGTTGTACGGTTGTAATTGTAATAATAATGTGTAGAGAGTAGAGAGCAGAGAGTAGAGATGAAGATGAGTAAACCGAAGAATTTAGAATTGCTAGCTATTATTATTTACCGTTACATTTCTTCCTTGTCGGAAATCGTGCCAATCGTATCGTCGTCATCATCGTAATCGTCAAAGAATTCATCAGCCTCTTCGCCCATTTCAATATCGACATCGTCTTCTGTAGCAGAAGCAGACCCATTGCTCCTAATATCCATATCCCGAACTGGCCCAACTAGCTCAAAATCAGAAACAGACGTGTTTGCAGACACAATAGTCGTGATGGCGTGGCTGGCAGTGGCTTCATGCGAAGCACGCTCTATAGTACTCGCGGCTTCACTCGGGTGAATAGTATCGAAAGAGTCCATGGAAAAGGCATCATCATCGTGGCCACTAGCCAGGCGAACAGGTGATCCGGCAGTTAAGAACCCACCATCTTTCATCATAGGAACAGTCTGGTCATCAAATACACCGCCGGTCCCGTCATCGTTCCCCTCAGCCCACAAAGGGAGGAATTTAAACTCCTCCTCTCCCAGACAGACGAGCGTATCGACAATGTCAAACTGTCCATAATTCGCAGAGTTGACCATTTGGGACGATAGATCTTGTAGATAGACCCTAATATCGTTTTTAAAGTATGTAAAGTCGAAATAAACATTTGACAATCTTTCAACACCGTTTACTGACTGTAAGAAATTCCAAATGGCTAGATCAACTTCGTTTTGTGAGACTTGTCGAACAGTTGCTTCTTCCTGATCTCGCAGATTGGGCAGATTCGGCGCCAGTTCTTTGAGAGACGAATGCCGCCAGACATGCACGTCAGTAGGCAAAGTCGGATCCCCAAGATTCTTCCAAAATGTGCGGGTCAAAATCCGACATAAAAGTGGCACGCGTGACTGCACAGTCTCGTAATCTAGTCCTGGGTACTCAGTATCGGAGCCTGAGTGGAATTGTTGAAAGCTTGTGCTTTGTGTATGATGCTGGGCCAAAAACTGGTATATTTGACTGCGCACGTATATTTTGCAAAAGAAAATAAGATCATCAACAAATTCTTTGTTTTTTTGCATCTGGACTGCCCCTCGGATGTTGTCCATCACTATTTTTTCCACCCACAGCATCTCAGTTCCAGCAAGCTTAACGAACTCATTGAGAACTCGATCAAGAAAGACCTTGCTTGCATATTCTACTCGTTGCACTTCCGTATCGTCTAGGGGTTCACGGTTGCGTCCATGTATTGTACGAGGCGCGCGCTTGGGCACAAACCCATTGAGTGAAGAAACCAAAACCGACAGGGCTTCCTCCCCTACAAGAATGGCGAATGAGTCCCGACAGAGACTGCGATTTTGCAGACCGCACGCTATCTGATAGGCAAGCTCGGGATTCACTTCGACGAAAAGGGAATTATTGCCTTGGTACAGCCAAGCCAAGATGCGGTCGCCAACCGCAGGGTGTGTGGCGACCTGCAAAAGCTTTGCTAGGGCAAAGAATGTCCAAAGTTTGGGTGCAGTATCAAGTTTTGGATCGAGCCCTTCGAGTGCATGCAAAACGCGTTCGAGACAGGTCCGATGCCGGATGGGTGAGTAATCGAGAGGAAGACTGAGGGCTTGTTTCTCAGTTTTTGAGGAAATAATTGGTTTGTTCTGAACGGTGATCTCTTTGGTTTTATCCTCTTGGTTTCCCGTATCTGAAGTTGGGTTCAAGTTTGGTCGCAAGGTAGGCAACTCTCCTCTCCAATTCATAACTCTTAGATGCGGACGACGCACTATCTTCTCGAGTTGATCCTCCTCCAAGTCGCTCTCTTCTGACTGGCCCTGTGTTGTTTTCTCATCATCGTATGACTTGACAATTGTTGGTTCCATAGCATGAGCAACAACAAGATCGGGAGCTGGATTCCATTCTACTTCGTCCTGTCCTCCAACACAAATGAGTGGTAGTTTCCACACAGATTTTAGCGTAGCCCATTTTCTCACGCCAATTGGACACGACAGCTCTGTCATAAAGATAACAGCCTCGTCGCCCTCAGCTGGTGGGGTAAGATCAATTGCGTACTTGATGCCTGGAGGCATGTCATTTGTGAGACCGTATCGCTTGCGGACTCGTGCCTGGTTGCGAGGTCGGAAGAGGTCTTTCAATACGTCTGACCCAGTATCGAGCAATTTCAGACTATGTATGCGATGAGGAATAGGCTGGGTTTTTGCCTGTAAAGAAGGACCCCAGCTATGAGAATTGCGCCTGATCTCATTTACTTCTTGAGGAGCCGGTTCGATATAAACAAACGTATCAGCGTCGTCGTCCGAGTACAAAAGCAAAGGCATTCGTAAATTTGTTTCAAACGTGTCAGATCCAGGGTCGAGAATAACTGTGCGATTTGGGGAATGCGAGACGTAGGGAGCGCCCATGGCAGCTTCCTGGGGCGAGCTCTGCGACATATTTGTCGTGTGTCACAAAGACAAGGCTTGGATGAATTATTTCCTGTGACAGGAGCAAAGGAATGGCACTAGACACTAGGCACTCGCTGCTCGAAGCAGGAAGCTGTACTCAACTCCTGAACAGATAGACAATAGCTTGCGTATCTGTACCTCTGCAGAAGACAGATAAATCATCGCCTCAGGAAGTAGGTGGATTTTTATACCCTGCCTAGCATGGCGATCTACGCGGCTGAGTCAAGGCGCTGCAAACGATGAATCCATTGGTTGTTGTTTGCATGAGCCATCTCTTAGGCTGTTGCTGCCTGGCTGCAGCCACGGGCCGCGCCTGCACCTGCCATATTGACCGGCCACTCCCTGCTTCTTCACCTCTTCACCTCTTCACCTCTTCACTTCTTCACCCAATGACCTAACAACTGCTTCTAAAAACGACAAAACCAGGCCAATACAAATAGTCCACTTGTTGACTGGATAATGCTAATACAAGCGTGGGTGTAATGTGTATACACCCAAGGCTGCTCATCTAGGATGCCAGGAATAATACCTCAGGTATACCTCTACGGGCTCTCTCTTTATCTAATATGGATGCCTACCGCAGATAAATCCACGGGAAAATCCTGGCCTGTTTAATTGCTGCTTGCCTAGCCTGACGTCAGTTCGACATGAAGGCAAACGGGAGCTCTCTCCTTCCAACCATGGTCCGTTTTCAGTCAGTGATGGCCATGTTCATACTGCTTGCCACCGCGGACTGTCGATGGGCTGGTTAGAAAATGATATTTGGTTCTATCCAATATTGCCTGTCTCCATCAGCAGAAAACCTGCATGATAGACTCAAGACCTCTTTGTTTTCGCGTGCATCTATATCTTGTCACACTTACTTACCATCCGTCAAAATGGCCATCGCTTCAGAAGAAATGATGAAGACTGCCCGGAGAACCACCATGTCGTGAGTTTATTGCGTTTTCAAACCACCCTCATTACTCTAGGTCCCTACCAGCACTGCGAGCGTTCGTTAATCGTTTCGCATTTTCCCAAAAATGATACAGAAGCCCAAAAATAGCCTTTTTGAGCACTATCGGGGTCGTCGGCGGCACCGTACTTCTCTTCCAGTACCTCAAGGGCGGCCAGAAGCTCATCACACCTGAAGAACAGCTTTCTGTGCGAGGTGCGAGTCCCGATCCTAGCGCGCAGACTGACCAGGGGACAACCAAATCGGCACCGCGAGTGAGGCTGCATACTCGCAATGAGAGATAAAGGAAGGGCGTTGTTGAATACGAGGAGAGTAGCAGAAGATCATCTGGTTATCTGATAGTGACTATGTGCTTTGTCTCACATGTGATCGATGGAGTCGTACATTCCCCTTGATACTGGGCTATTCGGTGTATTACCAGTCGCCTTTATCAGCGACGTACAAATTGGAAGTTGTTGTTGAAAACACAAACAAAGAAATAGCATTGTTAAAGCAATAGCAAATGGGTATCTAATGCAAAAGAATAAAATTACAAACCCTGGCTCTCGCCGCAATCGCAGCTGCCGACTCAAGTCTCATCATCCATATTTTTACGGCTCGGGTATCTGGACTCGCGACCTGGCTTGCCACGTAAATCTTTAACCTCCTTTAGGACCTCACGGAACCCTGCTTCTATATTCTGCATGCGTGCCAGAACCAATCTCGCGAGAACGTCATTATCGATTGCGATCTGGGTTGCCAAACTGGAAGGGAGAACGCCTATGTCACCCATGTCAGATCCAATGCGGTTAAAATTAGGAGCTGACATGAAGCTCGTCCGCTGAGGAAGAGTCGGCTTTTCCGTCTCCAGTGCCTTTAACGGAGATGCAGAAGAGGGACCGGGCAGTGCATCGTCTGTGCTGTCGTCGGCATCCCGATGATGATTATGCAACACAGTTACGCTAGCTGTATTGCGCGCGTGGCGATGGCCTGACAGTGGGCGAAGTCGATTCGGGCTGTTTTTACGGGAATTCAACGCTGCAGTAGACGGGCGGGAGCTGAAGAATTTCGGCGTGGACTTGCTGCTGGGTCGAGGCGTTCGCCCGGCAATTATCGAATTTTCTCGATCATCGTCCGACTCATCGTCATGGTCATAGTTTTCATCGCTGGATTTTTCATCGTCACCTTCTACATCAGTCGCATGCGAGGTATATCTTCCCAGACGTGCTGTCGCATCTCGCAAAATCGAGTGTTCGGGGACCGGATGAAGTATTCCATGGTTAATAAATTCCTCGGGGTCAGATGCGATAACGGATCGAGTGGTTTCAGTGTAATTGCGATTGCGATGCAAGGGAGACTGCACTCTGTCGAGAGTGCCAGTGCGTTTTGGCGTCGATTCCTGAATGGTATCCATGCCTTGCATCCAATTCTTCACCATAGTATTTTTACGACGCCCATCTGGACTTTCGGTCATATCTTGCATAGATTGGCGAAAGGGCCGCCGAAAAAGCTCTTCTAGTACGCGATCCTGTTGGTAGGTAGCAATCGATGGCTCGCGCGCGAGGCGATGGAACGTATCAAACCGACTCTGTCGTTCGTTCCTTGCACGCAAAACAGCTGTAGAACGGCCATTCAAGCGATCGCCAGCTTCAACGAGCTCAGCAGGGTCAATGATGCTTGAACTTAGAATCATTCTCTCATAGAAGCAGATAGACCACAAAATAGGAAAGTGGGTGATTTTGATGAGAGTGCGGTTGAGCTTCACGAAATCGCGCAGTGGGATGAAGTAGCGGAGGGGAGTCAATAGCCACGATATGATATTGGAGGGCGCCACGTAAGAGAATAGTGCGTCTGATTTGACCATGGATATGGTGTTAATTGCGAAAAGGAACTGGTGCTCTTCATGTGCGTTCTTCACAATGGCCATGAAGGAGTTGGTGAGAACCGTTATCAAGATAGTAACCACTACGAAATGACAGATGAAAAGGAAAAGCGTCAGAATAATCCGGCCTAGAGTACCATACTCTTCCCAAAGGCTCCATGCTGTCGGGGTGAATCCCATTAGAATCTGAAATAGACCGTAGGTGATCTCCTGAGGCGATTGAGACGATTGGGACGAGAAGGAAAATGCGACTAAAAAGCCACTACAGGCAACGACGATCAATGCAAACACAGCCATGAGATCAGCAGCCATGATGCGGAATGCAATGAGCAGTTGCGAGAAGTACTTGTAGTGGTCGAGAACCGAGAAGAGACGCGGGAAGAGAAGAACTGCACCGGCAGATAGTATGTCATAGGCTTGATTCGAGGCTTGATTCGCATCTCGGGAAGGCACCGCCATCACATATAAACGTAGTATTGAATAACAAAAGAGTAGCAGCAGGATCCCCAGATCGAAAAGATTCCAGAAGCTCATGAGGTAGAGGCTGAAGCCTTGTTCGTTAACTCCTACAATCTCGTCAAGCATAAAACCGGCGCCCCACAGCCAGAAGATGACTTCGACTGTAGTGATATGTATAGATCGCTGGACAAGAACGGCAAGGTAGAGACCCAATAGAACGGCAAACGACAGAGTCGAGAGAAAGTGACGATACCGAGGTACTCGAAGCCGCGACAATTTGAAGAGGGACGCATCTCTAGGGTCGTAAAGAGTGACAGCTCTCCGTGGGTTATCCGGCGATTGGGTCGCGTATTTTTTGCTGGGTTGGCGGCCTTCAGATGTATTTATAGCTCCATAGCGTGGCGGGCCATAGCGAATAGCTGCACCGTGCGGGCGATGCAGACTATCCGCAGCTGAATGAAACACAATGGTGCCAGCCCATATGGCTTCCAGATGCTGAACAACTAAAGGGTGAGAAATGAAGCGCTTGGCCTGGGCTCTGATGGCTATTTCCAAACACGATATCCGGGTGTCGCCCGTTGCGCTTTTACCCTTGGAGGAAGATTGATTCCAGGTAGGTGTACGTAGGTTGGCGGCGGAAAGAGGAGCTTGTCCTTGAAGCGGATAGAAATCGTACGAAAGGGCATCAATTAACTCGCGTGTTGTGTATTCCTTGAGAATCTTGATAGCCAGAAGTTCGCTGACAAGTGCTCTTGTTCGGGAGGTTCCACTGTTTCCTGGATAAAGGTCGGCTTCCTTGTTAAACTGGAGGCAATTGGCCATCAACGCGTATAGGGTAGACCGATTGAAATGGGATTCTCGTATTTGCTGCTGAAGAGGTTTGAGAAGGAATTGGGAGACCTGTGGGGATCTTAATTGGTCCCAAGTCAGACTGGTTTCGCATCGTGAGACAATAAGGGCGCGGATGGAATGCGTGATAGTGTAAACGGGAATGAGGTCTGGGGAGGTATCAGCTATCAGTATTCTATTGAACCTTTTCTATCTGAAGTCCTTTGAAGCATTGCTCACCCAAGTGAGGGGATGAAAAGATTGGCAGCAGGAACCCTTCCTCGCTCTCTTCATCGTGCCCCAGAGGCTCGGTTTCTTCGTTGTGTTCATCGTCTGGCTCAGTAGGTGCGAGACTTCGGTCGTCACGTACAAAGCTACGGAGAAACGGGGTGGTCTCTTGATCAGGTGAAGCAGACCGAAGGATAGGAAGGCGCGACTTCCTGGGCCGCAATAGTGAGGCGAGCATGATAGTGATAAGCCACCGGTTATCCCCCGCGTAGACGACCAGCTTTGGGACGAAGTCACAACATTAGATTAGGAGAGGAACGCATGAAAAGAATAAGCCGCCCAAGCAAAAAAGAGAACGAAAAGAGCAAAAACAGAGAACGAAAAGACCTAAGAAAGAAAACTTGAAAGGAATTGTCGGGGCATCGAGGGACAATGCCAATCAATGGACCGTTGTGTTCACATGAACAAATGCAAGAAAGCAACGAGCTGATTTGTCTATCGCGTTATCTGGGCCAGGAGCTACTCTCGAATCGGCCTAGTCGCGACGACGCACAGCAAGGAGGCGGCTGCAGAGAGCTTGGACCTCTTTCCTTTCACCAATGATAATTGCAGCTTGCACGTGAGAGCAAAGTCACGTGTGAAGTGTGCGTACAGTATGTAGTTGGTATGTCAAGTCAGGTCGAAGACTCACGACAAATTAACAATTGAATTGGGAGTTGGGATTACTCCCTAGCACTACGTAGCCGATAGATGGTTAAACATGGACTAAGATCAATTCCTACAAAAAGCCATGGAAAGCAAGTCCTCAAGCTCTACTCAGGTTTCACCATGCTCCCCTTGTTCATCTACCTGGGTCCTAGACTGTCAGAACTTAGCACTATACTACGCATAATAAAGCCGTGGGAGCTTCTTTTGCCGTGATCAATTGATTGCTGTGATCTGATTACTCGCAATGACACAGCTACCAATGATGTAAGAAAAAATACAGAGAGGGAGGGGGTAAACTAGTGTTTTTGTTTTACAGGCGTTCGTGGAGGCGGTCAAGATGCCGCCATCCCATTAGCCATTAGCTGCACACAATGGGCTCCACTAGGAGCTCATAAGCCAATAGAAATGAGATTAGAGTAGATCTTATCCCACAATAGTGGACCTGCCTGCACAAAAATTTATTCTGCCGGTCCGCCGTAATTTTCCAATTACCTGCTATGGTTTTTTTTTCTTCCCGCCTCGTACCTTCCTAAGCCTTTTTTTTCCTCCGACAAATTCGTCTTTCTTCCTCCTCCCTCCTCCCCTCCCCCTCCTCTATCCCCCGTGCAGAAGTGACTGACGAGACTGATTCTTGGTCTTGCAGCCTGCTAATGCTTCGGTAGAGTGAATTATCTTGATCTAGTCCCTCCGAGGGCCCTTGATTTATCATATCACAACCGATAACAATGTCGCAACCCGAGCCTACATCGCCCCGCACTGCTCGTGTGAACGACAGTGTCACTCCTCTAAGTCCTTCAAGTGGAAGTGCAGTTGTGCAGCCACTGCCTGCCATGCCTGCCGCTGGCAATGGTGCCTTGATTCCTCCCGCGTCGTCCCCCATCGTGGGAAGCTCCGAGAAGCAGTTGGCCCTCGAGCTTGAAGATGGAACTGTTTACCAAGGCTACAGTTTTGGCGCTGAGAAGAGTGTCGCTGGTGAATTGGTCTTCCAAACGGGAATGGTAGGCTATCCCGAGTCAATTACAGACCCATCCTACCGAGGACAGATTTTGGTCATCACTTTTCCCCTGGTGGGCAATTATGGTGTGCCGTCACGGGACGCCATGGATGAAGTCCTCAAAGAGCTCCCTAAGCATTTCGAGTCCTCTCAAATCCATATTGCCGCCTTGGTTGTAGCCACCTATTGCGGTGAAGACTACTCTCACTTCCTAGCTCAATCATCGCTCGGCCAATGGCTCAAGGAGCAGGGTGTTCCGGCCATCTATGGTGTCGATACCCGGGCATTGACCAAGCGTATTCGAGAGGAAGGAAGCATGCTTGGTCGGCTGCTGCTCGAGTCTTCTAGTCAGCCAAATGGTACTGAGATCAGTGGAATCGCAACCTCAACTCAATGGAGACAACATTTCGAACAAATCGACTGGGTCGATCCAAACAAAAAGAACCTTGTTGCAGAAGGTATGTAACGTGCTTATAAGCTTTACTTAGTCGGTGACACCATACTTATTTGTTTTTCAGTGTCTATCCGACAGCCTCGTCTTTACACTCCTCCGGAAGCCGTCGCATTAAAGCATCCCTCCGGCCGTCCAGTCCGCGTTTTGTGCCTAGACGTCGGCATGAAATACAACCAACTTCGCTGCCTCTTATCGCGAGGTGTAGAAGTCTTGGTTATACCCTGGGATTACGACTTTCACAATCTTGCGGGACGAGAGTATGACGGTCTTTTCATCTCGAACGGACCCGGTGACCCTGCGACCATCGCCAACACAGTGCAGAATATCTCTAAAACTGTCCAGGAAGGTAGAATACCAATCTTTGGTATTTGCCTTGGACACCAACTACTCGCTAGGGCAGTTGGTGCAAACACAATCAAAATGAAGTTTGGCAACCGAGGCCACAACATCCCTTGTACTAGCATGGTCACTGGAAAGTGTCACATTACATCTCAGAATCATGGATTCGCCGTCGATGCGACCACTCTTCCAGAGGGATGGCAAGAACTGTTTGTCAACGCCAATGACGGCAGCAACGAAGGTATCCGACATGTCAATCGCCCTTATTTCAGTGTTCAATTTCACCCCGAAAGCACTCCCGGTCCTCGGGACACAGAGTTCCTTTTCGATGTCTTCATCAACTCCATCCAGAGCGTTTTGGCTTCACCTGAAGCCTTGAACAAACCCGTCTCCTTCCCTGGCGGTACCATCGAGGAAAACGAGAAGAAGGCACCTCGCGTGTCCGTCAAAAAGGTGCTTGTTCTGGGCAGTGGAGGTTTGAGTATTGGCCAAGCTGGAGAGTTCGACTACTCTGGTAGCCAAGCCATCAAAGCCTTAAAACAAGAAGGAATCTATACGATATTGATTAATCCCAATATTGCCACTATTCAGACTTCCAAGGGTCTTGCCGACAAAGTCTACTTCCTTCCTGTGAATGCCGATTTTGTACGCAAGGTCATTAAGCACGAACGACCAGATGCTATCTATGTCACATTCGGTGGTCAAACAGCACTGCAAGTGGGAATTCAACTAAAAGATGAATTCGAAGAACTTGGTGTGAAAGTTTTGGGTACTCCTATCGACACGATTATCACTACTGAAGATCGTGAACTGTTCGCTCGAAGCATGGAATCCATTGGCGAGAAATGCGCCAAGTCTGCATCCGCTTCAAACATTGACGAGGCTATGCGAGCTGTCCAAGACATTGGATTCCCTGTCATTGTTCGCGCGGCTTATGCTCTTGGTGGTCTAGGTAGCGGTTTCGCTGAAAACAACGACGAGCTGCGAGAACTCTGCACAAAGGCCTTTGCTGCCAGTCCACAGGTTCTCATCGAGAGAAGTATGAAAGGCTGGAAAGAAATTGAATACGAGGTTGTCCGAGATGCCCGCGATAATTGTATTACTGTCTGTAATATGGAAAATTTCGATCCTCTGGGTATTCACACTGGTGACTCCATTGTCGTCGCTCCCTCTCAGACACTTTCAGATGAGGATTACAACATGCTTCGGACCACTGCTGTCAATGTTATCCGTCACTTAGGGGTGGTGGGTGAATGTAACATTCAGTATGCCCTCAATCCGTTTTCAAAGGAATACTGTATCATTGAAGTGAACGCGCGTCTGTCTCGTTCTTCTGCCCTTGCTTCAAAGGCAACTGGTTATCCTCTTGCTTTTATTGCGGCCAAGCTTGGTCTTGGTATTCCATTGAACGAGATCTCCAATTCGGTCACCAAGGTTACCTGTGCATGCTTCGAACCCTCGCTTGATTATGTTGTTGTCAAGATTCCGCGCTGGGACTTGAAGAAATTCACTCGTGTCTCCACCCAGCTGGGCTCGTCCATGAAGAGTGTGGGTGAAGTTATGAGTATCGGCAGGACATTTGAAGAGGCAATCCAGAAGGCCATTCGTTCTGTCGACTTCCACAACTTGGGTTTCAACGAGACAAGTGCATTGATGTCAATAGATACTGAGCTTCAGACACCTTCCGACCAGCGTCTCTTTGCAATTGCAAATGCCATGCACAATGGATACTCTGTCGATGATATCTGGAAGTTGACTCGAATTGACAAATGGTTCCTGCGCAAACTCAAGGGCTTGAGCGATTTTGGAAAAATGCTTACCAGCAATTACAATGCCACCAACGTTCCGATCAATTTGATCCGCCAGGCCAAACAACTTGGTTTTGCTGACCGTCAACTTGCCAAGTTCCTGAGCTCAAATGAACTGGCCATCCGGCGCATGCGTGTAGAGGCTGGCATTATTCCTGTCGTAAAACAGATCGACACAGTCGCAGCAGAGTTCCCAGCCTATACAAACTACCTCTACCTTACTTTCAATGGCTCCGAACATGACATCACATTCGATGATCATGGTGTTATGGTGCTCGGCTCAGGTGTTTACCGCATTGGTTCTTCTGTGGAATTCGATTGGTGCTCTGTCAGAACTATTCGTACCCTCAGAGAACAAGGACACAAGACGGTTATGGTCAATTACAACCCAGAAACTGTGAGCACTGACTACGACGAGGCAGACAAGCTCTATTTTGAGAATATCAACTTGGAGACGGTATTGGATATCTACCAGCTAGAGTCGTCTAGTGGTGTTATTATGTCTATGGGTGGCCAAACTCCCAACAACATTGCTTTGCCCCTGCATCGTCTCAATGTTAAGATTCTAGGAACTTCCCCAGAGATGATTGACAGTGCTGAGAACAGATACAAATTCTCTCGAATGCTGGACCGTATCGGAGTGGACCAGCCCGCCTGGAAGGAATTGACGAGCATTGAGGAAGCTACTGCTTTCTGCGACAAAGTCAGCTATCCAGTGCTGGTTCGACCGTCCTATGTTCTTTCAGGAGCTGCCATGAACACTGTTTATTCTCAAGACGATCTTGCAAACTACTTGAAACAGGCCGCTGAAGTCTCTCGTGAACACCCTGTCGTTATTACCAAGTACATTGAGAACGCAAAGGAAATTGAGATGGATGCAGTGGCCCGTAACGGTGTCATGGTTGGCCATTTTATTTCAGAACATGTGGAGAATGCAGGTGTTCACTCTGGTGATGCTACTCTTATCCTACCCCCACAGGATTTGGACCCTGAAACTGTTCGACGTATCGAAGATGCTACGCGGAAGATTGGAAATGCTCTCAACGTCACTGGTCCTTACAACATTCAGTTCATTGCCAAAGATAACGACATCAAGGTCATTGAATGTAACGTCCGTGCTTCTCGATCTTTCCCATTCGTTTCCAAAGTCATGGGTGTGGACTTGATTGAGATGGCAACAAAGGCCATGCTTGGACTACCCTTCCAAGAGTACCCCCCTACCAGCATTCCCAAGGACTACGTTGGCGTCAAAGTTCCTCAATTCTCTTTCTCTCGTCTCTCTGGGGCTGATCCTGTGCTTGGTGTTGAGATGGCTTCAACTGGTGAAGTTGCTTGTTTCGGTCGTGACCGGGCCGAAGCTTATCTCAAGGCTCTGATTTCAACCGGCTTCCGTCTGCCGAAGAAGAACATTCTGCTCTCAATCGGATCCTTCAAGGAGAAGTTGGAAATGCTCCCTTCTATTCAGAAACTGCACAAGATGGGCTACAACTTGTTTGCCACCGCCGGTACCGCTGACTACATCAAGGAACACGGCATTCCAGTCAAGTACTTGGAGCTTCTCGCCGGAGAGGAAGAAGACCTCAAGTCGGAATATTCACTCACGCAACATCTTGCCAACAATCTGATTGATTTGTACATCAATCTGCCATCAAGCAACAGATATCGTCGCCCAGCTAATTACATGAGTAAGGGCTACAGAACTCGTCGTATGGCTGTTGACTACCAGACTCCTCTGGTCACCAATGTTAAGAACGCCAAGATCTTAATCGAGGCACTTGCGCGACAGTATGAACTTGAGGTTCTTACCATTGACCACCAAACCAGCCACCGTACCATGGTGCTGCCTGGCCTCATAAACACTGCATCTTTCGTCCCAGGAATTGTTACGCCAGGATCGAAAGACTTTGAACTGGTCACCAAGGCCTCTATTGCAGCTGGTTTCACTATGATTCGGGCTATGCCCGTCGGAGTGGATTCCTCTGTGACGGATGCCGTTGCTTTGAAGGCAGCGCAGCAAAACTCCAAGGCTAGAACCTACTGCGATTTCAATCTTTCTGTCGCCGCCACGGCTACCAATTCAGAGCAAGTCGGTCAGGTGACTGGTGAAGTAGGAGCTCTCTTCATTCCTTTCAACCATCTTTCTGGCAACATCAACAAGGTAGCTGCTGTAACCAGTCATTTTGGAGCCTGGCCGGCCAATAAGCCTATGATTACGGATGCCAGGGGCACAGATCTTGCATCAATCCTTTTGTTGGCTAGCTTACACAACCGTAATGTTCACGTGCTGAATGTTTCGTCGAAAGAAGACATTAAGTTGATTGCTCTGAGCAAGGAGAAAGGCCTCAAGGTCACTTGTGATGTTTCCATTTATAGTCTCTTCCTCACTCAAAAGGATTACCCGGAATGCACCGGTTTGCCAACTGTTGAGGATCAAAATGCACTTTGGGAATATTTGAGCACCATCGATGTTTTCTCTATTGGAACCATTCCATACCAGCTAGCCGGCGAGAAAGCTAGCCCTACGGTTGGCATTGCTGATGCTTTGCCCTTGCTACTTACAGCAGCTTCTCAGAATAAGCTGACTCTGGATGACATCACTACTCGACTTTATGACAACCCAAAGAGGATTTTTGAATTGCATGACCAGCTTGACACCTTCATCGAAGTTGAAATTGACCGTCCTTATACTTTCAACAGTGGCGACGCCTGGTCACCCTTCAATGGAAAACCAATGAAAGGAGGTGTCCACCGGGTTGTTTTCCAGAACAAGACATCTTGTCTTGATGGCGACGTTCAAGTCGAGGCAGCAGAAGGTGCAGACATGTCCGGTCACCGCATTGTGCCACAGTCACCCTCAGTGAAAGCGTTTTCTCCACGTGTGCAGCCGAAGATTGATACAATTGAAGGACGATTCTCGACCAGCACTCCTGTACGGTCTTCTCGTCCAAGAATACCCGACTCGGTTCCTAATGTTCCTGAGCTCGGCCCACCACTCTTCACTCCCTCGTCTCAAACATCGACATCTCTACTCGAGCTTCTTTCACGGTCCACTTTCAAGCAGAAGCATGTAATCTCTGTAAATCAATTTACTCGATCAGATCTTCATCTCCTCTTCACTGTTGCGCAGGAGATGCGTCTTGGAGTTGAAAGACAGGGCGTCCTTGATATCCTCAAGGGCCGTGTTTTGTGTACGTTGTTTTATGAGCCATCGACACGCACTTCTGCCTCCTTCGATGCTGCCATGCAACGTCTTGGAGGTCGCACAGTTGTGATCTCTACAGAGCACTCATCGACAAAGAAGGGAGAAAATCTTCAAGACACAATTCGCACTCTGGGATGCTACGGAGATGCGGTCGTTCTGCGCCATCCAGATGGGGAGAGTCCTTACACTGCTGCAAAGTTCTCTCCAGTTCCTATAATTAATGGAGGCAATGGAAGCCTTGAACACCCGACTCAAGCGTTCCTCGATCTTTTCACTATCAGGGAAGAACTTGGTACCGTCACTGGCTTGACCGTTACTTTCACTGGGGATCTGAGGTACGGCCGTACAGTGCATTCACTGATCAAGCTGCTCCAGTTCTACGATGTGCGGATTCAGTTGGTTGCCCCCAAGGCTTTATCACTGCCAGATGATGTGCGCAAACTGGTTGTCTCTTCTGGTCAGCTTGTCCACGAAGCCGAGGAACTCACTCCGGAGATTGTTGCTCGCTCCGATGTGTTGTATTGCACTCGCGTGCAGAAAGAGCGTTTTGCCGACCTTGAGGAATACGACAGACTCAAGAACAGTTTCATTGTCGACAATTCGGTTTTGAAACATGCGAAGAGCCACATGATTGTCATGCACCCCTTGCCAAGAAACGCAGAAATTGGGGAGGAGGTTGACTTCGATCAGAGAGCGGCATACTTTAGACAGGTAAGTCTTCATACTTTCATGGCAATGAGTATGCTTTATACTAATTGTGTCTTAGATGCGTTATGGTCTCTATTGCCGCATGGCATTGCTGGCTCTCATTCTAGCACCTTAAGATTTTCGACTAGGTCGAAAACGGGGATAAGAGCAGACGAACAGACCATCCATGTTTTTTATATACGAAAAAAGTTGTTATATTTCCTGTCTTGTCATACTTTGCATGTACCAAAAGTTACTGTCTTTTGACCACACTAAAAACGAAGAACGTAGATTAAAGCGTTAGGAACAGATAGATTCCTAGATTGATATGCATAATGTGTGAAGTTTGGTATTAATGGGCATTGTATCTATATGGATATTTTATGATTTATCTGTGTTATGTGTTATGCGTGATGTATGATATGTGTGTTATGTGTGGTGTGTTTGGCATTGAGTCTGTTTGGTCTGTTCAGGGTTTTTGGGTGGCGTTTCCTTTTCTTTTTCAGGAATTGTATTATAGAGAGGAGCGACTCTTATTATGAAATATATTATTTATGACATTTATTACTTCTTCTTTTCCAACCTTTGAATCTGCTAGAGGTTTTTGTTAGGGCTAGGGCTTGTGCCAGGAAGTTGCTACAAAGTCTTATGAAAAGCTTCACAATTTGACAAATATTATTAGAGGTACCATTGCTTTGCTAAAAGCTCTAAGATTTATTGCAGGAGCCAATGTACTTATCAAATAAATAAAAAAAGGTATCTCGACATTCCAATTTTCTTCTTCACCGTGAGCAAATTTGTAAATCAAACAACTGTGCTGATCATTTCCCCCTTTCAGTTCCAAGAGCTCTATTTTGATGATGATCTTTAAGACAGCTTGAAGCCTTTCTCGAATTGGAAATGAATGGTATAACTCTCTGCCATTCCAACTCCAACGATTGAACCATCTCCTCCAACGCCTTGATATTTTCACTATACTTTTCATTCATCCTCTTCTCGTGCTTCAATTGTTCTTCTCGTCGTCCTAGTAAAACTCCCATTCGCTGTATGATGTTGGCCTGTGCCTCGTGTTGCTTTTGTTGCTGCTGTTGCTGCACGCTGTTCTCATTTAGTGATGTCTTCTCAGAGCTGATGGCGTTCTGTTGTTGCCGCAAAGAGGCAAGTTCAGAATGAAGTCGTTCTATGGAAGAACCAAGGATTTCAATCAGTTCAATGAGGCCAGAAGAGCCCAAGGCCTCAACGCATGACGAAAGTTTGTTGTTTGACTTGACCAATCGGCCGATTTCTATTGTGAGAGCTTGCCAAACTTGTATCTGCTCTTCTTCTTTAGATTGATTTCTGTTCAGAAATTGGACCGGCTCTTGAGTTTTCTCTTTGATGTGCCTTGCCTGGAGACGCGGATCTGTCTGACTGCGGGCATCTTCTTTCCCCTTTCCTTGAGTTTGTTCTCGCTGTTCAGTCTTCGTCTCTGGGCTAGACAATACTTGACAAGGAATACTACTAGTAGTGCTTCCTGTTGACCTTGATTCGGAGGAGTGAGAGATGATCAAGTTATCAAGTTTATCCTCCAGTTTTTCCATTCTATCAATAAGATCAGGGCCAGTCTCCTGAGGTATTGACTGCTGCTGATTTCGGTCTTCTTTTCTGGGATTTGCTTCATGGTGTGATTGTTGCTGTTCATTTGAATGCCGAATATTTGCCTCTGATCGGCGACGTAGCCATCTATAACTCGGAGTGTTAGCATGATTTATGTCTCTAATATAAATTACTGCCAACATACTTGAACGGATTACGCTCTTTCTCCTTTTTCCGCGCGAATGAGTCATGGGTCGACTGATTTGGAAACTTGCTCTCCGATCCAGCTCTGCTATTCTGCTTTTTCGGTTGCTGATCATGTCTCTGACTGTAAGTACTGTCATTACTTATACTTGTGACCCCTACAGAGCTGGAGGTACTTCTCTCGCTCTCTTGGCTCTGAGAAATGACGCTACTTCGTCCACTTATCTCACTTTTAGCAACAGTGACCGGCCGCTTTGAATGTCTCTCTGACGAAGAATACACGGAAGAACACGAGGAGGCGGATGTTGTCCCATCGATGAAAGTTCCACTGTTACCGGTTTTATAACAAGACTCCGCGCTATTGTTTTTGATTATATTCGTCTTCCCATCTGTTGATGACCCCTGAATGTGATGTTGGGACGAGTTTAAGCCCAGTGATACACGTTCTTCGGTATGTCCGCCTTGTTGTGCCGTGCTGCAGTTTCTTGAGGTTGGCGGAAGCAGGGGCGCCGAAGTTGATGACTGCACGCAGAGGTGTTCATTGCTGAGGCAGTATGGGGAGCAAGCATAGCCTTCTGATAAGGCTTGAATTTGAGACATTTTGTGAACGAGTCAGGCGTGGCTTCTGGGGTACCATCGCTATGCCGCTGCTGCCTCTAGTTCTTTATGCCACTTAGTGTTCTGAATATAACATATCGTTGTAAGTAAGCAAAAACCTGATGTAATGCGCTGTGCCTTGAACCATGGACCTGCGTTGAGTATCATCCACGGTATCATCCAGTGATGAATTGCAACCTTAATCGGAACATTTGAACTAGTCTAGCTAACGTGGCCTCAGGAATGCAATTCGTACTTATATAAACACATGTATATATTTCTATCTCATAAAGTCTATGTGGCGATTCGTCTAAATTTATGCATCCGGCCAATACTTCTTCAGTAGGTCTTTTTTGTTGACCTTCCCCATTGCATTGCGCTCTATTCCGTCGACAACCTTCAGAATCGTCGGGATTTTGTAAGGCGCCATTTCATCTTTCAAATGTGTTCGAAGGGTGCTCAATTCTAACGGGACAGTCTAGTTGCACGTCGTCAGTTTAAATTAGTGAATGGGAGTTATGGAGGTTTACTTACGCCCTCTCTCAGCTTTATGACTGCAGCAACACGCTGCCCCCATTCCTCATCTGCTACGCCGACAACGGCGACTTCTTGTATGCTCTCTAAGCTGAGCATCTTACGTTCGACTTCCAGCGCTGATACTTTGTACCCGCCGGTCTTAATCAGGTCAACTGATGCGCGGCCCTGGATATAGTAAGCACCATTGTCTTCGGAGCGCTTTGCAACGTCCCCTGTCTTGAACCAGCCATCAGAAGTGAATTCTTTAGCAGTGGCTTCAGGCTTGTTCCAATATTCCAGGAACACATTATCGCCCTTGACTTCAACCATGCCATCTTCTTCATCACCCTCAATGATTTTGCCGGTTTCCTTGTCTGTCAGCCGTACCTGGACGCCAGGCAATGGCCAGCCAACGCTTCCGTCCAGTCGCTGAGAGACATCAAGACCACAACTGATACCCATTCCAATCTCAGTCATTCCATATCGCTCAAGCAGGACCTGTCCGGTGATTTCGGCGAATTTGGCTTTGATTGGGGTCGGCAGAGCAGCGGAGCCGCTGACGATAAGCCGTAGTGCGTTGGCACCCTCTCTCGACCGGACTTCAGCATCTGTAGAGCGAATATGCGCATCGAAGTAGTCAACGAGACGAGAGTAGATGGTGGGAACAGCCATGAACATCGTTGATGAGCCCTTTTCTTGCCATCTTTCCCAGATAGTTTTGGGGTCGAATTTGGGGTACATTTCGACTGTTGCGCCGCTGAGGAATGATGCAGTAAGGCCATTTATGATTCCGTGAACGTGATGCAACGGTAGGACATGTATTAGGTGGTCCTCGGAAGTATATTTCCATGCTTTGACAAGGCAGTCGGCTTGGAATGTTATATTCTTATGTGTCGTAACACAGCCCTTGGGGTTTGACGTTGTGCCAGAGGTATATATCATGAGAGCGTGCCTGTCCAAAGACATGGAGTCGTGGAACGGGGGCAGCGAAATGGCAGATGCATTCCCGACGCTGGAGATTGGCACGAACTCTACGAATGGCACATCGCTAACCTTTTCGCGCAATGCCGGCTCGACCTTTGCGAAGGCGGGGTGAATAACCACCAAGGAGGGCTGCGAATCGCCAATTGTATACAAAAGTTCTTTAACGGGATGTGTCGTGCCTGTTCAATTAAACCCCGGTTAGAAGCAAGCTGCGATTCAATCAATTCAGAGGACCAACATACAAAGTGGAACGCACACACCGCCGGCGGCCCATACAGCCCACTGCATCACTACATAGTCATAGCCATTTGGAACGAGAAATGCGATTCTTCTCTGGTGCAAATCGGTAAGCGATAAAAGTTCTAGCAGCCATTTCTTCTTTGCCGACACATCTGACAATAGCTGTCGGTATGTAAAGCTCTGCCCTTTTGTACGATCAATCACGGCGACCTTGTTATCGTCCCTTGTCGCATGCTTTTTCGCCTCGACAAACAGCGGTAGTGATGGAAGCGACGTAAGCTCTGGCAATTCGAATTCCTCGCGGGCTCGCAGTACGGCCGCGGTGACGATAGGGACGGTCATAGCCACGGCGGCGGCGACCAGAAGAGGCGTGGAAGGTTTCCAAGGAAAAAGGACTCGTGTGGTAGCAACTGACATTGTCCGCAAAAACTTAGCTGGGATTTACTTGCTTGAAATCGAAACAGACCAGCCAGTCCAGCCAGTAAGTTGCTTCGGGGTCGAACAACGCCCCGAGCAGATCCAGGAACCCGAAGCGCTCGGCGCTTTTTCTGAGAGCCGAAGAGATCTGTTATCGTCTATACAAAACGTCTGCCCCCTGCCTCTTCCTTGGTATAGGCAATGAATGTTGTAAAAATCATCAATTGCTGTGACACAGCATGAATTGAGCGCCGTACAACGCATCTTGCGCAGTGATGACTCTGATGAAGCCTCTTGCCGGTGGTGACTGAGGAAGGTGCCTGCCCTCGGAATGGCAGCCGGCTTGGCATGCGGCGATGTCGGGCTAAGAATTTAAGCACGTTGAACTTCATGAACCTCGACCGCCCACAACTCCCACGATCCAAGCGCCATTTCGCATGACACGTCGCAGGGAGACGTTGCAGTGCAGAAATGCTGAGACAATACGTACTTGCGTCGAGGGCTGGCACCATCTCGCTGTCGTACCGGACTCTGCGTTATGCGGCTTCAACGTCTAAACCAGCGCCAAAGGATTCGCAATCGAATCCCCCTCCGTTAATAAAAATAGAAAAGGGAACATTTTTCCAATCTTATCCTTCGTCGGCAGGTGTCGATCCAACCAACCTTCCGCTCCTGACCAAGCTCGATTTTACTCTCGGCGGTCAACGTGCAGAATCGCAGAGCCTACCTACCAAGGAAGGCACACCACGAAAAGGAGATGGACCTCTTCACTGGGCCGTCATTGGCCATGGAAGCACTACGTTTCTCAATATCCTGCGAGGCCAATATATTGCAGTGCCTCCCAAGTCACGTTCATACCCCTACTTATCGTCGGATCAATTTGTGCCAAAGGACCCCAAGCTAAGGCACCCGAGCAACGCAATCCAGTATGTGGGATTTAGTGGTGAGGGTTCTCAGGCAACTGGAGGGACACGAGGAGCGTATCTCAGCGCAAGATACGAAAGCCTACGCGAAGAAACAGATTGGACCGTGCTGCAATACCTGAAGGGCCAAACTGAATTGAATCCATTGGAAGGCCAGGAGTCCGGTCAGCTGTCTGATGAGGCCTTCTTTCAAGAGGTGGTTGGAAATCTGAAATTGCGAGACCTTTTGGACATGCCTGTCTCCAATCTCAGTAACGGCCAAACAAGACGTACACGAATAGCCAAATCACTTTTGGCTAAGCCAGAACTGCTTTTACTAGATGAGCCTTTCAGTAAGTATTCTTGTACCAGGTCAACTCAAAACGTATTTGGACTGATAAGTGACAATTTTAGTGGGACTCGACCCAGCAACGACCGACAGCATATCTTCACTCCTACGTAACCTCGCAGAGCAATCTTCGCCTAGGGTCCTCCTTTCACTGCGCCCTCAAGACTCTATACCGGACTGGATTACGAACGTATTGGTTATCGCAGGCGATGAAGTTGCTTATAGCGGGAAGAAGGAAGATTTCTTGAAAGCAATAGCAAAAATATACGAAAAGCCTACAGTTGCCTCCAAAGACGCTCAAGACCTGCATCCCCTCTTTGCACCTGGAGGGATTTTCTCACATCAAAATTCTGGCCTTTCACATGTTGAATCGACACCGGGTAAGCGACGTGGTGTAACAAGGACGCCTATCGCTGTCGATGGCGAGCCCATTATTGAAATGGACGGAGTTCACGTCCAATACGGCAACAAAGTTGTTCTCGGAGGCTGGCGGCAGGATGTACTAGACGAGGATAATCACAAGCAGGGGCTGCAGTGGAAAGTCCGTCGTGGACAGAGGTGGGCAGTCTTAGGAGCCAATGGTTCTGGGAAAACGACACTCTTGTCTGTCATTACATCCGATCATCCGCAAGCATATTCACTACCGGTTCGCATGTTTGGCCGTTCCCGTTTGCCCGAACCTGGAAAGCCTGCCATATCGATTTTTGACCTGCAATCTCGAATTGGCCATTCGTCCCCAGAAATCCACGCCTTCTTCCCTCGACAGCTGACAGTACGGGCATCAATCGAATCTGCATGGGCAGATACTTTCCTCGCGAAGCCAGTTTTGAAATACGAAATCGACATACTCGTTGACCGAGTGCTGGAACACTTCAAGCCAGAATTAGATCCTCGTCCCGAAGACGTCCAAGAAGAAATTGACTTGTCATTTATGCCTGAACAGTTTCAAAAGAAAATACTTTCTCCTGAACATAGTGATCGTCGGAGGAAAAAAACTCCTACCGTCAGCCCTGATTCCTCCACTCAATATGCTGAATCCTTGACATTCGGCCAACTCTCCGTTGCCCAGCAGCGCTTGGTGCTGTTTATTCGCGCCATTATAAAGAAACAAGACCTTATAATCCTTGATGAAGCTTTCTCGGGCATGCCCGCTTCTATGCGCGAAAAATGTTTCGCTCTCCTAAACGACACACTGCCAAATACGAAAAAGGCAGAGAAGGGATTGAAAGAAGACCCTTCTCAGCCTCAACTCCCATACCTAGGACCCGAGCAGTCCTTAATTGTGGTTAGTCATTTGAGGGAAGAAATCCCTGATTGTGTGAGGTTTTTTATGCGTCTTCCGTCTGAAGTCGGTGACGGCGAGAAGCTACAGTTTGCACTCGGCCTTGTACCGGATGGCATCAAATTATCAGCCGACCAGGAGACCTGGAAGACTCTTTGGTCTGAGAATTCATTAGTCCAGTCACAGGTGCAGTCTCCATCTGAGAGTGATAACGATGTTAAAAAGTATCGTTATGTCGTTCCCCGTGCGAATAAATAGAATAGACAGGCAGGCAGACCCTCAAGAAATTTGTTCCTGCTGGATGGTGGCATTGGTTTTGGGCTCTGATGTACTATATACTACTTCGTCATACTATAAATATACTTTCATCTCATGGTCGCCTTGAAAAGTAGGTAAGCAAACTGCCTTTTTTTCTTCTTACAATGATCGGATTTTCAGTGTAGGTATGATTAATATCCATCGACTTATACAAGTACGCCGATGAACAATTGCAGGTATTGTATGTTGCGATTCATATATTGCCATAATATTACTCCCTATGCTAGACGCCAGTGGCCTACATGACGCTGTCATATGTGCCTAATTATATACTATATGCAAAATTCCTACAAAGAGCCATGACTGAAACTGCAGTGTACAGATCAATGTGCCTCGGCGTCACCAGGCTCCCCAATATCTGCGTTCTGTTGCGCATTGCCTATATCGGTTTCGCTGTCGAGGCCTTTCTTGATCAAATCACTGAAGTCTACCCCAACCTCTTTCAACAAAGCAGCCTGCTCATCCAAAGTATCCATGCATTTCTGCCAAATTGCTGTTCCTCGCTGTACACTGCTGAGTTGCCTCACAAGCACGGCGTTGAATTCGTCCAGATGTTCCTTTGCCCATTTGATGCTTGCACTTGTCATTATAGGCGGGAAGCATTGTTGGTATGTGCTGATTGTGTTTTTGATAAGAGTGAAGTAGACAAACGATATCTGAAAGATGTACAAAGGTAGGTCGCCTTCGAAGATGCATTGGCGCGCGCGTTTGCGAATGACTTCGGCACGGGCACGCAGATAGGCTTCGCGTGCGCGGTCCTCAAACCCGAGACGAGCAAGCCAGCCGACATGGGTCTTTGTAGACACCAAAAATGAATGGGTGTCGACCAGCGTGCGGGACAGAGTGCTGGCCAGTGTGGTTGCACGTTCATCGACTTTCTGGTTGATGACATCTTGAGCAGCGGTATTTCCCTTGAGACCTCGAGCAAGCTTTCGCAGCCGCTCAACACTTGAGACAGCTTCCTCACAACGTTGCAATGCAATATCAATGTCAAGTTCGTCAATCTGGCCTTCAACCCATCGCAAATTGTGTTGTTTCCCATCCACGTCGATTCGAACTTCTGGTTTATCTTTGAAGCTATCAGGATTGTCGTACAGGCCTGATTTCCGGGATGCTTCCAGTTGACCAAGGGCGCGATATGCATCACTAGGCTTGCTCGAATTCTCAATCTCAGACCGTAGGGTCTTGCGAAGGTCTTCGACTGTCTTGCGGAACGTTGCTAAAAGCTCGTTCTTTGCAGTATTGTTACGCTGATCATACCGATAGGTGTATGACTGAGAACCAACGCGTATGTTGATCGCATGCGCTACACCTCTATGCTCGGCTTCAGCGCGTGCGGCTCCTGATCCAAGGTTTGCTCCCAAGTCAATCATATCGATATCTTGAAGTTGCCAGCATTCTTCAGCAACCAGCTTAGTTGGAGCTGGACCACGATGCTGGCTGGGGCTGTTTGGGTCAATACGCTTTCGTTTCTTGGCGGCAACCAACAGGTGGTCATTCAGCAGAACGATATGCACCGGGCGTCTCGGTTTCCATGTCGCGGAGTCAAGTTCTACCCAGTGTCCACTCTCCAAGACAATATGTCTACCTGGAATTGCCGGCAAGAACTTCTGAGATCCCTCGACTGTCTTCCATAGGGTCTGCAGTTGTATGTTCCACATATTCTCAAGATTTGCAACAGAGCTACGATTGCTGCGTTTCGACGCGCGATCATCCGCTGCCGACAGTGGATTCGATCCAGTAGCATCCTGCGTCTGCCCCAATGTTGTAGTGAGCTCCGACATCAACGTACGCAATGTACGCATTTCACCCTTTAGCTTCTCTGCTTCTTCACTAATTTTGATGAATTGAGTTCGATTTTGATATACGTTTTGCTGTAGATCTGTCGATGTGCGATTCTTGACTTTTCGTAAATTCTGTTGGTACTCCCGAATCTCCTCTTCGGAAGCGTTGGCGAGCAGTCCGGCCACATCTGTAAGACAGCCATTAGCTACTGTATTAAGCTTAGAGAAAAAGGAAGTTGGCACATACATTTTTCCACTGGTAGAGACGGGTCTTTCAACGCTCTGAGGTCTACATCAAGCGATACCGCAGGGCCTGCCTGTAGTCCGCTGGGAATAGCGGGCACCGCAGGTCCTTTAAACTGCACGTCTGATGGAAGACTCGGTACCGGGGGCGCATCGAAGGATGAATCTGGGACCTGGTTGAAACGAGCAGAGTAGCGTCGCTTGACGAGATCTGACGTTGCGCCGCCTTGCTGTGCAGCCGATGGCCTCCTATCTGCTGACGGCGTTGGGCCGGAGATAGGCTTCGGCGCGCTGATTTGGGGTCGACGGCGCGACTTGCTGCGAAGAGTCAGGCCGCGGCCGTCCATGAGCTTGTCGAGCTGTGAAGCCATTGTCGGCTCAGCCTGATGGGCAGGTGAAAAGGGGGCAACAAAGCGCAATTCGCCTGTGAAGGGACGTTGGGGAGGTGAAGTGCCCGAGCTGTCCTAATCATAAACGGGCTGAAACGCCGTGGCGGAACAACAATGATCCACCAGCTAAAAATTAATTTTAGCCGCGACGAGTCGAGGACAACCGCGGAACGCATCAGCAACCATCCCATTATTAACGTGCAACTTTCGTTGGCTGTCTTCCATCTGCTGGATTGCTCGTGCTTGCCAATCGTCTTTCAACTTGCGTCTCATTCACATTCACACCCACCTTCGCCATGAAGACATCGACATTGGTTGCCCTTTCCACGGGCACAGTGATTACTGGCGTCCTTGGTATGCTTCCTATCCTCCCCGAACAGAACCCCTGTCAATGTGACGCCCACTAACCAACGGTGGTTATCTACAGCATATGCCGCATGGTTCGATTACAAGCGACAGTCTGACCCAACCTTCCGAAAAGCTTTAAAGAGAGACAACCGTAGGATGGCTCGCGCCGCAAAGGAGGAGGCCGAGGCACAAGGTGCTGCTCAACGGGAGGAAATCAAGAAAGCTGTCAACGCAGCCAAGGACGAAGGCTTCCCTACCGACTTGGAGGAGAAAGAAGCTTATTTCATGAGCCAAGTTGCCAAAGGAGAAAGCCTCTGCGCCGAAGGTTCGTCGACGGATTGCGCTTATGATGATCTCAACTTAATATTAACTTCTTTTCCAGGCTCAGATAACATTGAAGCTGCTCTCGCTTTTTACAAGGCTCTTAGAGTCTATCCCCAGCCAAAAGACCTCATTTCGATATACGATAAGACTGTGCCCAAGGACGTTTTGGAAATCCTTGCAGAAATGGTTGCTCTGGACAGTGGATTGAAGCTCGGCTCTTTTACGACCGAGAGCGGTAGCGCTAGCTCCTCCGAACACAACCATGGCGTTGAATAATTGATTCGCTTTCACACCTGAAAAGAACATTCACATCGACCAGTTTTACATCCTCTTCGAAACGGTCTACCTCGCACACAGATTATCATGTTTTACCGGCAGCCTTGACTCCTGTCATGATACGCTCTCAGACTCCACTTCTTCACTGTACACTTCATCGCATTTTATTCTCGGATAGGTAATGGGCATTCTAGGATCTGGCACAGTTTCGCGTGGCATGCTGGATGTCGGATCTGGTGCTGATTTTCATTGTTGTATTACAAAGGCAGCTCGATGCTGGTACTCCTTGCCTGCCATGAGATTTCGTTTTATAAAGACTCGATTTAATTGTATTTTATTTTGCAAATTCATAATTTAGAGATTCAACGTTTCGGTTCGTCTATGCTATTGTCTCTTTATAGTCAATAGTCTCATTGTTATATATTCCTCCATGTTTGTTGCAGTTTTTGAAACGCTCTTCACTGAGACTTCCTGCTACCTAGGTTGCAGCTTCAAGAGTCCTGGGATCCTAGCCATTCTGCCTTTCCTTCCCCAAAGAGTCACAATCGATGTGGTATAATAATTCAAACAGATGATGACTTCCTATTGAATTTACCCCTGGCATCCAAATGCCCCGTGAATGCCGCTGCAAGCTTTCTCTCTTTTAAATAAACGGTGGCCGTCCTCGTTCTTTCAGCAAACAAATATACATTTTGCCTAGATGATCTTCTTTCTCCTTATACCGTATCTATAGCCAGTACTTTGAAATAGATGGTACATCTAGGCATCTATAAAAAGCAGCATAACCAAGTGCTTTGAAGAATCAATGTATTACCGAAATAGGAAATATCTAGGGCTGCCGATTTTGCCGCATGCCGGAGTCTTTGGTATCGTAATAATCAAAGATACGTAGTGTAACTAAATAAATAGCAAAGAATAAATCGAGAAATACGGATTTATGTGACAGATTAATGGAGACTCTAAGTTGATCGCACTTGATTGATTCAGTGGAGGTCATCAACACATCTATGGATATTCCATTCGGGCAATTTGTTCCATCATTATGAAACAGATCCTACTCAAGAAAAGTCAATTGGGCCATGGTACTTTTTAGAAGACGAATTCAATGATTAAATAAAATATGGTGGCAAGTAGCAGGAAAGTTCCTATCCGCTGGTATCCATGGATGTCAACTCCGAGAATTCCGAGAATAAGCCTGAATTATGGCAAACGCCTCTCGTAGGAATAAATCTCCTATACCTAAATGCTCACAATTCCGCTTGCCTTCGAATTGTCATCAAATCATCATCGTGAAACATCAAATGTCGAACCTGACTGTTTATGCCGTAGATACCATTGACACACGTCGCCATCCACCCCATTTTTTGCGCCAAATCAGCATAGGGCGTGCCTTTGATTCTCCATCTTTCCTATCAAGGTCCAAGTTGGTGAGCGCATTCTAGGAATTTCCCTATCGTCATGATGACGAAGCAATCAATTATGGCAAGGATGACCATAAATATCAGTAAACAGACGTATAAAGTGGAATCTCTTTTTCAAAATCAATATTTGAGGTATAAAATCACTCTTGATATCGCCCGGATTAAAAAAATCTCCATATAAGTTATACTGCTTCCCTCTTTGCAGAATCGATTGGGCTCTTTATTGCCCCCTTTTCTGAAAAGAGGCCGATCCACCATGACAGGCACCGAAGAAGCCCAGAAGATTATTAGGGAGCATTCAGGGAAGAACCTTGATGAATGCTGCCGCGCGTCAAATTTCAACAATGAGGTCGAGGAGGTAAATCTCATCACTCGGATATTCCTTCCAACATGGTGAAATACAAAGCTGAAAGGGGATTAATATAGTCAATTCGAGGCCATATTCATGAGGAGCTAGTTAGCTGGTTGTTTTATCGAAAGCTGGCAGCTGACTGTATGCGTGCAAACATTTCGTTGCATGGATTTGCACTGTAGGTTTTGACCTCGTTCACTCCTTTCCTCAGAAAGACCATTTCATTTCGAACGATTCACTAAGTGGGTTATTCTGCAAAAGTCTTTTCGAAAGATCTGCCATGGAATGTCTTGCGGACGCAACCTGGTTAGAGAAGTATCTCCTTCAACGTGGTGGCAGATCCAAGCCCACCAATATCGAAGCACCAAGTTGCGAATTCCCAGACAGCCCCGTTGAGCCCGTTCTACCGGTTAGCAAGGCCGTCGAAGTTGAACGTAGACTACTGGAGGACCTCGAGCGTTTGATGGCACTAGCCACTAAAACTGGGAATTTCTCACTCAGCGCCGTCCTGGACCAACGGTACTTGAACAAGCAGACTCGTCATCTCAAGGATATGGCAGATCTCCTCCAGCAAACCGTACGCGTTTCGAAGCATCCTGGCCATGGCCTTTTCCATCTTGACCGCGAGTTGCGTCTCCATAAGGGTACGCTGCCATGGGGCAATGCGAATGACCCTGATGCCATTGATACAGCTTTGCAGGCCATCAGTACGAAATTGGGCAAGAGTGACATGTTGTCCTGTGAATTCTGATTGATTGATACAGCCGGAATATAAAATTCTAACAGAAGTTTCTACCATTAAATGCATGAAACCTGAGCAATCAATACATGATTCATACATATCACATGTGCTCATTTAAAGGAGAAAGAACGCCGTAGAGGTATGCGAAAAGAAAACTCCAAAAGAGACCGATGATATCATCAAATATTCACATGTCAGCAATAAAAGCTTGACATAGATTGTAGTTGTAGACTTTGCCCATGCGTGTCCAAGTAAAATACCATGTAGAGAATATTCCTTTTCGGAAAAGGAGCGGGGGAATAGGAGAGAAGACAGGGAACTGAAAAGAAATATGTAACGCCGTATACACACAATAATGCAGAAAGAAGGACTCTATAATCCAATCCATTTTAATAACACTGACACCAGGTGCTGTCGGTGAACTGGTTTCGCGATATAGTCGTTCATGCCGTTGGCCAGATATATGTCGGCATCTCCTTTCAAAGCGTTTCCAGTCATGGCAATTATAGGCACATCACGACTCATCCCACGAATGGCGATAGTTGCATCCACTCCATCCATTACCGGCATGTTTATGTCCATCAGGATTGCATTGTAAGACAAGGGCTTCTGTTTGACTTTTCGCACTGCCTCGGCGCCATTCCAGGCCGTGTCAACTTTCTCAAATCCAATCATGTTGAGCATTTTTAACATGATGGTTTGATTCATGATGTTATCTTCGACTAGCAAAAGTTGTTTTCGAGGTGCCAACTGTCGGATTTGCGCATTCAAATCTGGACCTCGCGATTCTCTGACACGTGTTCCAGATTGGACACTGTCGATTGTACCCATATTGACTGTAAGCCAGAAAACACTCCCCTGATTGTCCGGATTTGGATGAAAACCGACAGTTCCATCCATGAGTTCTGCTAGACTTTTACAGATCGACAACCCCAATCCTGTGCCTGGATACCTCTTACGATTTGATTCAGCAAATCGAGTAAAAGGCGCGAAAAGCGAGTTCGCAGCATCTTCAGGAACACCAATGCCTGTATCGACAACCTTCGTTGTGATCTCGTAAACGGCATTATTTTCTGGATGCTTGGCCAATGTGACCCAGACTTGGACACTGCCCTCCTCCGTAAATTTGACGGCGTTTCCTATGAGGTTCTGTATAATCTGTCGGTAACGTAGGGGGTCTCCTCTCAAATGATTTGGAATATCATCAGGGCAGTGAACTTGTAATTCAACCCCCGGTTTCAGGGACGAATGGCAATTCCGAGTAACTGCACTGACAACGTCTTTAACATTCACAACATCCGGGGTTATGGTGAAGGTACCGGACGACAGTTTAGAGTAATCAAGGACATCATTTATAATCTGTAGCAAGACGGAGCCGGTATCTTCAATAATACTGATGTACTCCTTCTGCTTCTCATGTAAGGTCGTTCCTGCGAGCATCTGAATTGCCATCAGCATGCCATGCATCGGTGTCCTAATTTCGTGGCTTATATTTGCCAAGAAATCGGACTTGAGTTTGGAGGACTCTTCAAAAGCAGCAATTAGCCGACCCTCGGCTGCTTTTCGCTCTGTGAGATCTCTTGTGACTTTGGCAAAGCCAATATGACGACCAGCTGTATAAACCGGGGTGATCATGACATTGGCCCAGAAACGAGACCCGTCTTTGCGATAACGCCAGCCTTCGTCTTCAACTTTGCCTTCTCTTAAACAGAGTTCCAGCTCCTTGCCTGGCTTATCAACAGCACGGTCGTCGTCCCCGTAGAAAGTTGAAAAGTGACGACCAATAATTTCATCTGAACTGTAACCTTTCAGAATGGCAGCACCCGAGTTCCATGTAGCTACGTAGCCGGACGTGTCTAACATGAATATAGCATAATCCTTCACGGTGTCCACAAGGATTCTATAAGTCTCGTTCATGTAGGCCAGCTCTTTATTGCTCTGTCGCGCTGTGGATTCTTTAGTCACGTCATGAGCTGTTAAAATCACATAGAGCATTTCTCCTTGCTCCTGGATGGGAGTGATGTTGACGTTGAACAACGAGACATTGACACCATTGTCAATCTCAACATCATCAATGACCTGAACGGTGCCTGTTTTTACCGCACGCGTAATAAAACGGTGCAGGCCGGTGATGTCTGGAGCAGGAACCTTGTGAGCAGGGAGATCATAGATGCTATGACCTATTATCTCTGTGCGAGAGTAGCCGCTAAACTTCGAATGACTGTCGGAAATTTGAACCACATGTAGCTTCGCGTCCAGCACAATAGTCGGCAGTGGAGACAAGGAGAATACACGGCCCAGACCAGAATCGCTAGCCGTAGTAGGTCGTTCCAGTGGATCGAGAGGTTGAAGATGCTGTTTGTGAGGCCGTCGCGCAGACTCGGGTTTCTGGCCGTCGAGCTGGACGACAGTCAGAACGGATGACGATTCTTTGGCCGGCAGCTTAGCTCCATTCGACTTCATTGAAAGGGGAGTGAGCATATTGGCCAGCATCTCATCGCCACCCCGGTCAATGGCCATTGTGGACGCCTGGCGGCGGGGACTCTCTTTAGTCTCGACACAAGCGGGATGAGATGTAACGAAGCGTTTGAGGAGCTTGGCCTTGATTAATTCAATCATCAGTCGCAGACCCCTGTTGATCAAGGCTTAATGTACGTTTCATGAGCGCAGATGATAACCAGGAGGAACATAACGGCCCGTGGTGTTCTTGCCAACATGATTGCTTAAGAACCAGTCAATGCCTGCAATTCCAGGCAACCAGACTGGATCCCGTGATAAAATCCGGTTTTAAGAGAGCAAAGTAGGAGCTAGGCTGTAAACGGTTCAGTGTCCCGTCTTTTGAATGTCGCCGGCGCCGATGGGCGGCTTCTGATTGGCTGGAAGATGCACCCCGGCTGCTAGTTCTTTCGGCCTTGTGGCCTGGACCCAATTTATGCCTTAAAGACAGGTCATATCAGCTTCAATAGCGTCACCACTTTCGTGAAACCAGATCAGTTTTTTGCTTTTTCTTATGCTTCTAGGTGACTTTAGCCGAAGCTAGTTGACTACTATTCAAATGATCAATCAAAGATATATGCTAGATCGATGCATTATCCACTACTCCGAAGTCCGTCTCGAAGGAAAAGAGGCTTTCATCTGCCAAAGACGAGAGTTCGAGCTGACAACAAACCCTTTGTTGTCAGACTGTCGACAATTGCTTTGATGCAAGCAATATCTTGAAACTTCCCAGGCCCAACCATATTCAATCCCTGATACGCCATCCTGAGTGAAAAGAATGTAGATGCCGGACCAAAAAGCCCCATCTCATCTTGTAGAAGATAGTCCATGCTCTGGTAAATCTTTCTTGAGAAAGTAACAATACGTTCTCGATTCATGTCAAGAAAGTCAAGCCCGCCTGACGCCTCCGGAGGCATAAAAGCGACCAACTTCTCCACTTCGCACCTACAAACAATTTGGAAAGCCCAGAGGTGGGTGTAAACATTTGCCATCGTGATGTTGGAGTACCATATCGGAGAAGTTATATCCTCAGTGGTCTTGGATGTATCGCAGTTTGGCCAATAGTTCTTGACACCTAACGCTGTCTCCCAAGCATCGAGGTGTGCGGAAATATTCAAGAAAAGATCAACCATATCAGTGATATCTGAAAGGTCGCTCGACTGCATGTTTTGAATGAGCAGATCATTGTGGTGGAGTAATGATGGAAGCATGGCAACTTCGCTGAAAAGACTTTGCATAAGGGATGGATCGAAAGTAGAAAATGGGATGTCCAACCAAGTTGGTGAACCTAAGAAGGTTGGTCGGCGGTATTGAAGAGCTTGGATCATCTAAAGGATGGTTATTACTTAATGAGACTTCGAAAAAGCGAAAACTGGAGGGGCACAAACTAAAATAGGTCGGAAACCAACGAAAAGATTGTGGAGCACACCATCTTTGCATGCTTCTGGGCCAAAGACTTGGAAGCATTGTCCTACGGCGTGGATATGTGCTGTTATGGCATCGGCTGAATCTGGCATCATAAGCTTCGACATGTTGGCAGTTGCACTGTGGGTAATAAAGGGGTCATCAATACCTCCACCAACGTGAGACACATTACCGTTGGTATTAAATCAAAAGTGATGGTACTTCCATTGGCGCCAATGGCTTTTCTAAGCATATGAATTGCTGTATAATAGCTATCAGAGCAGTCGGTATTTGCCATGTTTGGGCGAGATAGCATCGACGCGGCCAGTGCATTCACTGCTCTCAGCAGGACAGAGTTGCTCGTTTTCAGACATGGAAGATTGAATAGTACCTCGACCCAGGCACCGCAGATTCTCGGCTCCTTATAATCCAAGCCAAACGTCATCGAGGCTCGTTCGCTGTTGGGAACATAATTTTGCACAATTAAATCTAAGAGTTGGTCCGCGCCTGACTGGTCTAGAACATGTTGAAATAGTATAGGCGTGGCAGAAAACGTGTGATACTGGTCACCGATTATCGAAACCGCTTTTATACTGGGCTTGTTGGTTAATGCCTGTCCCCGTTTCTCCCTTTGCTTCAAGGGCGTGGGGGGTTTGTGAGAGACAAAAGTCCAGTCTGCTTGATAGCCGTCACATTTGAATCCCGAAAGAACACACTGAGTGCATGCCGGCTTCTTTCCATCACACTATAGCAGAATCCAGCTGTGTTAGTCGTTTCAACGGTCAACGCTCCTGGGACCAAGCCTTACTCCTATCTTCCGCTTCCTGCATTTTTGGCAGACAGTCCGGTGTTTGACTTTCATTGCCTGCCAGTAAGCGGTCCCAAAACTGGACACCGAGCTTCATTTTGTATTTGCGCTGTTCTCGAAAAAATGCCAGTGACTTGTCTTCGAATGTTGGCCACAGAGGAAAGACGTTTGAGTGATTAGTCATGACAGCCTGACAGGTCTTGGCGGATTTGATATCCAAATACGGTTAGTGATATATTTCGGGCAAACAATCCGCGGTTCTTGGCGGAAAATGCAACTCATCGTGGAACCCTCTGGAGCTCGTCTTGAAAGTATTTAAGGTAGGATGTCTTGCCAGACGATGGCGTGCCTTGATATTCTCTGGCGACCAGTACAAGCGTCTCTTCTTATCTTAACTTGTCACCTCGCCGGCTAAAAACAATCGCAAATGGCCTCCAACTTCAAGAGCACTTTGAGCATTACGCACATTGGGACGGCCACGGCTATCTTAGAAATCGATGGCATAAACATCCTCACCGACCCTTTCTTCTCACCACCAGGGAAGACATGGGATGTGGGAGGCGGAAATGTTCTTCACAACACCGACGCACCTGCGCTGGGACTCGAAAATCTTCCCCCAATCGATGCCGTCCTCCTCAGTCACGAGGACCATCCTGACAACCTCGATGAGGTTGGTCGCCAATTGTTGAATGGCCGTCATGTCTTTACTACCGTTGACGGGGCAAGAAATCTTGCTCCTCGCCCTGGTGTCCGTGGCTTGAAGCCTTGGGAAACTACCACCGTTTCACTTGGCGGAAAGACATATCAAATCACCGCCACGCCGTGCCAGCATCTACCAGGCGGAGAATGCACTGGATTTATCTTAACCACCGAGAGCTTTGGCTTTGCTGCCGACGGTCGTCGACGTAATGCTATCTATTTCACCGGTGACACCATCTACTTCGAGGAACTCAAAGGGATCCCTCAAAACTTTCACATTGTTGCCGCTGTTATGAATCTAGGCGCAGCTGTTGCGCATCTTCCAGATGGGCCGCTTCAAATTACCATGGATGGTAAACAGGCTGCGCAGCTGTTTCGAATTCTCAAAGCAGACTGTCTTGTTCCAATGCACTTCGAGTCCTGGGGCCATTTCAGTCAATCTGGAAAGGATCTTGAAAAAGATTTTCAGACTGAGGGGATCGCGGAAAAAGTCCGTTGGCTTTCGCCTGGAAAGTCTGTTCGCATTATTTGAGCATATCCATAGGCAAATTCTATCTCGGTTGAACCGACTGAGGGATATATATAAAGCTTTTAGTGACCAAGGTCATCAAATAACAATTCAAAGAAGACTTGCTTATATTACAGTACATGGACAGTCTTATCGTTGGAATTAATAGGCGGCTGCATTACTACAAGACCTGATTGATGTTGCGCTTTGAAATAAATTTTATATAGGTATGGGCTTAGCTCGTACGTGAACCGTACATGTGCCCATAAATAAGCTCTCTTAATAGCTCTACGCTCTCTATAGGCAATTCTACAGATTCCTCTTTCATATTGACGACTTTATTTCTTCAGTGGTGTTGAGGCTTCGATATATAGAGAAAAGTGGGGCCCATGGGGGCATCAACCAATAACTATCAAATTCCCTGGAAAGGGCTCCCTTTTTGGTCTAGTGGGTTGATTCTACAGCACGGCGGGGATTTTACCTTTCATCGCATTCAACTTCATCCTGCTTGGCTATGGGCTTGATCTCGAGAAATTTTTGATCGGCTCATTTTCTTCGCCCTTGATCTCAAAAGAGAGACAGCTGAAGTCTCAAGGAGATGATTATCCGAGATATAACCCGTCCATGGACGAGCTATTGCAAGCGGATCCCGCCAGGAAGCCGGGACCAGGGAAACGACGAACGCGATCCAGAGCAGGATGTATGAATTGCCGGCAGAAGAAGAAGAAATGTACGTGACTATGAGTAGCAATCTTCCCTGCAGTTATACTAACGCAGTCCAGGTGATGAATCCAAGCCTACTTGTTCAACTTGTAGGAAATCCTCAGAACGCTGCAATTGGGCACGCCCCTTGAGCTTTCTGCCTCAGCATGCTCTCACAGTGGATGGAGCCTCTCAACCCCCAACGCCAGTGTCTCGGCGCAAGGTATGTAATTAATGATTAGCACTTCATGATGATAAATTTCTAATCCTTTTAAGCTTGCGCGCAATCGCACCGATGAAAGTGGCCAGAGCATTAGGAACGGACAGACCGGAGAGGAACGCAGTGATGCGAACCAAGCGTACTTCAGTCCTATTGCCACCATGGAATGTACTACGGATTCTTTCGCTGAATCCCATACAGACCCATCTATGGGCTCTGCTGAGCTTCTAATGTCTCCGTTCCAATCTAATAGGTCTATTCAACATACCGATGTGCCCCGCAATTTGGACCAGACACAAATCGCCCTTGATCTTCTCAATCCAAGTCAAGGAAACTTCCCTGAAATATCGGCTGCAGATGTAATTCTCGCAAGCAATGACATGGACATTCAACTGTCTCCGGATACAACTACTGATGATGGAGTATTTCTTCCGGGCTCTAGATACAGGGCCCTACACAACACCCTACGAAACCAGGTCTTTATAATAGCTCAATCAGCAAACGTCAGTCGTGAAGCGAGCCCTACTGCAACGGCCAATCAAAATCTACAACGGGCGGCGCAGCCACCCCCGACATTTAGACTAGCAAATGCTGCTGGTGCTGAAGAAATCTCAGGGATGGACATTGTATTGACTCCGCACCAAGAGTACATTCTATGGAAAAATTGGATTGATGAGATATCGGCATGGGTAAGTTTTCATATAGTTTCGTGATGGCCTCCACGCTGGCTTGCTTTTGTCAAGCTGAGGACTTACCGGTGCAACAGATCGATAAACACGATCCTCACAAACATCTTCGGCATACACTCCCATTTATGGCTCAAAAGTGCTCGCACTTGCGCTTTGCCATACTTGCACTAAGTGCTAGACATTTAGAGAGGAGAGATGGAAGTTTTCCAGCTGTGACGACCTTGGCCTTGTATCAAGAGGCAATCCATCAACTACTCCCGCAACGACACTCCAAGGATATCTCGGTTGTGGCTTCGTGTGTAGTGCTCTGCGTATTGGAATGTTCAGTTGTAATATTGCCCTGAGGATCTAGGAAAACGACGCTAATTCTTGGTAGGCTCACCGAAGGTTTGGCGACGGCATCTTGACGGCTGTGCGTCTTTGATGAGAGTGATGAATATTCGAGGAGACAGTGGCGGTGTCGAACAAGCTCTCTTTTGGTGTTTCGCAAGAATGGGTATGTTTCCAGTAACTGAACCAGTCCTTCAATTATTGATTGTGGGCGTATAGATGTTTCCGGCGGACTTATTTCTGCCGAGAGAACATTAATTCCAATCGACCAATGGCTCTCGACCACTTCCTTTGAAACAGACTGCGCTCAGTTTAGTTCACCGCCAAACTTTGAAGATCATGCCAACTACGCTTGCTACCTTGTTGGTCGAGTTCTCGACTTTTTATTTGATTCGCCAAAACAAAGTAGACGAGACCGTCTGCATGGAACTTCTGGTACAGATCAACACAATTTTACCGAGAAGTGGGTGCAGCTATTTGATTATATCGATCAATGGCACGAATCTCGGCCTATGCAAATGCGAGAGCTGTTGAACCAGCGCCCTGAAATAGAGACGGATAAGCAAAGCTCGCCATTTCCAACCGTGTTGTACGGAAGCGGTGCCGCGGCGTCTGGCAACCAGATGTACCACACTGCCGCGCTCCTGATGTTGCAGAAAATTCCACATAAAGTTCCAAAGAGATCTCGATCCATGCTCTGGCATGCACGACAAATCTGTGCGATTGCTATATCAAATACTCACCATGGATGCTGGCAAAACGGCATTCAACCCTTATGGCTTGCTGGTCAGCTGATGAGCCACCCCAGCGAGCACCGCGCCATAATCGCGATCTACGAACGCATCGAACGCGAAACTGGATGGGGGGCTACTTGGAGAGTAAATGATTTGCAGGAGCATTGGGGAAATCTTGACTAATGAATAATTCCTTTCTAGGTCAAAAAAATTGTACCCAAGCTTATGTACATATGCTGAAAACCCGAGTGTTGACTTCCTCTGAATGTCGCCTTGCTACCTAGGTGAATTATTCATTCACCCTTTGCCTCGACATGTTCTGTCGACGTCTTATCGATCACCTCCCCTTCCGAAGAACCATGGAATGGATCTCGGGAAATCTCCAACATTCGTCGACGGTGTGGCTTATCCAATACACCTCTCGTGACTCCAGAGCAATCGAATAGAGAGTCTAGAGCTTCCAACGACAGACCACCGTCTCAGGGAAGAAGAAATAGACCACGGGGATTACAGCAAGGTTGAGGACGGCAAAGAGAATATAGGTTCTACCAGGGATTAGTGTTATCCTATTCATGGAGAAGATCAACTTGACTCGCCTGTATCCAATATTCGACGTGCATATTGGTGTAATCATGACTATCAAAAAGTTGAAAATCCAGTTACTGGCAATGGATATTGCGACACCACGGCTTCGGGTTCTCAAGTTTGTAATCTCCGCAGGATAGAAGAAAGGGATGGCGAGGAAGCCTTGGGCATAGAATGTGTTGAACAAGAAAAAGCAGGCAGTCGCAAGAATACCCATGCCGTAGTTTGCAGGACCATCCGGTCGCTCAGTGACGTAGCAAAGTGCTCCTGCCAAGATGGCCATGGATACGGTTTGGCCTGCAGCACTGAAGAGGAGCAGTTTTCTTCGGCCGACTCGTTCGATTGTCCACATCGGAATGGCTGAAGCGACGAGATATTCCAGCCCTTCACAACCTCCAATGAGGAGTGCCATGTGATGAGATAACCCGACAGAATTCTCCAACACATACGTGATGTAATACGTCAAAAGATTGGTTCTGTACAACACACAAAAAGTCAGCAAAAATTCTTGTGATAGAAATACAATATCAAACAACGTACCCGCTCAGCTGCTGACACGCCATAATTCCGAAACAAATCAACATGCGGCGCCAATTTTGCGTTGATCCGCCGTGGAAGAGTTCCCAGATAGAGAAATCTCCTTCTGCGGCCTGTTCGTATTCTCGGGTGGCCACAATCCTTTCATATTCCTTCTGAACAATGGCTTGGTTATCGGTATCTTCCTTTTTCTCCTTGGGAGTAATCCATGTCAGGACCTCCTTTGCTTCCTGGTCCCTACCCCGGGAGATGAGCCATCGGGGTGACTCCGGTAGGACTTTGAAGGTTAGTATTGTCATTTAGTGAATAAATAGGGTCTGTTAAGCCTTACAAACAACGAGGACCATCATTCCGATGCAAAAGATCATTTGAAGACCAATCGGGAAACGAGATTGCATGTCGTTTTGATAGCCGGCAACTCCAAAATCGACCCTAGACAGATCATTAGTGAGATCAGTACAAGCAAAAAGAATACGACTTTGTTATCAGTAGGCAATGACAACGCCCCAAATGATGAGCCATCCATTGAATGCAGCAACCCATCCACGTTCATCATGGCCGGATATTTCGGATGCCCACGTCTGTATCGTCGAGAAGTTTGCTTCGTTACCCTGAAAAATCAAATGAGCAAGTCGCCATGGATCTCAGATGGGTTGTTCGTAACATACCAAGCCCGTGATGATACGGCCAGCAATCAAGACTCCCATACTCGATGCTGCTGTTTGGATTGCAGCACCGATCAGCATGACCGTTCCTCCTCCTAGCATGCAGACTCGGCGACCAAATTTTTTACCCAGCAGGAGGATAAACAAGGCGCCAACAAAGCAGCCTACTTCGTATATAGCTGCCAGTAACCGGACAGATTAGTTCGAGTTCATTCAATGAAGGCCTATAATCGAATTGACTTACCAACCATGAGACCTAATATGGTCGAGCCAGGGTTGTTGAATGTAATGGTGAAGGGAGTTCCCTCGGTTCCAATCAAGCCGGACATGAGGCCTTGATCGTAGCCCAACAACTTTTGACTATCAGCAACAATAACCTGATGGTATGGATATAAGAACTTACCAGCATGCCCAGGCCAGCAGCAAAGGCAACTGTGTATCTGACCGGTTGGCCTTGGCCAAATAAGCCATGGCTCTTAGATTTCAAGATACCCATGATGGTTTTCTGAACGTGCCTCGTGTGAGATGAGAGGTAAAAGATTGTTGACTTTTGAGTACAATCTTGATCAATACCAGGACCGGCAAGCAATTATATATACCTACGTGAGGGATAAACCGAACGTCACGGAGGAGTCCTGAAACCTTGCTTCGAAGGGGGGTATTGGCCAATCCTGTTCCAATGCCGTAGCTTCACGATTCTAACCACGCGGCCCGGGCTTGCCATGAATTGGAGTCTCCTGAAAGCAATCTCCGATCCGAATTGACGAGACACGACACTCCATTCTCTGTGTTTCTGCTCCATGAAGCAGCGTCGTCATAGGCGCAAAACTTTCCGGGGGTTTCCCCAGAGTTTGGGCATGCCTATATCCCGCAGTGGACCCGGCAGGCGCATTGGGTTGCCGGATGCGGCCAAAATAGGCGACTTGCAGGCAAAATCCACGTGGAGCGCCACTGCCATGCTCTGGCTCCCGCTATTCCGGTTTAGGGTTCTATAAGCGCCTGTCCATCAACTATTGCTGTTACTACTTTCAACTTTGATACTCGGAGCCGATTGCGAATTATCAGACCACATGCGTCGGACGAGTGATGGCGGCTAGTTTGCCTCTGTCAATATTACCCCACCTTCAGTCAGCTATGGATGACTGGAGATAGAAATCCCGAAGCAAGCAAGCGTCGCGTAGTCGGCCCGGAGACCTTGCCGCTCACATGAATGATATGATGCGAAACATGACCATTTCCACATGGTGGAGCCCATCGAGCTCAAATCTCATGCTCTTATCTAATGCTTCAAGCACCTAGACGCATGCGATTGCCTTCTCAGGATATTCTTGTCGTTGAGTCGCTTGGGCAGGAATCGGAGCTTTGCTGACAACCCATCACTCAAGGGCTTGACAAGTGGTATATGAGCTGCGACCATCCCAGCATGGAGGTGGAATTCATCAACTACCATTCTTCTATTCAGATATACTTGGATATCTGCGCAACCTAACTATACAAAGTATTTCTCATTACCATTCTCATCATGACTACAAACGGCCACGCAAACGGCCATGCTAGCGGTAGCTTGGCTGGAAAAATCGCCATTGTCACCGGAGGAGCTCGAGGCATTGGAGGTGCAATCACCAAGGCTTTGGTAGCGAAAGGAGCAAAGGTAAGCCAAGCTCCCTTTACTGACATTATTTTGCTTCGACCAATATCTAATCATCGAGCAGGTTGCAATTAACTACACGTCCGACTCTTCCAAAGCTGCCGCAGAAAGTTTGGTCAAGAGCATTCTAGCGAGCGGCGGCGTTGCCGTGGCTATCAAAGCAGATATCGCAGATGCCTCCGCACCGGAAACCATTGTCAAGGGAACCCTGGAGGGCCTAAAGACAGACAAGATTGATATTTTGGTCAATAACGCCGGACTCGGTCCAAACAAGCACCTCAGAGATCTCGACTTTGAATTCTATGAGCGCGTTATGCATGTAAATGTGCGAGGACTGATCTTTTTAACGCAAGCTGTGTTGCCATATATCACAAGAGGTGGACGCATCGTCAACCTGTCTTCAATCTCAGCTCGTGCTGGCATGGGCACACAAACGGTTTATGCGGCATCCAAGGCGGCAGTTGAGGGTCTGACACGAGTTTGGGCTACGGAACTCGGCCAAGAGTACGGCATCACAGTCAATGCTGTGAACCCAGGACCCGTCGATACCGACATGTACAGAGCCGCTGGTCCAGTGGTGCATGCTGAAATGGCAGAGCAAAACAAAAAGGTACCAGCCGCCCCTCGGCTTGGTGAGCCTGAGGATATCGCAGATATTATCACACTGCTCTGCGAAGAAGATTCACGATGGATTACTGGAGATATTATTTGTGCCAATGGCGGAATGATGTTTATATAAAATTTGAGTATATACTGCCCCAAAAAAGTATATACTGAAGTTTCCCTGGTATAAATTAACATAACTAGATACATTGAATCCCGAGATTAACATAGAGAGAAATCCATCCTCCAATCTTCATTCCTCATTCCAATCATTAGGTATTCCGAAAAATCATGTCATAAAATGTTGATAATAAACTTTTACCTTATAGTCTCCTGTAACTTTATAGTCTCATCGGCGGCAACGGCAGAGTACGCTATGCGCTTTTTGATAAAGTAGCTGAAAAAGTAGGCAAAGTCAGCGAGTGATGAATAAAACTTCATGGAAGAAGGGGACTAACCCGGATATTAGTGCCACAGCTGCGAGGAAGGGAACTCCCAAACCAACGCTTAGCCCGATTATAAGTTTTGTGTTTGTTCCATTGCTACTTCCAGAACCACTAGAAGATGATGATGTTGAAGTAGGAGTGTAAGATGTGGGTGCTCCTGATGTGGCATCCAGTACATGCACGTTCGTGCCAAAGGCAATAGCGCTCGTGACGGAGGAATAGGTGCTCGATGGGAATGTCGCTGAAGCTCCTGATTGTACGGTAACAACGGCGGTCATTGTGGTTGAATAGGCGGTAGTAGCCTGGGAGTTGACGGGGCAGTTGATCAGCTCTGGATTGGTACAGTTGACGATGGTGTAGGATGCCGTGGATGTCAAAGTTGTCGTGGAGGAGTCGTCTCGTAGGTTCAGTTCTGCCGCACTGGTGATAGTGGCTGATGCTGCTGCTGTTGATGTAGTTGCTGATTTGGTTACTGCACAAATGCTGGCCAAGGTTGTGTACCAGATGGGAACAGTTGTTTCAGGCGAGGGACCCCATGAATAGGAGTCAACTGCGACGGTTGCTCCGGCCCCTGCGCCGACAGCCAGAGTGTATTCCGCAGTAGCCGCCAATTTGCAGTCATCATCGCTATCACTGTCGCTATCACTTATCAGGGTGCTGTTCGCTTCCACCACGAAGTCGGCGATGTAAGCGAATACATCGGTCTCGATGCCGGCGCTGAAAGTTACCTTATCATCATCGAGAAACTCCTCGGACTTTACGTCCACGCCGAGGGTTACTTTTAGCCTCAGCAGGGCCTCGAGAGAACCCCCTTCGCCTTCGATTGTGACGGGCAAAAACTCATAATGACCGTTGGGGCTAGATAGCAGAAGAGCATATGATTAGAAACATATTTTTTTTAAGGTTAGGAGATCACAACTTACAGGTTCATAGTCGAGACATTGCTGCTGAACATATCCAAGTCAAAAGAAAGACCATCGTCGAATTTGATATGGATGCCACTTCCAATGTCGATGTCAGCCTCTGCAATAAGGATCAGATCAACAGTAAACACTGCCCCAAGAGAAAAGCCATCGAGAGAGATTCCATAGGGAGTTTCAGACGTGTATAGAGGGAGAGTGTAGCTGGCTCCGACGGACAATACAATATCGAGGTCTAGATATAATTCCAGGTCGTCAAACTCAAAGTGGATCTGAGCGTCTGGGAGACCGGACAGGTCATCCAGCTGCAAGGACACATTAAGCGTCGGCCAGGCGGAGATGTCGTCGATATTGAAGGTGGCGATGTCTTTGATATCACTCTCCAACAAGTCGAGCGTTGAGGTGCGGATGCTGTCTAGATCACTTTTTACATCGTCGACCGTCTCATTGAGGTTGA
The DNA here is from genome assembly GCA_023721895.2 of Talaromyces albobiverticillius. Lineage (NCBI taxonomy): Eukaryota > Fungi > Ascomycota > Eurotiomycetes > Eurotiales > Trichocomaceae > Talaromyces > Talaromyces albobiverticillius. The sequence goes on from JAMBUR020000004.1 coordinate 2,573,852, forward strand.
AGTCGCCGGTGATTGATAGGTCGCCGGTAACTGAGCCGTTGATATAGCAAGACTTGCAGATAACCTGTATGCCATTGTCTGCATGCAGCCCAGTGCCATCGTCGGGGCTTGAAGCATCACTTAATAAGCAACATGTCTTCTATGAAAAGAACACCGGAAGCAGAAAAACATACACATCGCCGCCAGACTGGAAGAGTGTGGCATCGGACCAGCTTTTGGTAAGATATGTCGTATTGAACGAGTACGTATCATTGACAGACTCGGCTCTCGCAACGCCGAGGGCTCGTCTCAATCGATAAAGAGTGTCTACATTGTCCCTTTCAGCATAATTGACAGTCCGTAGTGCTGGACTGTTGGAGATGGCCATCACGGCCGAGAAACACAGCAGGAGGCATACCAAAAGAGACGCCATTGTTGTGAAGGGTGCCTTGGGAATTTGATTTTGTCGACCAGCACTCGGTCTGCGAAGTCTGAACGGGCGTCATATTTATCATTTATGAATGGACAAGCAATTGCACAAGGCTGGGGGTGGATCGCGATCATAGCCTTGAGAGGTCGTCAGGCTGAAATAGAATTAAAATGACTGCACTGTTCGTTCGGCGACTAAGTTACTAGCTGCGTTGCTGTGCCCCTCTAAACTAAGAATAGGAAGTCTGTACTGCAGTTCGTCTCTTAATGTTAATCTATCTCAAGCAATGCCCATTGCACATGGCTTCTAGCAAAGCCTAGCATCGTAGCATGCCACCAGAAGGGGCACAGTGCATCCTCTAAATTAGCACATGCCGTCTCCCAAGCCCTAACACTGCCCGAACATACTACACTACGCGTACTCCGTACATATTAGTTTCGACAACCTTGTGCTTTGCTATAGAGCAGATTCTTATTGCAGGAAGGCTTTATGCCCCATTTTTACGTCTATATTTAGGCTTTCTTTATCTAATCAATTTGTCAACTTTCGAATGCCAAGCTGCTAACAAAATTCTAACAGAAAACTAAGCACTTAAAAGCTAGCACTGCGAACCTTATGGGGTTTTAGGCACCTTTTCCGCTATAACAGCGTCCATTATAGGCGAGGATCAGTCATCACGTTGCAGCACGTTGAATCCTTCAAGTTTTGTCCTCTCAGCCTCGTCTGCATCTCCGGTCGCTTGCTCCAGCCTTCTACACCAACCTTGCTGCAGGGACCATAGTTTAATGTCCGACAACACAGGCCAGTGCTTAGCACTACAACTTGGAAGTCTGTAACTGACTGATCACATACAGATAGAAATGCAATGCATGTATCATAACGATTGTTGTGATTGGCTGGGGGACGCGGGTACATGGCCTTAGGCCTAGTGCTGACATGATGCCTCAGCCTTCAGGCACGCGATCGGCTGTCCGTCGCCAAAGGAAAGCACCACCTCACAAGTTGACCAGAACACAAAAAATTCCATCCAAAGCCCGTCGACTCAACACGCAAACTCAAACTCAAACACTGGTTAGAATCGGTCCATTGCCTCAATGAGTGGCCCCCTCCGAAATAAACTTGGCTGTTGGACCTGCCGCGTGCGCAGGAAGAAATGCGATGGGGCTCGCCCCCAATGCTCGACATGCGAATCCCTGTCAATCACCTGCTACGGCTATGGCCCGAAACCAGACTGGTTTGATCATGGCGAGCAGGAAAAAGCAATGGTCGATAGCTTCAAACAGGTCGTGAAGCGTACATCGAGAAAAAAGACCGCCGCCAACTTTCTCAAGAGCCGCGTCTCATTGGCGAAGCTAGCGCCTAAGAGCTCAAATGGGGCTTCTTCCTCTTCAAGTCCTGGGTCGCAACACAATAATGACCCCTCACAGGGCCGTAGCTCCTCTGTGGACGACGGGGTTAACACGCCGCAGGGATCATTACCTGTAAGAATGTCAATATCACAAAGCAGCAACACCTTCTGATGGATGCTCTTATTAGGAAAAACAGCCCAAAAATGACCAGGAGGATATAGTACTATTTCCTATCTCAGCGCATGAGTCGGCTTCCTTAATGCATTACCTCGACAATGTATTCCCACTCCAGTATCCCATGTACAAACCTGGCGTTTTGGAGGGAGGTCGAGGCTGGTTATTAGCACCTATGCTTCGACTAAGGCCTCTATTTCATGCAGCGCTAGCCCTCAGCTCATATCACCTCCGGAAAGTTACTCTTGCCGACAGCAGACTTTATCGTCATCAATGTCAAGTGGTTGGCTTGATTGAGCAAGAGAAGCACCTTGAAATTTGCCTGGTCGAATTCCAGCGGATGTTGAGAGCAGCCAATGAAACTGTCCAAAAGTTAGTCTGTCCAAGACACGGACTTAGTATCATGGCCTTGGTTGTTCAATTGATCTTCTTTGAGGTATGTAATCTTTCAACGCTCGTCACTACCATCTCTGTACTGACAAATATCTTTTTTACAAAAGTTTTTTACAGGCCAAGGTAGCGAATGGAAAATTCATTTACGTGCGGCAACCAATTTGCACCAACGATACTTGGGAGAAAATTTGATCCCCTTGAGTTTGAGCGAAAGGTCAAGGGCCATTTTGCGAGGTGAAGACCACCTTTTGTCTAAGGATGATGCGCCGGAGGTCATGGAAGAGATTATGACGTTTAGGTTCTTCACTGGAACGATAACCTGGCTCGATATCATGTCTTCTATCACGACGGGAGCGGCGCCGCGTTTACAGCCTATTCAACTCAGCGATATTTCTTTGCCCTCTTGTCCAATTAATCTTGAGGAAATCATGGGCTGTAAAAACTGGGTTATGATCCAAATTGGCCGGATTGCTGCGTTACACGAACTCAAAAACCAAGCCTTACAGGAAGGCCACTTGGTGAATACGAACTTTGAGGAAACCGCGAGCGACATCAGTAGGGAGATTCAGTCTGGCCTTGCACAGACAGCCTTGGAAGGCCTTAGCTTTTCAGATGGCAACAATGACTTTCCGATGCAGAATTCGACGGTGCTGACCTCGCGTACACTGGTCACACACGTGTTTGCTCTCATGGCGTCGATTTACCTCCACCTGGTCATCTATGGCTTTCAAAACCTGGAGTTAGTTGAAAATACTATCAATGCAGCGATGGAGATACTCAAAGCCCAGGTGCCTGCCCATCTTCTACCTTCGATGACCTGTCCGCTGTATATGATCGGGACTGTTGCCGGACAAGAAGAGGAGCGAGTGTTTTTCCGAAAGATTTTCTCTTCACCGCCATTGGTGGATCCTTTATACGAGCACCGAGCGAAGGTCTTGCCCGCCTTAGAGGAAATATGGAGAAGGAGAGAGAATCGAAATGACTTTACATGGGGGGAGAGTTTGGAACTGGTCCCGGATCTCATCCTTTAAGCATTTTCAGCTTCTTATCTGGTTACTAAGCTGGTATCCATGCAACCAATGCAAAGCACGCCCAATTTCCAGGCTTACAAATTCCCCTGAAGCCCTAAAGAGAAGAAAAGACAGGGAAAAAAAAAGGGACGAGGTTCGAGAAAAGTGGATCGGGAGTGCGCTCTTCCTTCTGATTGGTTGCTGGCGGCGGTGCGCAACACCCGCTGATTGGATATTCTCAGCGCTCTCATCCCTGATTGGCCCGAAGTTTGATATCTTGCCCGATGTTGCTAGGAAAACACCACGATGCGTGCAATGGCGTGCAATGGTTTCCAGCAGTCCGCTGTGACTTGGATTTGTAATATTTTTGAGCAGTTTCTAATCATGGCTTCGCCGGGTGAAATGATTGAATATTTAAGCCTCTACTCGCACCCTGAATTTGCCCTGATAATATCGACTCAAAATCCTTTTCCAAAAAAACCGATAGCTAGGCTGCAAGGTATCCACAAAACTTGCAAAACATGAAGACTATTGTCATTCTAGGAGGCTCCTTTGCCGGGGTGAGCGCCGCACACCGGATTTTGAAGCAAACAACCAAGGCGGGAGCCTCGGTCAAGGTCATTCTCGTGTCGCCCAATTCTCATCTCTACTGGAGTATCGCTGCCCCTCGAGCTATAATGCCTGGGCAATTTACCGACGAGAAAATCTTCCAATCTATTTCCGAGGGCTTCAAACAGTACTCCTCCAATCAGTTCGAATTCGTCCTCGGCACTGCTCAGAGCCTCGATCCTACCACTCAGAAAGTAGAAGTTTCTTCTGCCGACAAGAAAACAAGTACTTTTCGCTACGACTTTCTCATTCTTGCAACTGGATCTAGCAACAAGGGAGGCAATGATGATAGTATCAAAATACCATACAAGGGGTTGAGTTCAACCGAGGCAACAAAGGCTGCTTTGCATGATATCCAAGCAGCCGTGAAGAAGTCAAAGACAATAGTCATCGCGGGTGCCGGTCCGACTGGAGTTGAGACTGCCGGCGAACTGGCCTTTGAATACGGAACACAAAAGAAGATTGTCCTGGTAATACATCCCCCCCTCGCCGTCCTTCCTCTATCCTACCAGAATACCTCTCGCTAACTATGAACAGCTTACCAGGGGAAAGACGGTTCTGGAAACAGCGACACCTAGCGCTTCGAAAACAGCATTGGGTATCCTTCGTGATCTAAAAGTGGACATCAAGCTAGAAACAAATATCACCGCGTCAACACGGACGACGACAGACCAAGTTGAACTCAGTCTCTCCGACGGTACCAACGTGATCGCCGACCTATACATTCCTACATTCGGTCTAGCTCCAAACTCGTCGTACATTCCCGAGAAATACCTCAATACAAGCGGGTTCGTCAAGGTGGATGATTACCTCCAAGTCAAGGGCCTCGAGAACAAGAACGTGTGGGCTATCGGTGACATCTCCGATATGGAAACTCCGCAGGCTCTACCGGCTGACAAACAATCTGCTCATGTGGCTAAGAACATAGTCTTGATCTTGACCAAGAAGAGTCCACTTCCATACAAACAGGGCCCGCGTGGTAAGTTTATACCTCTCTTCAGACGAATTCAAAGTTCTATCTAATATGTGGAATCTCTCTTGCAGGCATGGGTCTCCAAATCGGCAGAAAAACCGGTACTGGACATATGGGAAGCTGGAGATTACCCGGTTTCCTTATCGCATTTGTAAGAAAGAACCTGTTTGTGGATCGTCTCGAGCCTACGGTCACTGGTTCTGCGTATTGATTGCTTTATGTTTCATGTTTCGATGTCTATTTTCTTCTCTGTAAGGCAGCGTATACCTAATAATTGAATCTCCTTGTTGAAATACCCGTCTTTAACCGGCCCGGACGGCAAATATCCGAGCCTTATCTGCCGCCAGTGGTTAGCGTAGACGATAAGCACACGACTCTGAAGTTAAAGCTTCAACCTCAACCTCCAGACTTTGCGATGATAACTTCATTTGGCATGAAGCCTCAGCTATTGTTTCTTTGTCACAATTCATACTCCAGATTATGTACCTACCTCGACCGCGCCCTAAGAAAACATCCATCGCCCGGACACGCACAGGGTGCTACTCCTGTCGTGAACGGGGTCGAAAAGTAAGCTTGCCTTCTGTCAATACCGAAGCGATTGATTGACATTATATACCAGTGTGATGAGACAAAGCCCGAGTGTCTTCGATGCCAACGTGCGAAAAGACAGTGCGGCGGCTATGAAGTTCACTATACTTTCCTTGACGTGACTTCCTCGACTGCACATAAGGCAGAGGCCCTTTTGTCAAGGAGCAGGTCACGATCGAGATCTCACGCCAACGTTGCGACTCCTAGTGATGGTGACCTTATCTCCGGCCTCGAGTCAGCTGATATGCAATTCCACCCAGCTTCACCACACACTTCGACAAGTGTTCTGTCGTCATTTCCATCAGGGCCCGAGTGGATTCTTGATGATACCGGGTCTCAAACTGATCATCTTCTGATTCAACAGCAGCAAGTATCAGAGGATCACGCACACTATGCCTATTATAAGCACTGCCGCGAAAAATTGCCTGCTCGACTCCCACCGGCATATTTACCAAGCATAGAAAAGCTGGCTGTTTCACCAATGGTGAACTCTGCACTATTGGCTCTATCTGCCTCCAGCCTTGCCCACAAGAACGGGATATTTAAGGACCGGAGCCATTTGTACGTTTACCGCTCCTCGGCTCAAAGCACGCAGCATTTTACCGTTGCATTTGAGTTCTATCAAAATGCTCTGGCGTTGCTACACACCACTGCTGAGCCAAAACCACAAGAGCCCGAGTGCTGTCTTCTCACCGCCATGCTTGCCGTCTTGTTTGAATGGGAGTCAGGATCCCCGAGAGCTGTGCATGCACACCTGAAAGGCGCAGAGGCTATTGTATTGGCTAATTATCGGGCAATCTCACTTACGAATTCAGGACGGTCCTTACTTGGCGCTTGGGCAGAATTTCACGCACTGTGGGAAGCTCACCTGCTCCCATTCAGACTAGCCGAGATGGACAAGCTCCTATCTGTACCAAGGATTTTGGCACATAACTTTGCTGATCGCAGAGTTACAATTTACATGATCTACAGTGACGCATGCTTTCTGTTCAAGCGATTGGCCCTAGTATACTGCTTTGGTCGGGAGGTTGCATCAATGTCGGAAGCTGTGCAGGAGGCACAGCAGTGGTATAATAAACGTTATGAAGATCTACTGCCAACGGTGGATGCTGCAGGCCCTCGCGGAGATGGGGGAAATCACTCACTAGAATCATTCGTTGCGTTGATCCCACACTTCAGATTTCTCTTGCGATCCTGGTCTGACTCACTTGATGCTGAAGATCTCCCTCGAGAGCAGCAACGTGGCGATCCAGCAGCCGAGCGGCACTCACAAAGCCATCATATCAGCCTAGATGAGCCATCGGCAGCTATAACTGGCAGCGTTATCAAACCCCTCTATTTTCGGTCCTGCACAGTAGCTCGAAGCTATCTCTACTACTGTGCAGCGCGCGTTCTGCTGACTGATGATTACATACCTCAGGTTGTAGCAGGAAAGACGAAAGACTCGACCGATTTTCATGCAAGAACGGACGAAACTCCTTTCTCATTTTCTCGAGCGCGGTCGACTGCGACAAATGTATGGGCTGATACTATCCTTCGAATTCTTGCCGGTTTGGACTGGACCGACGATGAATCACTCTCATTCTACCACGAAGACCTTTTCTGGATTTTATGGTCTGTTTGTACCGCTTGTCTTGAATCTAAGCTCATTGAGAAAGTGTCGAATGACCTTTTCCTAATGCTGCAATGGAAGTACCCAACAGAAAAGCCTTTGCTACATTGTATCTCGTGCTGGCAGCCTTATTTTTCGTTTTTGCTCAACAAATTAGCTCTCGGCTGGCAGCCTTATCTCATTACGCTTCCAACCCCTGCGAATCAGGAAATGGGAAATGACGAACACATCATTGTTGCAGTTCACGGTCTGGATGCAAACGGACAGATGGTTCATTTTACGGAGAGTATTAAGAAATAAAGTTTCAATGTCGATTCGACATTTGAAGAAGTCTTTCTTTACCTGCTCCTAAAATCACTTGTTGAAACAGCCAATCGGTGAGTGTAATAGACAAATATAAGAAACACGAAGATACACCACATCGAAAGCAATCCTTCCTCCCTGGAAAAGTGGCAACCGATGCCCAATGATTGTGCTCAAGTCCACGTCTTGGGACCAAACGTCGTACCTTCTGCGACAGTCTTCAATGGAGTCCCAAGACCATCGGCCGTGTTGGAGCCAATGCTGTTTCCCCACCAATTCAGGTTCACGTCAGGGTAATAGAGGCAGAAGAAGATCAAGAAAGTACAGAGTGCAAGACCACCATCCAAGGCGGCAGAAAGCAAGTAGTTGTACTTTGACCACCAGCCCGTTTTATACCGTTTAAGATAGAATTGGAAGAAAAGACCAATGATAGCCCATGGGATGTAATTGATGGCAGTGGCAGGTGGGATCGCACCAGTAGAGGTCATGATGACCGGAACATGGATCTGAATTAAGGTTAGTCATCCTGACTTTGCGAAGCCCTTGTTTTTGAGAGCTGAATATAATACCTTCTTTGCGATGCTATTAGGCCATCTACGACTAGCGTACCAAACCAAGATCGGTAGTATAGCTCCAATCAAGAAGAAATAAAGCATAGGATTGTACATTGTACCAGGAGCAAAAAGTTTGCGGGGGCCGATCAGACCCCAAAATGTAATGCTCGCCTCGTAGGATTGGGAGATAGGGCAGGTGAGCTACAAGGAACCTTGTCAGTAGATAATCTCTGTCATGGACAAGTGTGACTTACACCACCTGTGGCATCATCTGTGCAAATGCCGTCAACGTGGTTCAACGCCCAATCATTGACGAAGACTTGAACGACGCAATTGACCAGCATGCCGACACACTGCGCCGCGAAGACGACACGAGGAGGGACTTTCTGCGCCACGACGTCAGTAACCAGTATTCGGAGTTTCTACGAATCAACATACCAAGTAATGGCCAGTCTTCATGTCGCGCAGAATGACCATGGCAGTACCAGTTGTATTAAACGTCATGATCTTGAAGATGACCACCGCAACCATTCTCCCTGTCCAAATATAGCCGCCAATGAGAACAGCGAGAATATTCGTCGACGCAGTCACGTTGCAAAGAGCAGACATAAGGCCGATCGGGATGATCAAAATGATATTGATACCTAAGCTGAGGAGGACCCCCCACCACGGTAGGCCCGTATCATAGTATTCAACGAAGAGAATGCTTAGAGCGACCATGACAATAAAGGAGAACGCATACCACCAGAAAGGCACAGGCTTATACCGTTTTATCAACTAGAGGAGTCAGTACGAACCGATAACATGCGTCAGAGTCTGAATCTATACCTTGACATGAATATCCTGATCTTCGACGACTGTGTTCCGAGACAATGTCGTCTTCAGACCTTGCCAGACTTCCTGGCCTTGGAAAAGGATTGAATGCACGATGACGGATGACATGGCTCCAAGGCCCAGACCGTATGATAGAATGGAAGTAGTTGAAAGGAAGACTGGGGAGTAAGCGTGATAGGCTGCTTCGTCCAAAGTATAGTCGGACGTCAATACGCGCGTCACATTGTACTCCTGGCCTGTGTTGTCGTAAAGTGACGAGGAAGAGAACGGCGTGTAAAGACCATACCATACATTGCTCCAATGCAACGCTGGCGATATAATCCACAGGAACAAAATACAGCCCACCAGTGTATTCACAATTGCAAATGCAGGGACCATGAGAGGAGAGCCCATGTAGGCAGTGACCTCATTCCAATCGAAAGTGATGGGAAGAAGATCCATGCCATAATTTGCGCCGAAGACTTGATTAATAGGCACATTGTTTGGAGCGATCCTAGGTTATAAAACGTTAGTATCTGATCAAAGGTGAAATCTTGAAGAACTGACCAAGTGACCCAGGCAAAGTAGGAAAGACCCGTGAACAAATAACCAGGCAGAACTTGATAGGCAGTTGCACCAGCCAGGGCAAGCCAGAAAAACTTCATTCGAGGCATCTTCCATCCGTTGGTGGTGAAGTTTTGGAACGTCTTGTTGTGCATGCCTTCTATCAAAGTGCACGTTGGCAACGCAGATGGCCAAACGCAATATGAGGGATCTACAAGCACGGAATGAAACATTCCAGCTAGACCAATGCAAGAAGCTTGCGAGGTTAGAAGGAACAAAAATCGATATCCAAGCGGGACTTCCATGTCAAAATATTTGATCAGGGCTGTCCAGACATAGCCGGCCAAGCCACCAGAGTCGTAATTACTGATTGCCACGGCCATGATTGTAATCACAGCGTGCTCCTTGCGGTTGAATGGACCAGGATTTAATGTAAAAGACTTGCCAAAGACAGACCATTGTCGGGTAGGCAGGATGTATGCCAGGAGGTTTCCACATGGTAACGCAATAATAACAACGAGAGCAGCAGACAAGCCAACTATGGATCTTTCCGTGAGTGGGCCATTTTATGAAATCCAGAATGTATATCACAAAGAAAAACATGATTGACTTACGAGCAGGATTGTGCATGCTAAAGAATTGATTCATCCCGGCCATGACGATTGACCAGAAGATACCGAGAAACCAGGCACGGAATGTACTGGCTGGCGCTCCGTCATCGGTTGGAGGCACTGCAGCTCGGACTTCTGGATAAATACTGGGAAACAATTATTTCAATGCCGCAAGCCAGGCTGGTGTCTTGCAGCTCTTGCTTAGAGACTCACGAATCTTCCGCAGTGGCTGCATCCAGGGTCATTTCTCCAAATTCCTCCTCATTGGCGGTAACCCCTAGGTATTTCCCCTTTCCAGACGACCAAATGTCTGGAGAATCCGCCGAAGTGACAGCGGCTTTCATGTTCGTGGACGACATCTTGGGCAAGAGAACGGGTCTGCTTTACACAGATGCGTGAATAGTGGAAGGATACGGCGATTCAAATACTGCCAAAATATAAGCCCATACCTGTTTCTGGTCTTGCCCTGTAGCGATAGTCCAAGACTACAGATATGTGGCTTATCTCAAATGCCCAACACCCATTTAGCAGCCATCCCGATAAGAGCGGTACGCGAGAGATGATGGCATGGTCTGGCCACTGGTCAGGTGGTTCCACGCATGGTAAGATAGGAGTTGGAGGCGCCAAAAGGTGGAGAGTGCTTCGCATGAAGGTCGAGGTCGATCTTGATTGGTACGGTAGATAGCAAGGAGGAATTATATCGTAGGGATCTGGATGAAGCCCTAACCGTTTCGGGGTCGCGGGAACGCACCTATACTACCAGTCTATATAGCATCAACCATGGGATAGATAACTCAAGCCCATAGATTAGATTCGCCCTGAACGTACAAATTTTGAGAAACGGACCATAAGTAACCACAGCTCGAGCAATTTTGTAGTATTCTACGAGCTATCTCACTGCTGTCTGATTTGTATACATTCGCAATGGCGTTTCCGCCCTCCAAAAGGGGACAATCCAACATCTCTCGCGATCTGATGATGGATTTGAGTCGTGAAGCTGCTGCCATGCCCAGATATCATTGTGAAACTAATCCTCATGGAATGGTGGATTTGACAAGTTCGTTAAACGAGATCATGCAAGACGAGATACGGTCTTACATTGCGAGGATGAACTTGCAGCCAGAAAACTGTATATTATACCCCTACCTAGGTTAGCAAATCCAATGTCCTGCGCAGATAGATAACAGATTTTATAGTTCTCCAGGCAGTTCCTCCACCAGGGTCGCAGGATCTCGCAAAAGCCACTTCAAAGTTCATCAATCAATACTTCAACCCCAATCAAGCAGTCAAGCCGGAACATATCATGGCCACCAACGGGGTTTCATCGCTTCTTGACATCATCGCATTCTCACTATGTGATCCAGGCGAGGCAGTCATGCTGGCAACACCCAATTACGGCATGTTCAAGCATGACCTACAGTCACGAAACGATGTACGAATTGTGGATGTTGAATGCGATCTTGACGATAAAGGATTTGACAGATTCACGGCTTCCAACGCCCCGGAACTCATCAGAAAGTATGAAGTGGCTTACAGAAAAGCATGCGAGGAGAATACTCGTGTACGCGCTGTTCTTATATGCAATCCATGTAATCCCCTCGGACGATGCTACTCACGCTCTACGCTCGAGAAACTTGCTCGATTCTGTGCTCGGCATAAACTTCATCTCATTTCCGATGAAATTTACGCCATGTCCATGATTCATCCCGTTGCGGAGAGGAAAGGTACAGTGCTAGACACTTTCACGTCAGCTCTGAGCATCACCAAGGAGGCAGAATGTGACCCGGCAATGGTTCATGTATTATATGGTGCCTCGAAAGACTTCGGCCTCAGTGCGTTGAGACTCGGCTTTTTAGTCACACAAAATGCTCTGGTTAAGGAATCTTGCCGCAGAATTGCGTAAGGTGCCTATATACCCCGAGAAGGCAGTTTGACTACATGCTAACGAGCCTTCCAGAGTATCAACCTGGATAACAACGTCTTCTGACCAGATATTCACAGCTTTCCTGAACGATCATGACTTCTTCTCCTCACATATTCAGCAATATCAAATCAAATTAGGTGAAGCCCATGCGCGAACAACCTCCTTTCTTCAGGAGCACGGTATTCGCTTTGCACCTTCGAATGCGGGCTTGTTCATATGGATTGACCTCAGCGCCTGGCTCAAATACTTTCCAAAGCATAATGTCGAGTCGCAAGAGATGCAACTGACAAGATATCTGATTAAGCACGGTGTATTTCTCAACCCCTCCGAGGCGAGTGACAAGACGATAAACCAGAATGCTTTAATCAAACTAAGCTGACTACAACTTATAGGCTTTCTACTCTCACACCGAAGGAAGATTCCGTCTTGTCTATACACAAGTTGCTGATACACGCGACGCTGGACTGCAGCGGCTCGTACAAAGTTTGAAGAAGCTGGAGATGGGATCAGAAAAAGAAATTAGTTCTTAAAGGTGGTTATGCATTCGTTAGGTGATAGGAAATTGGTTTTTACAACATGTCTTTTTTTCTCCCTAAAGCTATTGCTCTACACATGTACTGCGAATAAAAACAATGTAGAATTATGATTTTCAAACCTGCCAAACCGTCACCAGCTCGTTTGCATGAGCCAAATACTCAATCAACTTGGGCTTTCCCTCCTCCTCCACCGTCACTGAGAACGGCGAGGTCTCCACGTCGGCAGCGATTTGAGAGCGTGAATGCGTCAAGATATGATCGCCGTCTCGAAGACCTGCCTTTTCTGCGGAAGATCCGCTAACCAATCCAGAAACTATTCGCTTATTGACACTCGTCTTGTTGAAACCATACTCGAGAACTGCTTGTTTGATATTGTGCAACGGCATCGCAGGGCTGAACACGAAGGCGTCGCTCAAATCCAGATATTTTCCATCCAGCATGGCTTGGAGCTCTCTGTCAGCAGTCTCCTTGCCGAAATAGGGGTAAAGACTATCCAGCCAGTGCTGGTTCGTAATTTTCTCTCCCATCTTGGCGCGTGCTGCTAGGTTGAGGACAATGTCATCCATCGGACCATTCTGGTTCGGTCCCAATCTTCCAGTCATAGAGCGCAGACGGCTGTCGATCTGAAGCAGGTATGCATGGCCTCGCTTGTACGGAATGTACTCGGCATACCAATTGCTAAAAAAGATCTTTTCCGACTCGTGGATTTCAATGTTGATGAGAGGGCTTGTGAAGTATGTTCGCAACAGGATGTTGCAAACTGTATCCACGTACTTCTTGTCGCAAAGACCAAATCGATACGGCAGCATGTAACTGTATATCTCCGCAACTCCTTCTGCGTACCATCTCGTGGTCCAGGTGGAGTCTTCACTAACGATAGCAAAGCTATGCACCATTTCGTGGGTGAAAATAGACTTGAGTGCGTAATCTTGCTCCTTTGAGACCGTATCATCGAATTCGAGGATGTAGCTATCGAAGAATCCGGAGCCACCATAACCTCGGATCGACTGGCGGAAAAATACTCGATAACTATGATCGACGTCATTGAAGAATTCGCCCATCTTCGGATAGAGCTCAGAGTTGAAGCTCTTCAGGTTGTCGACTTTAGCCGGCAACTGCCCAAACCAATACGTGATTGCCTTTCCCGTCGCGTCGATATCTGCTGAATTCGCCGGGAAACTTTGGACAGGGCCGACCATGTAGACCGACTCATACAGAGTTCTCCATAAACCTTTCTTTTGCAGTGGACCAGAGCCTTCTCCGAAACTCCAAATGGCACGTGTGCCCTCTGGCGCTTCGGAAAGATTCCAACTCAGCGTGTATACACGTTCCTGGTCATGAAGAAGTCTCGGAAGAAACCATCTTCCCGTAGCCATCAAGCCACCGTGATCTCGGCGAAGGTCGATTCGTGCGCCCAATGGGGTTGTTATGTCCACCTGGCGAGGATATATGTCGAATCTCAACACAAGATCGCCCACCACGTCTCTGCTAAGAAACCAGTTGTCCACAGTTGGGCTATTGACACTGTCTGCGCCTTCGAATCGAAGGGACAGTGGACCAGCATCGTCTTCAACGTGAATTTCACGTGGGGTATACGGATGAGAAGGCACATTCCCCCAGAATTTATCGTATTCAAAAAGGGGTTGTCTAGAACCAGCTTGGAGATTTTCAAGCTTCAACTCGGCAGATATGCTGCAGGTGCCATCATTGTCGAAATGAGGCTTAAGTGCAAGTGATGCAGAGAGTAGTTTCGTCATGATAGTTGGTTTCTGGTGACAAGACTCGGATTGAGCAAAGAAGCGATAATAAAATTTCTCAAGACTGAGGAGCACACTTGATGAAAATATGTGCGACTTAAAAATTCCCTCAGTGTAAAACACCGTAAATAGCACTGCCTAAACCAAGTTCTCTATCAGAGGCGTTACAATCACTCAGAGGGACCTGCTCCGCTCGCAAAGTGGGTACACACTCGACGTCCCTCAGCGATAAGCACATAAATTATTTGTTTCGAGACATACCTGACCAATAAACGATTCCGTGAAGATGTATTTTGAGGGGTTTGAAGCCTTGAAGGTCGACCGATCCTTTAGCCCTAACCTAGCCGAATCGGGACAACAGAAGCGCACTTGAACCCATCCTAAGGAATGATCCTATCAGGCACCAGCGTTCAAGTTATGTTGGTTTTGGCTGTTGAGATACTTTATCGCAGTGGAAGCTCATTGCTGTTTAAGTGCTAGTTCGAGAGATAACTTCAAGAAACATGACAGGTTTCAATGCCCATTTCGGCGCACAATTGCATACGTGTGAATTGAACAGCGGGCTTTTTATATGATATTCAGATTACTGCCTTTGTGAACTATCCGCAAGGTCATTTTCCTGTCTAGGAACCAACCCGATCATGACCATTCTTTCAATTCGGAAACATGGCAAGTTCGTGTGAGAGGCCTTGGACACATTCACACAGGCTTCCCCGCACAAGTTCAAATGAATGCATGATTCCAGTGTCTATGAAATGTAATGAGATCGGATATATCAGCTTGCAAAGTAAAGCGGTGACACGCGACTCGCAAGCGCTGCCACAACACTCATACCAGTAATCTGCGACGATTTGGGGTTGCCAGGAAAGCCTTCGCCACCAAGTTCGAGATTAAGCCTTCCGCCTTTGCCAACCGCGATTATTTGACCCGAGTTGCCGCTGGTACCTGCATCGGCGATCAATTCGACCTGGGTTTTCTCGAAACCGATGCCTGCGAGTGCGACGGCCGCTGCCAAGTTGGCATTGCGAGGGAACTGCAGAGCTGCCTCGGCAGCATTGGCCCGGAAAAAAGCAATTGGACCATTCACCTCGTCGAGATCAATGAGTGTCTCGGCTGGTGTCCCCTTCCAGGCCTTTGGCGGCTTCGTTGACCGATATATCACGGAATCCAATCCCGAGTAACGCAATGAGTGCAATCCATCAAAGCCTGCGAGGGCTCCCGCCATTATGACGATGCGACTATTGCCTGATTTCGCCGCTTCTAGCATTCGATTATACAGTTCTTTGTCCGCAAGCGCGCCTACCGAAAGCAAGAACAGATCGGAGCCCGCTGCAAGTATGGCCGGGCCGACATCGATGACAGCGCCCTGGCCGGCAGCTTCGACGACGATATCGACGGTGGGCCCGGAGTAGTCTGACCAGCGATGCACTATTGTTGCATCTGGGAGAAAATCGCGGGCTGCTTGTCTCTGAGCCTCTCTGCAGCATATAACGTCAAACGAGATGCCCTCGATTGGATTCTTTGAGATTGTCGATAGAATTGACCGGCCGATCTCTCCGCAACCCAACAAACCGATAGAAAGCATTTTTGTTTCTAGGTCTAGTTTACTCAACTGGCGGGAGTCCAGTAGACTCTGTAGAGTACTGACATATGTAGTGCCTGGGTATTTTCAGACCAAAAATCTGGTGACACTTGCAGTCTCAATTAGAGCAAAAGGGGGAAGAGAGATAAGACGCCCTGCTACCTAGGGTGGGCCGTCCATACATATCCACAGATGTCCCGCGGCAGGATTCGTGGTTCCAATTTGATGAAGTGCGCCTCGCACAGCCCCATACAGGCTAGCCATGAGATTGGCGTTTCACGTCCATTGATGAAGTTGATGACATTGATGAAGAGTTGTTGAAAAGTTGAAAAAATAAAAAAGCAGTCGCGGTCCCGTTCACCTGATTGGGTTAGACTGCCTCGCTGCTTTAACTTCAAGTCATGTTATCATTTTACTTTTAAACGCAACAGGGTTTATCTTGATAAAATATATTTTTTGATCTACAACAAAAGATTTGCATGGCTTTCTTTCTGTTTCCAAATTTCATCCAAGAGATGGGTTATTGCTGAGTTCCGAGCGGCTCTCGCTATTAATACGCACTCCCACACACATCCTTTGACATGTATAAATATGTAACATATTAATATTAATAGCATGCAAAGGCAAATGATAAGAGGCTTTCTTCGAGGACAGAGCGTTGAGACTTTCCAAGGCAGACTCGGCTGAAGACAGAATGC
This sequence comes from Talaromyces albobiverticillius, assembly GCA_023721895.2. Classification (NCBI taxonomy): domain Eukaryota; kingdom Fungi; phylum Ascomycota; class Eurotiomycetes; order Eurotiales; family Trichocomaceae; genus Talaromyces; species Talaromyces albobiverticillius. The sequence continues at coordinate 2,590,311 of JAMBUR020000004.1, forward strand.
GGGCGCCTTGCCGTGTGACTCAGACTCGTCCTATACATATACCACCGAAGAAGATAAAAAGGTCAGGACATCTAAGAAATATTGTTTTGTAAAGTACAAGTCGACAACATATCGAGCCCAGGTACTACTCTGACAGAGCCCAAGAAAAGGGAAACAGCAGGAATCCAAGACAGAAAAAAAGAGACAAAATGGCCACGAACAAGGCTGGATCATCGGCCTACAGCTACACTGTCGCGCCTCATCTGGCTGCTGAATTTGACGTGCCTTTATCTGATTTTGCCATCGCCCACCCTGAACAGACTCACTATGTTATTGGAGCATTCGTATTTACGCATCGCTTACCAGCAACGTCGGCCTCTCGATATGCGAAACAGAAGCACTTATCAGCATCATCCGAACCACTCATGCTCATCATGCAGCGCGCCCTTGGCGACTCGTTCGGAGGCTGCTGGGACTTTCCCGGCGGCTCGCTGGAGTCCGACAGCGACCAGACCCTGCTGGACGGAGTCGCGCGCGAAGTCTTCGAAGAGACCGGTTTCCATGTGAGCAGAGTCCGGGAACTAGTGCGAGTCGATGCATGGACTGCCCATAAAGGTCCCGTGGATTATAATGTTGCCAAGTTTAGTTTTGTGGTCGATGTGTATGAGTCGGTTGATACGCCGGACTGGGAGGGGAAAGTGCAGTTATCGCCGAGTGAGCATATGGAATGGCTGTGGGTGACTGCGGAGGAGATTGAGGAGAGCGCAAAGTTGATCAGGGAAGTAAAGGATAATATCGTCATTAAGAAGGCTGTTCCTACTTATGCGTTCGTGGGTATCCAGGGAGAAACGGCGTGGGAAGCGTTCAAGACATATCAAAGACTTTTGGGGAGAGAAGACCAGAAAGCAGGCCTAGATGTAGGAGAAGCTGATGTGGAAAAGGTGTAAAGCATGCATGTCTTTGAAGTTATATACGTACAAGCTTAAATATATCTTTACATTTTATTTGCATACCAACATGACTTTCTACATCACCAATAATCCATTTAGCCATCATAGACCTCCATCATAGGCCCTGAGAGAGCTGAGAGGGTCGATGTCATCTTCGGCTGGCAATGCACCTTCAGCCTGCAACTTGAGCGCAACCTCGTCGACCTTCTTCCAGACCCTGAGCAGATTTCCTCCGGCCACCTTGGCGGCATCTGAATCGCTAACTCCGCGCCTGAGTAGCTCGGCAATCAGGTCTGGGTACTTGGAGACATCTTCGAGACCCGCAGGGGTAGATTCGATCCCGTCAAAGTCACTGCCCAAGCCAACGTGCTCAAAGCCAATGAGATTTCCAATGTGAATGATGTGGCTGGCGATATGAGAAAGAGTAGCATTTGGAGGATAGAAATCAGGTAGCCCATCTTCTCGGTCGGATGCAGTGCAGCTGGTGAACTGTGGATAAAAGTTGACCATAACTACAGAATCTGTCTTTTTCACTAACTTCAAGATTTCATCCGTGGGATTGCGAGGGTGCGGGCAAAGAGCATGAGCGGAGCTGTGACTGAAGATGACTGGTGCTTGGCTGCCAATCCATTCATCTTCTCCGGCCCCGAGAACATCGCGCATGGTATCTTCACTGACATGTGAGAGGTCGACAATCATGCCGAGTCGATTCATCTCGGATACAACAACTTTTCCTTTCTCACTGATACCATGCCACAATGGTTCCGCTTTTGTAACTCCACCTCCAGGAATCTCGACCAAGGCTGCATCTGCATAAATGTTGTGGCAATTGTGCGTCAACGTCGCGTACCTGACACCAAGTTTGTAAAATGATCTGAGATGCGTGAGGGAGTTTCCAATGGAGTGTAGACCCTCCATACCGAAGGGTGAGATGACTTTGCCGTTACGGAATTCTCCTAGGGCTGTAGTGCCGTTGGGGGATTCGGAGAGGATATCTTTGAATTCTTGCTGAATCCTTGTCATGACATCGACCTGTTCATAGGTCATTCGTACACTTTCGGCGTAATTCTCGTTCGAAAAGTCCATGCCGTATTCAGGGCAAGGAACGAATACGCTCCAAAAAGTGCCGCCCACTTGCCCTTCCGCTAGCCGTGGTGCATCAACATGGCCGGTCAAATTGCCAAACGCGAAGCGCTTAATAAAATCGGAGCTATATATTTTGTTTCCGTATGCGGCTCGGACGAGAATAGGGAGATCATTGTGGCCATCTATTCGGAGTCAGCCGCGACCTTTGCGATGCTCAAGGCAACTCACCAATGAGAGGCGTCTTAGCAAGGATGTCGTGGACTCGGTCTTCTATACTTATAGGGCGAGGTGGTGGCGGTGGTATGCGGCAATGATCGAAAGAGATGGTACTCCATGAAACGAGTGCGACTAAGGTCAGCAGTGTAGCAAGTCCGACTGACCACAACCTCGACCGTAGTGAGCGTCGGGGAGCTTCGTTCTGGACGAAGTCGGGAGAAGGATGGTCCTCGTCCTGCAGCAGGCCGAGCTTCTCGTCGTAAGAATCCATGTCGAAGGGCGACAGATTCTGGCGAGAAGAAGATGAGGAAGGAGAGGAGGAGGAAGAGGAAGGAAAGAGAGAAGGAACGACACAGCCTCAGGCACAGCGCAGATAGCTAGCCTAAGGCAGATAGCATGGCGCGATAAGGCCCGCGGATAAGCTCAGTCCAGCACGGCCCAGCCAATCACGTTGCTTGTAGCCAGTCTCTCTCCTGAGGCAATCAACCGCCGCAGTAGACATTGCCAAAAAGAATACGGGGCGGAGACCGATGTTCTCGTTCTACTGGGATTTGATATCAACCGGTCAAGTCCATCTGGTGCATCGATACCCTTGACACTCAACCCACCATAATCCGGATACTAACAGTGGCTGCCCCGCCGGTATCTAATCCGATTTTTTTGTGGTTCCGCCTCTTCTGCCTCTTCCCTCAAATCACCCACCAAGCGATCTCCCCGCAGTACGCAGTATAGCCTGTTTACATGGATTAAAGATTCATTCAATATGGTGGACTCTTCTTTGGCACCAGGTAAGCTTATTTCCAACAACTGACGCTGCATGTTCTCATACTGACTCCCCTCCGCGACAGGCCTTCTGGCGGCCTGGCACACATTCCGCATCCCCATCATTATCTCGTTAGCAGTCGTCGCCATTGTCGTACGATTCCTCGGCATATCAAAAAAATCGAAGAGTTCGGCATCTGAATCGCTACTTCCGTTGCCGCGCGTTGAAAATGCTATCCCCACAGAGAAGAAGCCACTCGTTTCTCCGCTTGATTACGAGTTGAAAAAAACTAGCGACATACCGAAACAAAAACCCGTCGCATCTGGCCCAAAAAGGGTTGTCGGGAACAAGAAACTTCGAGGAGACAAAAACCCGCGACAGGCTGCTCAACTGGCTGGCCCGTCGTTCATCAAGCCGATTATCTTTTTTGCGTCGTTGACCGTATCCACCGAGAAGCGTGCCCGCTGGGTAGCAGAAGAGTTGCGCAAAGCAGCGCAAGAGAAATCGCAGGCGGACAACAAGGACCGGGGTCTCCTTCCTCCAGAGATCTACGATCTCTCCGAAATTGACTTTGAGGACCACTTTGTTTCCGCACCCAAACCACCGCCAAACTCCCCGAACACCAGATACGTCTATTGTCTTTTGATTCCAACTTACAACATCGACACCATTGTCGATACATTCCTTAGCCACCTCGATGAAGTTCACAATGACTTCCGTATTGATACTGCACCATTGTCAGGTCTGGCAGGGTACTCCGTGTTTGGATTTGGAGACAGAGAAGGCTGGCCCACAGAAGAAGAGGGTTTCTGCTCACAAGCCAAGGACCTGGATCGCTGGATGGCTAAACTAAGTGGGAAACGACGTGCATATCCTCTCGGCATGGGCGACACTCAGACCAATGCTGACAAGGCGTTGGAGGAATGGACAACTGGACTGACTGATATCTTGTTTGACATTGTGGAGACTGGAGGCCTAGGGGAAGGTGTTCCCGGGAGCGGTGATCCATATGAAACCGACGAAGAATCATTAGCGGAAGACGATGAGGAAGGGAAAACTTCTGGCAACACTGTGGTCGACCTAGAAGATATCAATTTCGGTGCAAGCGGAAAGAAGAAAAAAGGCGATCCATTGCCCGTTGACTTTACGACCATGGGAAAGAAGACAGGTATTCAGCAAACCGTGAAAGAAATGGTTCCCACTTCATCGCCCACCTACGCGGCTCTCACGAAACAAGGATACACAATTGTTGGGTCTCACTCTGGTGTCAAAATTTGCCGATGGACTAAATCTGCTCTTCGAGGTCGTGGTTCATGCTACAAGTACTCTTTCTACGGCATCAAATCCCATCTTTGCATGGAAACCACCCCGTCGCTGTCATGCAGTAACAAATGCGTTTTCTGCTGGCGTCATGGCACGAATCCAGTAGGAACAACGTGGCGATGGAAGGTTGATCCGCCAGAGATGATTTTTAAGGGGGTCAAGGAGGGCCATTATAAGAAAATTAAGATGCTCAAGGGTGTTCCAGGGCTTCGCGCCGAACGTTTTGCGGAAGCCATGCGCATTCGACACTGTGCTCTGAGTTTGGTGGGAGAACCAATCTTTTATCCTCATATCAATGAATTTCTTGGCATGCTTCATGATGAGCAGATTTCTAGTTTCTTGGTTTGCAATGCACAGCATCCCGACCAATTGGCAACTCTCCATCGGGTAACACAGTTATATGTATCCATCGACGCGAGCAACCGTGATAGTCTACGAAAGATCGATCGTCCCTTGCATCGCGATTTCTGGGAGCGTTTCCAACGTTGCTTGGACATTCTTCGCGAGAAGCGCAATGTCCAACGAACGGTCTTCCGTTTGACGCTTGTCAAGGGGTTCAACGTCGAAGACGAAGTCAAAGGGTATGCCGACCTCGTTGAAAAAGGCCTACCATGTTTTGTTGAAGTCAAGGGTGTTACATATTGCGGCACAAGTTCAAGTGCAGGAGCAGGTCTGACAATGAAAAATGTACCCTTCTACGAAGAGGTTGTGGAATTTGTCACTGCATTGAGAGACGAACTACAACAACGAGGCTTGGGATACGGCATTGGAGCAGAGCATGCCCATAGTTGCTGTATCCTGCTCGCATCTGAGCGGTTCCATGTCAATGACAAGTGGCACACGCGGATTGACTACGATCGATTTTTCGAGTTGTTACATAAAGAGAAAACTGAAGGAATCTCGTTTTGCCCCGAGGACTACATGAGAGAAACAGAAGAATGGGCTCTTTGGGGCAATGGAGGATTTGATCCGAATGACGTGCGAGTTCGCAGAAAGGGGAAAAACAAGGATCCGGTTGTTATCGAAGAGTGAATTTAGGATCCGTCAAATATGACAGAACAATTCGATATAAGAAAAGACCCGAAGGGTCTCCATGGTGCCTTATTCAAGTGCAACAGAAGTCTTGCAGACAAAATGAGAACAAGTTAACTGCATTTTCAGACATCTCTTTTGAAGTGCTCCCGTCAGCCCCATTTAGGCTATAAGTATTCCTCGGGTCTACATATGCCACGGCGATAGCCTGGCTATCCCCTAAAGGATTGCTGACTATAAAACTATACCCCTGAACTGATATCTACTATATCGGAGACATCCCATATCAAATCTAGAAAAAAAAAATGTATTTTCCAAAGCAGAATGGCCACGATGTCTCGTCTTTACCGTAGCTCGGCTTCCTACCGAAACAAGCCACTCCATAGAACGGTGTCATTACTGTTTTCTTTTTTGCTTTTCAACCAACATTATGACGAACATGTGGTCAAAATGCGCTATTAGTATCGGAACTCTTGCAATCGCGTGAGATAGCTAGCTGGTAGACCGGATGTGCCCTAATCCAGTAATCAAGCGGCAAGTCACTCAACTCTTGACTTGAGGACCAAGATCAAGGCAAGTAATCAAGCAGAAGCTAAGTTATACATTACTGATTCGCTGCAATCAATTTATATGAAAACTACATTGATATAACCGTCTAGCTACTACGGCGAGAAGACTGTGGCCATGGAAATGAGGGTTACCCCTGATCATGCAAAAGAAGAGTGGAGATGTGTAATATGTCATTTATATTTAAGAATCTGCCAAAACAGAGCGATCAATGCATTCCAAATCCATAATGCAATGGGTTAAAATATCTATCCAAAAATCCGTGGTATACAGACTGCGCTCATAGTATCCAGCCTAATACCCCTTAACTGTCTTAACATGCCTGATATTCTCCCAAACCCACGGCGTAAGCGTCGAACTAAAATTGTTGCTAAACTTGATATTGAGATAATTGTAGCCTTCGTCAGGAACCCAGTCGATTGCGAATTTGGTCTGGGCATACTCTTCTAGTGACTCGATGGTTGGACGAAGAGAATGGGGCATGGGGGTTGTGACGCCGTTTTTGTACCAACTGGGTTGTAAAGTCAGCATAATTACATGATAAACATGGAAAAATCCCCGGGCTATATAGGTGTCAAGGAAGATGGGGTACTCACGCAGCGTAGTAGACGATGGCAAGCATGATTCGCACATTTTGTGTAGGATTAGGCATGCCGGCGTGCCTATAATGATGATCCTTGGTGAGCACATAATCAAAAGAGAGAAGGATTGGACTGTTTATTCACCATAGTCTTAGATCTCTCAGAACGATTGAACCCTTCTTTATCCTGGGATAAATTGGTGGCCTGATCTTCCGGCGCTCCTCTAACTTGTCTGCCGCAATCATGGGCTCTCCTAGTTCACGGTGGTAACTCAAGTTGGTGTTTTGTGTGCCTAGCCATAGTTCGGTTGTGCCATTTTCGGGGCCGGTATCGACGAGGCAGGTGTTAAAGGCGACTGCAAAGGGGTGCTCTGGATGTTCAAATCGAATGTCGGCATGTACCATCTGACGTTCATCTGTGGCTAGAAGAGTGTTGGAGCGAATAAAATGAACCTCAGGCCGGGGACCGAGAATGTTTGATACGATTCTGGCTCCGTGCTTGTTGGCGAAGACCTCTGGGAAGAGCCATTCTGCATGTACAGGTCAGCTATTCGTTCCAGAAAACATTATGTTGCAGCAGCTCACCTTTTTCCAGGGGCGGGACTTGTGACAAGTTCCCTCCGGCTGCTGAGCCTTTGGTCGCGGCATTTTCATTCAGGTGGCTATACTCCATTAGTTCCTTGTCATGAAAGAAGAAGTCTCCGTAGCAATGCTGAAAACTTACTTGAAGTGAACTTCACCCGCACCTCCAAGAAGCTTCTCGGTGTCTTGCAGCATTCGTGTATTCAACTTGTCAATGATTTCTGTGTCAATGGCATTCTCAACGACAACCAGACCATCGGTGAAAAAAGCTTCGATGGCATCGTAGAGATTCTTATCGCTCATAACACCACTGTCTCGTTCCTCGTTGTTGAGGACGATGACCTTGGGGGCGTCGGCATTCAGAGCGGCGGGCATGGTGTAGGTTGTTTTCAACTAAGTGATAATTTCTATGAGCTGAGAGTTTAAAAAAAGAAGACTTTTCGTTATTTTATCAATCAGTATTCTTGCCCCGGAAATCTTGGAAGCTGGACCTGAATGCGTTATATTTCTGCCCCACGTTTAATGCCAGTATGGGGTTTGGGGTTCGGGGAAGAAGCCCTAAAGCCGGCTGGTGCCTATTCCGGAAAGCAGCCGATCGCCATCGGCTCTTCGCCCGCCTGGAGCATTCACCCCGCCATCAACACTCGGACTTTGTGCCGATAACTATCTACTGTCAGAGAGTTGTAGATATCAGTCGATTAGTTCGTTCCAAGGTCACGTCAAGTGACACAACACAGTATCGTGTCAAGCATATACACCATCATGGCGGAACATCAACACGTCTCTTTCAAAATCGAAGATCTCTTCTCCGTCAAAGACAAGGTTGTCGTCGTCACTGGAGGAGGCTCCGGTCTGGGGAAAGCTATTGCTGAGGGCTTTGCTATCAATGGCGCCAAGGTCCACATTTCCGGTCGACGAAAGGAGACTCTAGAGACCGCTGCGAAGCAGATTGGTGGGGATATTCATGTGTGAGTTTCACCTAGACACTCAAATACTGGCATGGAATGAAGCTGACTTCAAGGCAAGAATTCAGGGAGATGTGCAGACGGAAGCAGGATGTAAAGCGATTGTGGATGCAGTTACAGCTCAGGAGACTCATGTTTGTCCCCTTTTTCTTTTGTTAGTTCTTTCAACGTTCTCAATTACTGATACTGTGTGGGTTTATAGATAGATACGCTCATAAACTGCGCCGGAGTCAACAGTCCGTGGAGAGTCAAGGCTAAAGATCACAATGACCGTGAGTCTTCTTGGAGTATTCTATGCTAGACTCAGGGATTGACTCTTCTGCAGCCGATCAAGTTGAAAACCTCCTCATTAATGGGTTAAACGAGTCAGTACTTATCATTTTCAACGACATTGCAAACATGCTGACAGTTTTCAAAGGGAGGACTTTGACCGAAGTAATCAAAGTGAGCACTATATCACACGTCGCAATTTTGTTCAGTTAATAACTCCCATCGCAGTCAACGTCAGCGGCGTATACTTTCTTACCGTCAATTTCATCCCTCTTCTGCGCAAGTCCCAAGATCCGAATGTCTGTATAATTGCATCTCTGGCGGGATTGGGTAACCAAAGGTTAGAGAAAAGAACGGGTGCTGGATTGTTGTCGTATAAATGGCTAACATCGAGAAAGATCTATGGGTTCTCTAACCTACGGCGTTTCCAAGGCTGCTGGTACGTGATATTTCTTCTGCACAATGGTAATACAGAAGTCCTCGAATTAACCATCCCTATAGTGATTCATCTCGCCAAAGTCCTTGCTGGGCGTTTCCACCCGTAAGGCTTCTATTTCAAAATTATGTATATTATAGATGATGCTGACCATACTCATAGTATGAAAATCCGCGTCAACACCATTTGCCCCGGCATATTCCCATCTGAAATGACCGGCATTACCGCAGGCAAACATGAGTATAACATCAACCACCAGGCTGAAAAGGCCGCACTCCGGAGTACTGCAGGCCGTGCCGGCCGTCCTGAGGAGATGGTTGGGCCTGTCATAATGCTGTCCAGCGCCGGCGGAGCGTATATGAATTGTGCTCTGTTGACGGTCGACGGTGGACGACTGATGGGCGTATCAATCAATGATGGCATTCGAATGCCAGACCACTTGTATACGTGAGTGACGCTACCAATCAATACCTGGGACCCTTGGATATTTACTAATCGAATGATTGTATTAGGGATGAAATCCTAGGCTAAACACCGTCCCTTCAAAATCGTAAAAGCAGTGAAGGAAAAGGAAAGCGTTCTTCGAGAATTAGCGGGTAAAAAGCAGATCTTGATGGCCCTCGTTAGTGGAATATGAATTATATTTTCTACTTCATCAAGTTGTATTAATTAAACGAATTAACGTCTCTCAAAACAAGAACCAAAGAACATATCACGGGTATCCTCACAAGGCCGGCTTTCAAAAGGTCAACATTCACCTCCTTTTGACGATTGTCTCTGCAGTCTTATTGAGGCCTTCAGTGCCCGCCACGCCCGGAGGAGTTTCTTTTGTTCGAGGAAACTGATTCCAGCAACAACAGTTAAAAACATGATTGGCACAGTTGACCCAACATATGCAATCCATGACCGGTTATCAGTCGCGAAGATACCTGCGCTGAATATACTCTGGGCTCACAAACTTTCAGCCGTTTGTATGTACGTGTGTCACATATGGGGTTACTCACGGCGACCAGACTGGCAGGAGCAAAGACCAATGCGAGGATGGCAATGAGGTTTGTTTGAGAAGTCTCCTGATGGGCTATCAGATTGTTAATCTATCAAACTATCAGTATACAAATCCAAGCCATACTCAGGATATATAACTGACCAGGTTGATTTGTATGTCTATGCGGTCCTTGAGGCATCCAATCTGAGCCTTTCGATTCACCGTATGCATCATCTCAAATTCAACATCGTCAAGCAACCCGGTCCATTCGCCCTCACCAGCTTTACCTTTTAGCCATGACTCTAGCTTTGTGTCTTTCATCATGCGTTGAAGACACCTCCAAGCATCAATCTCAAACTCAATCGCCCGTGCAACAAACAGCAAGTTATTATTGCACAAATGGAGCACACTGGTTGCTTCGTGAATGTCCTTTGGCCAGCGAACGAGAGCCTTGTTGGGGTCATCCCAAGGCGTCGATTTGGTCTGCACCTCGGTGCCGAGAATGTAGCTATCCAAAACTTCGCGCTTTAACTCGGATGTATGTCCAATCTCTTGAAATAATGTGACAAGGAGTGTGACGGCGCTTTTCCACGAGGCTCCGTGTTGAGAGTTGCATATGATATCGACGACACGGAAAAGGTCAATTGGCTGAGCATCAAAGAGAAGGCAAGTCACCGCATTCGGTTCAGGAACAATACGAAGAACGCAAAATATCTCTCGTACTGGAGCTTTTGGTGTGGAAAGGAGCAATACTTATTCATGTACTGTGGTAAGTCTGACGGAAGGATATGTGGATAGGGGGGCCAGGAATACATACGCAAAGACTTTTTGGTATCACCCTCATACTCGATAAACCGTGCAAATACTCCATGGATAGAACAAATCACTTCGCGGATCTTTTCTGGTAGTTGAAGTATTTTCATTGTCTCCTCGAATAGGCCATGGTCAAGACTTAAGGGATGTAGAGTCCCGTTTCCATGCCCACCACTTCAACATGTCAGCTCTTAACGCCAAAAATAACAAGAAATTGGGTTCGGATTAACTGACATGAACGTGAAAGACGGGCGAGAAGATGGAGTATTTGCTTGTGACGCAGAAGTCCATGGGGTTTCCGGCAGTTTCTAAAAACATGCACGCAATGCATTGGGATGTTTTCTTGAATCCTCGGACTTAAAAGCTCGCACCTTCACGAAGTTAAGTGCTTCGGTCCGATTGCACCACTTTCCAAGCATATAAGCTGCGTCTAGATAGGCCGGATCTAGATATAGTTATTAGCTGCAAATTGGTGCGAGAAAGAAACGTTCCGGATATAACTTTTGTGTCAGACATACTGCGAAGCTTCTCAGTGCTGTAGCAGAAGAGCCTTGTTTCATTCTCATTGACAAAATTTATCTTGTTCTTTTCTCTGGATAGACGTGGCTCTCGTGTCTCTACTGCGATCCCGTTCTCTTCGGGGGACTCGGATTTCATGATGGCGGGGAAGACCTGCTTTATATATCAAGTCGAACTATATGCTATGATATGAATGTGGTATAATATTCTAATAACGATGCAAAAGTCGAGATAGATACTTGGAGTGATTTTATCATAATAAATATTTCTCTGCTTGATAAAGAAGGTAGAGAAGGATCGAAAAGGTCTTATTGGGCAGTGAATGGCAGCCCAATATCTACTATGTAGGCCTGCGGGGCTTTTTGCAAAACCCATGCAGGTCAAGTTCCTTAATAACCCACGTATCGCCACCCCAAGTCAATTTGTTGTTGAGTGACGCCGCTCTTCATAGCCCGACGTTGCTCTTCAGGAGTTCCTGACAAAAGCTTGTTCAATCTCCGAACATGGATCGTGTAGCCAATAATGGCGATTGCAAATGCAGCCACGCAGCCGAGCACTGTCAAAAAACATGTCAGTATGTTTATCCGAACCAGAGTGTATTAGTGGCAGAGAAAACTGACAGCATCCAAAAGCCGCATAATACCGAGGCGAGTCGTAATAAAGATAGCTAGTCCAGACATTCGATATACCACCAATGGCGTTCATCATGGCCACACCAGCTGCACGTTTGGGATAAGGTCGTGCCATGTGAATGTTCAGGGTTTTATAGAGCAGGATCTGAGGACCACTGCAGACGGACGGCATCAACATCATGGCAAAGTATCGCGCGCCGGTATTCAGTGATGTCATGGCAATAATGTAGACAACGACTGCAAATGCTAGGCAGATCATATGAATTGGGAAGATCATCGTTTTGCGCTAGATTGGGTATCAAGAAAGCGGTCAGCTTCCCTTCCAATCCTTCCAATCCAAGATGCACCGGGAGATTCAGAAAAGAAAAGAAAAACTTACGTCACTAATATACGAGATAATATAGAAGATAATGGCGGCCAATATATAAGGCGGAGCAGTGAGCAGCAAAGTGACATTGGAGCCATATCCCAGCGTGCCGACGATAGTTCTAATGCCGATATGACCATTAGCTGTCTATATATCGGGCAATTCAAATTAGGAGAGGGCAACTTACGGAAAGAAGTTCACAATCGAACCCATAGCCTGGCCCATTCCCATACACCATACCAAAACCCAGACCTTTGGATCCAGACATGCACGCTTGAATCCATCTGCCACCGAGGTCTCCTCGTGTGCTTCACCAGCTCCAGCTTCTTTTTCAATTCGCCAAACGGCAAAGTCTCGTTCAATTGGTTTGAGCAGACGAGCGTTGTGTGGGTATTCGGGCATGATCATTGCAGAGATGAGTCCGCAGCCAACTGTTGTGACACCCTCACTGGGAAAGGTCAGTAAAGCATCATTAGAATAAAGATGGAACGTACACAATAAAGAGCCACCTCCAACCGGCAATTCCGTAACGCCCGTTCAAAGTGAGACAGGCTGCGGCTACCAAACCTCCAAAGGCACTTCCAAGCATCTGGAACATAAACAGAGCCCCCAAACGCTTGCCGAGCTCCTGCTTTGTATACCAGGCGCTCATGAAATAGATGACTCCCGGAAAAAAGACTGCTTCGGTGATACCTAGCACGACACGGACTGCCAGGAGCGAATGGTAGGACTTGACAGCAGCGGTAGAGGCACTGACGCAGCCCCAGATCGTGGCTGCGCTGCAAATATCTTTGTGGTTATTAGTGAAACATAAACTTATTGGATGCCTTGTGTGGAGTCACTCACACAAGCCAGGGCGGGTTATTCTGGTCATAACCAAGTTTGACGGAATCTGAAAGGGAATGTACCCAGCTGGCAACTATTAGGTCTGGTCTAAAATTGAACGCAGCTACGCTTACCAAAAAGGATAGAAATCGCAGTAGCATAGTCGTTTGTGGTCATATTCAAATCGTCCATGATGCCATATTCTTTAGCTGCTGCCAGTGCGGATCGGTCGACATCTACCAGGGTTTGTTCGTTTAATCCTTCAATGCTTGACCTCTTGTTGAGATATTGGAGTCTTACAGTTAAGAATATAAAGTATGCCCATAATCGGCCTAGAATTGATGAGATTAGTTTCGTATTTTGGAGTATAGAGTATTCCGACTTACATGATAACCATATCAAGCTTGCGGACCATTTTGGTTTTCAGTTCCTGAAGCTCATCTGGACTCAAACCTCGGATGCTATCGGGCTTTTCGACCACTTCGTCAATGTTCTTATCTATGCCCTCGACCTCTAGGTGGGCAATGTCATCCTTGGCAATGTCATCTCCTAGCGTGGTGGACGCTACAACGTCTGTCTGGATTGAAGCCATAATGGCTAGCTGCTACTTGCGATTGTTGGATAGATAGCTGGACAGCTGTTGGATCGGGAGATTCTGGGTAATAAGTAGTAAGTTGAATTAAAATCATAGTCAGGTTTTTCTGCAGTTCTCGCTGAAAGTACATATACTCCATACCAAGACATGTTGCTTTTGACAATGGGCCGTCGGAATGTCCCCCGGAAGAAACCTTAGCTGGAGAATAGTGGTCCCCACGGGGGAGGGCTGCGCAAGCTTTAGGGCAGACGGAGCCTAACTCTGCCGTGCCTAGGCGGTTGGTTGTGCAAGGCGATAGGCTCGTTTTCCCGCCCTACTATCGATTCGCTCGCTAATTTTCCATTTTCGATATCAGCTGGCCACGTTTTTGCATCTCACGGCTGATTCAAGCCTCAAACACTGCATATTTGTCGAATGCCAAGCTAGACACTAGATAGCCAAGAGACTAGCGAGATTGTCTTACGTGTGTGTGTGTGTTCACTGTTCTTCGTTGTAAGTGGATGCCGAAGAATTCTATCCTTCGGGCATGTTCTTTAGCGAGCGTCTTCTGGTGAGTGGGAATTGCAGGTGTGATGTCGAATATAGGAACGTCTTTGGAATTGATATAGATACACTCATAATGGGTTCTCACGATATTTCTAGTCGGAGAGCTCTTCCAGGCGATAGGTAAGTTGAGTTTTTTAGGCCAATCGAGATATACTGCACAGATATATATATTCAAACACCAGCGTTTATCAACTTCAAAGGTTTCTACCTACATGATAGAAATCCGTCAGTTCCACCTCGCCTTATCTGATAAACTCAATGACCATCGAACGATTCATTTCTACTTAAGTGCTCAGAGGACTTAGTCACGTAGGTACCTCGGTAGTTAGCTAGGAAGATGGGGTATTTCGTCTCCTCGGAATGACTAACTGAAGAAGACAAGATTCATCCCGATATCTGAGTCTTCTAGATATTAAGACCCCATTCATAGTTCGGTGGGTATCGTCCATACCGATAGGAATAAGAGTTTCCTTGTGCGTATTCTACAAGACTAGTACGCTACATAGAACGTTTCAGGTGTCTCTTTGACGGCTTCTCACGATGGTGGTCTTCCACTAGCAGGAACGAGGATTGCCAGATTGCATGTAAGTAGTCTGCATTCCCCGCAACTCCTGAGGCCAGGGCATTCTACAGATGAAATGGAACGAAAATTATCTCAGGGGATGTCATATTGGCTGTTTAATGGCAAAGACTTTGGCGTACCAAGAACGTCTGCATGCTGGATTAATCTCTCCCTCCAACCGTTGGATCATTCTAGGATGTCAGCTTGCAAACAATGCAAAGTTGCCCAGGCAGTGTCCATCACGTAAAAATAACAAGAACTCCCGGTCATTTCCGATTCTTTTTTTCAGCCGACAAAAAAGTGGAAGGCTGGAAGCAAACAGAAAAAACGAACATATCAAAAAAAAAAAAAGATACTGGGCTGTGATTGGCCAGGCGCGGGAGAGCTCCCCGAAGAGCTGCCGCAGCCAATCAGACGCGGAGAAACAACCAAAAACAACAAACAGGCCCCACCGCGAAAAAAATCTGCCGCTCACCGAACTTGGCCCAAAGCGGGATAGCCGGGGATCCACCGCTGTCTATAAAAGCAGCGTTTCCCTCCCGCTCTTTGATTCTTTTTCTTCTTTCTTTTTTCATAGCGACTCTACTTCAAAGAATCATTTCATTAGTAGACGTCTTCTGCTGTTTTTTCGAAAATAGCCACAAATCCCACCCTTGCTGATGACCTCCATGTCCTCGGTGCCCTAAAGTGAAATTGTCGGGCTTGCTTCTTTTGAAGTTTGTCTGTTTTACTCCCGCCTCGAGTCGTTCCTTTCCGCGCTGTGTCTCTAGGGATACGCAGGTTGGACTGACTCCAGGGAGTGGTGATGATCTTTGCCTTGCTTCGGTGTCTTGACTTCGGTCGGCTGGACTTGGTGGGCGTCGAGGAGGTCTGAAAGGCCTTTGTTTACATTTTTCACCCCCATTAGCAGCTCGGCAAACCCGGGAGTCTAGAGGGAGTGCAGTGATATCCCAATCGCGCTTGTTTCACCTCTTTTTTGAGGTTGACAACCTGTTGTCGTATGCATTTAGATTCAAGTATGAACTACAATGAACTTGAGAAACCCCAAGACTCTTGAAATCAAGTAGCCGTGTCTGAATCGTAGAAAGATCAGTCCTTCGTAATGAAGTAATTCTCTGGAGGGCGCTTCCTGCCAGGCGTAACGAGAGGCGCGGCGCGTTGATTGATCTCGAAATTTTTCCTGGGGAAGTGAACGACCTTAAGACTTGCAAGATTTCTACGTCTAGTCGCGTTACAACTCACTTTTTATGAGGCAGTCAAATCTTACAGAATATTGACAAGCAATAGACACAGGCGCTGGTTACTTGGAAGTTGGAGATGTCCATCAAAATACGTAGGAAGGTCTGATTTGATAAGTTTGCGCAGATGAATTTTCGATCTGTGCAGTCATTTGTATAATGTGATATTTTCTCTATCATACATCACATGGGTATCATATCTCGTAATAATTCCATCGAAGCTATATCTACGATTGAGTCTCGCTAGTTGTCGTCGCTTCTGCCGTCTCAGACTTTCCCCCTTCGCCAGCAGCAGCAGCTTTCTTATGTCCCCTGCCTCCTCGCGTACGAGGCCCTCGTGTGCGTTTCTGAGTACCAGCAGGCTGTGAAGGAGTTGTCGACGGCGTCTGTGAGGGGGTTTCATCTGTCTTAGCTGCTGCCTTGACTTGTGATGGCGGATTCTTCCTTTCCAAAACCACCACCTGGCTCTGTGCCACAGTAACAGGACTAGCTGCGATTGCCTTTTGAAGCCCCTCTGCTTCGGCAAAGTCCACATATCCAAACCCCTTCTTCTTGTCAATCTCCACCTTGGTCACCTTGCCAAAAGCACTGAATGCAGTTTCGAGCAGTTCTTCTGTAACACCTTGTGATGGATTCGCATGCTTGAGGAATGCTTGTGTGGCTGTTGGTGACACAGCGGGTTGCTTGGCCTTTTGTTGCTTGACAGCTCTCGGTGCTCTCGATGACGGTCCTGGCAAAGTCGTAGCACTGTCGGTGGCTGGAGGGGGCGTATTCGACTCTCCCGATATCGCTGGGGTGGTAGGAAGATTGGGTTTGGAAGTGACGCTCTTGGGAGTATTGTCCTTGGCTGCTTTCGCTTTGGCACCTTTTGGTCCTGTTGGTAATGTAGGAGTCGAGGGAATCGATTCTGCACTGGCTTCTTCACTCTTCGCACGATCGCTTTCTGTGCTAGCTGCAGCGGCTTTTCCTCGGCGTCGGCCGCCAGATGGTGCGAGCCCCAAGTCTCGCTGCAGAATTTTCGCTGCGGCGCTAATGTCCCCTCGTTCTCGTTTACGCTCAGATGTAACAGCAGGGGCAGGTGTTTGTGCATTTTCTTTCGCGGGTGGCTGCTTAGATTTGGTAGTAGCTGTTGCTTGTTTGTTGGCGGCTTTCACAGCTTCCTTCGTAGCCTTCTCAAGTTTCGCTCCCGACAGAGGTTTCTTTTCAGGTGACGCGGGTGTAGAATCTGAAACAGTCTCTCGATCTGGTCTCTTCAAGAGCTTCTTAGCCTCAGCCTTCTCTGCCTTGGCCTCTTTTTCTTTTGCACGTTTAGATGATTTCCCCGACGCAGCGTCCTTGGCCTTGCTAGCTTTCTTGTCTTTGATAAATTGAACCAACGGGGTGATAGTCACTTCGTCCTCTTGTTCCTTCTTCTCCGTGTCGCCTTCGACTAGTGCCGGTTTCGTTATTGGATTGGTCAGACTTTCGAGGAACGCAACAAAATCAGGGTCCTGGTCAATGGTTCCTTGCCTTCCATCTTTCCTCGAACGACTTCCTGGTACTCGAGCGTAGGGAGCGAATTCGACAGAGGGCGGGCCGAGAAGCACGGCATCATTCGAGGTATTACGTGCATCATGAAAAGATGTACTTCTGATCTTTTCAGATAGAGAGGAGATCAAATCTTCCGAGATCACATGAACGTAGGCTCGAGCAGGACGAGATGGTTTAGCAGGACTAGTAGATATGAGGTCAGCTCCAAGAATGAATGATAATATAGGGTCAAAAGGCGTACTCTGTCGAGACTTTACCAGCCTTGAACTGATACCAGTCAACCTTGCCCTTTCCTATTTTCCAATCATCGCCCAAGCCCGTTTCAAATTCGGCGCGCGTGAGTCCGGGAGGAAGACGTCGAACGATCAGTTTTAATCTCGGTACAGGAGGCTTTGGAGTACTCTTTGCCGGTGCTGGGGTTGCGGCTCCTTTTTGCGTTGCGGTTATTGGAAGCTGAATGATGCCAGCTGCTTTGGCAACTGAAGGCTGTGCCATAGTCAGGTCCCTTGGGGGTGGTTAGAATGGAGAATAGCAAAACCGGGCATGTAGATGATGCCGCAGATGGCGGGGAAGCGTAGTAAGGCGTTGCGTCACGAGCTGCCTGGGTGCTCGTCTTCGTTTTTCTAGCTGTCTTGTTGTCTTCGAGAAAATAGAGAGACTGTTTCTTGAGTGTTTTCAACGAGTGGACAGACTAGTTGCCCACAAACTCGACTGTCATCGCCGACTGTTGTGCGAGGCAGGAACCCTTCTCAAAGGCAGTATGTACGGCGGCCCACACAGACCAGCCACGCTGCACCTGCCGTCACGGAGAATCTCCCCGCAACGGCATATCCTCACAGACACTGTCTACTCACTCACTACCCTGCACAGGCTGTTCATGTCTGTGGGGTCCAAGAATACAGCAATCATTGATTTATTTCTTTTTTGTTGCATCTTCTCATCTCATCTAGTCTTGTGCCATTTTGATTGCACCTACTACTTGCACTGCCTTCATTCAATCGATTAATAAACACCCCGTCGTCATGACCGACAAAGAAATCCCAGCACCGGGCCCAGCCAAGCTCAAACGAAATGCAGGTCCGGATGAATGGCTGGAGGCAGCAAAGAACTGTAAATACCTCTCAGAGCCTCATATGAAACAGCTATGTGATATCGTGAAGGAATTTATGATGGAAGGTTTGTGCAGACTCTTCCTGCTGCTGAGACAAAGCGCTTATTATTCTGGCAGAGTCGAACATACAACCCGTTTCCTCGCCTGTCACGATATGTGGTGATATACATGGCCAGTTTTATGATCTGCTAGAACTCTTCCGCGTGGCTGGTGGGATGCCAAACCAGCCAAATACCGAACCCCCAGCAACCTCTCCTCCAATTATAACATCCGACGACATCGAGCCCCCTTCGACGATTACAGATCCAAAGTTACGGAAGAAAGTGAAAAACGCAGACAGTTTGCAAGATAGCGACGATCGTGGTTCAAGGGAGCGGTCCGGCAGTGCATCGTCGAAAGAAAACACTGGACCTCCTCCAGGGAATTTCGTCTTTTTGGGGGATTACGTGGACCGGGGCTATTTCAGTCTGGAGACTCTGACTCTCTTATTGTGCCTCAAGGCCAAGTTAGTTGTTACTCAAAACCACTTCGAGAATCATCACTAACCTGCTCAGATACCCGGACCGTATTACTTTGGTGCGAGGAAATCACGAGTCGCGACAAATCACGCAAGTCTATGGCTTCTACGAAGAATGCTTTCAAAAATACGGAAATGCATCAGTGTGGAAAGCTTGCTGCCAGGTTTTTGACTTCATGACGTTAGGTGCTATTATCGATGGCAAAGTGTTGTGTGTGCATGGTGGGTTAAGCCCAGAGATCAGGACGCTCGATCAAGTTCGTGTGGTCGCTCGGGCACAGGAAATTCCCCATGAAGGAGCATTCTGCGATTTGGTGTGGTCTGATCCAGAAGATGCGGCCGATGTCGAAACATGGGCCGTCAGTCCGCGAGGAGCTGGTGAGTAGCGTCTCCCTGTTAGGAGTCTATATTTGCATGGCCACTGACTGGAGTCAATATAGGGTGGCTTTTTGGAAACAAAGTCGCAGAGGAATTCTGCCACGTTAACGATTTAAGTCTGATCGCACGAGCCCATCAGCTCGTTAACGAAGGCTACAAGTATCACTTTGCGAAACAGAACGTTGCCACTGTTTGGAGTGCACCAAACTACTGCTACCGATGCGGTAATCTGGCGTCAGTATGCGAGATCCGCGAAGACCTCAAGCCTACATTCAAGCTGTTCAGCGCTGTCAGCGATGATCAGCGACACGTCCCTGCGTCGAGACCAGGACGAAGCGAATACTTTTTGTAGAACATGATCTTTTTCTTTTCTTTTTTTTTTACGCGGCCACGATTCTGCCTTGTTTTCTGGATGAAGGGAAATGGTCTGCATGGAGTATGGCGCATGCTTGTTGATTGGTTGCAAATGAAAGTCAATCAATAAGATCGAGGTTATATACCAATTATGAATGTTAATTAACGAATTTTTCACGGTTTCCTGGCTTATTAGTAGTATGGCATGATTGTAACTAAATTGGTTGGAATTCGAACATTGAATAGTCAGCAAGTCAACTGCGCCTCATCACGTGGACAACCGGCGTTTTTCTTGAAGACTCATATCCCATCTGCAATTTATGGACTCCCTTCCACTTTCTTTGTTTAAAAATACTACATATTGGCCCTTGGTGTCAACATTCTTGATGCATCGTTCTTATCGGTTGCGAAGTCCCTTGCACAACAACCCCACATCACTCATCACTATCTAACAACCAGATGCCACCATTCGCAGCACAAATATTTCTCATTCGATGACAGCAAATCACCAACGATGACTGCACTTTGACAAGGAAGACGCATATAGATAATTTTCACGCATTCTCATCTCGGGAAATGGTCCAGGATGGGCCTCCGAGCCCAAAGACAAGTCACCCTAGGCCCGGCTGCTCCTGTCACGACAACGCTGTCACAAACCATATGCGCGATCCAGATAACAGCAGCAGCAGCAGCAGCATACCCAACCTACTCTTGACATGCGCACAAAATGACAGGGGCGGCGGGGTAAGCCTCAACTACGTGTTTGCAATATATTCAACGGCCAGATTACCGCCTACTTGGACAGCAAGTATTTTGCATGCAACGACATCCGGTGATGAAATTTATATGACAAGGCTGCAAACTCTCGCAGATAAAATATCCGACTCCCTACCGATATACACCTCGTGGGACGATGTCAGGTTCTCGCCATCATCCGATGAAGGTCACCAAATTCAATCTCTAAACATACCCTCGCATTCTTCTTCCTCCTCATCAGCAACAACCTCTGACTCTGGCTCTATCGCACGACAAATCGGCAGACAGAAGCCGCATTTCCTACTCAATGCCGCCTTACACGAGAGACACTGCATAATCGGGCATGGCAGTCTCATAGAAACGCTGCTAGTCGTTTTGCGCAGGCCTTGGTGTGTGCTGGAAATTTGCGTGAGTAACTTGCGCGATACAGATGTGCTCGAGAGCATACTTGTGTTTGCAAGGACTGCTCAAGAACTGGATTATAGCGGCTACTCTACAGCAGTGTTTCTTCTGAAATATGAGATTAGGGCAAGAAAACATCGCTGTCAGGCTATCACGCTTCGAACGGAATATTTCGGCAGTGATGTCTCTGAACCAAAGCGTCGGTCAGTCGGGGCGCATTCTCACTCATATGGAACGGAGGCCAATCTTTTCAAACACTCTTCTTCCAGGCAGGTGTATGAAATGTGCAACACGGTGTTTTTACCAAGTCTAAAGTCTTTCAACTCGTTCTGGATCCGCCTGATATGCGTGTCGGCTATTGAAATGGGGGTCAGCTTGACGTCAGTGATTAGTAGGCTATGTGATAAGAAACAGCAGAGCCTGCACAAGCAGCGGGCCAGTTTTGTGCCGGCTGGTGCTGGTACTGGTCGAAGGCAGTCGGAAGTCGAAACATCGTCTTTCCGCAGGAGTGAGTCCAAGGACGAACATGCATATAACAAGGGAGTTGGAGAGGAGGACGTTGTGGAGAAGATGTTAGAGGTATATACAGACGTTTTGAGAAGGGCAGGGGACTATATCTAGGGTGGACTGTAAATCCCTATCCCCAGACGATTAAATATTAGAAGTCCATAGCAAGTAAATCAGCATTTCACCTGATTAGGCAATCTAACTATCTAGCCAGTTGTCAATCACCACAAGCAAATCTCATTGTGCATCTGACCCCTGTCAATACATTGCAAATCCTATCTCGTTGCGATTAGTCTGTGCATGTCAAGCCACAGGAGGTGATATCTCACTCTTGTTTTTCTTGTGCATATATCACCATTCCTGCACCAGGATCTCATTAGTAATTGCATCGAGTTAATTATTCTATTGGAGTGTAATATATTATGCGTCGTAGAATGTATATGATATCCGTACTGCTATACTTCATACAATACGGTAATTACGCAGGTATTCAAATACGGTGTACTTACATCTCGGTGGATTCGGTGCAATCTCTACCGAAGACGGACAATGCCCCGATCAACTTATCGACGTACCACACTATGCGAAAGAATTTCACGAGCTAGTGACTATTGTATAGGTAAGCAAGAGCATTTAAGTGGACCTTTTCATTTTCGTGAGTACCGAAAACATAACAAGACAAACGTGGGTTATTTATTCGTTACATAAAATAGTAAGAAACAGACTCAGATCTTGAATTCAACAAAAGCGCGCGGGGCATTTTCAACCGAAAGGAGAGTCGCCAAGCTCGATGCGGACCGACTTGACTTGAGTGTAATTCTCTAGCGCATATTGTCCCAGCTCTCGGCCGAGACCAGATTCTTTGTATCCGCCAAACGGTGTCTGGTGGTGTGTCATGTTGTGCTGGTTGACCCAGACAGTGCCCGCCTTGATAGCTTTGGCTACGCGGATAGTTGTGTGAAGGTTCTTGGTGTGGATGCCCGCAGCCAAGCCGTATGAAGTGTCATTGGCGAGCTTGATAGCTTCCTCTTCGTCCTTGAACTTCTGGATAGTGCAGACAGGTCCAAAGATTTCTTCCTGGACAATCTTCATGTCGCCTGTGACGTCGGCAAAGATGGTGGGCTTAATGTAGTAACCGTTGTTACCTAGACGCTCGCCACCAGTAACAACCTTGGCGCCAGCCTTCTTGCCCTCATCAATGTAGCCCATGATACGGTCGAATTGGAGCTGTGAGACTTGAGGTCCCTGGAAGGTGCCATCCCCAAATGGGTCACCAACCTTGTTCGCATCCGCGCGGGCCTTGAAGGCCTCGATGAACTTGTCGTAGATCGCCTCGTGGACGAGGACACGGGAGCCGGCGCAGCAGCACTGGCCGTGGTTAAAGTAGATACCAAAGTTAATCCACGAGACAGCATTTTGTAGGTCCGCATCTGGGAAGACGATGTTGGGCGATTTGCCTCCAAGCTCCAGAGTTACCTTCTTGAGGTTGCTCTTTGCTGAAGCTTGCAGGACTTGACGACCGACCAAGGTTGAACCAGTGAAAGCAATCTTGTCAATGTCCATGTGGGAGGACATGGCAGCACCAGCGATACGACCAAGACCAGAGATAATGTTGATCACACCGGGAGGGAAACCGGCCTTCTGAACGAGAGTAGCGATGAACAGAGCAGACAGAGGAGTCTGTTCGGCGGTCTTGAGGACAACAGTGTTACCAGTAGCAACAGCTGGACCAATCTTCCATGCCCACATCATGGTGGGAAAATTCCATGGGATAATCTGGCCGACGACACCGACGGGCTCATGAATAGTGTAGTTCAAGCTGTGAGAATCGGTATCGATTGTCTGTCCAACAATCTTATCGGACCAACCTCCGTAGTAGCGAAGGGTGTATGAAGAGGACTGGACATCGCCCTTGGAAAGAACTGTAGGCTTGCCATTATCCAAGGTGTCAATACCGGCAATGGTATCCTTATATTCTTCGAACAAATCGGCTAGCTTTGTCAACAGTCGCCCCCTCTCGGTGGGTGTGATATCCTTCCATGGGCCGCTGAGGGCAGCACGTGCAGCCTTTACGGCGATGTCGACATCCTTCTCGGTAGCTTCGTGGACGCTGGTGATGACTTTCTCGTCGTGTGGGTTGATGGTCTCGAAAGTCTTGCCGTCAACACCCTTGACGAACTCATTGTTGATGAACCTGTCGAGGAAGATGTGTTAGTAGATATTTCGAAGAAAATGGATTGGCAGAAGAGCAGCTCGCTCAACAAAGGGCGCAGAACATACAGGCCAAGAGGCTGCTCATATTTGATCCCGTTAGGGAGAGTGATCTCTTGAGAGAGAGCCATGATGAAACCGAATGATTGGAGGGACGATGATCAGGACTGGGCGAATGGAGGAAGAGGAAGAAGAAGAGGAATACGACGAGGGAAGGGAGGGGAGGGGCCGGCTTTTATCAGAAAGAGGAGGAACGTAATGTATGTATCACCGAGCTCAACCGCGTACTGGCAGATTACATACCATACATAGCTGTTACGTCAAGTGGATAGGAATCATCCAATCAGCGTGTCCTATTTCCAAGCAGCCCACTTCCAAGGGTCTAGAAAGGGAAAGGCCCGAGATCCTCAAGGGTCAATGCGGGGCTCGCTGCGAACCCCGCACTCGTACACGTATTACAGCGATTGTTACATAAATTACGCGGTTTATTACGATAATTACTAATACACCTTCCTTTTAACTATACTATGCTTATGCTTATTTTTGTGGGAACAGTATCGAGACGTGACTTGTTCAACTGGTGTAACCCATAACTGTTGCATATTGCATAGTGCATAGTGCATAGACCTGAACCTAGGTCCTGGCCGGCAAATAGCGGTTTAGACTCCGACGCTATGCGGGGTATATATATGCGTATTTAACCCAAGATCCGGGAGTCTTTGTTCTGTCAAGACGCCTGAACAGGTTGTCTGATTTACAGACGGCTAGACTGCTAGTAGATAGGTGCGGCCTATGCCCACCCCACACTATATCTGTCTACTTCAAGTAGTTTAACCCGGTGGGTGTTTCCCGACGGAATTGACAAAAATCGCACGGAATGTCGGAAAGAAGACTGCCATGTTTCCGCCAAGTCAGTCTGGACTCTTTACAGGTTTTGATTCTGTGATGACGAACCGGGCCAAAGGCACAGTTAAGCAGGCTTGCAGATCAAAAGAACCTTGGGGGATTCCTTGCTGAAGCATACATGTGAACAGGTAATGCTCGCTACATTGGCCAAGACCTCATGTCGCCACGCATGGATGCTTCCAATAAAGCCATTGTATGCAAGCATTCTGCTTGATGCTGGAAACTTATTCCGGGATCCATGGATGTTGAATGCCACGTCTCTCAGCCCCCACACTAGGTGGCTAATCATAGAGGGAGAGCTTTCGATACGTTGCTGGTTAGATCTGAGATTATAAGAATATATTAGATTAATTAAAGAATAGTGACTACAATACTAGCACTCCGTACTTGTGGGGTGTCCGATAATGCTGGCTTCACTATTTCCCTTTTAGGTAATCTAGAAGAAGACCCACAAGCCTCGGCAAAGCCGCCAACAATACGAACTCGGATCCCTAACAACAGTATACAAGTAACAGTGTACTCGCACCTAGCATGAAACTGTAGGTATTAAACGAAACAAAATGTGATACGTCCGATTCATATCACAAGCCTGCACTGCACGAAGTCGAGTAACCATGCAATAATCCCATTAAATATGCATTGCAGTGTTCCTGCAAAAGTACTCCGTACAACAGATGTGAGCTACCCATATAAATGCATATAAAAGACATCGTACTACTAGCTACATAGTTAACCAGTAAATATCGACTCAACAGTCAATAGTAAGCACTTTAATGCAGGATGAGCTGGTCTGGACCGTGCGCTGTCAACAAGCTCAGCCGCACCGATCTGAAAATCTCACTCCACCCAAGCTCTCCCAGATCAAACTACGGTATCGGGAGAGATACTTAGCAATAATATCATCTCCCGAGCACTAAAGAAAATCCATGACTCGATATCGGTCTTCTCTGGGACCGTCTTCAGCGGTGGGGCTTGCCCTGGGCCTCAACGTGGTTGCGGCGCGGGCCGCCGAACTGCCGCTGGCCCAACATGGCCCCGAAGCGACCTTGAACAACTCGACCCAAGTCACCTTTGACCCCCTGGGTGTTGCAGCTGTGCTGCACAATCCGCGCGCCAGTCTGAGTGCCGCCAGACTGTACACTCAGTATGACCGCGGCTTCTTCATATGGCCGCATACCATGATGATGGGGGCGACCCTGATCCCCGTGAAAGTGCTGGTCGAGCATCTGACCGCAACTTTTCAGTCTATCCATCCCGCCATAACATTATGTACCCAGGACACGCAGAATTTGCCGGTTGTGTCCAATATGGTCTTCAAGGAGTTCCCGCTTGATTTCAGTAATATGTGGCTGGGTGATGTGATTGCCTACAAATCGTCTTCAATCCCAGGCAACGACTTCATGGTTGTTTGCATGGACGACGAAAACAATGGAGGACGAACACACGGCCTCTCTAAGATGACAAGTTGGCTAGGATGTTCGGCTCTCAACCTCATCTCCCTCATCAATGGCCTCATCATTGCAACTGGAATTGTGCTCGGTGTGCTCAGCGCTGATATCTGGGCACTGACTCTGTTCTTTTTCTACGGCACACACTGGCTGGCCGGACTGGCCGTCTCGACAACATCCCTGGTTGCCCCACAGAAGATGACTATTAAGCCAGACGAAACTCCCCGTTACGCCATCTACCAGCGTCCTGCGGGCGGCACTGTGGTCTTCAAGGGTTCTCAATACACCATGGAAACCTGGGCCCGAAGAACCTGGGAATTTGACCGCAAGTGGAAGAATAGCTGTCTACATTGGTTCTGGACCATCACAGGCACCATGTCCGCCATCTGCTCTGTTGCATGCATGGTCAACATGCTCGGATACATGCAATTGGCCTTTCTGGGACTATTAGTCTACGCCTCTCTAGCCGAAATTGCAGCAACCCGCATCACACGCATTTTGCAAGGGGAGGCAAAGGCGCTTGATCGGATATTTCCAGTTAAAGATAACAAATATCGCACAACAGGGATTATTAGGGCGACTGTTGAGGCCGAGTCAAAGTATCGATTGAGTGGCTTGGATTGGGTTGAGCTGGAGCGAATGCCACCTGTTCCGATTTTCAAGGATATGCAGGTTTTGCTCGCAAGTATTAATGAATATCAGACAGCGGTTGAGGAGGGGAAGGAGGTTGTGCCTGATAGCGGACCGCAAGACCATGAAAAGGTGGTCAAGGCGTTGGAGAGATTTGCTGCAAATCGGACGGAGGATCCAAATTTAGTTACGCGTATACAGGATGAGACGAAAGATGCGTTGAAACAGTGGTGGCTGAACAGAGAAGATGCTACGTCAATTACTGAGAAGGTTGCTCCTCCTTTGGTCTGATTAGAAGAAGAAAAAAGTTGCTCAACAAGAGAGGAACCAGGGGGTTTCAGATATATCTGATTTTCAAGAGATATTGAGGGAATAATAGACTTTCGGATTGCAATCAAATTTGCCAGTATAAAAGGAAGGAGGATCAAAGTGAACGGTTGATTGAGTAAAAACACCATGACACCCTGTTGCTTATGGAAGGCCGCCTAATAAGGTAACTAGATACAGCAAACCGTAGGCAACCGTTTCAATTCGTCAAAATTGACAAACTCCCAGATTGCGCCATCTTACATATGAGACGCCATGGGTTTGCCCCAGCGGTGAAACATTAGTTTTCATTTCCCCAACGGAATATTATACGGAAATTACCAATATACAGGCCACCGCCTAAGGCTAGCTTTGTACGTTGCTTTCTAGATAGATGCTGGATAATGCAAATCTTTCCCTCTCCCGACAAGTTCATAGTACAGAATGGACCATATATTTTTCCTTCTTCTAATGTTTGCCAGTTGGCGGTCTAGTTTGCCTTGATCATCCATACTACGACCAATGCTTACTACGGAATAGTCAGGATCAGGAGTAGGAAAAACACAACTGCGGCAGGCTTCATTCAAGACCGGTCAACTGACTAGTCGATCAACTAGTAAGACAGATGGACTGAAGGGAATAAAAACGAGGGGAATAAACTAAAAATCAAAATAATGTACGCCAACAGGCATCCTCTCGCACCAAGGCGGCCAAGAGGTGAGACATATACACGGGTAATCCCAATTCTTCGAGACTATAGCTCAATAACAGGCATAACATTCTATAGTTCCAAGTGGAAAGAAAGAAAAAGGAAGTATGCAAGATAGCCAAGTAAAATTACAAAGCCAAAAGTGCCATAGCAACCAAAGCACCGAGACCCGAAACAGCACCAGCGCGGTTTGAGCTAGCAGCACCAGTGGTTGAGGAAGAAGAAGCAGAGCTGCTGGTGGTGGAGCTAGTGCCGGAAGACGACGCAGTAGTGGTATTTCCAGGTGAGTTAACCTCGTTGTTGGCAAGAACGGTGAACGCGAGACCGGTGACAACGTTGCCCGAGGCGTCATATACGGTTTCAGTAAGTTTAGTTGTAGAAACAGTAACCAATGCACCAGAGGACACATTTGTAGTATAACCTTTATCGATCAATGCATCAATTCCGGAAATACGAGTTGGGACGTCAAAGTCTTTGGTAATGTTGGAGGTGATGGCGTCAGGGTTGCAGATGGGGGCTTCAATTGCGTCTTGGGTAGCGTTGGATGTAGTAATAGCAGTGACATCGAGCTTGTCATACTGGGCCTTCAGGTTTTCGAAATCGGTGAGAAGAGAAATAGTTCCGTTGCTGTTGACTTGGATGAGTCCGTACTCGTTCGCCTCCTCGTTCCATTCGTAAACAAGAGCACCAGAAATGGCTTGAGTCATGTTGGATGAATAAATAGACTGAATCTCGCCAAAGGTTCGCGGCTTAACGGCATTGCAGCCAGTCTCCGAGAAGAAGACGGGGATGGAAGCGTTTGTAAAGTCCTCTGTGAGCACATTGTAAGTACTGGAGGTGTAGGTCGCGTCACCGCACCATGAGTACGAGTTGAGGCCGAAGAACTGCGAAGCAGAGTTGGTTGAGTTGGTGAGGTTGCAAGACAAGTAATAAAGAGAGTCGACCAGCAGTGGGCGGACATCGGCAGCGGAGTAACCAACAGCGATAGAACGGTTGGAATTCTTGCTGATGTAGTCATTCATGTCACGTTGAACAGCCTGATGGTGGAATTAGTCAGTTTTTCCTCCTTTTTTGAGAGAGAGAAAACATCAACGAAGCAAGACGTACTCTGAGATACTGGGGGACCTCCTCGGCACTATCCTGGCTGATGACTTCATTACCGGAGAAGAAACCAATAACGTTGGGGTAGTTCTTGAACGCCTCGATGACACCGAAAACTTGTTTCATGTAAATCAAATTGTACGATTCCCATGGAGCTTCGAGGTTAAGGGAGCCATTCTCGAGAGGAGAGTTGACATCGAGAACCATGTAGATACCGGCAGCATTGAAGATGGAAACGCATTCGTCGTGGTTAGCGGAAGGAGCCAAGTTGTATACACGGATGCTGTTGATCTGAAACACGAGAAATTTAGCAACGGGCTGAAAAAGGGAGCATCGATCATGTACATACACCGAGGTATTGCATCAGGGCGGCATCACGCAAGCAAGTGGCCGGGTCGCTGAGAGGGTCGGATGTGCCATTGAAGCCAGACGAGCCGCCAGGTTGGTAACTTTCACAGTCGTTAGCGAATACGATGCGAGGAGCGAGGAATACACTAACTCGACACCAATCAGCTGGAAGCGGTCTCCAGTGACGCTGTCGACAAAGTCCTTTCCTTCAACATTGAGTGGGTTGACTGCGGCGACGGTGGAAGCCAGGCCACACACGGCGGCGAATAGTTTTGCGTACGACTGTAGATGCGAATGATCTGTTAGCTTCCTTCAAAAGGCGCATGGCGTAAATTACGCACTGGAATCATCGTGTTGGATCGATATTGTAGATGAGTAAGTCACTAAACAGAATGAGGGATACACGGTGTAAAGAGGCTGATAAAATCGAAAGTCGAGTAAGTTGCAGATGGACTGTTGAGTTGTTAACGAGTGACGAGTTGCTGGACAAGCAGCAACAAAGAGAGCGAGCGAGCGAGTGACGTGAAAAGGCAGGAACTACCCTGGACAAAGCGAGGAAGGAAGGAGGAGGAGGAAGTTGAGCGGGAGGAAGTAGTAATAATAAATGCATGAAATTAACGGCAGGAGCGATGGAGCCGCAGAGGGGGGAGCGGCTGCCACCAGCCAACCCCCAGCAAGAGCACGCCCAAGCCCGAGGCAGGCACAGACAAACCGCTAGTTGTGCCAATAAAACTCTCTGCTTGCAAATTGATTAGATTTCTGACACTAGTCTGCGACACTATGGGGCCGCCAGTGGGGAAAAAAGTCCTGGCATTCTTGATGACGCCGAGTTGTCCCTTTTAACCCCCGAGCCTCCCCTTTCTATGCATCGTTCTGTCATCGAGCATCATTCGGATTGCAGGAGTTATTTTGTCTCACATACGGAGTATCTATCTCCAGCATACATGGAAGTGACGGTGCATATGCAGGTTTCAACATTCAATACCGACAGTGCCGACACTCCCGTTTGGACCCAACTACAGTACCGAATCACATACTACATACTACTGCTTACTACTCCGTACACAGCCACCCATTCTGCCCGACCAAATGGCAAAAACGATGATCGCGGTGAAGGATGTGCAGTTGATCAATGGTAGGCTGGTAGGAACTTGGAAGTAGAAGGTGCTACGCTGACTAAAAGTACTCCCCTGTCGATCCAAGCCGCAAACAAGAGGCTCTTCCCATTGGCCGCTAAATACGAAACGACTCACTTTTGTTTCAGCCGCCGGGCCAATTGGATAGGCGTTCTTCTGTCGCAGTTTATGTTGGGAGTAGCAACCATACGAACCAGCAGGATCGATCCAACAAGATCAAGCATTTCTTAATGGCTTTCTTAATCCATGCCCTAAACTGAATACAGTACATATCGCTATCGCTACTATCGCTGTGTGAAATTTGAACTGAAGACTGTCTGTCGGCATATTAATTAACCTGTAATCTTATTATCGATAAGACAGAAGTCGATAAGATAAGCATGGATTTATCGACATTGCTACGTATTGTATACATGCATAGTGTAAAAATGCAATAGAATCCTCCCTATCGACGCTTTCGAGTGCTAATAACTGCTGGCTCAAATGCGTCGTCGTCATCGTCATCATCAATATCACTCAACTCCGTGAATCCTGCTCTAGCGGAACGCGCTGCATTACGCCGTGTGCCACTAGTCGAAGTGTCCTGCGATGCGAAATTCAGAGTCGTCTGCTGTGTAGACTTTGCTCCTCCACGGCCGCTACGTCTTGTCGATGATGCCCCCGCCGTCACCGATGATGGCGCTGGAGATGGAGCTTTCTTTGCGCGACTTCTCGATGCTGCTGTCGTGCTTGCTGCTGCTGGTTGTCGTGTATTGCGCGTTGTCTTGGTGCCGCGTTGTGGGACAAAAAGTGCTTGAGAGCCACCGTCATCTGATATGGCTGCGTCATCCTCTTCCATCGAATCATTAACCATGATTACATCTTCATCCTCATCTTCATCATCATCATCAGGTACAGCCACAGCCTTCTTGCCTCTGCCTCCTCGCGATGCAGCAGCTCCTTTGCCGCTGGTAGCAGTAGTAGCAGATTTGCGAGTGGTGCCGCTGGCTGCGCCGCGTCCACCACGTCCTCTTCCCCTACCGCGAGTTGACGTTGTGCCTCTTTCGGTGCCATCTTCGGCAAGATCTTCCTCAATTGGATCACCGCCTTCATTATCGGAATGTATCAGCGCTCCAGGTTGATCTTCCCACGGTCCATCAAACTCCGAGTCCCAGCCGTCTGGCTTAGGCTTAAATTTCTTTTGCCCTCGAGTCCTCTTCACTGTGCCTTTAGAAAACAACTCCTCCATTTGCCCACGATATTTCTCCATAGCATTCCGTAGTGATTGATGTGCCTCATCCTCATCTTCGATGTCTGCATCACGTTCCAGGTCCATCAGATGCTTAATTTGGTTGTTCAGCGACTCATTCACAAACATTTCCATGGCATGCTTGTCATCTTTGTCAACAAATTGAGATACCGCATCACCAAAGAGATTTTGAGGAAGAATAGTCAGCGACTGCGCGGTGAGTAGTTCGCGTACTAGTTGCTCAACCTTGACTGTGTCAAGTGACGATAAATGGGACATGGCTGTCTCGGTGGCCAGATCGTCAGCTTTGCGACTCGTGGCGGCTTTCTTCTTTCGGTGGAATTGCACAACATCGTTCACGTTTGCTACCTTTCCGACGAAACGATTGGAAAATCGCTGTGGATTTTCGCAGTCAAAACTACCACCTTCAGGTGTAGATGTTTCCACGCGGAGACGAACAAGGGGAAGGGGGATTTCTGGCTCTTCGTCATCTCCAATGTCATCTTGATGTGTTTCCAACCATTGTGCTTTCGCTTCTTCAATTAAGTCTTCGACATAGGTCATCAACAGGCGGGTAACTTCGGTTCGGTTGTTCTCTTTTCGGGCCAACTTCTTGGCCGTTTTGTCTTCAGACAAAACAATTTCCTTCATGACAAATGGTCGTACCGTTTTCAAGGATATTGGCTCACTCTCAAAGTCCCGCCCGGTGATGGATAGAATCGCTACCTGTTTAGTGACAGCTTCGCCTGGTACTAGCGATGTAGCCACCGAGGATCCTGGTTGCATCACATGGAAGTGCGTTTCAGGGTTCAGTTTTGGATCAATGATGCATTCGTGTTCATGGCCCCAGATGACCAGATCGAGAAACTCGGGTAGGAAGTTCTCGGGTAGATATCCTGTCTCGGTGTGTGCGTGGTGATTTTGATGGACGCAGATCAGATTAAACCAGTCGTCCTTCTGGATGGAAGGCTGAAAAAACTTGACTTTGCCATCACGAAATGTTCGAAACAGTCGCTCATCCCGAACATTGCTAAGACCATACAGAGCGAGTTTCGTGCGGCCTTTTTGGAGTAGGACAGGCTTGACCTGGATATTATCTGATTCTGGCGTCCGTCCGTAATAGTTCAACAGTCCTGAAACCTGTAGAATATCCAATGCTGCTAGATGGCCTTCTCCAGATGGATCATCGTGATTCCCATGGATGGAGAAAACGGGAATTGCAACATTGATATCGAGATCTTCGTAGTTAACATGATTGAAGGCCCCCTGGAAATTCTCACTGGCGTCGCTGAGCAGCTCCAATTCGCAGGGTTTGTCACCCAGGCAGTTCATGCGTAACGAGCGCATCACCTGGTACATGGATTTTCTCGATGGCTTATTTTCATGGAAGAGGTCTCCCGCAAGAAGGACCATGTCAACATCGCGTTCTTTGGCAAGACACATGATTTCATGAAAGCTCTTCCAGCTGTCATCACCCCGGACAGGGTCGCGCTCGTTGTACCCAACATGGTTATCCGTTGAAACCAGAATGCGAATCGTGTCGGCGTCTATTGCTAGTTAGTAGTCATTCTTTAGATGGTGACATCTCAACTTACCTCCTAGAGGTGGCATTTTGTAGACACCACTTTTCTTCTCGGTGTTATGAGAAGAGGATGCTCTTGCTCTTTCTTGAGTTGACTAGTCGCCGTCAGGGACGGGTGCTGGCTGCCTGGCGCCTTCTTGAAATCCCTATTGGCTCCAGCAATGGCATGGGTTACTGGAACCAAGGAAGCAATTTATGATGGGTTAGTCGGCTATGACTTTGATTTGATTTTTCTGTATGTGATTTGCTTTGTCTTTTTGCAGAGTCATTCTTTCGCGTTCGCCACGTGACGCGTGATGCAGCAAAATGGTTGGCTATCCGTTATCCGTTTGTCTCAGGCTCGTGTATGCTTTTTTTCATGCGAGGTCATTGATAGCATCTACAATACGTTGAGTCCATAGCTGCAGTGGAAATTGTGTAAAAAATGCTTGCTAGGATTCATTCTATTGGTTTGTGTGAAGGTAAAAAATTCATGACTGTTTTACTATGCAAGAGCTCTCTATACAAGGCCAGTTTGCGGGTGGATTTTTGCGAGTAGTGAAATTTTCGTATATAAAAGCCTGCCACCAACCCGTTACT
Organism: Talaromyces albobiverticillius; assembly: GCA_023721895.2. Taxonomy (NCBI): domain Eukaryota; kingdom Fungi; phylum Ascomycota; class Eurotiomycetes; order Eurotiales; family Trichocomaceae; genus Talaromyces; species Talaromyces albobiverticillius. Next base: position 2,623,881 of record JAMBUR020000004.1, read on the forward strand.
TATTTTCCATCATCTCTCGAGCTGTATATTCAACATTATCACCTTGTTTATTGAATTGGTGGCATATAAAATTCTATGGAGGGGAACGTCCGATAACACCCGCCGTTAGTCATCGCCGACTAGCCTCTCCTTCCTCTCTGGTCCCTCGCCCTTGCCTTTTCTCCTTCTCCAATCACCGATTCTTCAAACTCCCCCTCCCTCACCCTCAGGTATCGCCGAAGCCTTTAGACAAACAACCTCCATTCCCACGCGCATCGCCCTCTAGCCATCGACTGATCCAGCACCCTTTCTGGTCAGTCGCACTTCCTTTGCTCAAACTCTACACCAAAACGTTTATGCTTTCAGAGCCTACTGTCGTCTCGCAAACTCCGTCTTCCAACGCCAACCCCGCCCCCTCTACAAACTCTTCCCAGCATGGCAATGACCATCGTTGTGATGAACCGGTCTTCGGCAGTCTTCCCAGTGAAGATGTCGAGGGCCGGCACCTCAACGACGCGTCGAGCGCTTCGCCTTCTTCCGCCCCAGCAGGAGTACGCGGGATCGACGAACCGCTATTGCGGCGATTGAGCAGCACCGACAACGATGCGGTCATTGCATCATCGCCATCGTCGGTCCGTAACGGGCTTGTAACTGATGGTTCACAAGAAGATGCCTTCCAGTCTTCTCCGACACAAAAACAGTCCAAAGTTTACGTCTTGCGAGCAAAACCACGCCAATCTCTTTCAGATCTTCCAAACGGTACGCTCATGCCATGAAGCCCAAATATCGTTTCTGTTACTAATATGTATTCTCAGAGGTTCTTACGCACATCTTGTCTCACCTACCCCCAGCTGCATTGACAGCCGTCACACTCGTCTCCCGTCGATTCCATACGCTGGTGACAACTCCTCATGCTTGGAGAATTGCGTTCGCGCGCTACTTTCCGGGTCCCTGCAGCATTGATGAAGAAGATGTCGCTTCTGATGACTGGGTATCAGATAAACGATCTTTCACTAGACTGACAGCTTTGGCTTCCTGGCGGAGCGAGTACATTCTTCGAACCCGACTCTTGCGCTCTCTTGCTAGAGGAAAGCCGGCAACGCCTTCCTCGCCTAGCAGGCACAATGCTCGTGCTGGTGGTATCCAAGCAGGTTCAGCTCTTGCGACTTATACCTCTCAGCTTCTCTACCCTGTCAGCCATATTGATGCCTTGTTCAATTTCAACAATACCAAGAAATCTCCTCTTTTCATTCATGGAGCGGCAGAGCAGGGCGTTGCTTCAATGAGCGACCCCTCTCTTGGTAAGACGGGCATATGGGGTCTTAGTGCTCATCAGCTTTTCCAGCACTTTGCAGACTTGTATACAGGTGAAGCAGAGTATGGTCTGGGGGCTGGTGACGTGGTTGGGCTCCCTAATTCCATGGATCTAAGTCAGCCTTATGGCATGATCTATGGTGAAGGATGTCCTCAAGGCCGGAGCTATTTTCTATCATCTGATGAGCATCGGGGCCGCTTTCTCAGTTATTCCGAACTTGAATCAGAACCTGCTCTGGGCATTCCTGCTCTCAACATGATCACGACTGGCGTCAGTTCAGTATGGATTGCCAAATCTCCCAATGTTTTGAAGATGACAAATAGCATGATAGGTGTTCTATCTGGCTCATCGTCAGGTATCTTGACTGCTTATTCTCTTGGAACGAGTCCCGTCCATGACCGCCGGTTTGACCGCGGCCAAGTCACAGCAAAATGGGTACTCAGCCCAGGCGTTCCAATTATCTCCATCGCAGTAGATGAGAGCTTCTCTGCAAATCGATATTCTACTCGGCGTATTTGGGCTACCGTCTTGAACGCTCTAGGTGAAGTTTATTATTTGACAGAGCTTCCAACTCCTTCAGAGTCCCGTCCAAAAACCTCCCCTGAACAAGCGGAAAGACTGGCCTGGAAAGCCGGCCGCAGTGTTCGCTGGGAACTTGTCGAAGCCACTCGTCGTGTTGCTCGCCCGGACCCCTTTAACAGAGAGTTGGTTGATGGCAGTTATAGTCCACGCTCCTCCGCTGATTCAATGGGGTTGAGCGATGAGCAGATTGCAGCAGAAACCAGAGAGATCGAGAAATTCCTTGCGTTCAAACCCAAGCATTTCCGTAAAGTATGTGAAGGCTGGGACATGCGAAGACAACTCAAAGTTGATTTTGCTGGTGACGATTTGCATGGAGCTGGTGAAAATATTTTTATCATCCAATACGGGTTTGACCAAAGCCAACGTGCTTCAATTCGTCGTTATGTTCGGCAGAGGACGGCAGCCGAGGAAAATACAACTATGACTGAAAGCTTTCAACAATTCCCCAGTCCGAAGTTACCGACCTCCCTGTTCGGTGGACCAAGTACATCTCAAATGACTGAATCTGCAAGTCTGCCTCGGTCTAGAGCTTCAAGCCATGTTGATAACAGCATGTCAACCACTGCAAATACCGAATGGAAAACGACCGATTTCGTCTTCGGTGGTTCTAAGTCTTTTCAACTGACCGCAACTGCGATCGATATGTCCACCCTAGCAGTGCTCACTGTGGCTGAAGATCCTCTCCTTGGAATGTCCAGTAACTCTACTATGTCGTCGCCTCTTTCTTCGCCATTGCCGCATATGAATACTTCGATTTCTGAATCCGGAGTACCTGGCCAACGATCCCGTCTCTTGGCTGTAGGTACTGACAGCGGTTCCATTTATCTTTGGAACATGCGGGCTCCAACAAGCCGTACTTCTGGGTTGGTCAACTCTGTCTCTCCGGTCCGAATCATCTATACAGAATCACCTCAGGTCTCATGCCTTGCTTTGACGTCTTTGTATCTTGTACATGGCGGAAACGACGGGTTGGTTCAGGCCTGGGACCCATTGGCTTCAACAACAAAGCCAATCCGGACGTTGCACTCTAGATTCTCGTCCCGTGCTCGTCGTCGTCTAATCCAGGCAGAAGCATCAATTTTAGGAGTTGGAAACAATTACTTTGCTGCGGGTGCAATCTGTCTAGATCCGGATCCCACCGTATTGCGAGGTGTTGTTTCTCTTGGGACACATGTTCGATATTGGTCGTACAGTTCGTCTGCTGCTGATGAGTACAAAACTAACAAACGTCGTCTACGACGATCCCATCGGGGCAGTAATGCGTCTGCAGAGGGTCAACGTTTTACCAGCACTGGTCGAGGTGCCTTGAAAGAGTTTATTGAAGACGAACATGATGAAATGAAGCGGCAGGTTGTTGAGGATCAGAGACAAAGAGAGCATTTCAGTCACCGATTTGGAACAGACTTACTAGGACCCGACGCAACCGAAGAAGAACTCCTTGCCTACGCCCAGTTGCTGAGCACAGAGAGCTGGAACAGCGATGCAACGAAACGTCAAGACAGTGGGGATAGCACCGTAGCCAGTAGTGTATCTAGTGATACAATTGCTGCTCAAAATAGCTCTTTTCCGCCGCGTGAGTTTTCATCGTCATCTTCACCAGCTCTTGAGACTGTTGAAGAAGAGCTCGCTCCCGACATTGCGGAAGCAATACGCTTAAGTTTACTTGACGAAACTCCAAGTTGGCCCGACCATCAGTCGTCAAGCAGTTCGATTCCAATCAAATATGAAAAGGGGGTAAAGTCCGATCGCCATCGGTCAGATAATTCCCCCCCAGAGGCCGAGCGCAGCAATCAGCAAGAGATGGATGATTTAGAGTTTGCCATCCAGTTGAGTCTCGCTGAAGAGCAGAGCCGCGAGGAGGCTAGTGTCCAACAGGAGGAGGAATTTCCAGCATTGCTACCCACTTCGTATGGTGGTGATAGCGTTGACAGAAATAAAGGGAAAGGAAGAGCGTGGTAGTTCAATTTTTGATTTTTATTATTCGATGTTAATTTGTCTTCTGGGACCTATACTGTCCGCTAATTATGTTTTCAGTCTTTGGAACTTACTGCACATTATATTCAGTGATTACTTTCAAATTACAGATTTTGTTGATATATTCAAGCTGCCGAGTAGTTGCGGTGAGATTGACACCAAGACAGATGACGTCTAAGCTGTCTACGAGTATAGGCATAATTCTATTTTGCTTCGGCGAAGAACGCTTCCACCCAGCACTTGAGGATTGGCTCCATTATGCAGGTGGCATATTTGATGTCCCATTTTACGAGAACTACAAGTAAGCATCCATGGATATAAAGAAATGCAACGTTATCGCTCGTTTTAACTTCCCCTGCTAGTCAGATGTGTGAATTATTAATGCAAATAAAATCAATGTCGCCTATTACTAATATCTAGGCAGCAGAGCCTCAAATAAAGCATACCTAAGAGAAGAAAAAACACGGGATGGTTCTAAGAGTGAGCATCTTCGGCTTTACACTTTATCGCCGTCTCGGAGATCCTCGATCTCTTCCGGCTTTGTGATCTTACGCCGAAGCCCTAGGTTGGCCAAGATTGGAATGCTCCAACCTCCATATACCGCTCACTGCAAATGTACAAACTATAAAGTCTGCGTCATATCACCTATTTCTGTACTCAGAGGAACAATAATGTGAATTTACCACTCAAAAGCAAAAATGGTTCCTACTATCAAGAACGTAGCGCTTGCCGGGGTTAGTAAGGCCTGTGGAACTTGACCCCCAATATCTTGATCAGCACGTCGAGGCTAACAATATTTGAGGCTACCGGCAATCTTGGCTCTCAAACGCTCACTGCGCTGCTCGCTCTCGGGTTCAATGTTACCGTTTTGAGTCGCACGCCCAAAGAGTTCCCTGCCGCTGTCACCGTGAAGGTGGTTGATTTCGGCTCGATAGAGTCTCTGTCGGCAGCTGTCAAAGGCCAAGATGCGGTGATTGACAATTCATATACGCAAGACGTTGATACGGCGTTGCGGCTTATAGATGCCGCGGTTGCAAGTGGTGTTTATCGTTTGTAAGTGTATCCTCGCTCTTTGTCGCCTAGGTTTGGTTTTGGTTTGTTCTCATACCACTTTAGCATCACAAGTGATTATGGACTGGACCCGGATATTCCGGCTATTCATGAAATGCCAGTGTTTCAACGCAAAGGGGCATTTTATCGTGCCGTCAAGGAAAAGGCACAAACTTCGGGTCTTACTTACACTCTCATCGCATGCGGGCCTTTCCTCGACTGGTGTCTTTCAAATGGATTTGCCGGTATCCAATTGAAAGAGAAGTCAGCCACGCTCTTCAACGATGGAAATAATGTGATACCATGGACGACGCTCGAGGATGCTGGCAGGGCCACAGCTGGGGCCCTTTTACAAGCGGAGAAGACACGAAACCGACCACTTTATGTACACAGTGCTTTTTGGTCACAAGCACAACTCCTGGATCTTGCGAAGGATGCAGTCGGTGCTGAGGACTGGAAAACTACGTCTCAAGACATGAAACCTCTTCTAGACCAATCTATGGAGGAATTGCGGTCAGGGAATATCACGGAGACGACATTTGGGGTTCAAATACAATACTGTATCGCCGACAGCGCACTTGCACACCCATGGGAACGAGACGACAATGAACTTGTGGGGATCAGGGAGAAAACTCCGGAGGAGCTGACAAAAATGATTTCCGCAATAGCTTCCCAGTGATCGATCTGTGTATTGGATGTATTGCCCAGTCGCTGATAATAAGATAGGGAAGTGGTGCAGCACTGTATTGACTAATCTAGTAGATGGCCTTATATACTTCTAGAAGCATGAGCTTGATAAATATGATCATCCATTCCTTTACTCATCTATTTCCTGTCCACTGGCTACTGCCATTTCCTGTTGTGATGATGTGATTGAATACGTCTGATCAAGCCTGATATTGAAACATAGCCAAAATACCTTCTTTCGCATGCGACTTGCCCATAACGGTGGCCACGTCCAAACTCGAGCGTCGCTCATTGTCCTCCTGCAGCGGATCCAGTCCTTTCTTCATCATAAACTCAAACAGATTCTTTTCATGCTCTGATGTCATATGGTAAGACTTTTGGCGGTGCGCAATCATGTGTAGTGCTGTTTCTCCATGCTTATTTACAGCGGATACATTCACCGCCGCCGAATAGTTCCCGAATAGATCCGTGAAGTAGTCTACGTGACAACAAGCTTGGTCACCTTTTGTGGAGTCTTTATCTCGTACAGGACTGGAGACATAATAGAACAACGGGGGCGATGAGTTGTTATCGCCATCGTTGATATTGCCACCCGCATCCATGTACTTCTGCCATAAACGGATACAGCCCTCGCGGTGGGGTTTCCAGAAGTTTAATTCTGCGTCTCGTAAAAGTATCCTAACATCTATTGGAAGTGTAGTGCCGAGATATTGTGAGGCTATGTAATGTAGCACAGTTGCGCCATTTGTAGGGTCAGGCTCAAGTATATTGCATCCCAGTGTCAACATCTCCTCGCATACCACCGGGCGTAAGAAGCGGAGAGCCAAGTGAAATGGTTTCAAGTTTCCCTTGTCTGGTCGTAGTAACAACGGTTTGACCTCGTCACGGGTGAGCAATTGAAGGATCGTATCTTGTTCCATGTACGGGTTGTCGAGAATATGATGCAACGCGTTGCGACCTTCGTGGTCAGTAGCTAGTATGTTGATGTTTGCACTTAATAGCTGGATAATAGGACTAATTAAATCTGCCTCTTGTCCTCGTCGTTGACGTCTGTTTGCCTTAGAAAGTTGTTGTATCCAATCGCATGCAGCATGTAGAACATTTCGACCACGTTGATCCGTCTTGTTGAAATCAATCTTATGGGCAAACTCGAGATATGAGGAGATGATCGAATATTCTGCGTTCTCAAAAACGTAGTGGATTAGTGTTTCGTGGTCGTTTAGCGGTGCGAAAGGGTCGGCGCCAAATGATAGAAGTAGTTGAACGAGTGGCACTGATTCTTGCACTTTAACGTTTAAACGCCCAGGAAAACTGGCACAAAATAATGCGGTTCTTGCCTGGTCGGTGACTTTGTAATGCACTTGACAGGACTTGTTGGTGTCTATGATATTCGGGTCGGCACCCAAGTCGAGAATTACGCGCAACGCTTCCGAATTTTGCTCATGAATTGCTGCAAAGAGAGGATTCACTTTTCCAGCCAGAAGATTAGCACCTCTTTGAATGAGAATTCTAATAATTTCCGGACTTGAGCCGGCTTTGTGAATTGGTGAACGTCCTTCGTTGTCGAGGGCGTTAGGGTCTGCCCCAAGATAGAGCAGAAGCTTTACACATTCTTGGCTCCAATAGCCTTTGTCTTTGCTCGAGCGGTCTACTCTGTAGCCTTTGCAGGCGATATGTAGAGGAGTTTGCCCCGTTGAATCTCTGGCATCGATGACAGCACCTTTCCCGACGAGGAAGCGAATTGCAAGCAATTGCCTATTCCATAATCAGCATTGAACAACTGTACATCTCGAAATATTTTCCCTACTCACCACCAAAATTGGGACTCGGCAAGAACATGAAGAGCAGTGGGACCAAGAACCAAGTCATTACTGTATTGTGCCGATGGGATCAATGCTTGAACATTTAAATCCACACCGCACTTGTTCACGAGTAGTTCTATTATTGGAAGGTTCGGAAATTCCCGATTGCATGCTGTGTGCAAAACAGGTTCGAAGTTTGAATGGCTTCCAATTCCGCGGCTCTCCTTCGTCTCAAGAACTGCCTTGATAAAATCCGGATTGTCAAAAGTCTTCATGAAACTTCCTAGACGCTCTACAACATCAATTCGACCTGCCTCTGCGGACTCATGTAATAGTGAGGGTTTTGTGAAGTGGCTTTTCTCCGCGGAAATATCTGCCCCGGCTTTGAGAAGGAATTCAATATCCGGCATGCTTAGCATGTTGATGTAGTGGCCAGGGTCCGTCAGAACATCCTGTAACGAAAATTTGGCGTTCTCAAGAGCTGACACCTTCGGCTTTTGACTTAGGGCGACCACGATTGCCAACACAGCATTGCTTTCGTCAACCTTCCAGGATTTCTGAACATCGGTCACTGTGTGTTGCAAAATCTCAATCATATGCTGACATTCATATAATATGGCAAGATCTAGAGGGGTCTGTTCGTGGGAGTCCTTTGCTATAACGTCTGCGCCAGCATCAATCAGCATAGAGACAATGCTTCCAATCGGCCTTGTATCATTGACTTCGGGTAGATCGCCCCTCCAAGGATGCGCGTAAAAAGGCTTCGGAATTCCATGGTAATTCGGAGAGACTCTTTTAAATCGATTTTGGGTGCACTTTACTGTATCGTAATCCGAGTATTTAAGGGCACGATTGAGACTCTGTTCAATGGCAAACTCGGCACAAGAATGAAGTGGCGTGCGGCCTTTGGAGTCTTTCGCGTGGATATCTGCTCCTGACCTTAACAAAAAGTAAACAGACTCTACCGGACCACATCGACAGGCAGTATGCAGTGGAGTGCGCTTCAAATTGTTCCCTTCATCTTTGAGAGAGTTCCCTGTTCTTTCAAGTAGAAGAGCAAGAATGTTACTCTTTCCAGATTCGCAAGCTATATGTAGTACATTGTCACCATTATTGGTGATAATAGATGGATTGGCACCGACAGACAACAGTCTGTCAACATCGGACTCTGAGCGTGAAGCGGATATATGAAGCGCGGTGACGCCATCCTCATCTTGAGCATCAACATCGAGTTTCGCAACTTTGTTCGAAAGAAGGTGCAAGAAATGTACATTCTGAAGTTCTTGCCTTGTAGATAGGACTCGATTGCTCTCAAAGTAGATGTGTAGTGCTGTTCGACCGAGATGGTTTTTAGCGTTTACATCAATGCCGTAGTTAAGAATTTGTTCAATGAGTTCGACGTGAGACGACGTTCCCATATAATAAAATGCTGCCTGGTGAAGAATGGTATTGCCGTTATTGTCAACAATTTTAGGGTCGATTCCCATCTCAACGAATTCCTGCAGTCTGCTTGCTGATGGGGAGCTGCCTGCCATAGATATGTAAAGATGAAGCACACCTTTCCCTTCCATATCGACAGCATCTAACTGAGAACCGCAACCAAGTAATGTTTTGAAAGCAGTAAGGTTTCGGACACTGCAAAGGAGAGGAGTTCGACCTCGTTTATCACGTTCCTCGAGAGAAATGCCAGCTGAAACAAGCTCATTAAAGAAATCTGGGCTTCCACGATCGGCAGATATTAGACTCCAAAGACATCGCCTTCTAGCAGCGTCATCGGAATTTGCTCGTAATAAACTTTTGAATGCTTCAATATCACAAAGCCTGTAGCTTGCGGCCTTTTCGAGGGCCGTTCTACCATGAGAATCTTGAACAACGCAGATCCGTCCTGCACCTTTTTCTAGCAAATAGTTAACAATGTCACTGAGGGTATCCGGTCCATGAATTAGTGTAGATTGGTTAAACAATGCATGCCATAGGGTTCTGCCATCATGATCTTGCGTTTCAATATTCGCACCGTACCGGAATATGAGTTCTAGGAGACCAACATCTCGACAAGATTCAACGCATCGATGCAAAATAGTCTTTCCGGACTTATCGGTGGCTGTAATGTCCGAACCAGCCTTGAGAAGGGCCTCAATCGCTGTTATATTTGGCTTTCTCATATTTTGATAGAAGAAATTGAACAAAGCCGTTTCTCCTTTGCCATCTACATATTCGAGATTGGCCCCGGCCTTGAGTAATAAATTCAAAATGGCTCGACAAGCTGCATCGTCATGATCTCGCCATACTTTTGTAAGAGCATTTAAAGGCTGTTTTAAAACGTCTGTTGTTGGTCTTGGACCGACACGGCGAATGGGGAAAATGTACGCCGATTCTAAGTGAACGCTTGCGCCCTTTGCCAACAATGCCTCAACACATTGTACACTCCGCGCTATAGTCGCCAGGTATAGTGCAGTCGCACCATATAATTTCGAGTCCGGAGAGACATTGGAGGTTTCGAGAACTGCGCGGACTGCTTCAGGCTTCCCATGTCGACAAGAATCACATAGTATTTGAACAAGGGTTTGTGGCTGAGCAAATCGCATCATCACCTTGATGGTTTTTACATGTCCTTGAGCGCAAGCATAGTCAACTGCCGTCTCTCCCTTGGTGAGTATCGAGCCACCAGGCATCCTCCCGCTACTGTTCTCTTTTGTCTTGGGCGTTAAAAGCTCGACGCCAGCCTCAAGCAGCATCTCCACAATTTCGGCATGATCTTTCTTTGCGGCTTCATGGAGAGGCTTATTTCCATAGCGATCGTCTGTATCTAGTCTTGCTCCCCTCTGGAGTAAGAGCGATGCCATGGTTACCTGATTCCGACGCGCAGCCCACCATAAAGGCGTCCTGTTTTCGGCATCCACAATGTCAACATCATTGTTTGATTTGAGAATGAATTTCGAATATTCCGTCAGACCGGCAAATGCCGCAATATGAAGAGCTGATGGAAGTTCTGCCTTGACAGCACTCCACTCGAGCAAGACCCATCGACGGAAATGGAGGCTTGTAGGATCAAGAAACTTCCTGACGGCCTGGAAGAATTCGTCATCTTGTACGTCATATTGACTGGCATGATGCGCCCAGTTGGTGACGGCGTACTGTAGGAAAGGGTGTTGAAGCCGTGCCGTATCATAATTGTATTCTTCATCGGCAATTTGATTTTTCTTTTCATTGTCTGTCAAAAGAACCCCCGACTGTAGATAGGAAAGAATTGCGATGGCCAAGCGTTTTTGGATGCCAAGAGTTTCAAGAACAGGAAACTGCCTCTGTTTTTCCTTGCTAAAGACGTGTTCCTGTTCGGATCCCAGTAAAAATTCGGTAAATGAATGGTGAATAACCTGGACCGTTTCATCTTCCAGAATTTCCAGTAGCGGACCGCAAGCTAACCGAGCAATATTTTTAGGATTTTTTAGATCCGGGAGTAAGTATCCTAGAATACTAGCGATTTCGTTGAGGCGCATTGGTCGAGATGAATGTGTCACCAATTCCAAAATCAGGACTTGAACACGGTTGTCAATTTTCAAACCTTTGGCCTGCTCAGCAAGGACACTGTCATACATCTCCGCAAGTCCTACAGGAAGAATGCTACTCAGATTGGAGAGATCAGCATTTTGCAGGGACGGAAGACTGTGAATAATTTGGTCTAAGAGCAACCGGGCATATAGGAAAAGGCCACGAGATCTCTTGGAGACCGTCAAAACTAGTGATTGTCGCAAACTCGAGTCGTCCAGGACAGAACTCAATCGGTGTAAGACATATGCCTCAATATCGTCATCAACAAGGGCTTGCTGTAGATTTATGTGTATTATTGAGGTATCACGTAAGCTTCGTTGCAGATATTGCTTTGGCCTGCTTGTCATCAGGACTTTGACGGCGTTAGGTCGAAAAGTAAAGAGGTCATTTAATCGACCAAGAAATCCATCTTGGGCAGTTAATTGCATCTCATCCAATGCGTCAATAATACAATATGCTTTATCAACAGAAGATAAACCTGTAAGAAGATGTTGCCATAATTGATCGTCAGACACGTCGCCCAGTTCACATTCAAGAAGAGGTTGGAGAGTGGCCTGCAGTTGGATGCTGTGAGGCAACAGTTGCGAGAGCCAGTCGCAAATTAGGGACCGCGGCTTCCTGTTCGTCACAATAATTTCGCGGAAAAAGAAGAACAAAACCGGAACATTTTCAACTTTTTTGAGATGATCAGTGATGGCGGCCGACATTACGGACTTGCCAGCTCCAGGCGCGCCTTTGATCCAGAGGCTTCCGTGCCCGGAAGCATCGTGCCATTGGCGAAATTCAGATGTACGCAGTATCCACAATCCTGTGTTTGGGGCCTGGGAGAACAGGTGACGATGGTATTCACTTGATTCAGCATCGTAATCCGTTGGTTGAAGCCATGATTGAATGGTGGCTAGGGCCGCTTGGCCAAGGCTGGCTTCTTGACGTTCGATTATTTCGTATTCATCGGTAGCCATAATGTGAAAACCAGCAATTCTAAAAGAGATAACCGTGGGATGTCAGGTTCAAGTCCCTGGGTAATGTGTGAATGTTCCAGGGTTCCAAAATGACTTGCAAGATGTCGACCGGGGAGGCTGAGAAGGTGGGAGCAGGAAGGGAAGGCGAGACTGGCGGCGGCTGCCTAGAGACGGCACGCATCAGCCATTGGATAGATTCAGCAAAGCTTAAAATACACATTTATGGTTATATTAATATAGAATAGATAATAATTAATGATTTTGGTAAATAAACAAAATACAAGAATAAACTAAATAAACAAAACATAGATATTAAATTCAACTGCCTACGCAGGTGTTATTGACTTAGTCACCCATATTCTTCGAATCTTCCTCTAAGCGTCCATGTTCTTGCCATCTCCCTTTTGAGCCTCATCTTCCTTCTTCACGTTGCGCCAATCCATGCCAGCGCTGCCAATGACAGAGAGACATGCAAAGACGAGCGCGATTACAAAACATAGGCGCACCGAGGCATTGTAAGCCTGCAAGACTGCTGGGTGATACTGAATGGGGATTATCTCGAATAGGCCGGTGATGCCAGCTGCCTCGATCTGATCGGGAGTAATGTTGATGCCTGCGATGCGGGCGAGGTGGCCAGCTAGGTGTTGGTCGAGAACGCTCTGGCCGACCGAGACGAATATGGCACTGAAAAGTGTTTGGCCGAAAAGCATGAGTGAAGCGCCGATAGCTACTTCGTTGCGTGGGAGCACCGTTTGCGCAGCCATGCTGGGTGCTTGGAAGCAAAGACCCAAGCCGAATCCATACACAATCTGGTAACCAATCCATTGGCTCGTGGTGGTATCGACTTTTAGGATTGTGAGCAAACCAGAGCCCACTGATACAATGCAAGTCCCGGTGATCAAGAACGGTGTATAGTAACCGACTTTGGTCGTTCCCACACCACCAATAATCGATGAAACAACCATGGCAATTACCATGGGTAGGAGGTGCACACCACTCTCGACTGCCGAATTGCCTTTGACAGCCTGGAACCAGATGGGAAGATAATAGACTTGTGCTCTAGAGTCAGCACCAAATCATGTTCATCTAAAAAGAATGAGGCGATTTTTATTTGGAGGCAGATAACTTACCAAACATTGTCATGTGCACCCCGACCATACAGCTTACCCAAAAACCAGCGAGTATGCTTCGCTGTGTAAAAATGTGTGGCGGTACGGTGGCTGTCTTCGGCCCCCAAACCTGGATTAAGATGAAAGCGATCAACAGTATGAAAGCGACTGTAAGCAATGCGATTATACGCCCATCACTCCACTTAAGTACGGTCAGCTCTGCGCAGCTCAAACCTGGGAGCACAAAACTTACACTGTATGTGAAACCGCCCCATTCTAGAGCCAGGCACAGGCAAATTACTCCGGGAAGAAGAGCAAGCACACCCTCGATATTAAGTTGTTGCAGATTCTGCTTCCAAGTAGAAAGTCCCTTGGAAGCGGCTCCCTTGGGGACTTCGAGCAGGAAGAAGATGAACAAAAGGACCAATCCTCCAAAGGGAAGATTGATGTAAAAGCACCATCTCCAAGTTATGTTAGAGGTAAAGGCGCCTCCAATTAAAGGCCCAATAATGGACGATATTCCGTACACAGCACCAAATAAACCCTGGTATTGAGGCCGCTTCGCGAGTGGGACCGCGTAGATAATGAGGACGAGCTAAGATATCACAGTGTGAGCAAATATTTGACGCAACTAGCAAGAAGGGATAGGAAACGTACGATGCCTTCCTGGACGCCTCCGGCTCCTAGACCGGCAATAGCCCTGCCGATGATAAAGGCGGTTGAGTTGGGTGCTGCTCCGCAAATAGCGGAACCGACCTCAAATATGACCACGGCGGATAGAAAGACAGCTTTGACATTCAAGAAGGTGTGTATTTTCCCAAAGACCAATAAGAACGCACAATTGGTGAGGAGATAGGCCGTGCCGTACCAGCCAACATCATCTGTTGCGTGGAATTCGTTGGTGATATCAGGTGTGGCAGTTGAGATGATCAGTTTGTCCTACAAATGAGGCGAGTCAGCAACCTGCAATTCCTTGGACTTGCTTGCAAAAGGTGTGTAAAGCTTTGAACGTACCAAAGCAACTAGAAACATGGAAATATAAAGGGATATCATCAACAGCGCAAACCTCAGCCCCGATGGGTACTCGATGCTATCAGGAGTGTCCGCGATTGAAGCTGAAGTTTCCCCCTTCTCCTGTGGCTCCATCTTGTTACTCTCGAGGCGTTCCATTTGGAAAGATAGCTGCCAAATATTCTTTTAAGAAAAAGGGAGCGGAAGTTCAGCAGGGCGAATTTGAACGTCGTTGACAAACGTTCCAATGTTCACGGCGAAGTAGTCCGTTTTCTGGGTGAATTGGCTATTAATAAGGAAAGGAGGGAGAAATAAAGGACTGTATTCAATTGCTCTCCTTATATATACAAAGCATGTCCGCGTCCGTTGATGGCGGACAGTGGACGGAGCGCTGTATACCTCCGTTGACCAATCACAAACGCGCTTTCTTCTATGCTGCTGGCACGTGACGACTGTCCGACGACCGTCCGCCAGAGAGTGGGACACGGCTCAAATAAAGTTGCTCCGACAACGCTGATTGGACGAGTCCGTTCTTGCCCCACAATTAAGACCAACATAATCAAGTCCTTGATTAAATGCCGTGTTGAGTAGTGGTTCTTGAAGATAGAGACCTTGGAACACGTGATACACTTTCAAGGGATCCCTCGGCTATCTTCCATGGGTTCAGTAACAAAGTCGTCCCACAAGCTTCCGAATGTAGCCATGTCAGCATCAACCGCCGAAAAAAGGGTTTCGTCAATCATATTGTCGAAACCAGCAAGACAGCTCTGCGGAGCTACTCCCAGAATCTGTTCAGAAAACAAGGCTGGATGACCCGCGCTACGAAACTGGTTGAGTTCCGGGACAACGCTTTCGCCATCTGAAATCGTTGAATTATGAAAGCTAGACTTGTCGAAATCCTGTTTCAGTACCGTCGTGATGGCTCTTGCTGCTCTGCGCGCCTCTATAGAATGACTGACATCCTTTTCCCAAAGACTCTTTGCGGTCTTCAACGAGTCTAAGATTTCGACTCGTCTATATAGGGTGCAGGAATCTGTCGGTATATTGTGTCTCTCGTGGGACCTATTCAGAGCAAAACATAGCATCATCGTGGCTTGCAGGAATTCATGGTTAAGCGGCGAGGCGACCTTCCAGCGGATTCCAAACATAATCCCTCCTGGTTGAGTCTCCTCAATCATTCTTCGCTGATGCTCCAGAATTGCCAGGGAAGCATCGATGCATAATTTGCTGGATTCGATGGATTCATCTTCGGTGGAGTCTTTCATGAAGCTTCGTCGATGAAGTAGATAAACTGCCTTGTTTATAAGAATGTCTATAAACATTCGGTGCAATATCGCAACCGGATTGTCCGCAATTGATGTCTCCAGCGACCGATACTTTGACTGCTCGGGTATCGAATCGATGGCCTTATCGAGTTTGGCACTTAGCGCAGCAATCTTAGCGGGCGATGGTGGTCCTGCTTCTGTCGCGTCATATATCTCCGCTGCTATCATGATTATCGTATGTCTTTGGATAACGTGTGAGAGTGAAGTAGAGTCAGTCAATGGCCGCTCAGGCGGCATTTCGTTGTGCTCCAGGCCAAGGTCGTGATCAAAGAAATTTGCGGGAGGGCGTGAATCACATTGAGAGTCCTGAATAATTCGTGGCAGCCCAACTTGCGTGCTTGTGAAGAAGTCCATATGGTATAAAGTGATCCAGAGCCGTCTCCGGTATTCAGCTTCCTGTGGTCGAATATTTGGCCAATGGGATGGATCTCGGTGTAGTCCCATACGCAAGGCGAGTCGGATGATAACGCCAATCAAGACCCAATTGCCAATATTTGTATCAACATTTGTGTTTTGTTCAACAGCAAAATGCAAGGTCAATGTTTCTATGGTATATCGTTTGGGCTGCAAATAATCCCCAGCAACCAGACAGTGGATGGTGAGAGTCCGATAGGTCTCCAGCATCTCCGGTGTTTCCACAGCATACGGGACAAGGGCTCCGACGCCTTGTTGTTGGAGAAATGTAGAAACACTAATGACACTGAACAGAAGTCCTAACCACATAATCGGGGTAGCCGAAGGGGCTTCCCAAAAGTTCGAGTACTATATGCAAAATGAGGAGAAGTAATAAACGCGGCCGGGTGAATGTCTGACCTCTGTGAGAAATCTTCCCCTGTGTAGGATGGCTATCTCGTAACATCGAATTAGCGAATGGCGAAATGCGTCAAGGCTCAAGTATTGATCTCACGACTCACAAGAGGCAAAATCGAAAGTATTGAAGAAGTGAGAAACATGTCTGTCAACTACCTTTCGTGGAGGTATCATGGCTAATATCTGCTCTTTCGGAAGAGAGGGGTAGCTAGATAATAGAGAGATCCTGGTGGCTGGTGGTCCATTCGTAAAACCGGCATCAAAAGGAGTCGACTCTCGGCTTATGTCGGTGTCCAAATAGTCATCAGATAGCTCATCTTTTAGACCTTGGATCTGAAATAAGCACTATTAGATTATATTTTACATCATTTGAGAAAGAAAACTTACGTCCTCGAAGATGGAAGCCCAGTGAGTGCTTCCTATATAGACAGCCTGGTCATCGGTGAGACTCAATCTCCCTACGCTGTCCGCTACAGCGCCCTCTTGAGAAACAAGCGGCGGTGCAGGGCCATTGGAGAATTCGTTTGGTGACACTGTATCGCTTGATGCTTGGTGTGAACTCTGTTCAATTGCTTTCATTTGGTCTCTCATCTGAGTAACAAGTTTTTCAAGGCGAACGACTCTCTGGCGGGCCTGTTGGCTTCTGGCATGAGGCCTGTAGTCGACGGCATTTCTTCTCTCTTGCTCCGAAGAACTGTATATGCACTCTGTGGGCTTGCCGCGTTTTAAGCAAGAGTTACAAGGAGATTGTCTATCGCAACGTAGTCTGCAACCTGTCAACACGCTGAATCTCGACTTTTCCTGATCACCAGAAAGAGACAGACTCACTTGCGCCCTCTGCAGAAAGAGCAGCTCAAGACGGGCTTATCACGTCTTCTAGTATGAGATGCTGCCTGTGACATTTTTATAACCAACTTCACGGTCAATGTCTAGGAAGCTTCGACTTTCCTAAACCGAGGACATAGTGATTACGTAAGGCAGATTTGGATTAACGTGAATTGGCTAGATCAAATTTGACGCACGTGATCGTTATTGTTGTTGCCTAAGAGATAAGGCCACAAACTTCAAAGGAAGCTAGGCCTCTCAACGTTAGATCATCGAATCCCTGAATTTGATGCAAAGAGAGCATAGATTTGGTCTGGCCAGGTATTGGCCTGTGAAACGGCCGCCAATCTTTGCATCATTTATGCAACAGCCACAGCCTCATCTTTGAAGCACTACTCAGGGAGCCTTCAGGTAAACAGACATAGTACATACCACCCAACTTCGTCGAGCTTCAAAGCGCAGGATGTTTTCTATGTCCCACGGAAGATGGAGGCGTGTCGAGCTTGTTGGTTTTTTTTTTATGTATTCAATATTGTATTTACTAGTAAGGGGCAAAAGAGATCTTCATTCCTTGGAATCAACGTTACAATTTGATGTTGAATTCTCTTCGTACAAGCAAACTAACGGGGCAACCGGCAGAGCCGAAACATTTCTCTATTATCGGTCAGGCTGGCGGCGAATGCCAGCGACATGCCAGCCCCCAAAGTTGCTTTGACGCCTCTGATAAACATCATCCAGGTCATTAGGCCAAAGCGACTGGCAATCAAGGTCCGCGTCATGGGATGTAAGCCACAGCGAGACTGCTGCTGCATAAGCGTCGTTCCTTATCTCGAGCTCGAGCCGTCTTCGTTCGCATTGCTCCTAGAAGACGAAACACGGCATAAAACAACCAAGGTGGGCAAAATTATCACCAAGAAGAGTAAAGATATCCAGACGCGATAAGGGTCGCGATGATAGAGAGGAACCCCCTAGAGAAGAAATGCGCGGAAAGCACGTGAGGTACAACCAGATGGAGCCAACCCGTGGCAACACATGCAAGACTTATTTTACGGAATTACCGTATCTGTAATTTTGACCTGCCTGAATCAAAACAAGGCATCAGCCAACGGGCGAAAGGCAATCAAAGACCCGCAATTCCTTCGGCGGCTATGACTGGCCCAAGAGAATAGAGAGGGCCCCTCGTCACGTCATGGCGCATATGAAAGCGGGGCCACTAACGTGCAAAATTTTCGACATTTATTACGCCCCGCTGTTTCTGAACTGTCTATTGGCTATACAAGGTCGCAGCCACGCGGGTAGTAAGGGCTAAGACGCGCGCTAAGTCGTCTGTTCTTGGTTTAACCTTCGGCGCCGTCCTGCGCAACCATTACAGCCGCTGCTATGCGCGCCGCTGATTGCTCCAAATATATTGAAGGGTGCACCTGCAGCCAATCAGCACGCATTGCCAAACTTTTCCTTCCCCCCCCATTCCACATTCGGCAAGTCTTCGCTCGCATGATGGAACACCCCCCCGATCCACTTTTTTGCGCTCTCTGATCTGCTTTTTTTTTGTTCTCGTTGGTGTCAAATTTTTTGTAGCCTTTATATCAACTGGAATTTCCCGTGCCGTGTTTTTCCACTCTTCCTTTTTTTCCGAGCCATCCAGCCCTTGGAATCGTCTCCTTGCCCTCGCGACCATCCGCCTCGAATCGTCTCCCAGAGGTAGTCAGTCCATGGACCAGGATACGCTTGTCAATCATCAATCGCAGCGCAAGAGGATAGTTCGCTATTTCAAGTGGCGGTAAACTACGATAGTGTATAGATTCACATTTATATACTCACCCTCCCAGACAGCACCATTTACATCCTATGCGACAAGAATCGAAAGCAACACGTTAATAACGAGTACTCGATCTGGTAAACAAGATGTCGGCTCCCAATAGCGAAACGACCTCCCTGGATAAGGTCGCAGCTACTCCCAAAGCATCTGCATCGGTGAAAAAGGACAGCAACCAGCGCATCCTTCAGCTAGAAGAACTTTCTGCAGCTGATAGAGCTTTAGCCGAGCAATTCGGTTATCAACCGGTACGCCCAACGCAATTTCTCAGTCTTTGCTACATGTAGTTTCGGACAGAGTTTCGCCCCGTCCCTTCCCCTTTTGCGATGTGAATTGGGAGAGCATTGTTATTGATACAAAGCAGGTCTTCAAGCGCGAATTTGGTTATCTGTCCACCTTTTCGTTCGCTTTTAGTATTTCTGGCTTGTTTGCCACCATCGCGACTACCTTCTCGTATCCCCTCGAAGCCGGTGGCTCCTCCTCCGTAATCTGGTGTTGGCTGATTTCCGGCGCTGGCTGTATGTGCATTGCCGCTTCGGTTTCCGAACTGGTGTCTGCTTACCCAACAAGCGGTGGTCTTTATTTCACCGTCTCTCGTCTTGCTCCTCCCCGATGGGTTCCGTCTATCAGCTGGCTTACAGGTTGGATTAATCTTCTGGGTCAAATTGCTGGTATTGCTTCATCCGAGTATGGAGCCGCTCAAATGCTGTTGGCGGCAGTGTCTATGGGCCGTGATTTCAATTGGACCCCAACAACCGGTCAGACTGTCGGTGTGATGGCTGCTTTGACCGTTTTGTGTGGTATTCTCAACTCTTTGCCTACCGGTTGGATGGAGAAGATGACAAGGTCGTATGTGCTTTTCCACTTGCTTGTGTTAGTCACGTGCTGTATTGCGCTGCTGGCCAAGACTGAAGATAAGCACGATGCCACCTATGTCTTCACCCATGTTGAGGGCTCGTCTGGGTGGACACCCAAGGGCTTTGCATGGCTTTTTGGCTTCTTGTCTGTCTCGTGGACTATGACCGATTATGATGCAACCGCTCATATCGCCGAAGAGTGAGTGCCGCATTGAAGTTCTCCTTTTATCTCTGCTAACCTTGTTGTAGGATCCAAGATCCAGAAATCAAAGCCCCTTGGGCTATCTTCTTGGCCATGGCCTCCGTTTACGGTCTCGGATTCCTGTTCAACATTGTCCTGTGTTTCTGCATGGGCGACCCCAGTGCAATCCTCAATTCCCCCATGGATCAGCCTGTGGCCCAGATCTTCTACAACAGTCTTGGCAAGACTGGTGGTCTCGTCTATGCCTCGTGCGCCACTGTTCTCTTGCAATTCATCTGTTTGACTGCCACACAGTCTCTTGCTCGTACCGTCTTTGCCTTTTCTCGTGACCGCTTGCTTCCTCTGTCCAGTGTTTGGGCCAAGGTCAACCCCAAGACCGGAACTCCTCTCTATGCCGTGTGGTTCTCCGTCTTCTGGTGCATTGCTATCAATTTGATTGCTCTTGGTAATTATGATGCTATTCTTGGTGTCTTCAACATCACTGCCATTGCCCTCGACTGGTCGTACATGATTCCCGTTGTCTGCAAGCTAGTCTTCAACCGCTTCGAGCCTGGCCCATGGCACATGGGCAAATTCTCAACCTGGGTCAATCTCTGGGCTGTTATTTGGACAGCCTTTGTCTCCGTCATTTTCTTCTTCCCAACAGCGATGCCTGTTGATGGTGGCAACATGAATTATGCCATTGTCTTTATGGCAGCCATCTTCCTCTGTGCTATGGTCTATTGGTATGTCCGAGGAAAGAAGTTCTATGTTGGTCCACTTAAGGAGACCACGATCCAGGGACAGGGCTCTGACGGCGGCATTTTGGAGGCTATTCCCGTTGAAGTGGATGGTGAGCAGACTGCTCGCGCTGAGATGGAGGTTCCTCCCGCTGAAATGGAGGCTGGCCAGGCTGGACCCGTTGAAGCCGAGGCTGGAAGTGTGGAACGAAAAGAACAAACTGTTTTCGCTTAAGCGAGGTGGGTGGTTTTTTGGCGTGTGTGTGTCTTGATAGGTGTTGGTGTTGGTGACCACAATTTTTGAAGTTGGAATATGGCGTTGAAAGCCTTTTTTGTTTGTCTTCAACTCATCATCAGTGATTTGCGTGTACTATACCAAACATTTCAGAACAGGCGAATTCAATCTAAAAAAAAGTTATAAGACAAGAAGTTCATCATAAAAGACAGGCAGCTCAATATGTAGCTGTCTACTATTGCACTAAAATGCGTATATGCAAAATGATCAGTAATCCAAATTGCTGATCTTCGTAAAAGGCATGCTGAACACCCTTGAGCGATAGCTTCGTATTCGTTGGTGACTCACGTCGATCATCGCAGGAAAGTGACACTTGTAGTCGCCTGGCAATTCAGGCAGTACACGAATTGGCCAATCACAGCGCTCACAGCCCTGGCAGGGCCACGGACTTTGGCGGGGTTAGCCTAAATCCGGCATGTTCGGCAGGAATATTACCCCGGACACCTGCCATACTAGGCTATTCTTTTATTTATCAAAATGACATGACTCTTACATTCCTGCTTCAATTTAAAAAGCTCGTCATGCTTCAATTTAACAATTTTCCTCTCTTCTTCTCTTCATCTTCTCTTGTCAATTGACCCGTCGAAAATCCGGTTGTGTACCGAGCCCTAATAACAATGCCTTCCTACAAAGCCATCAATTCCTACCTGGACCAAATCCAAAAGGATCAATCCAAAGTTCTTGTGTTGTCAGTTGGGCCTCATAATGAAGTTGCAACAGGCACAAAAATTCCCAAAGCTGGTATGCTCTCAACTTGCCACCTACGGCGCATCATACGATCTATATCATTATAGAAACACTGACATAAACACCCACCTAGACGCTCAGAAAGCACCGGAGCTGAGCCTCCCTCCCTCTCTTGCGTCCTCTACAGATACCTGGTTCATGATCGCAATTGACATCGACGCGCCATTCGTCGCCTGGCGCGGCCTGGGTCCTATTCTGCACTGGGTGCAGCCGGGACTCAAGGTCGACCCAAGCACGGGCAAGTTGACCTCGTCTGAACCCTTCATTACCAACTACATCCCACCTGCGCCACCGCCGCCAAGCGCGCCTCATCGCTATTGTTTTTTCCTGTATAAGCAACCGGAGTCGCTGGATGTGAGCAAGTACGTGTCCAAGGACGGGAAGAAGGTTGGGAATTTTGCGCGCATGTGGTTTGATTTGGAAAAGTATGAGAAGGAGTTGGGCTTGACAGAAGCATTTGTGGCGGGGAACTATTTTGTGAGTAACTAGATGTATCGGCGGAGCTTTTTTTTTTTTTTTTTGTTGTATTAAAGATGCAAGATATCCCTGTTGAAACTGGCTGTTGTTTTTAAAGTAATAGTTAATACAAAGCTTGGAAATTGTTAGTTATAGCCACTGTTTCTTTTAAACTACGTAGTAATTCATCCAAATTGCATCCGGAGCATGACCGCGACATGGAGGTTGTCTTTGATATCCGGAATGATGAAGCCGCCATAACATTCCAAGCATACCATATTGAACGCGCTGACTAACCCCTTGCATACATGCATTTACGCGCGTAGGTTGATAAATCATGTTTCACAAATTTAAGATTTACTGCGCGCTGGTGTATCTTTTATAGTCAACTTAGTATGCACAGACGCGTGCGCGGGGCTTATTTCACTGTATATAGGTTGCATTTGGCATAGGAGCATGCTTTTAGTCATAGTCAGGCGACCTGTAGATAAATCAAATGATGAAACAAGCGAGTAATACCAGTAATAACAATTGCTTAGACACGGTTCATATCTACAAGCAAGAAGACAGCAGGGAACTGAATATACGGTCTGTTCACACAACGACTGACCTCCACTGTAAAGGAGCCGAGGGCTAGAACTGCCACACAAACACGCCATACAACGCCTTATACATACCAAAATAAGCCAAGTTATTGACACTGGAAGAAATGGCTTCTGCCAAACTATGAACGAAACGATACATTGATTCCGGAAAACAACACATCCTCGTCCTTATAAACTATTGGGTCACTGGCGCGCACAGCTTCTCTCGGCTTTCCTCATACATCTACATTATTTGATAGAAAATTCAGAAAAAAAAAATGGCGCGAAACTTTGCTCTCACCATTGCCATCGCCATCGCAATCATACTGTCTACTGCCATTGCGGCACCAATTTTGGGACCACATGAAGAAAACAACACGGTAAGTCAGGAGTCCTCTCCCCATTTCCTCTCATAAAAGAGGAATATAAAGATCTACAAGTTTATTGACCATCTCGCACAATAACAGCCTTCCGATCTGACGGAACTAAACCGAGACAATCAACACATATACCCAGAGCGTGATAATGGCCGTCAACAACATCAACATATCTCTCGTGACGACTACGATGATTCGGACACGGGCGGAGAAAGCGAACCAAAGGGGCTGGGTATAGGGCCCAAAGTGCTGACGGCTTCGTGGCCTGTGATTTCGCCATTGATTAATTTGCTTCCTGGACAGCGATAATAATAAATATTACAAACATATTTTCAATTACAAATAATTGCAAGGATCTGAGGGATTTGGCGTATATTTAGGGGGGATAATTGGATTTCATGGGCGTTACTCGGGGCATTTGCGGTTGTTATGAGAATTTTTGGTATGGAAATAACCAATAATTCGGCAAATATTGAGAAATATAACCCATATGTCAACTCCTAGCACGTTAACATTCAATGTACTCATCTGTTGTGTTGTGTTGCGTGTAGGCCTTTGTTGGTTACACGCACGTGACGCCGGTTGCCCTATCTCAAGAAACCAAGGGCGACTCCCTTCCGAATCACGACCTGAATGAATTCCTGGGCAAAATCATTTGGCTAGCTATGTATGGATTCGTTTATTAAAGTAATACACAGTATTGATATTATAGAGAATATGCTATGTTTAGATCTTTTTATATACTACACACACATATATATGCTTCGCCATACATCTGAAAAATTGTAAAAGCAGTGCGCCAACTTTTAACCAACACAAATAAATGTCATTATATAATTCCAACGACCCAAAAGTCAGTCAATCAATCAACCACCTTCCACAGGGCTCTTGCATGTGAACGAAGTGGTGGTGCTTGATGCATACGCCTCTTTCAGAGTCATGATAGAGGAGTAAGCTCCCAGACCAGCGAGAGCCAAAGCACCAAGGAAGTAGAAGATGTTGAACACGCTCATGTAAAAGTACTTGCTGCTAGCCCAGCCGGGGAAGAAGAAGCCGCGGACAAGGCGGCGAATGCCCGAGTCGTGGCGAATAGTCTCTCCAGTTTCTGGCTGGAATCCTTCGCCGTCTTGCATCGAGAACTTGTTGACCCAGTATGCGGTAGCGAGGAAAGGAGGGAAAGTGTAGGTGAAGTGGAGAATACAGAAGGAGGCCACGACGGATGTCAAACCAGAGAAGTTGGGAATGGCAGCGGCAATGACGAATGCAATAGCCCAGTAGATGGGAATGAAAACGACCCAAGAGATCTTACCACCCCTGGTGGTCAGAGGAGGGAAGCGGAAGAATTCGACAAAGATGCTGTTGTAGAGCACCTTGACACCAATGTTACCATACAGGGCAGCGGCGATGACGGCGCTCAGCATGGCAAAGACGTTACCAGCAGTCTGCATGCCGTATCCGCTGACGCCCAAGTAGCTGGGGTTGACGACATATTGTCCCTGGTATCCATACATAAACAGACCATAGAACATGTACCAGAAGTAGATGAAAGCCTGAGCAGCCCACATGCCGGTCAAGAAGTCCTTGGGACGCTTCATCTCGGCCATAAACTCTGGGAAAACCATGGCACCACCGTAAGCAAAGACAGCGTTCATGGCACCGCTGATGGAGCTAGTGAAGCCACCGGTATTGGGAAGGCCGCCGCTAGTCATGACGGGTGGGTAGACGCCTTGGGCGTTGGGGGTGACATCAAGACCGCCGTTGATCGCAGCACCGGCAGACGAGCTTGCACTCGCGTAGTTGGGTGGGCTGTTGGCAGCACCTCCCATACTAACAAACATACAGAGCAGATTGAGCCAGACCGCAGCGTTGGCAATCCAGCCGAATTTCTGCAAGGTACGGATCTGACCGACGACAAAACCAACAATGGCCCAGATCAAGCAGCAAATGATGAAGCAGAGCTTGTACTTGGAAACTTCAGACAGGGCTTCTCCGTTGGAGATGACAATCAAACCAACATTGAGAATAAGCTGGATGCTCTGGAGGATGTTGGACAAGTAGCGCATCCATGGGCCATAAAGACGGAAACCAAGGTCACCGAAATGGCGAACGGGGAACTGGAACGAGTCAAGACCCAAAAACACCTCCCAGAGCAAGTAACCCGAGTAGATGGCCAGGATAGCGAAGACGGTGAACAGAGCAATACCGGGACTAACTCAAAAAATCAGTTTCATGTTTGTTTTCAATTCATAATATATTTAAGAAGAGGTAACTCACCCCCAGCCCATAGATCCAAAGGCATAGGGAAGACCGAAAGGACCCAGAATGTCGGTTGTGATCAGGTAGAAGATGGCACCGCGAGTGGCGGTACGGAGGGCACGCGAGGCGTTTGTCCACTCGGCGTCGGTGATGGTGGCAGTCACGTTCCTATCGTTGGTGTTGATGGCGGCGGGATCCTTCTCTTCCGGGCCGACCTGGGCACCAGAGTCGGACTTGGAGGGAAAGATGAGGGAAAGCCAACCACGCTCCCGGTCGTGGTCGACATAGCTATCCTCCTCGGCGCGACTCAGCTGGGCGTAGTAGTTGTACTCCTCGAAGGAGACCGAAGTGTCGTGCAGCGGGCGGTGCTGGGGACGGATTCCGCCGCGTGCTTCGATGGCATCGGCGAGATCGCGCTCCTTCTCGTGGAGACGAGGATCGCCGCGATCGCCAATGACGCTGGCAGGCTGAGCCATGATGGTTCAAGATAGAAGGAGAGTGCTGGTCTGGCTGTGTCTGTCTGTCTGTCGGACCGTCGGGGTGGTCTGAGAGACTGGATGACTTGGCTGACTGCGAGAAAAGAAGGAAGGAGCGAGGGGGAAGCTGCATTAATAGATGGGCGGCGGGTGGGGAAGGAGCGGCGAGAACGGCAGGAGCCATTGCGGGAACGGCGACGTTGGGAAGCAACAGGAAGGAGCGACTTTTCGCGCTGTCAGCTTGAAAGAGCCAGCAGCCGGGGAAGGTGCCAACGCCACTATCGGTGTATCTGCTGGATCACTGGATCAGCCCGGCAGTTTCTGCGTTCAGGAACCAGACTTGCTTTTTTTGTGGTTCTGTGTCGGTGCGCGCGTCTGATTGGCTCCTTCCAAAAGCAGGTCGATTTTGGGTTTTCTGGCCATCCCGGAACGGACTAGCCGCGGTCTTCCAGACCTGTTTTGCACTAGCACAAGGCCCTTGATTGGCTGGACGCGTTCTCTACGGCGATCTCCGAGCAAGCTCTGCAGCTGCAACGCTTTCTAAATTCTTAGTCTCGGCAGCTACTTTAGCTGAGATCGACGTTTAGTGCATGCATAATTGCATATCAGCTCAGACGACTCGTATGGTCTTACCAGTCGTGTGAGATGGTGCGGCTGTGAGATGCATGGAAAAAGAAAATCCTTTTTTTTTTTTGCAATGGCAGATCAAATGTGGTTCGATGTAACGTAAAACCAAAGGAGAAACTGCCAGTTTGGGTCAGGCCAAGAACGGCGAGCGCGAATCAGGCGCGGCTGAGGCAGACCCCGAGCCTCAACGGGGCCAGCCTACACGTGGGCTGCCGAGAAAGCCGGCTTAGCCAGTGGCCACCTTCTAGAAAAGGGCATACACGATACACCCATCACATGTTGTTCCAAGTTAATCGGGGTAAACCAGCAACAAGAGACGACACAAGCTCTTCGCAAACTGTGTGGCTAGGCCTCGCTCATCCATTCACCCCGGAAATGAGGGTTTGCCCACACCCCTTCATTTGTATCTTTCCATGTGTCAACCTGTTTGACAGCTAACCACCTGCCTTATTCCTTCTAGCGCCGACAGAGCTCTGTGCGAGATCGCGGTCTTGCTCGGGCAAGGGAGTCAACAGTGACTCAGCACAGAAGAAACACGGTACTGGTTCTTGTGGCTAGCATCAAATCGGCCCGAAAGCGTTGCCGAGTGAAAATTTTGGCCTTTATCCTCCGGCTCAGATGGCCGGATATAACAATAGCCCCAGGCCACGCACTCTGTTCAATAATTATAAAGTAATTTGTATGCTATTCTATTATTTAACCCCAACCTCATTAGCATTCATTAGTATTCATTATCATGCGGTGCCGATGGCAAGCTGCCCCCCGGAATAAGAATAGTACGGGCACCTGGATTGGTGACACAGTTTGCCACCGGCAGTAGACCTTAGCCCCGAGTTAAAATTCTTGCGCACGTCCAAGCCCTCACTTTTCTACCAAAGAAACAACACCAGGATAGGAAGGAGGAATTGCATTGTGACGATGTTCCTGCTTCCCCGCATAACTACCAGACATTGACAGACATTGATTTCAGGATTCAATGAATATTCACTAATAATCTATTACTCTTCCATTCATCCTCGGTAATAAGCCAAGATGTAGCCAAACCTGCGGCCAGACTCGGCCTATTGCTTACTCAAACTTCCACCTACTAACTACGGAGGAGTCCGGTGGTTCTGCAAGTTGAGATGATGTTATTGATTTCCAAGTTTATGGCGTCTTGGGGTACAGACTATGTCTCACTTCCTGCATCTGATATGCGCGTATGCATGTCGGATCCACTGTCGTAGACTAACTTGTGTCTAGTCGATGATCACATCAACACATCCGATGGAAGCCGCTCAGCCGCTATACTGCTCACCACATTTGCAACACAAGTCGCAATTGTTGCTCATGTATGGTTTAGATAATCATTAATTTCAGTGTGACCAATTTGTATTAGTGCTTATTGATCTAGATGCCCCAGTATCAACTTTACGTGATAATTGTGGCAAATAGCACGCTTCCCAAGTCCGGTGTTAGCTTAGTACAATTGATACATAAGCACTATCTCTTTAGCTAAATCTATATTCTTGTCTAGCTCGTATTACTTCCTGTGGGTATCTTTTAATTATATACGTTGTTATAAAGCACAGCACCTTTTCAGCCTCAGGCACCACCCATGCCAATACTGCTCCATCTTTAAAGAAATTTCACGTCCAGGGCAGGCAGTCTTTTAATTAAACAATTGGGTCGCTCATGAGACTTCAGATTGCCGTGGTTCTTTCAGTTGATGCCCATTAAGGAATCGTGGTTGGCGATGCGTCATTAGCCCTAAACCTAACTCAACCCTAATTTATGTCTCTTCTTGCTCGCAATCTATCTGCTAATGGCCTCCTCTATGTCAAGTCTTTCATTTCTTTCCATCCTTTTTTTCATTTATTGCTCATTGTCCTTTCCTCTTTTTTTTTTAGTTTTTCAAGATATTTTATTTTTATTGCTATGGGTGCTCTTTGCCCGAACCACCGAGGTTACACAGGAAGGGTGTTGTAGTGCTTTCCAAGCCCTGTTAGAACGGCTGCGCACTACCAGGTGTTACTGTATCTGAGTTGAAGAACGTCTATATTACTATCTGCTATAAAAAGAAGTAGAATATGCACGTGGCCGAAGCTGTTCATGTATGTGGCCAAATGAACATGTGGTCTACAATATTCACGAGATTTGGGGTGCAATATCGACCAATTCAACTCATATTTCCCTCTACACAGTAAGTACTAGTCGGTATAAAAAAGGGCGAACATCGCCTTGCTGTGGTTGGCCATGGCATCCCAACGTCACAGTGCAGCGGTGGGATCCTCCACATCCCCCGCATTTTATACCAAAGAAAAATGCCCTAATACGCCACGCTTCACAGTCCGTTTGAACTAGTAGCAAATCATGCTCTCTTTAACGTTCTGACTTACAGATACGAGCCTCTCTAGCTCATGCTTCCATGTAGATCATTCAAAAAGCGTCCATGGCCGCTGCCCAAATGCAACATCTACACAGTCTATTAGGGCTAGTTCCCTGCTACATTATGACGTTATTGCGATTAGTTTAGCCTGTATAGCCCTGATTGATGGAAATCTATGCATAATTCTTGCTATTCGAGTAACGGTGTTCGGTAAGTCGGTAGATCCATTTCCATTTCTGCATGTGAGGTGAGGAGGGGTTCTGGGAATGACAAGCAAGAGGAAGATTTAAAATCTGCAGATCTCCGATCTGTTGAGAGGTACTCAAGTCTTCTAAATAATAATTCTTTTTTTTTTTCGCTCTTCAAGAGTTACATAATTCCTAAGGTTCCTCTTACGCAATCAAGATGCGTATAAACTATTCTATACTCTTCCTGCTTTCCGCAACAGGACTCTGCGACTGGGCAGCAGCAGCACAGCAGCGCAAGACATGCACCGTGAAAGCCGGAGGATCTGATACAATTGATGATGCGCCGGCTATATACGATGCCTTTGGTGAATGCGGAAATAATGGCAGAGTCATATTTGAAAATACGACCTACTACATCAACAGTGTGATGAATATCAGTGCCCTGCAGGACGTTGAGGTCGATATATATGGAACTTTACTGGTAAAATAGTCATTAAATTCTATCCCAGTGTTCTTGTTTCTTTTTGGAAAGAGGTGCAAGATTCTCTGACCACAACTTTTATATCCAGTGGGGAACGAATCTGACTTACTGGCTGAACAATTCCCTTCCAGTCGGTTACCAGAATCAATCTACCGCATGGATTCTGGGCGGCAACAACCTCAAAGTCAATGGCCATGGATATGGAACCTTGAATGGAAATGGAGATGCTTGGTATGCTGAGCTCGGGGGTACTTCGAATTATCCGGGGCGTCCGCATGCCTTGACCATTGCAAACACAACCAACTTGGAGTTCCAAGGTGTGCGGTTTATTCGTAGTCAGATGTGGTCAGTATAAATCTTTATTTTATAGTTCTTTATGTTCCTTTTCTTGTTCTTTTAGTTTCCAGCTGATGCCTCGGGTTAACCACCAAACAGGAGTATGTCAATCATCTGGACACAGAATGCCGTGTTTGATTCGATCTACGTGAACAACACATCAAGCTCAGGCGAACGTTACAGTATGTGGCAAATATACCCATTTTTAACTAAATAGTGTCTAATGTTGCTTCCATTATTAGGCAACAGCGACGGAGCCGATACCATATACAGCTCACACATTGCCTTTAGTAACTGGATTATCGACAACGGCGATGACAGCTTGAGCACCAAGGCAAATTCAACAGATATAACCATGTCCAACTGCACCTTCTATAATGGAAATGGTATTGCAGTTGGTAGTATTGGCCAATACAAGGGCGTCTTTGAGACCATAGAACGACTGTACGTCAATGACATTGTCTGTTATGATACTGGCCATGCGGTATACTTTAAGACTTGGACAGGGGATCAGGTGGGATACCCACCGAATGGAGGAGGTGGTGGTCTTGGATGTGAGTTTCTTCTTCAATTCCCACTTGCAAACAACGTTGAATACTCATTACCTGTGTAAAACTTGCCCAACAGTTGCTTCCGACCTTGTCTTTGAAAACATGACTCTCAACACTCTCACTGGCACGCCCTTTGCCATTTCCCAATGCACCACCTTCGACGGCACGGCAGGGAACTGCACGTCGTCGGAGTTTCAGATAAAGGACATCGTCTTTGGATCGACCAGCGGAACAACTGCCGATACTGATGAATTAGTCAGCTTCCAATGCAGTGCTGTCAAGCCATGTACCAATTTGACAATCGAGGATGTGTATATTACCGATGCTTCAAACGGCACGGTTGTGAATGAATATCTGTGCGATGAGGTGGTGAATCCAATTGGATGGAACTGTACAGGGTCTGCTTGTGTGGGAGGTAGTGCAGATGGCGAATGTTGATAGAACCTGGATATTCAGGGGCAAGAAAGTCTATATCCGAGTTGTTCGGGTGATATATACAAATATCCTAATCATAGAAAGAAGCAAATGAATGATTTTGTTTGGAGAAAAGTCATACCAGGCGATTCGAGACTTCTTCCCCTTGTATAACTTTGAGCAACGTATCTACTACAGCTACTCCACTAGCACTCTGGTTTTCAATCGTGCTAGCACCCACGTGTGGTGTCATGATGAGGTTCTGACAGCCAAGCAGCCCGTCTCCATAGGCCTCCAACGTTGGAGGTTCGACCTCCATTACATCAAGTGCAGCACCCCATATTTCACCATCTCGTAAAGCATCCAGCAGAGCCTTTTCGTCTACGATGCCACCTCTGGCACAGTTTAGCAAGATTGTCTCATTTTTCATTGCCTTTAGTTGGGCGGTGCCAATCAGTCCTCTTGTTGAGCTTGTCAGAGGAACATGGATAGACACGACATCCGCTGTAGCTAGTAGCTCCTCGAGGTTGTGCACTCGCGTATGTGGAATCACCACATTGCCGCTCCCGGTATTACTATCAGCACTCCAAGCGTCTGCTGGAGCATATGGATCATAAGCAACGATAGTCCCCTCCATCGCGCCTATCCATTTCTTCGCAACTGCCCGCCCAATATTTCCCATCCCCACGATCCCAATACTCTTTTTAAACAAACTCTTTCCCAAGGTCTGCGACCTGACCACTTTTTCACCAGCCCTAATCCGGCGATCCAGCTCAGTCACACGCCGAGAGAGTGACAGAGCCAGGGCAATCGTCAGCTCGGCAACGGCTTCGCTATTTAGTGCGGGCGTGTTGAAGACCTGCACACCATGTTGTTTTGCAGCATCGAGGTCAATGTTTTCGACGCCAACGCCTTGTTTGAGGATGTATTTCAGGGTCTTGGCTGCAGCAATGTCGGATTGAGTGATGCGTGAATCGGAGCGGATGATGAGAGCTGTTGCATCCTCCCTCCAGTTATGTTTCGTCGGGTTGTCGGGTAAGATAGTGGTGAAGCTCGGTGTTGATAGGAGCTTGGAAATTGCATCTGGGTGGTAGGGATCCAAGACGTAGACTTTGAGAGGATCCGTCATTTTTTCCTTGCTGCTTTCGTCTCGATATACGTACAGTAAAACTTGGTTATAATGGATTCAGTTATAATGCAATCCCCTTCAAAGCTCGCAATGATAGACTCGGCTCACCTGCCTAGTTTGCAAGTAGTTACATGTTTGAATGCGGGGAGAAGGCCGCGTGGGGTTGATTGTGGGCTGTTTATAACAACACAACACAACACTTTCATCTGAATCATCCCCCATTCAAAAATCACAGAACAATATTGAAAATGGCATCCTACAGACCGTACGGCGGAAAACTGGGCATTGTCACCGGTGGCTCCCGAGGTAAGTCAGAACCTATACAACATCATAGATTAAATCTAACATACAGTGTCATACTAGGAATCGGTGAGGCAGTCGTTAGGCGTCTCGCTGCCAAAGGCTGCAATATCCTAATCGTATACACGTCCAACTCTTCCCGAGAACTTACAGAGAAAATTGTATCCGAACTCTCGACCGCCCATAAGATCCACATCTCCAGCGTGCAGGCTGATCTTTCTGATCCTGTCACTGCTGCGCCAAAGGTCGTCGACGCCGCGAAAGCGTTTTACAAGTCATACACCACTGCGAGTGACAAGGAACTCCAGGTCGACATCTTGATAAACAATGCCGGTGTCGGTTCCAACCAATTCATGAATGATGCGAAAAAGGGCCCAATCATTGCAGACGAGTATACGCGGGTGTATAATGTGAACGTCCACGCACCGCTGTTGCTCACTCAGGCAATTGCTCCGTTTTTGCCTACTGATCGGTCTGGACGCATTGTTAATGTCTCTAGTGTCTCCTCTTCCATTGGGTACGAGGGACAGTCGGTGTACGCCGGCTCGAAAGCTGCGATAGAGGCCATGACGCGCTGCTGGAGTCGGGAGTTGTACAACCGGGCCACAGTGAATGCAGTGAACCCTGGACCAGCATGGGGGGACATGTATGCAGAGGCTGGACCGACGTTTTGGAAAATTAACCAGCCGTATGTTGATGCAGCGCCTCTAGCGGCGTACGAAGGGGAAGAAGACGTATTGAAGGCTGCAGGGGATGATGCAGAGAGATTCGATAAAACTGTCAGAGAGGGTATGGGAGGTAGAAGACCAGGATTCACGAGTGAGATCGCCGGTACGATTGACATGCTGTGCACGGAGGAGAGTGGCTGGACAACTGGTAGTGTGGTCTGCGCAAATGGAGGCATGAAGATGTCTATTGCGTAAGCGAGCTTATTCGTGTACGGTAGATAGATATTTTATACATGATTTTTTTTTTCTCTCGGAGGCCACTTTTGAAGCATTACCCGACAGATAACATCCTCATAATGTAATCGAGAGTCATGTACAAATGAGGCCTGTCCAGCTAAATACACATCCAGACCAGAATAATTGTTGGCAAGACTACTAGGCACCTCTCTGTTTATAAGTATACTCATCGGTTACCATGCTGCACTAAGGACATTGGAGGCTGGAAGGAAGAAAGCAATTATTATTAAAATCCTAGTAATTATACCTGGAGTCGCTTGAGTCCTACCTACAGTGCACTGATGACAAAAGTGTTAACACCTTACCCTATACATAATGTCGTGTCTATCAACAATTATTATGAACATTTGGAGACCCCCTCATATAAATATAAAATATAAACACTACCTTCTTCATATGGATTCTAGGAGACCTTCAAATTATCTTATTATTCTGGTCTGGATATTGTATTTAGTTCTGGAGATCCTCGGCGGGTGTGTTAACACTTTTGTCCAGGCACAGTAGTAAGCCAATCTTCTAAATGAAGCATGTCGAAGCAAAACATATCAAATAAGACGAAGTCATATCATACAATAAGTGAAGGCCTTACGGCAACTAAGATAGCGCGTTATCAATCACATCACCAGTAATCGTCGGTATCAAGATATTCATCCTCAACGTCATATTCACCACAAGTATACGAACTGCCATACTCGTCATCAGATGGGATATCAAAGGCCTCAGCGCCCCCAGCTAACGCAGCCACTCTGCTCAATTTCCAGTACATACTAAGCAGTTCCTTGCTGGGGAGGGGATAATTGGTAGCATCATGGGTCGTCAGTGTTATATAGTCTCCAGATTTAATAACCTTGTCTGAGACGTTATTATGCAATTTCCAACCTTCATTCATGTAATCTGATGGCAAATCAGGCACTGTTGTGATATCAGGAATGTAGATGTCTTTTTTTTTTGTCGCGATATCGTCTCTTCAAGTAAAAAAACTGAACCGTCATCTCAGTTTTCGCGGAATTGGTGCTCACAGGTCGTAAAGCCCAAAGAGCGAGGCCAAAACCGTTATGAGCCCCTACCAATAGGGTTATTTGATTCTCCAGTATCTAAGACTTTTTTTCGCCGCATAGTATTTCCTTCCACGAATTAACCTTCTCTTTCGGATAGAAGATTTCGAGAAGGCTCCATTGATGTGCACAAGGGGTGAGATATTTTTTCATGCAGACACGATAAAGATGACACGCCTCAAGTGCCTTCTCTGCAGTTAATTCTGTTACAATGCATTTTCCATCTCGTTCGAGAACCTATCGAATAAAAATATTAGATTAGTGACTATGAATGATATTGAATGGAGCATAATTCAAACATACAGGCTTTCTGGTTTTCGAGTCTCTGTTTGACCTTTTGCGTTTTGCAGGTATACTACTCCCATCACTTTGTACCAGAGATGGAGTAGTATGTGCTGAACAGGTACCAGGTGATTGTTGATTGCCGCGGTTTGGGGTTATTTGAAGCCCAGGGTCTTGGGTGATGGGTGAGGCAACTCTGTCAGGTGTATTGACTTGCGAGGCTGAAGCTGAAGCGGCAGCCTTTTTTTTGAAGAACTGTAAAGTATTAATATTATAGCCATAAAGATTCATTTTGATAAACTTACATGGGCGGATTATTTTCATCTGGAGATCCGTAGATCTGAAAAATACCATCCATACCGTTTGCTCAATCGACTCTGGACCGTCAAATACAGTAACTATCTTTGAAAAACGTTCCATAGGGGCATCCCAAAGGAACGCCCGTGCTTCAAGTGTCACAGGGCTGCTCTTCAAAGCCGCACTGAGCTTTTTCTCAGATCTTGTCGGTCCTTGTTATGATAATCGGTGCCTGGAAGGATAGGCATAGTGAAAGAAAGCGAAGACGCGAAGGTCCCTCAGAAAGATGGGAGGGGAAGCGAAGAAGCGGCGGCAGAGGAGCGAGGGCAAATGATAGCCACTGAAAACGAGACGAAGATGAAATGATATGAGGGAGGGTGGGGGCAGCGACAGAGGATAGAGGGCAAATGATAGCTACGGAATATGAAATGAGGATGAGGGAGGGTGAAGAGGCGGAGGAAAAGTGAAGAGGTGGAGGGAAAGCGAGGAGGGAAAGCGCGGAGGCAACCTTGGGAGGCAGACAGTGTCTCTGCCTGAGGCCTCCAGCAATACGTAATGTGCTTGTTGCCTATCCGCGATCACCTACAAATGTTTAGAACCCTCCTCATATAAATATTATATATAAATACTGTTTTCTTCGTATATATCACAGGAGGTCTTCAAATCATCTTAGCCTATAGAGACTTGCCAGCCCACCAAATTCCAGCAATACAGCTAAAGTTCGAGGTATGCCACAATACGGACCGCAAAAAGCTCCAGCGAAAATCCTCGATGTAGTAATATGCCAGACCATATGCGATGCGAGATAGAGAATACCAAACACCAACCAAGTTGATAGTCTCGGTGTCGAGTTTAGCAACGTTCATTAGGACAACTGTTTATGAAACGAGTTAGTTCTCGATACGGTAATGTGTTTGTTGCAAATAAGATGAAGAGATGGGAAAAAAAAGCACAAGAACATACTAGC
This sequence comes from Talaromyces albobiverticillius, assembly GCA_023721895.2. NCBI lineage: Eukaryota > Fungi > Ascomycota > Eurotiomycetes > Eurotiales > Trichocomaceae > Talaromyces > Talaromyces albobiverticillius. The sequence goes on from JAMBUR020000004.1 coordinate 2,659,606, forward strand.
AGCAGCAAAAAAAGCAAACCCTTCGACAGAGTTTTCATGCGCCGATTGCAATCGTTGAATTTGCTGGAGTCTTTTGCGGGTTATCTTGCCCTCGGTGACAGCGCGCTCGCCGTACTTGACAAGGTCGTAACGAGGGCTCGCATTGTGGTCAATTCCGGCGCGTGCTTTTGCAGCGCGAGTTGACAGCAGCAGGTATGCATAACTCCAGTTCCATAGCAGAAACGCTGGAGTGTGGTTTGTCGTAGTGAGACCGAGATTCGAGATAATTGAGGCCCTGTTGTTGTATTTTCAGTTCGTCTCTATAGTTGTATTATACGAGCAAGAATTGTCGCAGAGGCTTACATTTTTGGGCGATTGAGTGAGGCTCGTTGGTTGAATACAGCAGCAAGTGTAGGCAATGAGGGAGAGATGAAGAAGAGAGAAGAAAAGGCTGGCTGCCTTGTATACGACGTGCCTCGGCCCTTTTTGATGGCACACGCTGATTGGGCGACGATGGAATTATTAAGGTTGCAGCCGCGGACTGGGGCCGACGGCTATACGAACCTAACTTTTATGCATAAATAATGCATGTATTTACTTAAAATAGTTAAAAATAGTTAAATGTCTATATATGCTTCATGCAGACCATCTCCTGTTGGCTTTCCAGTCCACGGTCTCATAAGACGGCAGCAACAGCTCCCCTCTGTCTCGATGTTTCCATCGAATATGCAGAGTGCTCAACGCCACCAGCACACCACCAAACAAGCACACGCCGGCCAGAATTCTGAACTGCGACTGCGACAGATCACTGCCAGTCCAAGCCTGATGCCATTTCACAGCGTCCGTATACCCTAGCACACTGCCTTGCCGGTCTAAAGCTGCAATGCGGAAAGAATGATCGCCTCCTTTGAGTTGCGGAATCATGATCGGAGTTTCATACCCAGTTTTCTTGTAAAGTCCAATCTCATGATAGCGCGGAGGACCGCCTACCTCCACGGGAGAGTATGACTTGACCTGGAGCTGCCATCCAGCGACTTCGGTGGCCCCGTTCCAGTGGGCATACAATCTGTGCCCTGAGACTTTGGCTATGGGTTTGCTTAGAGGCTTTCCAGTCCATGTGTATTTGGAAATACCTGATGACGCAACCCAGGACTGTGACTCAGGGAAGTAAAAGCTGCACAGTGCCTCTCCATCTGCGGTAAATTCACTGAAACCTGCATTCTCACCCCAACTAATGGAAACAGTCCCCGTGCTCTGGGAAACCTGCATGTCTCCTTCAGAATGTCTTTTCAATCCCATGGAATTGCTGTACACCTGTTGCACAGCAGCTTGTCTTGTATGGGAATCCACATAGATGCACATGCCAGTATTTCCTGTGGCTAACTCACGAGGTCGATTATCTCCCCTGTCCATTACTGTCAGGGTATTATTCCCAATCCAACGAGCGTTATATGGCCAGAAAAAGTTCACAATCGGATGATCGTCGAGATCTCTGAACCTGTTGGCACGCCCGCCTAGGCTCCATTCGATTTGGCCAGTGGATTGACTAATAGACATTATTGCGCGCATATTTCCCGCTGAAATGAGATAGTCACCGGAGGGACCTTGATCGACACTGTTGATATGAAAGTAGTCATATGGATGGTCCTTTGTTCCTTCGCCAGGCTCCAAAGTCTTCATCGTATTCTTGATTGGGACGTGCTCAGCAGCCTGCCATTGAAACATGAGTTTCCCAGTGTCGATATCAATCTCTTGGAACATTCCATCGAGTATCCATCCGTCTGCGGGCCCGCCAATAGACGAAAGGTTCGCTCGACGTGTGTAGTGTGCGGAAATAATGGCCGTATCTCGACGAGTCACTGTAAAGTCATGCAGCATAGCGGATATGTTGCCAACGGGAGATATAATATGACGTTCACTATAGCTAGAATCAAGCTGTACATCCCGAATCAGAAACTTCCCAAACTTGAAGAAATGGAATGCGTGAAAGTATGGATGCTTGGTTTATGTTTACCATGTGATAGGAGCCACTGCCTGTTGGCTCTTTTGTCCAATACGTCAGATAATCCTGTCCGCGATACCACTGCACGCGAAGGTTTTGAGTCACAGCACTGCGCTTTTCCAACCAAACTAGTTCGCCGCTTTGGTCGACGATTGTTGGTGAATGGCCATCTTGGACAAGAAATAGGTAGCCTGGCGTGCAAAGACCGTCATACTGAGACTCGGTAATAAATGACTTTAGACTGGAAGAGACAAGATATTGTCGTATTGAGCTCGAGCCGTACAGCCCAGAGATGGATGACGGCAGGACATTATATTGATGGGATGTCGGTATTGAAGGCGAGGGCTCGACTGAGAGGAAAAACAATGTCCCAACAATAACCAGTAGCGCAGTGAGTCTCACGATGACTCTCCTGGAAATCCCCAGTGCGGTTTGAAGGTGTGATAGTGGCATTGCTGACTGGAAAGCGTCGGTGTCACCTCTAGCTTCAATTTCTAGAAATATATTTCCCTCATGGCGGAAACGCACAGTTGGGCAAAGCAAATAGCTTCGTACGCCGAATGAGTGTAGATAAGATGAAAAATAAGGACTATCTATCCTCCGCTGGAGGGCGACAAAAGGCAGTCGCTTGCTCTATAGTAGAGGGACCATGGACTAATTTCTAAAACAAAAAACATCACGCGATCCTAAAAAGGACTAAGCCAGTGCCACCGGCTTTGTCTTGACCAGACAAATAATTGTTAACAAATGGCGTATTAGTTTGTCCGAGACATGGCTTTTTGCATGGCACGCATGTTTCAATAGTTCCAGGGTTGTATGTGCTGTAACCGTCCCAATGCGCCCGACCACTAACTCCGGCCGGGATGGGTTGCAATGGATGAGTCTAAATTTAAAATAAATGGATTATCACTGATAGTGTCAAAAGTAGGTCAAAAGCAGAGTCGGTGGAGGATTAGCATAAGAAGTAATATGGCGTTACTCCGAACTCCGATCGTGCCATAGTGCGCAATGAACGCCGCAACTCCGCACGGCGGCTTCGGAGCTCGCACTCCACGTCTGAAGTCCGCACTCTATAACGTCGCTGAACAATCGCCCTTGCTCTTGCTTTATTTTCTCCTTTGATATGGGTTGAATTATGACTGCTGCCAGTGTAACAACAACTACAAAACGGCGTAACGGCCAGCTCTCTTCGTGCGAGCCTTGCCGCAAGGCCAAGCTGCGCTGCGATCATGCAACGCCCATCTGCGGCCGATGCCTCCAGAGGGGCCAGCAGAGTACATGTATCTACCATCCAGCGCCTATGACACAGCCCCGAGAAGATAAACCCATATTGAAAAAGAAAAGGAAACGAGAACCGTCCATTCTGACCGAGAAGGGGATAACGTCCACCAACTTTCTGCAGCGGTATCGAGTGCATCATGATCCTCGCCCTCTGGCCGCCAGCAAGACCGACCAAAAAGGCCAAGTCGCAGCTGCACCAGATGAGGAGCCGCTGAGCTTAAAGGCATCTTTCTCTTCGACCGGATTCTTGGGTCCTTCTAGTTTCTGGGCGGCGTTCGATGAGCCTGATGAGCCTCGTTCTTCTACCGCAACGTATACAACTCCCACGCAGTCATCGAGATACACTGAATCTCCTCCAGCCACTGATACTATCGCCGAATCTACTACCGCAGATATGGATCAGATCGAGTGCGGTGCAAGAATTCTTGTGCTCCTAGAAGATTTATCACTGTACCAGAAGCTAGTCCAACACCGATTCACAATGTTGGAACCCGAACCCTGGGTTTTCGGACCAAGACTTGCAAATGAAACATTTGCAGCAGTCTATTCATTGCGTCAAGAATGGAGACAAGGAACTAAATTGTCCCAAAACAAGCTATTGACCTGGTCAGAACAACTGTTTGAAAACAGTGCCAAACCTATTACTACCCACCCATCCATGACCATGACTGAATACTTCTCGTCCATTGCTGCAAGATGGGAAACTATTGGGCTGTTATTTTCATGGGTTGCAGTTACATCACTTATGATTCCTGAAAACCACGAGGTACTTCGGTCCGATGATGATGGGTCGGTCATTAACATACATAAACTCAGAGAGCTTGCAGCCGACGTCTCAGAGATTTGTCTAGGCTTCTGTGAGAGCATCGGATCCTTGAGTGATCCTCTAGTCTGGCTCCTTCTTCAACGTACAATTGTGCTTGGAGAGGTGCACGGTGATAGCGGTATGCCTAGGAACATACCTACCTTGTCAACACAATCAAACTAATTTTCTTGTAGACTATAGGCCTTGGAAAAAACTGGGAGATTTGTCGACTACAATTTTTGCCTTGGGATTGCATTGCCCAAAGCCAGATCCGTCTACGCCATTGTTCCTACGCCAAATTCGTTTGCGGGCAATGACGGCTGCTTTTTCTGCAGACAAACAACTCGCGACCCTACTTGGCCGGCCTCCGCGAATTGCCTGGCAGTACTGCGATATTGAGTACCCTCTTGATCTATCCTATGAAGAAGTCTGTGCTGTTTCCGAAGGGAAAGATCATGTACTGCAAAAAATAGGTCCTGATGGCTGGAATCTTGAAGGGAGGGTCAATTCGGGGACTCGCGGCCGAATTAACCTGATGCTCGCAATTATCCGCGAGAAGATACTTGCCCTGTCACTTTCTCCTCACTCTGAAGATTTGGTTCAGAGAATCTCGTAAGTTTGTGATTATGACGGCTGGAGTTCCTCGTGTTCATATTGCTAGCTAGCTATATGGTGGCGATCATATGGAGAAGAACTGACAGACAACATCTATGTACCTACAGGGATACATGCGATGAACACGACCAAATACGCAAAAACCTGCCCCCAAAATTGCAATGGACACCGCCAGCCATGAGAAAAAAGGAAGCTGGCTATAACTTGCCGCCGCCACCCAGTGAATTCCTGGAAACCCTGCATCTCGAGTTCTTACACAATGAATTCATCATATATTCTGTCGTCGTTAGACGGACTGGCGAGTACAAGGATAGGTTTATCCAGGCAGCTCGAAAAATGCTTAGCGAGTTGCTCCTAATTGTCTCATCACGGCATCCTGATTCATGTGAAAGCTATCGTTCGTCGTGGGATGTAAGCCTTCTCTCTTTCCCTTTGATATTCTACTGGCTGACCCTATAGCTGTGCTATCTTGGACTTCCATGTGCCGGTGTTTTAGCTCAAGAACTTCTCCAACGCTCTCAAAGAAAATGTCGCGGTACAGCCACAACCACAACACCATTTCCGCGCTCCGAAATAGTCCAAAACCTAAGCGTATTCGCATCTCTCCTTGAAAGCGCTCTCCATACACGAGATGGCAATTCTGGCGTTGCTCGGAGAGGACTAGATGCGATTCGCAATATACTGGATCGCGTGCTTTCTGGGGATGAAGAAGTCTTTACATCCGCTCCTCCTGCTCCTACAACCATTCACCCTCATAATAATAATAATAATCATCACCAGCAGCCCGCTCCGTCGCCTCTTCTTATTCCTCTTCCTTCACATCAGGCACCGGGTTCGTTGGCATCTGCGCAGCAGCAATCAGCCTTGCCGGAACCAGCAATTGCTACCACTGATAACAACTCATCCACAGACCTCAGTGTCGGAGCTGGTGCTGAATACAATCCAGATGACGGAATACTATCTCAAGACCTGATGGCATGGCTTGACAATTTCGATTGGGCACAGGAATCGCTTCTGACTTACAGTTAAAGTGGTTTTAGAAATAATGATTTAATGATTTCAACGTGATTTGTAGCCTTTGCTCTCATCATTCAATATAATGGATGAATGGCACCTTGTATTTTCAAAGATCCTCGTTCCTAGAAGGCCTGGAGGCAGACTTGTTTGAGTGAGATGTATCTTTCTCATTTGTGCGCTAATATGACAATACATATTGACAGTCCATACAGATATAGACATTTCACATAACATAACATCAGAAAACGCCAAGGGGGAATAGAGAAAATAAATAGAAAGAAACAAATGAAAACAGAAACATAAACCCATGGGTATATTTCAGAAGAGAAAAAACAAATCATAACCAAATGTCACCCTCTTCGCCCTTAACCCAAGCACTCCAAACCTTTTCATATGCATTTTCCAAATCATTAACCCAGCGCCTAGTGTCAAACAGCCTACTTTGCCACCGGTGAGTAAATAACATTCGACGTAAATCAACTAGACGGCCCGTGGCTTGGCCCCTTTGACCGCCAGTTTCAGCTTCAGAATAATACCGCAAGTCGCGGCAGAGACGACTAGCTTTCTCGCGATAATCCTCGTCCGAACTCGCTACAAGCTCCTTTCTAGCTTGTCGACCCGCTTCTGTATCTGGTAGAGCGCTCGATAAGATGCTTGAGGCCATACGGGAACACATCTTGTATTTGTAGCGGGGATACGTCAGCATAGGCGTACCGCTCCAGAGAATATCAGCCGCCGTAGTATGCGCGTTGCACTCGGGTGTGTCTAAGAAAAGATCCACCACTTGAGCTCGTGCTATGTGCGCTTGTTTAGGAGCAACGTCGGTGAAGATAATACGGGATGCGATCTCTTCATTGGCCCACTTGACCGCACACTCTTTGAGATTGTGCTCCCCGAGCTCGGGAAAGCGAAGTAGCCATAGAACAGCCTTTGGCATATCGGAGAGGATGCGCAGCCATGTACGGAATGTGGTCGGTTCAATCTGGAGTGTGTTAGTCGAATTCGTGGCACGCAAATAAAAGGGGGGAAATACCTTGTAAAGCTGATTGAAATTCCCAAGAATAATGGCTTCATCTGGAATGTTCGGAAAGAGTTCCTTTCTCATTTTCCAGCGTCTCTCCTGTTCTCGATCCCAACTAATGTGTGGAGCATCATTATCCGGTGCGCTCTGTCGGTGATCGCAGCAGAAAAAAGTGTCACGGGTGTATACAATCCTTTCATCGTACACCCAGTTCTCTGCGTCCTCTGTGCAATCATCTTCAAATACACGGTCTTCGATGCGGTACTCGCGTCTCCCAGGACTTAGTGTGTCGCGTGGGATGGATATTTCATCTGCGAGAATATAATCGCACCACTCTGCCCCTAGTGTACCCGCAAATCCCATAAATGACATATGTATCGGGGCTGGGCGAGCAGCAAAAACTTCGTTCCGTGCACCTCTAGTGTAACCATTAAGATTGACCAATATATGGATCCCATCACGAACAATCTGCTGGACCAATCGATCGACAGACCAACCGCTTGCATCGTGGAATTGCGGTGCTTCGCGTTCAATCTGATGGCGATGTGCGGAATTATCGCTAGGGGTTGTTGCGTAGCAGTAGGCCTTGACACGATTAGGATTGTGAAATCCAAAAACAGACTGCATGAGATGTGCTAGAGGATGGTTGTTGAAATCCGAGGACACATATCCGACCTTCAGATAAGGTTGTGGTGGCTTCGGTGGCGGATACACTGTGCTAGGAAGCCACGGTGAACGGAGAGTCGCACTGGAGATTCGCAGGCCGTTCCGTTGCGAAATATGACGGATTTGCTTTGCAGACAAAGGGCATGTAAATGTGTGAAACGGGAGCACTGTCGGGGCATTGGGGGCCGTGAGACCAGCTGGTAATTGTGGTCTCCTATATCTGGACAGGGGGTATTCCTTTCCATGAACGTGGAGATCTTGGTACCATTGCCAAGTAATAGCGCGAATAATACGCTCCACAAGCTTGACAATTCTTGAGCCCTCCCATTTGTGGCCAGCCCAAGATCGTAACAATGCACTCAATTTGCTGGTATTGGGATTATACTGCGCCATCGACGACACTTGCGCACACAGCTGCTCAACCATCGCAGGTGTCAACGTGCCATGACCCCAGGTTTCTCCATCCTTCAATTGTTTGTCCACGATGTCAACCACGCGCTTCATCCACCCGAAACCGACTTGTATCTTGTCGGCATCACGTGGTAATCCGCTGTCGTCAACATGCACCTGGTCTATGAAGCCAAATCCATGGAGAACACCACCGCGGCCGGTCCAATTACACACAGAATTCAGTGCGTTTGCCAGTCCGCAGACTGCCTCCGCAAAATCCGGGTTCACTTTGACGGCTCTCTTGTAGTACACAATGGCATCATTAACGCGACCCGCGTCTTTGACGGCGTTTGCTAGATTGGCGAGAGCAATGTCAAAGTTCCCGTCATATTGAACGGCCAACTCGTACATTCGAATAGCAGCATGAAGTTGTCCGATATCTTTCCACAGACTGCCCAAATTAGTATATAAGTGAGCGTGTTTTGGGTCAAGGCTCAAGCCATAATAGTAGTATGCTAGAGCAAGCGCAGTTCCGCTGCCAGGAATGACACCAGGGATTTCTGGATAAGGCGTCTTGCCAGAGACAGGTCGTGGTCGCACCTTTGACGGACCATTATGTTGAATGCTAGCAAGGAGAATGCCGACATTGTTTGCTGTAGACGGGCTGGGCTGAAGGGATAAAGATAAATAATATAATGCCAGAATATCCCTAACGCCAGAAGTAGCCGACTTGGAGATTCCATTAGCAGATACATTCGACATGCCATCTTGGTAAATCTTAGCCAGAGACAGTAGAGAATTGCTTGTAGTTGAGATTGCGGCCTTCCGTGACAGGCCTTCGGCCACGTATTGAAGACCTGGAGGATACCCATAAGGCGGGAAAACCAATCCGGCCGTCTGAACCGCCTTTTCTGGATAGAGTAGAATAGGTTCCTTAAGGTTGTCGCTGTCATTAATAGGCCGGTCGTATCCATTGTGAGTGGAAGTGGCAAAAGCATCGACGATCTGTTTGATCAGGCCCTTGATACTATGACATCGCCGACCTGAAGCGATCAAAATAGCCTCTTCAAAGGCCGCAGCGGCACCTGTATTGTCACCCAGTGCATAGAGCATATTGCCTTTGGCATGGACCAGAGCGAGTATTCTGCCATTATCAGATCCAGGTATTACGAAGCCACTTGATGCAAAGCCGGCAGAGATAGAATCGTTGAGGTTGATCTTCATGGCTAGGGCATGATCCAGGTCGTTATCGTAATCAAAAGCAGCGCGATCATATGAGCCCGTACTTTCGGCATCGCTCTCTGTTTCGCTTGCATGCTCGTCAGACCGAAAGTATTCGCCATTTCCTGGAACGCGCAGGCTTGTTTCCACAAATTTAATAATATTGACAGCTTCCTTCCCACGGTGATTAGTACACAATAGATTGATCAGATGTTCAACAGCCTCGAAATAGCTGGGACGTAATTTGACGGCTCGAAGCCAGTGTTGCAGGGCTTCTTCCCGTTGTTCCAAAGCAAAGAAAGTCGCCGCGAGATTGCTGATAGCCTCGACATGCCTGTTTATATTGTTAGCGAATGACATCAGATGATAACAAGAGTCTGGAAGATGAAAAGGAGTGGAATGTATAGATAAAGATGATGTACCTAGGATCCCTGGTAATTATTCTGGTATACCATCGCGTCGCTTTTTGGTAATCTCCGAGGCCATATGCTAAGCAGCCACCTAGTAGCATGCCATCGATCCATTCCCAGTTACTCTCATTGCACAAATGAGACAACATTTCTAAAGCGGAAGCGGCGCTTGCCATTGTAGTGCTTTCAGAAGGGACAGAGCCCATTAGTTGCGAAAGTGAAGCGCCAGAAGATTTGCGGATAGTTTGGAAGCCATCGATATGTCGCGAGTCTGCAGATGTGCGCTGGTTATACATAAATCCCGAAAAGGGCCTGTCAATTTGTCGACTATTCATTTGACGAGCCGAGCCATGAGGAGACAAGTCGAATCTAGACGAAGGGTAGCTATTATGACGTGGTATGTCTGGATGAGAAGAAAAATCCAGTCCAGGTTGCCGCGGCGGCTTTGGATAAATGGCGGGTTTAAGATTTCGCGGTGACTGGCCATCCGAGGACGACTTCGAGATGCTGTTTTTCCTTGCCTGGTGAAGACTTGCCAAGAGATCTACGTACACACCATGGGCCCATGACAAAACCTTTTCCTTAAACTCGGCGGTTTCGACGCGAGACTGTGGGTCTGATAGAGAAGGAGGAATACTATAGCCGGTATGCCATTTTGCGGTATCGGGGACAGGTCGAGAAGGGACACCTGGATTCAATCCACTGGCGGCGCGAACATGAAAGGGCAAGTTAGTGCAATGTTGTTCTTTGGCAGTGCCCAATGAAGGATGGTGCGAATGGCGTGGGGGAAATTTATTTTGCTGAAAAAGGGTATCATGATTGCTGCTGCCGGGAGGTAATTGGTTCCATGAGAATGAAGCGTTAGGGAAATTTGATACAGGAAATGAGGTATGGTTGATGAACGGCGGTTGTAGATCAAATAGATGGGTGGAATTCGTGTCGGAGGAGATGGAGGAGCCAGGCATGAATCGCGAGTCTCGCAAGGCGGCAGGACGATAGGGTATGTAGGCGCCATCGGGCCAGTATGGGCCATAGGGACCGGTACCAACAGGAGCAGTTGGGCCTAAACATGGTTGCAGAGATGCAGGTAGAACGGTAGGAACCGAGGGGCTGTTGTGCATATAATAATATGGTGACTGAGGTATTTGCGATGATTGGTGAAGAACAGAGTCCACGCCTGGTTGAAAGTTGAGAGACCGAACCCAGCTCGGTCCATGCAAGTGATCGACAGATATGTTGTTGTTATTAGTTCGACCAAGATCTGACTGGAAAGCCGGGGGGAAGGCCTGGTATTGCAGCGAAGAAGCCTGTTCAACAGGCATGGACTGCCAAGTGTAGCTGTCAACCGTAGGATCAGACTGGGATGAAGGATGCTGCTGTCGTGTGTCGAGAGATGAGACTAAGATATGTTTTGCCGCCGGCGGCTGAATAGCTCTGTCGCCTGGAGTGCCGTCATATCCTGCAGCCAACGTCCCGTTCGGGGTCTTTCTCCTCAAGGTGTGTTCACCAGTTTTCGTCGCCTTGGACACGTCAGGCTCGCCGGGATTAAGGGAAATCGGTCGCTGTATGGGATGGGGGAATTGCATGCGCGTCCTCGGTACTGAAGCGGCGGATATTCGATGAGCATTTTGCTGCAAGAACGGACGATGTAGCAGGGAAACAGCGGTTGCGGGATCTTGAAGATCGTATGGACGACCAAGCATGTCATAACTCAGGCGATGATCGATGTGGTGATGCGGCTGGAAATGCGAGGGAAGAGCCACGGTGGGCAGCATGTTGGCACCAGCACGCGCAGGAACCGAATGTTTCTGCGGGCTATTAGGTGATAATCCAGGTCAGCACAACGCCTGACTCGGGAATGATGGTGTTTTGGGATCGATCTGTCAAATATTCAACGATATTTTCAGGATGTAGTTAGTCCTCAATCGTTCATCCACAGGCGTGATTTTTAAGGCGTTTTCGACACCGCATCATGAAGTGGTCGGATCGTTTAAAACAGCCGGCCTCGAAAACATTTGCACATTCGAGAGTAAACCCTGGTTTTCGGATTGATGGTGGGTGGAAGGGTGGTAATAATTCCGCGATGCAGATAGTGTTTCGAGAACAGAACACGGTGGACAAGACGGTAATCAACTATGGCGGACAGACGCTTCCAGAAGATATGAGATCGAGCGATGAAATGACGAGGTGGTCAGGGCCAAATTCCTGGCAAACAAGTTGCCAATGCAAGGGAGGGTCACGGGCCAGTCAGATGGCGCGATGCAGGTATCCGGGGACGATGAGCCGCTGGGCAAGCGAAAGTCGAGAAAGAAAGAAAAAAAACAGAGTAGCGGTATCATCAATCGGATGAAAGAGCTCGTAGGAGGGGAGGTAAAAGAGAAAGAAAAACAGAAAGAGAAAGAAAAAGAATACGTAGCAGGCTGGAGGATCCTAGGGCGGTTAGTGGTGAACTAGCAGCGTGCGCAAGTACGGAGTAGGCCGTTGGCAGTTCCACTGCGATTCCACCAGGCCATGATCAAACTTGGCATCAACTAGTGTTTAGCGGCAGGGGAAGGAGCCACCGCTCAGTGCCAGTGCCAGTGAGGGTCCTGGCTGTGGCTCTGGGTGTGACTGGGAGTCGACAGGGGGCCAGTGAGAAGGAGAAAGAGCGCGGGCGGCTAGAGAGTCTCTGAGAGAGTTGAGTCAAGCAAGCATAGCTAGAGCATACGTAGGCAGAGGGCAGCGGCGTGACAGGTCGATCCACGCTCTGCAAGCCGAAGCCTGCGAGCCACTGGCTGGTGGGGCGCCAATCAGGCCGCCCACACTGGGTCACTATGGACTAAATGGCAAATGGCAAACAGTCAACGACTCAACAGACTCAACACACGGACAGACACGGCAGACTGCCAGACAGGCGCTCATCTTTCATCCTTCGCCTTTCAGCAAAAATAAAACAACAAGACCCTTCCCCAGAACAACACAAAAGCAGCAGCAGCAAATTGCCTGCGTGGCTGCAGCCTGGCCGCTCGATCCCATCGGACGCGGCGCTACTGCACGCTATGCTAGGCGTCATCAAATGGGCGGCGATCCCCTTCCCCTCGATCGAAAGCGGTGGTGGACTGTGGCGGATAGTGAAACGCAGATGCTAGCATGAATGTGCGACTGTGCGTCCGGAGTATAACTATATTAGTATGTACGTACTGTATTTACGTTCAGTTGATATGATGGTATTTACATAGCACCTGTATAATAAGCTGCTATGATCGCTCCTTCTGTTTGTGTGCTCTCTCTCTCCTCCGTCGCTCCTTCCCTTCGGCGCTCAGCCAGCTAGCTCCTGCCTTCTTCCTCGCTTGTCAAAGCCAAACAGCAGGAGCGTCTTTCCCTCCTGTGGACACTGGACACTGGGCGGGCCCACCCACCCCCACAGCCCCACCGCCTTCTCCATCCGTTCCGTTAAATTAGTTTTAATAATCCCCACGGCCTATCACCAAAGCCCACTGCGGGCATCAGGATTCCAGCCGGCTGATCGTCGTTTCGTGCCCAACCTGGGAGGCATAATACATAATGCCAACATACGTTCGGAGCAAACAAGAGAGACAGGCCCTAAGGCTGACTGGTCATATCTGACTGGCCAGCTGCTGACGTGACCGGTTATTAATGCTTCGTGTCGTGGGACAGACCGAAAGAGCAATGCGTGTGGCGTCAGCCTTTGTGGAGGTGTGGGCGCAGCCGATCTGGTCACGTCTCCTCCCGGCGAGAGCTGATTGGCCGTGCTCGGCCCCAGCACGCATCCATAGTCGAATACGGAGTGCATCTTATTTTTTTTATTTTTTATTATAATATTGATTTTAGTACATACGTATGTAGGACTGCTTGTCAACATAGTTCATGACGACGTCTTAATACCCGCCGGATGCCACCTTCCGTGGTATGATCAATTAATTAACTTGTATCTATTTCTTATTTAATCAGCAATCCGAAATACGTAGTCAGAGTCTCGGCCAGCCACACATCTGATTCCACGGGCGAATCCCGTCGTGGCTGCACGGCAGGGCTATATACGCGCCAATGGGAGCCCCAGCACTGCAACTGCCGCTAAGCTTCAGCCTGCGCACGTTCGTATTGTCTGAGTCTGGATATCAGCTGCTGTTCTTGGCGTTTGCCATTCTGTCAGACAGCGGTCAATGCAGCATGCCTGAGGCTCTATCTATGTACGTAGTATCTACTATTATTTAATATTTATTAATGGTATGCAATACTCCGGAAATGGATACAAGTTGAAGTGTCCCTTCGCTAGTGGCATGGATGATGGGTCCCTGTCTCTGCGGCTAGCTCAATGCGAGAAGATACTTCTTGGCAAAATGACGCAGAATATCGACTTGGAATTTGCCAACGCTCAGCGACCGGAGAAGATTAGTGATAATGGTAGATGGAGGAAAACTAGAAGTGGTATGCAGTTTTCAAGATACAGCGATGGTTTTTTTTTTTTTTTTTTTTTTTTCTTTTTTTTTTCCCGGATTTTATGAGTATGTCTACGAATATGTTCGTCCAATTTGTACTTTTTTGCTGACATCTTAAAGGTATATTCTTGGATATGGAACCGACTGTGTAAACTTGTATCTACCAGTCAATACAGAATCACCTACACTAAGCACAGTGTTCGGCCCGTTCCAATGTTACAAACAGACCTCGCTTCAATCGATTAAATGCGGCAATCTAGATAAATCTACATACAAGGATGCGTCCGTCAGATAGTGAGAAGCGAATTTGACCACGGTCTAAATGCCTGATATTTTCCGTATATATTCTGCTGTCAGATAGGTATACATGGGTCGGTCTTCCAGATAGATATGCCTTGACCATTGCCTCTCACCGCTGTTCCTCTCTTGAAAGCAAAGAAGTTATAATTCGCTATTCGTTTCAACAAAGGAAACCCCAAATTGGGCGCCGCCTTAACATTATAAAGGACGACGAGAGGAAAGCCCGAAAGCAAGAACCAAAGTCCGATTTAGCAAAGAAAAGTCCAAATTCACTCCTACTGCTTTGTGTATTCGAAGATGGCATCTAACCCTCCCTCTTGTAACTCATAACCCAAGTCACGCATCGCTCGCACATAACGGGAGAGGGCGAGGGCTGAAACCAGATTCAACCCAGGTGCCGGATTAGGATGGTTTGAGGTGGTGGTAGACCGAGGTACTGGAGCGGAAGTCGAAACAGGATTCGGAGCTACAATTGTATTGTGGACCGGAGTATTCATGGTAGCAACAGCTATACCGGCGGGCTGAGGAGCTGGACTGGCATTCGGGGCGGCTTTCTCGGTAGGTGATGAAGTGCTTCTCACGGGCTGGGAAGCTCAGGCCAATGCAACTGGCCTCCCTCCAAACATCCTGCGTAAAGCCTTGTGCTTTGAATAGGGCATATAGCTGACGAATCTCTGTATGGAATCGAAGAAAGACCTATGAATTGTTAGTTAGAACCAAAGGAACAGAACAGGATACATACTTTACAACAATCCTTGTCCCCCTTTTTGGCACAAGGAAAACATGATTTATTATTTGTGCCTTTATCAAGATGACCTGTATTCTGGCAAGGGAATCCCTTCTAAGTTGAAACTGTTCTTTTTCCTCCTTTACCTGATTTTCGATCTCTCGGATGGCCTCGAACATCTTCTTGAACGCCGCATCGGCGATTGCCACTCATCGCCGCGTGGCACCAAGTTTGCAGCCTCTTCCATTGGACCTCCCTCTTTAAATAGGGCATGTAGCCGATGAACCTCTTCATGAAATTGAGGAAGCACTTACAAATTGTTAGTTAGAACTAAAGGAGCTGATGTCCACTTCTTGGCACATGGAAAATATGACTTATTGTTTATGCCTTTGTCAAATGCACTACATTCTGGCAGGGGCATCCCCTTTGGCCGGATCCCCCTTGTTACCCTAATATAGTGTTTGCAAGGCACATTTATTCTTGCCAGGTTTGAATTTCTTCGTCATATCACCAGGACCTGGGGAGATAACTTGTGTGATAGGGAACGGGAAGGCCTATAAATAGCGGACGGCAAATTGGCAGCTTGAATTCGAGGATTGATGATCACCAAAGGCTGTTTGGTACCCACGGCGGGTGGTGGCCCAGTGGGAAAGATTGCAATGGCGCCAGAATTCTCAGATGATTGGGGAAGTTCAGGATGTCTTGAAGGGTGATTGATAGGTAAACACCAAAAGTCATCGTCATTAATAGGATGAATATCTTCCTCGGTATAGGACAGCGTACCATCAGAATTTTGATGGATCCTTCCAGGGGCAGTATGGTCTAAAACCATCCCACGACCTGGAGTAGGCGAGTCGTGCACGTTATAAACATAGCTGCCCGATGCTGGACTCGCTAATTCTGTGTCGTTGTAGGATACAATGTGCCGATGCTGTCTTTGTTGAAAACTGCACGCGTCACCAATATAGCAAGCCGGTTTGTCATCTTGACAACGGAAAATTGACCATCTTGCCACCAAAAAGGGCGCTCCTCAATGGAACTTTCTGATGATGGCTTATATACTTGCTATTTTCTGCATATATTCCGCTGTCAGAGAATAATTCAGAGAATAATTCAGATAAACTGTGAGAATTAAATGAACATGGAATGACTAAAAAGGACGTTGGTAAGTTAGAGAGAAATGGAAGTGGAATGTAGAAGAGAAGAGAAAGGGGAAGGGGAAGCACGTGCCCAGCAGGAGACAACCCTAAATTTTTGCCCTAATTGATACAGTGAAAAAATCACGAGGTTAGTTTCTTAAAACTATGTAGTAATGTGGGGATCATTCAGCCATAGGTCGAGAGGGAGATTAAGGTTGTGTCTTGACTATGATAAAAAGTTAATGGAATTTTCAGGTTTACATGGAGACCTGAGAAGAGGCCGAACAACTTGCTGGAGTATGAGGCATAAGAGCAATACTATTCATATCGGAATCCAGTGAATTCTGCCAGCTATATACATTTGAAGAAACACGTTAGGGCTAGAAGTGACTACCTACATCGCTACAAAATTTCCGCGCTCCTTTCTCTGATGGGGCTTATAAAGTGTAGTTTAGTCACCTTTAGCCTTGGACTAGACTAACGGTCCTCAAACAGCGGCGTGGCCTAGCTGATCATGATTAGAAAGTATTAAAGTGTGGATCTGTTGTATTGGGGGCCAATGCTACCAGAGCCATATATGTGCGTGTATTATTTGCCTCGAGGGAAAATTCCACCATGGAAATAGACACATATTCCATATCCTCGATGACAAACCCCAGAGCCTACTGATCCTAACAGCTGACTGATTAGTAAATTAAGCCCCCCAAATGTTCGTCTTTGGAAAGGTACCTTGCATCTAGACATGGATTGATTCGACACGATCACTGTTAGGATTCGCCGGCGCGGCTCGAGGTAGCATTTAGGGCTTGCTCTGGAAAACGGGGCTTACCCGAACAGGAAAATCGTGAAGACTTTAAAAAGGAAAAAAGGTTGCTTCAGTCAGCCTCTTTACTTATATACCAGGCAGCTGGCTGTATACTTACTAAGTTACTACAGCGGTATACGCTATACGGACATTAGTGCGGTGCCTGAGGATGAACTTTACGTGATTAGCCTTCCCGAATAGGAAAATCGTGACAGCTTCACAGCTCTCCTAGACTCTAGCTGAGACCAAACATCTCTACCGAACACCATCGAGAGCGTCCTGTTCGGTTTCTATTTGCGATTTGAGTAGATGCAGACATATTCTTCTCTTTTTAAGGTTACATTCACCTTTCTTTTGGGCTTGCAGATACGAACTTTTGGTGTCTCTTTTCATGTCGTGTGTTCTTCAAGAATAGGAGGTCCATGAGGACCGCTAGAAGTATAAATTCAAGAGCTCCATCTCCCTTCCTCCCATCTCGCAAGATTCATCAACAGTGTTCAGATTTCAAGTAACAAGAATCCGCGAAAATGATCTCTCAAGTTGTCGTTCTGCTGGCAGTATCTGCCACTTCTGCCCTGGCCGCTCCCGGTGTTAGTGGTCTCCTCTCGTTGTGACTTACTTTGGATTATGAGTAGCTTACTTTGAAGCAGACGGAAGTCCAAAACGGCGCTCCTCACGTACTGGTCTCCGACCCTTCCAGCCAGCAGGTGATTTCGTCAGAGGCTTTCACCACTGGCGCCGGTAACACCGACAACGCCAACTACTATGATGGAACTGGGAATGCTGGAACAGATACTTATAGTGAGTAATATACCCTACCAAAGAATATATACACCTAGTTGTATTTATCACTAACAACCATGTTCGCACATAGATTGCTACTATGGTGGCTGGGAGAACTTCCCTCCCATGTCTGAATGGATAGAATTCGACGCCATGTGGAACTACTCAAAAAGCGCCATGTCGGAATCTTGCGCTGATCTGGGTATTGGAACATGCGGGGATGGAGCTTACGCGTTTGGTGCTGGCGATAGCGACGAGCAGATCGGCTTGCTCTGGAATTCGATCCAGCAGGTTGCCGAGTCGTCGCTGGTTGACCATCGGTTCATTCTTGCCACCGTGCTGCAAGAGGTAAGGTGATTAATCTGAGAGAAAAAGAAGAGATACTGATTTCTTGTTTTACAGTCTTCTGGTTGCGTGAATGTGTGCGCAAGTACCAACCCGGATCCCTCGCAACCAGACAATCCGGGCCTGATGCAATCGGACGGTGGCTCAACTTTCGTTGGCAATTCAGCCAGTACAGCGGACCAGCAGGGCAGCATCACCCAGATGATTATCGATGGCACTCAGGGTACAGCTGACGGCGATGGGCTTGTGCAATGCATCAACCAGTACGGCAACATCTATGAAGTAAGTCTTGCCCTACCTCCTTAGAAGATGAAAAAAAGAGAGAAGATACTAAAAATCATGCTTCCCAGGCTGCACGATGCTACAACTCGGGCTCTGTTGATAGCTCCGACCTAAACGATGGAGAAGGAGCGACAGATTCATACGTGAATGATATCGCCAACCGGATGACTGGGTGGTTGTATGCCGAATCGAAATACAGCAGCTGTTGATTTTGCTTTTACTGTTTGCTTGATTTGCAATCAAAAAAAAATAGTTGACAGAAAGTTGAGAAGATGGGCGTGGATCAGGCTTGGGGTGTCTTATTTGATATAACTAGTTTCCATGGTTTCTACCTAAACATGGCAAAGGGCTTCAAAATGATATAAAAATGTATCTGTGACATGGCTTCGGTAGATTCTTTTTCTTTTGGAAATGCTTTTTAAACTCTAGGATACCATCTCTTTTCGTTCCGAGGGCAGGTATTTTGATCTTTTGAAAACGGCCTCTCTTCTATTACACTGCCGTGCATTGCTAGTATACATTTTAAGTGAGGCCTCGGGATTGCTCGGATGAAGAGTAAATAAGGTACCTATCTCTCACTCCCGTTTGCCTAGGTAGTAGGTAGTAGGGCCTGTCAGCATACTTCTTTCCTATGTAGATGTTGCGAGAGAAGATAGGCATTGGTAATCCCTACTCTGTTCTTACGCATCCACTCGTTTACTGATAGCCAAAAATGAAAGAAAATAATAAATCATATTTCTACACTCCTACGCATATACTAAAAAGTGCATATATAATCGTCATGTAGACCATAAAGATGGACCACCATATCCACCTAGAAGAACGAATCCCTCCAAAGAATATCGCGGTGAGTAGCGGGTCTGAAGATTTATCTTCTTTGCGTCAAAATAGGCCCATACCGTGGGATCATTGATTCCAACCCATCAACAATTCACCGGAGTGAAAGGATCTGGATTGGACGGTAACGGCCAGAGTGTGGCAAAGGTCATGTGGTTTTGTGTGTGAAGGGGAAGGGGTTGGAAGTTTGTTTCGGAAATTATATCAAGTGGAAAGAAACGTAATATAAACAAGGGGGATCATAGCTCATTAGAATTGGTTTCTTTTTGGTATCATCAATTTTCATAGTCTAACACAGCGCATGGGCTGGTCTGTAGTTTTGGAAATTTTGACAACACATAATTTATTCCTCAGGAACTACAAATATCATGTTAGCTATCACTTTGTGATATTCAAACCCGGAGAAAAGCTTACTGTCAATCTCTCCAGCCTTGACATCATCACTGACGTCCTTGGGGCTGCGTCCATCAACCTGGCACCCGACCCTATTCACAGCAAAAAAATCAAGTCAGTCGCCAGGCAATGAAAATGGCATACAAGAAGGGGCGAGTTACGAAAATGCAGTCCCCAAAATTTCAAGGACTGAACCACGGAGCTCCTTAGCGAGACTGCGAGGACGCATGATGCGGGCAATCTCGATGATTTCGTCAAGGGGAATGGACTTGGTGTGCTTGATGTTCTTCTCCTTCTTGCGGTCACGGGGAGGCTCCTTCAGGGCCTTGATAACGAGAGAAGAGGCAGAAGGGACAACGGAGACAGCGGCTTGACGGTTTTGGATGGTGAGCTTGACGGTGACACGGAGACCCTTCCAGTCGCCGGTAGCTTTGGCAATATCTTCACCTGTATATGGTATCAGTACAACCGTTGCAACAGCAAAAAAACACCGATTTGTTTCTTACCAATCTTCTTGGGTGAAAGACCAAGGGGACCGACCTTGGGAGCCAATGCAGACTGAGCACCGACTTCACCACCGGTAGCCCTCAGGTGGATAATCTTCACCTCATTGGGATCGAACTTGGGAGCTATACACGGAAGAAAAAAGTCAGTCGCCAGGCAATGCAGATGCCACACCAAGGAGATGATACTTACGCATGGCGAAGGTGCGTAAGGTAGTCTATCGTCCTTGGGAAAGAAAACCACGGTGCTTGAAGAATCTCAAGAAGCTCAAGGGAAATTTTCCGGAAGGAGAGTTGTGTGCTAGCCGAACTCACGTGATTTAGCTGGGTTGTGGGACCGAAATTGCGGGCTTGGCAAATTGACGAGGACTGACTAGACCCGAAGCGGTTAGAACATTTATTTGTATACTATACAAAAAGATGAGATGAGAAGTCAAGTGGTGTCATTCCTGCGCTGATAGCAATAACCTCTCATGCTAGTATTTTAACATCCAGCACACTTGGATACTACAATTGGCTCTTTACATACCAAATAAGTGGTTATTTTGCTACTTTTTCATGATTTAACTCGTTATCCCATCTACCTTTGAAGGCTTGAAAAGTAAAATAATAAGAAATTTATCAATCAACTGTATCGTAACGAAAGATGACGGATGAAAGAGACCGCTAAAGGTACACACAGCCACACAGATACATCGCAACCCCCAACTAGCGTTCGTGAAGCTGTCACGACTACACACTCCTTGTCTAGTTAGTGCCTGTAACGGCAAGCCTGGTCATGATGTTAGTATACTAGCGGAATCGTATGTTGAACAGGAAGTATTGAACTCACTTCATCAAATGCTCCATGAATGTTTGTAACGAAACGTCATCTGTGAAAATCGTTTGTGCAGACACGCCACCGCCGTAGCCGCCTGTAGAATGAGTCGTTGAGG
This sequence comes from Talaromyces albobiverticillius, assembly GCA_023721895.2. NCBI lineage: Eukaryota > Fungi > Ascomycota > Eurotiomycetes > Eurotiales > Trichocomaceae > Talaromyces > Talaromyces albobiverticillius. The sequence goes on from JAMBUR020000004.1 coordinate 2,680,501, forward strand.
GGTTTAGTTTCGACAATAAGAAACGAGCTTGAGATCCGCCTGCGTCGCAAATAATGAATCGAGGGAGTGGGAAACGATCCGCAATAAGTTCCTAAAAGTGTCGTTTAGCACTGGGCAACAGTAACTTTGATTTAGCATATATATATAAGACTTACTCTGGCATCTTCCTTCGGTTGTTCCAAAATAGATTTGAAGTTTTCGTAACCCTCTTGATCCTGGTATCCGGCTTTCCTCCATTCGGCCATAGTCTCTCCGTGGAAAATGAGAAGGTGGAAAAACGTGTCGAGAAGGAGGATGTGGGTGGGCTGAATGGAGGCGGAGTCCAGCAACACAGGCTGACTGCCCTCTTGTTCCAAAGAATATGAGTCTAGCGTAGGCTGGATCATAATCAAAGAGTTACCAGTGTCTTCGTGGTTGAGAACATGTCGGTAGAATGCCGTCTCATCAGGAGAATTGTTGAAGACTTGTAGGAACTGACTTCTGCGAAGATGGAACATGAATTGTGGATAGAGAGTGAAGTTCTTCTCGAGGCGGAACGACGTCGGATCATCTTTCCTGTAATCGGCAAAGCGCGAGCACAGCCGGATCAGCATACGGTCAACCCATCGCAATACATCTGGGCCGTCATCGACCTCGGCCTTGAAGACAGCAATGCGAGACATTAACACTGCGGCGGCTTCTTGATCGAAGGACTGTGCAAGAGCAGGGTCACCGGCTGGGCCGCTTAAATTCCTAGCAATGGTTGTAACACGCAGATGGAATTGACCGGAAGAGTGCTGGTAGTAGGTGAGGAATTGCATCATGCCGCGTTGAGGACCCTGCTGAATTGGAGCAGGTCCGCCCTGGTTTGCAATCTCGAAATAAATGCCATAACTGGCAGCAGGGTCAATTCCGCACATCTTCCATGCGCAAGTATTACCGATACCACATTCCGTCTCTCCGACGCTGGTGGACTTTTTGTTAAGTGAAATCGCGTGACCGATCAGTCCTGTGACTTTGAGTTCTCTTGTGGTCAGAACTTCTAGAGATGCATTAAATCCCATAAGGAGATTGTCATTCTCATCCTTGTCGAAGACGCGAACGAATGATTGTTTGAATTGAGAGGATGTGAAGCTGTCAGTCAATAGCGTGTGACCACCAGTATAGTTAGCCATGTTCTTCATTTCCAGCATGCCAACTTGGTCAAGACAACCAGCAAAGAGGTCAATGACGTGACCATTGTGTGCGGCGCGTTTGGCAAGGTTGTCGTAGAACTATTTACTATTAATATCTTGCACAATAAAGTAAGCATTTTATGAAAACAACATACCTTGACTGCCTTCTTAAAATATTTGATATTATCCCGATCGATATCGTGGTGAGATCGAATAGGCTCCTTCAACTCTGGACCGACGACAAGGCCCGGGCCTTCTGTGGCAGGGCCGCTGGTGAAAAGCATAATGCGCCCACCGGCGTTCTGGAAAGAGGTCTCCAATAGTCCAACACCAACGCTGACGGCGACACCGGTACATCTTAAAGCTCGCTTGTCATTTGCAACTGGCCAGGGATCGCGCTGCAATTGTTCAAGAATATTGGTAATCTGAAACTCGGCCTGCTGCACAGGAAGGAGGAAGCGGGCGGCGGGACCCATGGGAGGAGGTGCACGGCCTGGTTGCTGAGGAGCGCCCGGACGAAGGCTAGGAGCGAGTAGTCCAAGCATTTCTTGGACCTGTTTGGCGGTATAGTCCTTGCTGCCGCGGAAGACATAGGACTTTGCGCACTCTCCGTAGCCCAATTCATGGACTTGCGCCTATACACAATCATTAGTTTCTGTTAAATGTGGAAATATTTGAAATCGGGTTCCATACCATAGTGCCGTATGTGATCAAACCAACCAACGCATTCGGTGGCAGCAAGGACAAGCTCATGATGAGAGAGTCCTTGACAGCCTGGAGACTGTCATCCTCCTGGCAGGTGTCTACGACATACAGGAAAATGGGGGGAGCTGGAGCGGGGCGGGCCAGTCGGTACTCGATGGTTGTACTCTGAGGGTGAAGCTCTGGAGGTATAGCATTCTCGGTAATGTCTTTGTAGTGAGGAGGAAGAGGATTGCGCATCTGGCAGAAGGGGCATATCCAGATCCGAGCTCGGATGTCCACATTACTAGTCCGGTAAGTCAGCATCATGATTGCCTGGCGTGAGGTGTTTCTTGGGCGGGTTGCAAAACATACGCATATGGATTGAGGACTGCTTTGCAAGGGGCTTTGCAAGTCACAGGTTCGTATTGCAGCAATGGGGTGTCCGTCTTTTCCTTGAGTGGCGTATACACTGCTCCGATGGGGACAACTAAGCGGGAAGCTTCCTGCATGAGACTGTCAACACGGGGCAATTCAGAACTTGGGGATACGGTTCAGAGAGGTACTGACCATGCGCGAGCTAGGAAATGTATTCCAGCTGAGTCTGACGCCATCGCGATCCTCGACATCGCTCCACTGGTCCTTCAACGCCTCGTAGTCCATCTTGATGTCGAGTGGAGCAATAACACAACAGTCGGGGGAGGAATTGGGGCGAACAAAGGAAAGAGAGCGCCTGCAAGCACTTTAAAATTATCGAAAAATAAAGTAGAGAGTTTTCAAGCATAAAACATAATCGGTACCTATGATAGGCAACCCCGTAGCGGTGATTGACAGGTGCTTCGATCAACCGGAGGGGTGTCTGTTGTGGGCGCCATGGCATGAAGCCAGGTTGCAGCATTTGTGGTGTCTGCGGTCTCCCGCACCGTTTTGCCGCTAGTGTCCACTCTCCTCCATAAAATCGGGCTTTTTTCCCCTTCCTTTTTCTTTTCTCTTTATCAAACATCGCCGACAACAAATTCACATTACTGTCGACAGCCTCAGCCACCTCAATGGCAAGGCTGTTTTCGCGTCGCGCGTAGACGAACTCACCCATGGCTGGGCACCTGGCTTGGAAAGGTCGTTCCGATCCTTCTTGATGATTTGGGAATCAGCAGAGGTTACATCTCGAAGCACTCACTTGGGCTTGTTGTTCCATGTGCAGCTTCATTATATTTCGCTATAGTACACAAGAATATTTCTTATTATATCAATAATCACATGTTCTCATTATTACGGCTCGCATACACAAAATGTAAATCAAGAAAGAAGCCCTATCCACTTAACCCGTTACGCCCATTTCCCATACTCTTACTATATACGAAGGTGTATCAAAAAGACAAAGGCTTAATCCTTAGACGGCTTTCCAGAGGTTTTAAGCAGATAGCTCCGCTTGAAATAAGTGTTGGGGTGGACGATGGTGTCCAGGTCGGTTTGGTTCCAAGAGCCGTCTTCTTTGACCCTCTTAATATCACCCTTGTGTGCCCACTCGAATACTCTGTTGCAAGCAATGTGGTATCGTTGCTTCTCCACATCTTCACGCACACCGCGCAAGATATCTTTATCATTAACCCCGGTAGATTGAAGGAGGGCGGTAAGGTTGTCAACGGAGAAATGTCGGTATGGACAGCCGTGGGTTTGGCCAGTGCTTGGTGCACTCTCTGAGAGGATTCTCTGGCAAGAGTATGGAGGATAGCCTCTACCACGACGGTTCGAATCGCCGCCAACGTCGCCATAAGCGTGACGAACATTGTATTTGTATTTCGAGTTGAATTCGTCGTCGGTAAATCCTTTGAACGACTGACGCCAGAATAATATGCATTCATCCAAACTGAGACCGATGCCCTTCAAAAATAGCGTATATTGCAGGCGACCAAAATGTTTCAAGTGATTGTTCTTACGGAGCGTCATGTGTAGACTGTGCATACATAGAGGAAAGTGTTGTGATAACGGATCGATGGAAGCTGCGGTGATTGGAGCACCATCAACGACGCCCTCGCCTTCCGAGTAGACCGATTCGGCGCTTCCAAAGTTCTTCGACAGATGATTCAAGATTGGAGTCAGGCGGTCATCCTCGTCCAGTCGGGGTAACGCGCGGCTCGTCAACTATACCTCCTTTAGCGTCAGAGTTCAATGTGAAGAAAGGACTTCTGCTTCTTACCTCCATGGCTTTCTCTAGACGTGCGGTGAAATCTGCAATAATCATACTCAGCTGCTCCCTTTGGGGAACGTAGGCCTTTCCTTTACGGATAAAGACCGATCGACGTTCAACCAGTTCAGGAACTTTCTCCCAATCAACCTTGTACCAAGTTTCATCGTCTGCACGGCGTAAGCCTGGCGTGGCACCAACGAGTTGCTCCGCGATCTCCGCTCTTTCTTCGTCGCTCACCGACTCCCAGTCGAGGTTGAGGCTTTCAATAAAATGACGCCTTTCCTTGCTATCGTCTTTCTGGAAGCGAAATCTGAACATCATCGTTTCGGCGCGCACAAATCGACGGCGAAGGTCCTCCGTTCCCGAAAACGCAAGTCGCAATATAAAGTGGGAGTAATGGTCCCTTTGCCGCTCATTTTTCAACTGCTGGTTGACAACACCAGAGGCCGCTGATGAGTTGGACGACAGAGGAAGATACTTTTTGAGCAGAGGTGTGATGTGTGCCTCCGTTTCTTGCGGGGATTTATTGCGGTATGAGCAGGCCTCGATTTCAGCGAGCACTGCAGAGCGATGAGTCAATGGGATCCATGTAGCATATAAAGACAGCGCCATCGTTACCTTTCAATCGGTCAATTGCCCACTGCTCGAACTCCTCGAGCGTGATTTCTGCCGTGGGAGGCACATCGTAGAAATTGAGACGGTGGGGGTAGTCCTGTTGCTTGTAGGACGGCGTCGCGAACTGTTTCTTTTTGTGATCGAGAATAGCCCTTCGTTTGGGATCAATTCTTTGAAAGTCCTGTCGGATCATTGTGAAGCGCCGCGATAGAGAGGATACACTCGAATAGAATGGGATATACGGTGCTGGCAAAGCAATGGAGAGAGTGACGGTTAAACAATCGACGCGACGACGGCGCGTCTGGCCAAAACGGGATAGATGAAAACGCTAGTCCGCAAAGGGACTGGTTGGTTATTCAACGGCTTCTTGGGTCACGAGACCTCGGAGTTTCTAGCGAGGTTTCTCGAAATTATTACATATTCTACCATTATTATTTCGCCAATAGGAATCTGCCACAAGAATGCCGTCTGCTTATAGGGAGTCAGGGACGCTGTGATGTGCGAGCGTAGCGCTTTTCTTCTCCCCGGACAAGGAATAATGCAGGCCTTGACAGCTCTCCGCTCACCGAGAAGCCAAACGGAGAAGCACGGCCAAGCCATCAATTGTATATCAATTTACTAGTTAGCTTGGTAGCTAAGTGAACTACCATTATTAATTACGTCTACCCAAGCCGGCGACTCTGTAATGTAGTCAGATGCATGCTTGAACAACAAACAAACCACTCGTCTTCACATGTCTGTTTTCTCCTCTGCGCAACGCTTCACATGTGCAACAGCTTATCGCTTGTGATTTCTCGGGGAGCCGCCAGTCTTCGGTTTAAGCAACCCACATCTTCGACCTCGCTCGTTTGCGCGGCACCTTATCACTCTCCATTGAAATTGGCCATTTTATACCATTGTTAGTTCTGGTCTCATGACGCCTGCCACAAAGCGGCTCAAGAAAGCTGCTCGCATTATTCTTATCGGCGCCCCCGGTGTGGGCAAAGGTACACAAACCGAGAGACTGCTCTCGCGATTTCCACAATTAGCTGCAATCAGTTCGGGGGACTTGTTGCGCGAAAACGTTCGAAAGAAGACTACATTAGGTAGGCAAATCACACCTCTTTCATTTCCACCATCCCGCTCTAATAAAATTCTATATAGGCCTTCAAGCCGAGGCGCTCATCCAAGCTGGAAGTCTTGTACCCGATGCTGTCATGCTGGATCTCATCTCTTCGGAGCTGGTGACCAAAGGCTGGCTTGCGCCATCTGAATCCGCAAAATCCCCTCCATCTTCATCCTCCTCTACGTCTTCTCCCTCCTCCTCCTCAACATCTCGTCCGCCCTCGATAGTGCCATCGGCATCATTTATTCTAGATGGCTTTCCGCGTACGGCAGTGCAAGCCTCGAGCTTAGACCGAATCCTTCCTATCAACTTTGTCGTGCATCTCTTCACACCGCCGTCAGTCATTATATCGCGAATAACGAAGCGCTGGGTTCATGCCCCGTCGGGACGAGTGTACAATACAGACTTCAACCCTCCAAGGGTCGAGGGAAAAGACGACGTTACCGGAGAACCGTTAACACAGCGAGCCGATGACTCTTTAGATACCTGGAAGCAACGGCTGCAAAAGTTTGAAGACTCCAGCAAAGCACTCATCGAGCATTATGACAGGCAGGGCTACCTCTGGCGCGTGGAAGGAGATTCAAGTGATGAAATCAGCCCGAAGCTCTTTGCAGAAATTGAGCGGAGATTTGCTTGAAGAGACTGGCATATCTTTTCTCCTTCTTTATTGTAAATATACCTATGTGATCATTTGAATCTTGTTATGTACGATGCCTACAGCCCATCTAATCGACACTAAAGCTATGTCTTTTACGCACATGTATTCTACCTCATGACGATTATCAAATGTAAAAAAAAAAAAAAACTTTTGATAATATATTCAACCCAGTCGTTTACATTTCCCGCATAATCATTTCAAGTCATGCTCGTAATTCGCAAAGGCCTCGAGGGAGTCCCCTTATTTACTGCTCTTCCTAGAAGGCAAGAGCCTGTTTACCAGGGAAGCCAAAACGCCCTGTCTTTTGTCGGAGGCCGATTTCAATGGCCCTTCCGAATGTTGCTCCAGCCCCATGCGAGTCTTATACTCTCGTGGACTTTCAAAATCGGCTCCACCATGACGCCAAAAGTCCTTCCATAAACCCTGTCTTCGGGTCTTGGCCAGCTTCTCTGCTTCGCGGTATCTGATTTCATTCTCCTTGCCGCCAAACTCAACTCCAGATTTGGCTTCGTATACTGTAGCTAGACCGCGCTTCAACATTTCATACGAAACATCCCGTCGCCGAAGGGGAGGAAAGTCTAACCAACGCCGAACATATACAGTTGCAACAACGCGTTTGTATTGGTCGGGTCGATGTACGTATGCGCGTACTCGTCGGTTTAGCAGGTAAGATGTGAGCCACATATGCGCTTCGTGAGAAAATGGTTGGGCTGGTCGACCGAAATGGGCGAGCTCTGGAGCATCGACACCCGCAAGACGGATATGAACCTGTTGAAAACCTATTAATAAATTGCGCTGTCTTGTAGAATATAATATCTCGCTGCAGCAAACTTCAAAAAAAAGGGAAAGCAAAACACATACAGTGCGGTCTTTCAATTCCTTCCTAGTTGTTGGCACCTTCATCCATGGCAGCCAGCCCCATCCAACCAATCTGCCACCAGGCGTATGATATATCCTGAAATTATCGCCATCGCCCACACTTGTAACTCGGCCCAAGAGAGATCTCTGGCGGAAGTAAGAAGAGGTGATGTCCGTAGCTTCTGGGAAGCGACGAAGGTAGCGACGTTGGATGTAAACAACAAATAAAATACCGCCTGTGAGGAGAACAGTCGGAATTAGGTTTTGTGGCTCTTTGAATTGGCTCCAATCAAACGCGTTCAGGCTAGAGTTCCAATCCGTGGGCTTCGAGGGTGTTGTAGATGGGGGTTGTTGTTGTTGTTCGTGTATCTTGTTGTCCGATTCATGATGGCGGGGGTCATTGGGGATATTCCCTGTATCTGACCTGGACCCAGACGTCCCAGATGACCACCATCCCATGCCAGAATTCAGGCTGCAGGGCCGTTGACTGGAGGGAGTACGAGTGTTGAAGAATCACTGCACTGTGCATGCTAAGTTGCTATGCCGAAAGTCGGGGCAACGGCTAGGCGCGGTAGTCTTGGCAGCGCGCATACGCCGCATAGCTTCAATTCCGGCCTTTAAAATTAGGCACCTATTCCGGTATTGATACATTTGTTTCCCAGCACTGACCGGTCACGAATATTGAATGGCATGCCAAAGGCTACTTCATATTACTGAAACGATAACCACCGGAACAATTATATTCTATTGTAGTAGAAAATCCCGCCCAACCGAAAAAGTACAAGAGACAGCGTGCTATATCTTAGTTATGTACCGCAGCATATACAGGATCTACATTAGAAATCTAGAAATAGAAAAAAATGGAAAATCATGGCTAAATCCACGTCTCATAATCGATCATTTAAGCGTGACTGGAAGACTCGTTTTAGCAGTCGTAGCGGCCTTCTCGGCAAACTTCTTTAACCTCTCTTCTTTGAGCTTTCGGATAGAGGCGAAAAATAGAATGAACAAGAGCTCCATTCTGTATGGCATATTAGCAATATCCCGGATAGACAAAGTCCACAGAATCGTCTTACCGTTCTTTCGTCATCATCAGCAGACCTTGAACGAGGAGGCCTTTCAAAATCTGGGGGCCGATGCCCTTGAAAAGAGCCAATGGACCCTCATGCTCAATTATGAACTTCATTACTTCAATGAAGCCCTTGAATGGCTTTCCCTGTCGAGCTGGGGGAGGTTTCGATTGGAGACCGACCTTGGCGACTATCAATGGTTGTGTTGCAAGCGTTGCCAACGCCTTCGACATCGCTCCTAGTACTGAACATTCTGTCAGTGTTGTTTCTTAACTCGGACAAGGCGTATTCCTTACCAAATGCTTCCCATGGGCGCAGGCTTTTCTTTCCGGGGAATAAGATATCCTTGAGCCTTTGATATGCTCCATATGTGATAGCAGGGTTGACGACCAGGACCAAGCTTGCTTTTAAGCCTCTCCACAATCCAGTCCAACCATCCTCGCCATTGACGACTTCTTGAGCGGTTTCAATAAGGCCCTTCTTCTCTTGTCTTGTCTGTGTCTGTTGGCGCGTTGTTACAACTGAGACCGGTATGGTGAATATCTGCGCAATAGCGCCAGCCACAGCACCAAGCGATAGCTCGATAGCTGTTCCTGGTTGCTTCGAAGCACGGCTAGATGACATGTACACAGCGCGTACAATTGAATACCAGTAGAAGTATGCAAAGTTGGTCGATGCGACTCCTATGAGAGCGCCATTGATGCCGCTATATAGACCAGCAACGCCTTCGTTCTGAACGATCTTGTTGATAGCGTCTAACGTGGACTCGTAATGAGGTGTAGCTTCCGAATCAGTGTTACTCGTGTTCTTCCGACTTTTCACCTGAACCTGGATTTTGGTTTTAACACTAAAACACACTATCATCAGAATCGCAAAGGATAAAAGGTGAATGCAGCGTCACTCACATATCGAGGGGATAAACCATGGCATTGGCCAGAACAGCGCCAGTTGCGCCTGCAAGGGCGCTTCCCCAAGGGGGAAGAGCCACTTGCTTTGATTGTCCAGCCATGGAAATCGTTCAAATACGGAGAGATAGAAGAGTGCGTGGTGTAGATGATTTCACATAGAGGGGTGCTCCGCATATATATAATAGTCTCCGAAAACGGGTGGACAGCACTGGTGCTTCAATAATCCTTCCCAGAAGGAGTTCAGGCGGGCGCAGTTGTCATTGCATACGCGAAAAATAAAGCCGGTATTTAATGATGGAGATTATCCCAGGGACATGCTAGGGTCAACCGTGGGAAGCAAGCAGAGAGTCTCATTGTTCCCCGGCATGGCCGAGGCAACCGAGGTAAATACAAGCTCGCAGCTGGCTGACCGGTACCGCCGTGGGCCGTGGACGGCAAGTGCTTAGTGCGGTCACTACGGTGCCAGCGATCAGCGCTATTCCCGTTGGGCACTAGCGGCGCCTTCCATTCTTTATCAGGGTATCTGATCTGGACATCGTTCCAACGTCGCTCATTTATGCATTTGCTGGGGAATGGCTGCATGCCATGAAAGTTGAAATGTGCCGCTCTCCAACCAAATCTACGCGCTAATTCATCGAGGTGATCTGCTTCAGTTGAAGCCATGCCAGCGTCTGCCACATCAAGCATCCACCTAGACAGAGCTTTGGTGCTTCAAACCTGTTATTGCTTTTGGCTTTCAAGAAAAGACTAACCGTATCACAGAGTTATGAACGACAAGTATCTGGAGCCGGGTCTCAGTCCCAAGCACTGGACGCTGCAATTGCTGCGGCTGAGAACTACATGAAAGCGCTGAAAATAGCCCAAACGCCCTCAGAAAAGCAGTGGCTGGATTCGAAGTGCAAAGATTGGCTGTCGCGTGCAGAAAAAATCAAACATGACAAGACTTGGAAACCATCTGCATCCAAGGCTGAAAACCGCATGCTCAAGGAACCAGTTTCCCAACGGAAGCTTTCGACAAGAGAGGAAATCATCATTTTGGAGAGCGCCAAGTTGAATGGCTTCTTGTTCCCACCTTGGAAGGAGGCTCCCAACCCACAAGAATTTGAATTGAATCATGATGGGGGGAGATTTGAGTGAGTTATTTCGGCACTATGTCAGCGGGAATTAATTCTGAATGATGGACTTGTTTCGAACAGGGACAAGGCTCTAAGCCTCTCAGCCCCTCAGAAAGAGGTATTCAGTGGCTGGAAACGTCCTGATGATCTTGTTAAGAACTTCTATCTTAACAGCTTTACTTCCAGTGATGCAAAGGATCTTGTGCAAGATATCACTACAGACTGCTCTGTAGTGGCAAGTTTGTGCGCGACGAACGCTAGATTTCAGCGCGGCAATAACTGCGTACGTTATTTTCTCAGGCTCATGCTGCATAGCACTAACATCATAAACCAGTTGTTTCGGTCTGTAATTTTCCCCTATGATGACACCGAAAATGTCCCCCAGGTTTCGAAATCTGGAAAGTATATGTTCAAGTTCTATTTCAATGGGTGCTACAGGAAGGTGGTTATCGATGATCGGCTTCCTTCGTCCAAGACATCCCGATCTCTATTTGTGATTAATCGAAATAACCCTGACGAGTTGTGGCCGGCTTTTATAGAAAAAGCATACTTGAAACTCCGTGGCGGCTATGACTTTCCAGGAAGCAACTCAGGTACGGATTTGTGGGTTCTTACTGGCTGGATCCCGGAGCAGATCTTTCTTCATCACGAAGATGTAGCACCGGACCAATTATGGAGACGTATCCTCGGTGCTTTCCAATACGGGGATGTCATTTTGACCTTGGGGACGGGGGAGCTAAACCAGCGTGAAGAGCACCTGCAGGGTCTTATTAGCCGACACGACTATGCAGTTCTCGATCTGACCGAAACCGATGGGTATCGTCAGATGCTCGTAAAGAACCCGTGGGCTGATTCTAGTTCCAGAACTCCACATAACTATGGTCGTACCAATGGAAAAAGTGGATTTGAACCCGATCAGCCCTCCAGTCCCCTTCTGCCTGGCTCCTTTTGGATGGATTACGATCAAATATTTCAAAATTTCGACAACATGTATCTCAATTGGAACCCAGGTCTGTTCACGATACGTCACGACATTCACTTCACCTGGGATTTATCAAAATCTCACCTAGATCAAGGGTGTTTCGCAAACAGTCCACAGTTCTCAGTCTCAACGGTGGCCGCAGGTCCCGTCTGGTTGCTCCTTAGCAAGCATTTCAGAACCATAAATACTACAAGCGCGAGCACTGAATCGGGGTTCATTAGTATTTACGTCTTGAAAAAGGGTGGACATCGCGTATTCATCAGCGACGATGCGTTTTACCGCGGGCCATTCGTAGATTCTCCAAACACGTTGGCCAGGATCGACATGGAGGCAAAGTCGACATATACTGTTGTTGTAGCCGAGCAGTCCTTGCCACTGATAGCTCAGAACTTCACCCTTTCGGCTTTTTCCAGAAATGAACTAACATTAAGACGTGCTGAGGACAAGTTCTTGCATACTCACCAAATCGAGGGAGAATGGAGCCCAATTACTGCAGGAGGTAATACGGAATCACCGAGATACCCGTCAAATCCGCAGTATACCCTGCAATTGACGGAAGCAGCGGATGTGTTAATATTACTAGAGACATCAAGCCCAGACTTGGCTATTCACACAAAGCTATTCTGGTCAGACGGCAAGCGTGTGTCTACGGTGAGAAAGCGTGATATCATAGCGGACAGCGGCCATTATCGCCCTGGCTGTGTCGTCGTCGAGAAAGATCAGCTACGTCCAGGTTCATACACCCTGGTATGCTCTACATTTCTCCCTGACCAAATTGCGAAATTCAATCTATGGGTTTTCTCTACACAAAGGTGCCACGTCAAGGCATTGCCGTCCGAGGCGGCAGGCAGACTAGCCGTGATCTCCGATGTTGGCATGCTGCTTCCAGGGACCGATCGTATTTTAGCACCATTAAAGGTGTCACGTCTCACGAGGCTCAAACTGATAGCACGCAGTCGGAATTCTACCATTGGGACTCGCCACGTCACTTCTTCACCCATGCTTATGACCGTTGAGCTGGGCCAAGGGCCGTACAAAGAAATTCTGGCGTCGTCCGAAAACGGAGAATACAGCGATGCAATTGCGGGCATCAGGATTCCTGATTTCGATGCCCGTCCCGAATATGCAGCGGAGGGTGGTATTTGGATTGTTATTGAGAGAGTTGGGGGACCCGGTGGGCAGATCACAGACTGCATTGACGTGGAAGCTCTAGGCGAGGAACGCGTTGAAATTGGGGAATGGATCACTTAGCATGCTAGTATTCAGGGAATAAATAAAATAAGTAATAGAAATGTTAAGAACCGTAAGTAGACATATTCTTGCTGGTTCACTTTCTGTGCCAACCGGCAAGCTCGCTTTCTCCGCACTTGTAGCCGCCAGTTGGAACGTCATACATAATCCAACCCCACACCAGCAGCAGCTCCCAACTCCTACACAACTCCCATTATTCTTCTGTGCGACAACATAACCACAACCAGCCATGGCGACACCTGTTCCAGACAGCTTGAAGTCCGCAGATGTCGGGCGCTTCATTGCCCGAGCAGCGCAAATCGAACGCGCAAAACCGGTGATTGCATACTGGTGTTAGTTGGTTGCCTTGACCTGTTGCGTTCTGTGGGCATTGGCGTTAACTAATGGTCGAAACTTCAATGCAGGCAATTATTGGGTCGTTAATCAAATTATATCCAAGGGTCTTCACACTGCCAACGATGAATCAACACAGTTTACGACAAGTTTGATGGACAAGCTGGAACGAGTACGGATTGCCCCTCTCTCAGAGCGACCTAAGATTGTCAAGCCCAAACTAACCGACTTTTCCATCGCAAGTTTAAAAACGAGAATGCAGAAAATGACGCAGTGATGGATAATGTGGCTGGTCAAGCATATGTCGAGCAATTTGGACTTGAGGTTTTCAGCAGAGCTGATAACGCAGTTCGTGCAAATAAGGCTTCAAAGTAAACCCGCCCTTGGTCTATTCTGGCTTGAAACTTCTTGAAAATATTTCAGTTGCTGACACCACATTTTTTCTTATTCCAACAGACAAACCGCAGATACATTTCTCGCAGCAGCCACGTTCCTTGAGCTCTGTCAAATATGGGGAGAAGTCGATCCCGACATTACATCCAAGATCAAATTTGCCAAATACCATGCCATTCGGATCGCCAAAGCTATCAAAAATGGAGAAGATCCGAATCTATCAAATCCTGTTGTGGAGCCTGAAACGCAAGGTGGTGAAGGAGTCGAGGCCCTTAATCCGGACGACCCCGAAGTCCGCGCGATTGGAGGCGCCGGTGCGCCTCAAAGAGAACGCCAGGCTTCAGTGGAAGAAGTGCCTGATGAGGCGGATCGCATACAGCGTAGCCTTGCGCAACAATCAATATTAGACGAATCCCTTCATCCGTCACGATCATCATCATTACCACCACCTCCGCCCTCTGCTGCAGAGGCTGCCAATGCCGAAGACGTTGCTCCAGAGCTACCGTCAGCACCCTCGGATTTGACCCTTCCGCAAACCCCCTCAGCTCTTCCTGATACTCCAGAAACTTTCACAGATCCGTCAGCCGCTTTCCAGTCTTTTCCTCCTCCTGCAGTGGTCCAAATGTCCAAAGCCACCGATCCCTCTCAGCAACCTACATTACCCAGCAATATTGCCAAGCCAGTAATTCCAAATGCAACACCCCCTGTGACTGGAAACATTCTGCCTACTCCATCCACGAGCTCGATATCTCAACCTTCAGCTTATGACATAACTGCGGATGATCAGTCCATCACACAAGCTCAGAAGCATGCGCGATGGGCAGTGTCTGCCTTGAGTTTTGATGATGTGAGCACAGCTATTAAAGAATTGAAAATTGCACTGCGGCATTTGGGGGCTGAGTAAAGGAAGAAAAAGAAATATAAGGGTTTCTTTTTCTTTAATTATTATTTTACTAGTTACTGATACCTTTGCATCTGTATGTAAGTAGATGTATGTTGCTTTGAACTAAATGAGAAACCACATAGTGAATGAACTGTTCAGTGCCTGGAATATTTTAATATCCTAGAAATGAAACAGTCCAAGGGTTCCTTTTCTTTGATAGCATTGGAACTGAAAGGCTGATTGTCAAATTCATACATGTCTCGCAGAATTTAATATGTTAGTACTTTGAAACACTGTAACGAGCATACTGCAACTGTCAAAGAATCCTGCAGCAATCTCTTGGAAAGATCATTGTCTGCGTAGGGTTTAATGCTAATAGCCCTGACTGCCCCTGCTGTAAACATCAAAAGCTTTGATCTATTTCTCGTTATCTGCAGTACATATAAGCTAGGCATGTCAAGACCTGTCTGCTAGCAAGAGGAAATGCCTGTAGATGCTCTGATGCACTTCTTTGATAAGCCCTAAGGAGGCCAGAATTCTCAAACTGCAAATTCTCCTCTTTATCAAGGCGGCAAGACAACATTTCTTAGAATCCAAGTGTCTCGTTTGCTCAGATTTGAAACAATGAACAAGAAGTCACACATGTCGTGCTATGCTAGGTATATGTTGGCATGGCGATGCTGCTGACTGGTGCCAACCATGAACATGTAAAATCCTCTCTTTCAGCACATCTCTATCATCAAAGGACCATTTCACATTTCCTCCATTGCTTGCTTGCTTGCTGTACATCACAATCCTATATTGCTTGAATTTCTACAATCCATGGATCTTGAATACACTACCATGTCTATTGTTGAAGACTTTTATAAGCCCACAACCAGCAACATGCCAGCCACCTTTCTCAGTCTTCCTGGCGAAATCCGCAACATGATATATGAATATCTGTTGGTGTCCAAAGAGCCTATTGTTCCTTGGAAAAGGGGCAACGAAATCGCCAGCGGTCTCAAGATCCTTTACACGAACAAGAAAATCCACCGCGAAGCCAGTTCGTTGATGTACGCCAACAATCGCTTCAACTTCATGACATCGAATCCTATGCGTGTGACTCGATTCCTTTCCAAAATTGGCCGCATCAATGCAAGTCATATCCAGAATGTCATTATCGCCTTTCCTGATATGCGCCTTGTCAGGGGTGAAATCACCATTGGGAAACAAAGCGCCTACATCCTCGACAAAATCCAAAGCTACTGCACGAACTTGAAGACTCTTTTCGCGTCCCTAGAATGTGGGAATGCCGTGAGATTGGAGATTTATGCACACTGCCGGCCCAGTACTTTTGCTAGGGGGTTAGACCTGGTCGACTCACGCTTCAAAGCAATTTCACGCCTACTAAAAATCACTGTCGAGGTTTATGATTGCATGATGACTGATGATATGAGAATGGAAATGGAGAGTCACGGATGGATAGTCAAGGGGGGAAAGTTATTGGAAGATAAGAGAGGCGTCAGGTACTTCAACAACGGTGTTTTATGGACTCTGAATTGAGAGCATCGACTTGATCTGATTCTGGGCTCCAGAACCGAGAGTGATTCGGACCAACAGTGGTTTCTGCCCAGGGCTAGCATTAGTTGTGCAACAGCGACTGCATGGCTATGATGATGATGATGATTATGATAGAGAATTTTGGAGATGCACTAGAATTGAATAGCTTAAGAAGCGCCTTGGAGATAATAGAGCATGCTGTAATGATGGAGAGTAATAATAGCTGGCATACTGCATGTTGTTCTGTAAGGATGCCTTCAGAACTACATATCTTGATAGTAGTGCACCATATTCTGTAGTTATATGATATCTCGTGAACGCGAGATTCAAAATGGCCAAATCATACCTTCTCAAAGAGCCATCTCTGTCAGCATCCCAGCTCCTGCCTACTCCGTCTGCAGTGTAGAACTGTAAGACCGAAAGCCGAGAATTGTGGCTCAATGGCAAATTAACGATGAGAAATGGTTGCTTCAGCCATCAAGCCTCTCGGAGAGGTGGAGAACAGCTCGACTCCTTTCTTTCCAACGCTCATACGTAAGTAAGATGAGAGCGGGTCGCATGGAGCGACGCCCCTATGGCGATCGATCACTTAGCGTCCGAGGCCGGGTCAGGGGTGTTCGTCCGGTCAGCAGAATGAGAGGCTGTGCAGGCTCTGTAGAGTCGTGATCGGCCGTGTCCGGAGGCGATTGACAGAACTGACTTGTAGAAACGAAGATGTTGGGGATTTGGGGTGTCGTTGTTGTTGACTTTTTACTTTGTACGGACGGCGGGAACTTGGAAGGAGGCACGGGAGCGGCACGTGGCCACCCAGACTTTTTCTGGACCTCAGCGACCTTGAGTCTTGACCTTAAGCAACATAGCTGCAGACGCCAGACGGAGCAACTGTGCCACGGCGTCAGATCCACCGCGCTTTGCAGGCTCTTTTATCATGATTTTGCTCGCATTGTGTCCCGCCCATATCAAACGGAAACAGGGGTCTCCATCGGTTTGGCTCAACGGACTGAGCATGGGCTGTGCAACTCTGGAAGGCTGAACGAAGCTCCGTACTGACAAGTCGACTGCACAACATTCTTGTCAATCCAGATACACTAACAATTAGTTCCCTAGGTAGCATGTCGACTGGCTCTAACGGACGAACTAGTAGTCATAGTGCCAAGTGGTATCAGGCTATCAGCCTCCCCGGCGTATAATAACCGCTCAGACGTGGATATTTATCCCACCTGGAATTTCTTAGCTGATTCTTCTTTTCTTACTTCGCCCCAGTTGACTATCGCTTTACTAGCCGGTGACATTTGGTAGTTCCCTTGTGCGCTTGCCCAGAACTACCTAATAATATAAGCGCTTCTTGACTGCTAGCGATTGCAAACTCCATCATCGCCATTCGCTACATGAGGTGCGCGATCAGGAACAGACCGCAGGCAACAAAAGAACGAAGAACAGAAAAGAACGAAAATAAGGATAGGGAAACGACACCTCAGTGACCTCACTGATAACCGAACTTGCCTGCCCTGCCCCTCATTCACCATCAACATGGCCACGGATAAACCCACAGTGCTGATAGTTGGAGGCTTAGGTATGTGCCAACCATCCCAACATTGCTTGTTAATATGACTGACAAATTGATTTTACCTGCCCAGGCTTCATCGGCCGACACCTCGCATTGCACATCAACCAGAATAACCTCGCCTCCGAGCTCCGGATCGTAGACAAGGTACTACCGCAATTGGCATGGCTGGCTCCAGAATTCGAGGAGGCATGCTCCAAAGAAAAATTCGTGCAGGCAGATGCTACCCGTGAACGTAAGTTTTCTTTCCATGCGGATGGATAGTTGAATACGTTACCCTGGGCCTAGGCTGATATAAAAACCTGGGGCTGCAGAATCATACCCCCGAATCTTCGACCGAGCGGACGGCAAGCAATTCGATTATGTATTCAATTGTGCCGGCGATTTGCGACCCTTACAACCCGAAGAAGTCTATCAATTCCGTAATCATGCCCTGTCGATGGGATTAAGCAAAGAAGTCGCCAAACGCGGCATCCGAGTATACGTCGAAACTTCGACGGCGATGGTATACAAGAGTGGATCGAAACCCAGCAAAGAAGATGACAAGAAACGGCCATGGCACGATCTTGCCAAATGGAAACTGAAGGTCGAAGAAGACTTGGAGAATATCCCCGGCCTCAACTGGGTATCCTTGCGATTGCCGCTTGTGTACGGCGAATACGATACCGGCTACACAGCCACTGCGATCAGTGTCTCGCGGACACACAAGTTTCTGCAAACAGATTTTGATTTACTGCATTCGAAGGATTTGAAATTCAATACATTATACGTCAAAGACGCAGTACGCGCTCTCTGGATGGCAGCAGTATGGCGCGACGGTAAAAAGGATGATACCTCCAGCCCACACATTTTCAACGTTGTTGATAACAACAACACCGTTCGCGGGGATATTGGAAATGCCCTGTCCACAGTATTCGACATCAAGGTCAACTTTGCGGGGACCTTGATGTCGACACTTGCTAAACTCAGCCTGGATGACATTCTTGACGACATGAACGAGGAGATGCTACAAGCGTGGGCTGACTTGTTGGAGGAAAAGGGTATTTCGCGCCCCGGTCCCATCGGTCCATTCATCGAAATGGATATGCTTACGGACAATGACATGTATATTGACGGCACCCTTTTCGAGACTACAACGGGCTTTAAGCCTGAAAGGCCCGCTTTCAACGTTGACTCAATACGAGATATAGTAGCATCCTATGAACGCATGGGGTGGTGGCCTGCATAGAATACAAGCGGTTTGTCACTTTACTTGAAGCATTTCCATTGCATTATCGCCCGTCATTGTCGTCGCCGTCAATACCGAACAGCACAGCCAAGGGCCTATTTGGTTATCTTTCCACATTATGCATTGCACAGTTCATTAACAACTCATCGAGTCCTGTATATTATTAATACGATATGTTTAGCATTATATCTTATTTCAGTTTTGATTCTCGTTCACCTTTTTGTTTCCCCCTTCTTTGCTCTTGCGATTATCATTTTTATATACCAGAACTATCCCCGGATAATGTCAACTTTCGCATGACCTTAGTTGATTGTTAAAATGAATGAAAGAATTCCATTCAACACTACGTCCTTGACGCCGACCCTCGTGAAAGGTTCACATCGAAAACTGCTTTGAGAGTCCGTATCACAGTTGTTAGATGGTTAAACAAAGGTATTGAGATCTATACTAGTTGCCAAAACAACACCTAGCAAAATTAAGCAAGGTCTAAAAATGAAGAACATCCATTGTAATACTAAAAGAGTAAACTGTGATATTTTATTCTAGCTAATTGTGTGTTTTGTTAGATAAAAATATATGCCATCGTTCTTTTTCTTTTTCAATGCCTTTTTCGCTTTTTTCTTTCTCAGTCTGTGACCGTTTGATGATACCGGTACAGGTTGTAGGTCAAAATTCGCATATTTAATTGGAAAGAATCGAGAAATTCCGAGATCACGGAAGTAATGTCGAAACCACCACCAAAGAGCAACAACACCGTCGCAAAACGCAGAAATGATGACAGTGAGGATGTGATAAGGAAGCTCTCCCTTTAAAACTCCCAATCCTCTTCAACAGACTTGATAGCCCAGTCGAATTTCTCACGCAGAGTCTTGGAGAAAAACTTTTCGATGGGGACGTTGAATTTCTTGGTAAAGACAACCGTAAGACGGGGGTCAATGTAGTTCTGAGTCATGTGTTAGCATATTTCTACGTACTGTGGAATATCAGGCGGTTACTCACGATTTTGGAAGTTCCAAGTGCAACTTCCTTGTTATTTTCTTTGTCCTCGGCCTGAAGCGACATGGTTTCGATCCGCTGCTCCAGCTTGGTGACACTGTTCTCCAGTCTCTCAACTGTCTGGCCTTTTCCCTCTGCCTCCACTTTCCCGGTCTTGTTCTCCTTCTGGTACTTGGCCTGCATTTCCTGGACGACTAATAGACGTTCGTCCAGTTCCTTCGGTTTCATTTCCCTCTCGCCTTCAGCTGCCAATTTCTCGTTCTCTTTTTCGAATTTTTTAGTGATCTTTTGCTTTTGTTCCTCAATGAGGAATGCCTGGTGCTCCTTGATCCATGCCTTGTCGAGGTCCTCGTCCAACTCAAAGTACGCGGGGCCTTTCTTCTTCTTGAGACTTGAATCGATATCCAACATCATCATTTTGAATCTCCATTTCTGGTAGCGAAGACCTTTGATCTATCAAGGTATTAGTGACAATTTCTTTGATGAACCGGCGCAAAAACTAAGCATACCCTATCACCGAGCTTCTCCATTTGGTTCGCGTGGCCGGCGGTGACTGTCCGTTTATGGTTGCATAGAATTGCCACCTTGCGATTGGCATCATTATATTGCTTCACTTTCTCGGCCACTGTGCCTTCCGCCTTCATCTCCTTGAGCAAGGTAGCAAAAGTGTAAGAAGCGTTGTAGGTACGAAACACTTTAGCTGTCAAGCCTTGCATATACTCGGACAAGTGTTTGTTGAGAGCAGAAGTCTAAGAAGAAAATTAGCCAAAGCCCAACGATTTACTATTTATCGGAAACAATACCGTTAGTCGATCGAAAATCTCGTCGCCCTCTTTCTTGGGGTCTTTTTTGAAAATCTTCAAATTCTTGAAAACCTGGGGATCGACCTCCACCTCGTCGTAAAATCGGATGCTGTCTTTACCAAGGAAATCGAAAATGACGGTGTTTGGTGGACGAAGGCTTATGTTCTCGTACTTCAAAGAACAGCATCCAACAGTGTCTGCTTCGTCCTCGCCTTTTTCGTTTCCAGCACGGAGAGCGAACTTGTCGATGAGATAAACCGCCGTTGCACGCTGTCTGTCAACCATGAGCTCAGACTTGAGACCTTTCTCGTAATCACGGCGAATCCTATCAATATGTTTCTTCAATTCTCGTGCTTTCTCGAACTTCTTGTAGTCACTCTGGCCTTTGACATCGGAATTGGCGGCAAGCATGACATATTTATAGTTCTTGTTTATGTTCTCTTGCCACATAGCTAGCCAGGTGCCTTCTTGGTCATGTTTAACTTCCTTCCATTTATGACCTTCTGGTGGTGGAGGAACTTGAGCCCCTTTGCCGATGTTGATGGTGATTTGCTCAGGTAGAACACGCGTTTTGACTTTTCCAGTCCTCGGGTGCTCACCACGTCCACGGAAGAGACCGGGGGGTTCAACTCGAAAATTGCCCACTTTCTGCTTACGCCCATCCCACATGCAATACATATAAGGCGCTTCGGCTTCATCTTTCTCGGCTTTGGCGGCTTTCTTGTCGGCTGCTGAAAGATTCTTCTTCTCTAAGCGTTTCATCTCAAAATAATCAAAAATCGGCGCGAAGTCACATTTTTTGAAATTTTTGATTTCCACTTTTTCGCCCTTCTGGTTCTTGGCGCCACCTGTCTTCTTTATGATGTCTTTGAAGTCGTCGAAAAAGTTCTTTTGAAAAGTCGGATTCTCAACGTTGTGGGTAGAATTCAACATCCCACCAAAGAAGCCGGCAACCTCCTCGGCGTCTGGCTGCAAAGTAATAGGAACGCCATCGTATTTCATCTTGACATTCTTGGGCAAAGGCTCATATGGAGGTGGAAACACAACACCATTGTGTTCCAAAGTCGTCCACTTGATAGTGCCATCGCCTTTGGTAGGATCCTCCCACCAGCGATACTCCTCTTCCTCCTCAGCTCCCTCGACGTCTGCGGATTCTTCCTTGACAGTAGCGGCCTTTGCTTTTCCTTTCTTGAGTGGCGTTGAAGGCTCTTCCTTGATTGCTTTAATGTTCTTCTTGGCGCCTACACCATCCTCTGATTTTATGCCGTTTGGCTTTTGCTTTTTGCCGTTTACCGCAACTTTTCCAGTTGTTGGTGCGGTTTTCTTCGCGGATGAAGTAGCCTCAGCTTTGCGAATTGCTTTGGCTTCTTTTTCGGCCTTCTTCTCAATATTCGCTTTTTGCTTAGACAGTTTCCGCTCAATAGGTATGTCTGAGTCGGATTCCTCGCCGATAGCAGTCTCAGAGGCCTTGGGCAGCCTAGCGCCATTCGCTTTCCTAGCTAACGGAATGTCTTCTTCGGAATCGGATTCGACTTGCTTCTTCGTAGATACACGGCGACGTTTGCTCTAGTTGGTAATCAGCACCTGAAACACCACGAATACACTTCTGAATACAAGGGGGGGCAGTGCATACCAAGGGCTGTTCGTCCTCACTGCTTTCAGCCTCTGCGTAAGACTGTTTGCCTGCACTAACTCGAGCCCTTCTTTTGCTTGAAGCGTTCCCATTCGTTGCATCCCCCATCTCAACATCCCCATCTTCGACGGGACCAAAACGGACAGAAATACCAGGGTTCAAAGAACCATTCTCCTTTAGCCCAGCCCCCATAGCCTTATCCGTAGAGTTCGAGATTATCTGTTTCGAACGAGCAGCTCCTGTCATAGAGTTATTAGTACTTCAAGAGTCTCCAATAGATAAGTGAAGTTCTTCTGGATGAAAAGGATGCTTGACAGGATGGCTTACCGGGGGCACGGTTGGCATTGAGAAGTGGAGCGTCATCGTCGGATGAACTCATTGTCTGAGTTGTGCGCACGTTGACTCGAAGCTGCAAGAAACAACCAGGAAATGACGGTTCTTTGAGAGGATATTGCCACCGGAGCCGCGGGCGACACGCGATGAGCAGTCGAGGGCACAATCGAGAGTGAAACGCTATTTTTCCTCTCTAGATAGGTTGAGGCGGAGAGAAAAGAAGAGTAAAGTGAACCGAGGCGAGTGAGAGAGGTGTAAGAGTGAGCTCAAAGACCGATTGGTGGTTGGTCACCGTAGGTAGAGCACCAAAGAGGCGTATATAAAGGGGGGGGGGGGAGAAGGAGAAGCGAAAGAGAAGCAGAAGTGACGAGATGGAAAGGAAGCCGAAGCTGGAACCGGCCGCTCGGGAAACAGCGAGTATACTTTGCGCCAACCCGCAATGCATGCCTGAGGCAGGCGGCGGGTCACGTGATCGGAGCCGTGGAATGTTGGCTCCGACCCAGCCCGGGCAGAACCTCGCTTCATCGCCCGCGACCGATCGTCCTGCGAAAGTCTGGCATCACTTGATTCAGCTGCCCTGTCATTGCAGCTCCTGTCGGCGAATACCTCGTCCTCTCTACTCAATCTCTCACGACCATGCTCTCTCGCACTGTTCGCCCGGCCTTGAAGGCCGGCAGTACCGCCGTGGCTCGGTAAGTGTTTTTCTTCCGGTGGCC
This sequence comes from Talaromyces albobiverticillius, assembly GCA_023721895.2. NCBI lineage: Eukaryota > Fungi > Ascomycota > Eurotiomycetes > Eurotiales > Trichocomaceae > Talaromyces > Talaromyces albobiverticillius. The sequence continues at coordinate 2,703,510 of JAMBUR020000004.1, forward strand.
TATTCAACCTCCCCCCCGGCACAGCAACAAACACCACAGAGAAACCTTTGTGGCTGCATGCAAAACAAAACAAAGCAAAGCCGACCTAGAGACTCAATTGCTGACAAGTCCCAGTACTGCTCCTTCCAATGCCGCCAATTTCGCTACTCTTCGTGAAATCGAGGGCCGTCTCAAGGCTATCCGCAACATCGAGAAAATCACGAACACCATGAAGGTCATCGCCTCCACCCGTTTGTCTCGTGCCCAGAAGGCCATGGAGGAGTCTCGTGTTTATGGAACTACCTCCAACACCGTCTTCGAGTCAGCTGAGACGAAGCCCGAGGAGGACAAGAAGACTCTCTTCATCGTTGCCAGCTCCGACAAAGGTCTCTGTGGTGGTATCCACTCCAGTCTCAGCAAGGCTACTCGCCGATTGTTGGAGCAAGACCCCAATGCCGACATTGTGGTTCTTGGAGAGAAGGCTAAGGCCCAGCTCAGCCGTTCCAATGGCCAGAACATTGTTCTCAGCTTCTCTCAGGTTTGCAAGGACATTCCAACCTTCACCGATGCCCAGGCCATTGCCGACCAAATTGCCTTGCTTCCTACGACCTACGGTAGCATCAAGATTATCCACAACAAGTTCCTTAACGCTCAAAGCTTTGAGCCCACCACTGTGGATGCTTACTCCGAGGAAGCTATCACCAACTCGCGTAAGTCACTCTCGATTCTTGGCTCTGGGGTACTTTGCACTAACAATGACTTCTTCAAAAGCCAACATTTCCGCTTTTGAAGTCGAGGAGGAGGCTCTTGCCAACCTGCGCGAGTATTCTTTGGCCAACAGCTTGTTCTGGGCCATGGCTGAGGGCTTAGCCTGTGAAATTTCTGTGAGTGCATATCAAATTACATTCGGATTCCTGCAGTTATCTAATCATATAACAGGCTCGTCGCAATGCTATGGAGAACGCCTCAAAGAACGCCGGCGAGATGATCCAGAAGTACGTGTTATTCATTCCGCCTAGGTTTATATCTGTTGATGAAGCTAATGATTATCTATAGGTTCCAAATTCTGTACAACCGACAGCGTCAAGCCGCCATTACTGGCGAACTTGTCGAAATTATTACTGGTGCTGCCGCCAGTGAAGACCAGTAGACATTTTTCTACTTCCACTTCGCCGGAAGATTTGGCTGAATGTTTATTTTGTTCATATAAATACCTAGACCCGTCTTTAGGCATGTAAAATCACTTTTACTTCATTATTATTAGTCAAGCAAATATTTCCTTTGTCAACAAAATCTTCAAATAGGTTCAATTTGATGGTCCTTGTACTGCCTTAACTACCATCGAGTTTTGGGGTGCGTAGCAACTGTGGTGACAACTGTATGTTGATGCTTGTAGCTAACATGTAGTAGGAATTGTGTAGTAAATTGTTGGAATCAAAACTAGTGTTGCAATATACATCTTCCAAAAAATATCTGTTCATAAAGAGGTATCCTAAGAGGTTTTCTTCTAACTAAAATCCTCCACGGCCACTTAACAAAACAGCTACGTTTTAGTATTATAAATCTATAGCGTGGAAGGATACAATATTAAGAAACCTTGAAGCATGCACATGGAATGATTCTAATTGATAGTACTGCCTGAATTTCCCTCGTCTCTATGATGGTTGATACTAAAGTGGCTAAGCCATAGGCCGGTGATGAAGATAAAGCCTAGCGCATGAGATACAGGCATCAAAATTTCATGCAAGTCAAGGAAGATACTTACAATGATGACTTCAGAAATGCAGAACCACCAACTGATTCTGTGCATTTTCACCAATGAGAAATCGCTCATCACCACATATCTTTCCCTTGAAAGAAATCTCCTTGGCCAAGTCATGATTCAGTGTTCTAGTCGATTGGGGCGTATGAATTGTCACCATGAGTGGATCTTTTTCGTAACCTGTCTTGATTCTAGAGGATAAGTACGACAGGCAAAATAATACATCAGCTTCCTTGTCAGTACTCTCACAAATGCCCCAGTAACAGGGCCATGGTGACGTGGCTGTCCAGGGCAAAACCTCCATGCTACAATTCCCTCGATATGGAGGAAACAAGGTGTGAACCTCTCTTTGCAACGAAGGACCTTGGCCGATGAAAGGTATGGTGGTTACCCAAGTCGTAGGCGCATACTCCAGAGTGTTATAGTCCATTCGTCCAGTATCTATTACCTCCGTTATGGAGATGGAATTCGAGCCGCTGTGAATGTCCATTCTCATGATCTGTGGGAACCCTCCTTGTCTTACCGAGTGGAAGGCTAGTTCTCGGAAGGTGAAACGAGCAACAACAAATGGGCCTGCATCCATCACCGTATCCCTCAATCGACCTGTTGGATCCTGGGACGCCCTATATTCGGAAGGCTCAGAAATGTCCCAAATGGACAGTGATTCGATCGGCGCATCTTCTTCTGCTGTGTAGAGACTGCGGTTTGGCTGCCATGCATAAATTGCATAGTGGCTACGACTATGAGTTGAGTGGAACCGGTCTCTGTCGCCCAAGGGGTGTCCTAGGAACATAATCTTCCATTCGTTGCGCAAAACTATGTCCCAGCCCTGCCCAGCTTTATTGATCTCGAAGGACGTAGCATAGTGGCGATGAACGCTATCCCTCTCATTCAGCCAATGAAATGACTCTTCCTCGGCCCATTCAACCACTAATAGTTTATCTTGCAGACGTATTCTTCGGATAACCTTGTCCACTATGACGAAGGGAACCATGAATGTGTATTGAGTTTCGAGGTCGAGAAGCATCAGACTCCGTTCATGCTCAGCTGGGAAAACGACCAGTCCATCTTCATACGTCCAAAACGCATGGTCAAACAACATGTCAATCTTATAGCCGGAATGACTCGCATGACTGTCCCACTGTGGCACGCTGAAAAACCGATAGTCACCCTCGGGGGTCACAGTTCCTTGAAGGTCGAATTTCTGCATCGAGCGAGGCGCACCGCAGTTCAAACGATAATATCGCTCAGCAACCCTGTCAAAAAGTCTTCGCCATCTATCCTGAGGATCGTCGTATATCGCTTGGAAGGGATTTGTCGCGCCAGTCTGGAATAGCTCCCTCACTTCTTTGACCAACGGATAGCTGCTTTTCAGAAGTTGGACGAGGCTGGTTGGGTTTGTAAACGCTTGGTACCATGCCAATGACACGCGACGACATCGAACAAAATCGACAGGCTCTAAATGACGGACGATCATCTGAAAGATCTCCTGGGGGAGATATGCCAGATCCCCGTGGTGGGTGAATGCCATGATCGGGAGCTCGTGAGTCGGTACATCTAGTCAATTTTGGAGTTGATTGAGAGAAGACTGCACAAAGACGCAGTCGGCGATATTTCAGGACTGAGTTTTATATGGTATGAGCAAGACAAAGGTGCGACATTTGCCGTTTATTTACAAAGGGTTCTTTTGTTTGGCTGCTGCTGACTGATAAGCGCGGACGGAGTGCGGAGAAAACAACCACCTCGGTTTCCCCGCCAAGAGCTTCCCTCCTCCTGCCTTCAGGACACCTGGCAGCTTCCTCTCTGCCTCGTTCCAGGTCATCCATTATGCACAATTGTTCTTTCCGCAGCTCAGCTGGAGACGTTTGAACTGTGATTAATACTCGTGTCAGTTATCCTCGAAAATGCCGAACCATCTACACTGGGCGCTGCTCCTCTCTTCACTGGGAGGCGCATCAGCTGCAGGGCTGTACACTAAGAGCTCGCCTGTTCTTCAGGTCGATGCAAAGAATTACCAGTCACTTATTGCCAAATCAAACCACACATCAGTATGCAAATCGTCACTAATTGTGTAGCTTCCCAGCTAACGGCAGAGTCTTTAGATCGTAGAGTACGCATCCCCCATTTCCATCCATCTAGGTCGCCTTCACGTCGATTGATTGATTACGTTCGAGATTGTTGATGATTATGCTGCAGATTCTATGCGCCATGGTGCGGCCATTGCCAAAACCTGAAACCCGCCTATGAAAAGGCGGCCAAAAACCTCGAAGGTCTAGCCAACGTAGCAGCAGTCAATTGCGACGATGAGGACAACAAGCCGTTGTGCGGACAGATGGGAGTCCAGGGCTTTCCGACACTGAAGATAGTGGTTCCTGGTAAAAAGCCTGGAAAGCCGCGTGTAGAGGACTATCAAGGACAGAGATCCGCAAAGGCTATCGTCGATGCTGTCGTTGACAAGATCCCCAACCATGTCAAGAGACTCACAGACAAGGATTATGAGAGCTGGGTGGCGGTTGATAACTCTCCCAAGGCTATACTTTTCACTGAGAAAGGCACCACCGGCGCGCTTCTGCGTTCTCTCGCTGTCGACTTCCTCGGAGGGATACAATTTGCGCAAATCAGAAGTAAAGAAACGCAAGCAGTTGATAACTTTGACATCACCTCCTTCCCGACCCTCGTACTCCTCCCAGGTGGCGATGATGCAGAGCCGATAGTGTACGAAGGTGATCTGAAAAAGACGCCTATGCTCGAATTTCTTAGCCAGGCAGCGACACCCAATCCTGATCCGAGAAAAAAGGCCGTCTCGTCTCCGAAGAAGTCTACTACATCATCAACTTCGACCAAGATAGATGAAGGCATTCCCACGGAATCACCGGGACCTGAGGTAGAGGTACCGCTGGGAGAGAGGCCGGCACAATTGCCAATAAAGGCTCCCGAGGTGGTCCAACTCTCTACTCCCGAGGATCTGGAAGCAATCTGCCTAAACTCCAAGTCAGGCACCTGCATCCTGACGCTTCTTCCCGAGACAGAGTCTGCGGATTCCGAGCTCCCCGCGCCAGCGAAAGAGGCCCTATTGACCGTTTCAGAAATTTCTCACAAATTGTCCGGTCATCGTCTCCCCTTCTACAGCGTACCGGCAATCAATTCGCATTCGAAGATACTACGAGGCGAACTAGGTCTTTCCGATGCGGCCACAGAAATCATTGCAGTGAACGGACGGCGAGGCTGGTGGCGTCATTATTCTCCCTCTAGTGAGGACAAAGGTGAATTTGGCCTCCAGAGTGTGGAGAGTTGGGTTGATGCCATCAGACTCGGCGAAGGGTCCAAAGACAAGCTCCCTGAAGGCGTGATTGCTGAAGAGAAGAAGGAGCCTGAACCTGAACCTGAGGCCGAGCCTGAGGTGCCCGTGGAGCAAACTGAGGAAGATGACAATACCAAGGAAGAAGCGCCGCACGATGAGCTCTAGAAGCATAGTACATAGTAGTACTTACTCAATCTGTACGATATGGCAATGTGCGAGGTCAAAAATGAGTCAGTATCTAGGTATTTATATATAGTTTTATTGGATTTTCTAGTGCATTCAAATTTAACAAGGACATTCATTATTTACAATATGCAGTCAATTTTTAGTAGCTTTCTACCTAGCTTCGATGCTAGTTAAATTGTCACTGAAATTGCCGGATGCGCCGGATGCTCTCATAGGTACCCAGAATAAAAGAACAAGAGACAAGAGACAGAACGCCTATACCACCATATATGCAAGAGGGAAGCAACAATAAAAAGCCACTTTTGTATATGTGATCATAATCATGAGAATTCCCTATTTATCTCTTCTTACCCTCCGTTCCCCGTTTAATCTTTTTCTGGATCTTAGAATCAACCTCTTGATCGTAGATCTCTCGCGCTGTTTCTCCGGCTTTGCGTTTCGAGACCTTGTTGCTTTTGACGCGCACGGTGGCTGCACCACCTCGGCGGATTTGTTTTTCTGCTTCTTCCCATCCGGCGGCGCCGTTACTTATCTCGTATCTGGAGGCTTGTAATCAGTCGTTATTCTCTGGGTTTCACTTTTCTTTTGGGGTCTCCTTTCATGAATTCATAATGATTTGAGGTAGAGAATGGTGGCTGGGTAGGTGTATATAATAAACTTACTGGTCGAGGGGAAGAGCATCAATCAAAGCTCGTTGCTTCTCCTTCAATTGTTCGTCGATTTGTTCGCCTCCTTCGCGCAGCTCATCATCTAGAGTTGTTTCAAGAGGTTGGAACTTATCATCCACAACATCATCGTGCGCACCAGAGGCATCCACAGTTTCCAGCTGCTGGGGAAGGGTGGAAGCAACGGCGCCTTCAAGTAATCCGCGGAAATGAGTGGAGATTTTCCGGATGATCTTGATGAACATAGCCAGTAGCTGAGAGGATGGAAGATTGAGTTCCTTCTCTAGTTCGTTAATGTCCTTCCGCTGAAGACCAACTGCAAGCAGGATGCATTGCTGGACACCGGACAGGTTGACTTTCCCTTGGAGGCTGCCTAGGAAATATAACTGTGCTACAGTAGGGACCATGTCCAGAATGACATGGTAGTCGAGCATGTTGTTCGCGTAGCTGTCGAGACGTTTGAGATCAAATGGGGAGAAAGAACCGTCCAATACAGCCTTTGTCAATGGCGCTGGCGAGAATGAAGGGTCTAGTTTGGAGCCTGCAGTAGCGGACTCGCAGATGCTAAGCGAAGAAACAGACGGAAACTCCTTGAATTGATAAGACAGGAGAGAAAGGAATCGTTTGTGAAAATCTCTTGTGTATGCGCTCAACCAGCTGATGTCGCTGGATCCCAAGGCCAGTCCTCGGAGCATGACACACGAGTGCTCACCTGTCAACTCATTGGCAGTTTGACGAAGATAAACTGGGTTAAAGGATGCACGTTTCCAGAACTTATGCAGCGATGGTGTCAATCCGTAGCTGACTCCGACGTAGTCAAGCGTGTCAGGTCGGCGCTCTGACAACTTGCCAAACAAGGGAGGCATGGAGCGAATGTCACGGACGTGAATATCGTCGTCTAGTAAGTTGGAATTTTCAAGCTGATCATCAGTGACACGAACCATTTCTTCTGCAGGGTACGATGCATCCTCGGAAAGATTTGCAAATTTGCCCTCGTAGAAATCAACAAGAAGTTCCAGAGCTCGTGATCCGTATCCCATATTCAAGTATTCCGGATTCGTGGCGATGCGTACAACGCGTGCTCCTGACAATCCTGCGAAATCTTCATCTTGGAACTGCTGGCTGACAAGCCACGGGATGAGATCACCACCAGCACGCTGACCTCTACTGAGACTGTTCAAGACGCTCTCCCGACTAATGCGGCCCTCAAGGGCGACTTGGATAACACACAATGGCTCCGGCAGCTTTGTGGCTTCTTCGTCAATCGGTGGCACCAAGACAAAGAGCTGATGAGCAGGCGCATCACTCATGAGTTGAAGATCGTTTGGCGAGTTTTTGTAATGACTGGCCACGTACAGTGCCATCATCTGCTGGAGGAATTTCTCGGAAACGGGATGGAAAGAAAAGAGGGTGTCACGGTTGACATGCAACAGCTCACACTGAGACGGATGTGGGCACCCTTGTGTATTCATCTTCGACTTTGGAAGAGTTGCATCCAAGCACAGAACTTTGTTGAGCCATTTTTCGACCGAATCACCAGCAGCATAACGAATGGGTTCGGACAGCGTAACTTCTCTTAGAGACCGACTGCTGATTATACCTTTTTCTGAATTCTTCACTGATTTGCCCGTTGCACGGTCAGTGATATCGGTACCTGCATCTTTCAGGCTGGCGCCACGGCTCTGCTCTCGTAGTTGTTGGATGAGTTTCAGTGACAGCGACCGACCGGTGCCCTCATAACCGTTGATAGTTGACGCCATGAACACCAGATATGGTCCCAACAGTTTCCGCACCAGCGGCAGAGGGATCGCAGCAGCTTCGTCAATGACCAGAAGTTCTGCTTGTCCGAGAGCATATGCATCCTGGGGTTGAATATATTGAATTGTTTGGCGATGGTTTCGGTGAATGTTAACACGAACAATGGCCTTGTTGAAAGCCGGGTTCGTGGATTGCAAAATAGTATAATCAACATGATCCAAGTAGCCCAGGGCATCAAATCCTTTGAAAACAAACTCGAAGAGAGTCTTCAAGTTCTCCGGGCTGGGAGATGTGATAAAGATATTGCTGTAACCGTGAGCAACAGCAGCGGCTATAGCAACACCCAACGCAGCGGACTTTCCACGTCCACGACCAGCGGTAAGAGTGACAGTGCTTCGCAAGGTCTTCTCGGCAATAGCGTCGACAAAAGTGAGTAAAGCCTTGGCTTGATCAACGGTTTTCGCAAGAGTGACCAGAGATCCCACAGGCTGCGAATCCACGAGACTGTCCTTGATCTCCTGTAATTCTTTCTGCGCAGGGGTTGTAGTGTCTTCCGTAGGATTAGGAGCCGGAAGAGGCGCAACACTCTTTCCACCGGAGATCGGTAGCACATTCAACTCGTCATCGATCACTAGGCAAGAATCACAGTTTCCCAAGGACAGAATAAAACGTTCATTGAATCGCGCGACGACGTCGTCGTGAGCCTCGGTCCGGTATCGTGAATGAATATCCATAGATAACGTATATAGCTGCTTCAAACTCTTCATTCCTTTCAAGAGTAGCAGCACAATACCACCTCCCTCGACAGTCTCGATAGTCCTCGCCAACAAATTCGGGGTTATAGCTTCGAAGTCCTGCAGGATACACATTCCATAGGTATTTCCCAAAATCTTCTCGGTTTCCTTATAATAAACATAGCGAATCTGATTCAAGCTGACGAACAGCTCAAAGGCGTCCTCGGAGTTGGGCTCGCGGATACCACGTTTGATTTCCTTCTTGATTTTGGCTTCGCGTTTCTTGCGATGACTGGTGAATCCTATCAGATCCTTTTTGTAGGCCCAGAGGACAGATTTGTTCTGCTTGACGTCGGCGCCGGACATGATCCAGTGCAGGTTGACAATGGCTTCCTTGGCGCGATCGCCAACGACCACGAAGAAGCTTCGTTTTTTCTCTTGAATGCCATTGCGAATGAGCGCAGGAATGCGCGAGTCAATGGCTTTGCGCGGCATTTTATCTGCTTTTTTATCTCGAGATCATTGAAGATTCTTGGAGAGGTTTTTGTGTATTGCTTGCGTCCTGATTAGCAAAATTTCTGCTAATCTTTTTTTTCTGCCACTATCGACCGCTATCAACACCAGACTAGCGTCTGATTGGTCTATTTACTCTGACCGCTTTATCACGTGATATGTACGCTTCCATTGGTCGTCATATTTCTAACCCTAACCCTAAGCGACCCCTTATTCTAACGACCTTCCAACTTCAAGACCAGTATTGACCACTTGGCCTATTAGAATGAGGCTAATGCGAAGATATCCTTCCTGGCCAAAGGACTTTACGTAAATAATTATGACAATCAAATACGAAATAAGTAGGTACTCTAGAATTGCACAGTTTTCGAAGGGCAAAAATATATAGGTAGTAACTATGTACAAAGAAAGAAGAGAGAGGACATTCTAAGCCTAGCTCTCTCTCTTTATCCCCTTATAGAAAAAAAGATGGGAGAAACATATAGGGGGGAGCCCAGATCAGTTATGTGCAGAATTGATTTGTACATTGAAAACGAGTGGTAAATTCTTTGGCGCATCTCAAGTACAATGCACGCACTGTATGCACTTGGGTATCAGAAAGAAGAAGTGAAAGAAGATTCACAAAAACGAAGGGTATTGTAATAGAATAAACAGAAAATGAGACAAGGGTAATGCCGATTTGACATTGTCATGTCAGGGTATCATGACCTTCTGCGCTTATTCTTGGTAAACCTTGAGGGAGTTGATGAGCCAGTAGGTTTCATCAAAGGCAGAAGGGTTGTTCTCGACGTAGTCTTCGCAGGTGTCAGCGTACGAGGCGCAGGAACCGGTGGTCCAGACCTCACCGGCCCAGTCACCGCAGAAGGTTATATCGAAGACCTATTAAGAATAAATAGTCAGCTTCCTAGTTTGAAGAATAGAAAAGAGGTCTGAGGGCAACATACAATGCTGTTTTCTTGGAAGTGCGAGCTGATATCGCAGTCACCTTCGAAGAGAGCCGCAGGTGTACCCCAGCCAGTTGGGTCAGGTGCACCGTCGGTAATGTCGGAGGGGACATCAGCGGTGTTCCACCAGAAGATCTGGATATAGTCATCGGTCCATTCCATGGCATAGACACCGCCGCCTTGGTTATTCCAGGTGGTTGCGAAGCTGTCTTCGTTCTTTGCAAGAATGGAGCAACCCTCGTTAGAGGACTGATCGGCGGCGTCGATATAGCAGTTGTCGCTTTCGAGGGTACCGGCAAAGCCAGTGCTGTCAATGGTGCAGCTGTCGCTGGTGTGCAGGGTCATTTGGTTGGTGGTCTGCAAGTTAACACCCTCGATGATATCGATTTCACCATCATCGGGCCAGTCAGGGCCATAGGTCCAGCTGAATTATTTGTTAGAGCCATATGATCCAAGTGCTTGAATGGTTTACGAAACAAGGGCAACTTACAACGCAGGCCAGGAACCACAGGCAGAGCCGGGCATATGCTCGAGGTCAAGGATGAACAAGCCCAAGGTGTAGGTAGCGGTACTTTCGAGGCGGACACTCTGACGGCCAGTGCCAGAGGCAACGTTGGTGCTATCAACACCAATGTAGGTAGCATTGCCATCAGCTTTAATCAAGCCATTGCTGGTGGCAGTGGACTCGTCGACGTAATCAACGTAGCCAGCGGTAGGATCGGTACCCTAGGGTTGACATTAGATGTCAGACAAGACAGCTGCAAATGACAATGGGCAAATCTTACGGTGTAGAAGGTGAAGCCGTCGAAGAAGTCGGTGCCGGTTCCGTAGTCGTCAACCAGAGAGTAGGCAGCATGGCCAAGGCCAGCAAGAGCGGCCAATGGAAGAAGAGTTGAGTAATGCATGTTGATGAGCAGAAAAAGGAATGCCTGAATATCAAACAGTGGTATACTTGGATTTTCAAAATCAAAGTTTTTGGATTTGGTCTCCTAAGGAATGGATAGTCGTCTGAAAAGAAGACGGACTGAAAAAAGGAGTGAACTGTCGAGCACCAGGCTCGGGGTTTGGATTGTAAGTTGAAGGAGTGAATTGGACTGCTCAAGCACCGCGTTGGAAGTAAAGAGGGAGAGAAGAAGACGAGAAGGGGATGGAGACAGGCGAGATTTATATTCGTGATAGTGGTGAATGGGCCATTAAGCGCTTACTACAATCAAGCATGCAGCTTGAAGGTAGACGGGGGGGCCATGAGCCGATGCCATGAGCACAAGCAGAGTGACTACCCCACTGGGGGCGTGTTGAAGAGTGAGCATTTGGCCTGTGAGCTTTGAAGCATACGACAAAGAGGCGACTACTAACTAGCCAGGGGAGCAGGTATCATCAGCCGTGCAGTAGGGGAAGCGACGGCGGGCGGCAAAATACCGGGCCAGAGCCCGGATTCGCATGGCCAGATCGGATGACTGCCAAGTTGGTTCTGGCGCTCTTGGACGGAGAATTGAGCACGACCATCCCATGGTCGATGGCCTGGCCTGGTCTGGTCAGCATTCATGGCTGTTTGGTGACTTGGTGTGTCGTCTGCAGCCTCTTGTTTGCCGTTTCAGGAACCCTGCACGCCCGCCAATCGCGGGCCCCAGACGGCTTGTCCGCTAACATGCGCGGTCTCCTTTTTGATCTGTCGAGCAAAGTTTATAGCGACTACGTCCCTAGCGCTGATGCTAAGGGCGTAGTAAGTGCTACGTTAAGTGTGTTTGCAGCTGAGATTGGACGAGGCGGCTTAGGACCAAGCTTTGCTTAGCGCGGCACATTTTTATGATGCTACGTACTGTATATACTCCGAGTAACGAGTAAGTACGCAGTATGGCTACGACGACAGGAGGACTCGAGCATTATTGCGATGCCAGGCCGTGACCAGGAACGTCTTCGTGATTGTCGTCTATCGGTACTATCAACAGCGTGGCAGCCACTGTAGTACTTGTGCACGCGGCTGGGCTGGGAGCGGCGGTGTGGAGGGATCCTCAGTTGCACAGCTACTACTAGTAGGTTCTAGGTAGTCCAGGGCTAAGTTGGCAGTGGCAGCCGCCTGGGGCAGTACGAGGCAGAGCTTCCTCCATTTTTGCATCGACTTATCAAGTGGCTGAGGAGTGCAACAGCGCGCTGAAAAATGCATCAGATGCAGGGCTAGCTCGGCGGTTCTTGGGATCGCCCTTAGTGTTGATTCTTTGCATGGCCACTAATATCGCGCTCCTTCGTTTCTTTGGCGCAGACCCATTTCTTTCACGGGCTTTTTGTGGCTTGTCTGGAGTCGCTACCGCCTGATCGCTCTCATCGCACGCTATTCGTCCGGTCGGGGAAGCCTGATAGATCTCGAGCCATGGGTTAGGGGTGGTCTTGATATCATTAATTCTCCGCGTGCCACGAAACAAAACAAACAAATGAAGTCGATGAAAGCACATTATGTGGCCAGATGGCCCGGAAAATTTGCGTCCGTTGACCTCTTTAGGGCATCTGCCGCGTAACCCCGGCGTGTGGCCTGTCCATGTTACCCCAACCAGAGGCGAGAGATGCTTTCTTGGTTTACGTCGCATCTCTAACTTAGGTTCTTAACTCGTGTTATTTAAAATTGTTGGGTTCCATCTCGGGAAGCCGAAGACTGCTTCTTTTGTCTATTAGGTCGGTGCTAATGTTTCATCATCCTATGCCCTGAGCTAGTCCCTGGCGATGACTGACGATCAAATCAGACTCATGCAAATGGACAAACTAACTATCGGCACCGCCGGTACACATTTTTCTGTGCCGATTAGAAGGTAGCAAGGCACGTACCCTGAGATTCACTAGGTACTGAGCAGATGGACCCTGGAATTGGCCCCGGCATCAAGCCTTGATCCTTCGCGCAATCGCATACATGAGCATGACGGAAAAGCAAAAGAAGCATAACCAACACTATACTAAGTCTATAGCTTTCTTTATTCTTTACCTATCTAGGTTACAGGTATAGTTAACACCTAACGATGGCGCAATAACCTAAAACAGCAAACCGTGCAAGAAGCTTAGCAACCCCCATGCAAATTACCGCGTTGCATCCAACCCGCGGACGGGCACCATCCAAGGCCAGTCAGTGGATGGATGAATGAATGAATGAATGAATGGTTGATAGAGATATATTTAAGATGTTGGCAATTTTTAATCACATTGTACACACTGCATAGTCACACAATTCCATGATTCTACCCATTTAATTAATATACATGTATCAGCTATATTCCGCGGGTAGTTAAGGAAAGATAGACCCCAAGTTCCAAGTGCCGAGAAGTAGTATAGAGTACTTACTATAGAATGCCCTAACTTCTGCCGATATAACGCGATGCAACACGTTATGGCTAGGTCCAACGGTTCAAGCATGGATAGCCAACCTACGGATTAACTACCTAAATACGTGCGTCTTATCAGCCAGGATGTAACTATATTATCGTTGCAGTGCCCGGACTAGTCAGGCACTTCGTACACGCGTGTTTGACAGATATGATCATGCAGGTACATGGCTATATTAATTTGTGTGCTATTACTCCGTACCTGGGGCAGCGGGCACTTGCCACTGGCGACCTCTAGAGTCTACCATACTATCCATCGACACTAGAAGGAATGGATCATGATGGATGAAATGACTTGCGTAAACTCTATCTCTATAGATCCTGTCAATCTCATATACTCCGATTCAAGATTATGTCCCATGCTATGATTATAATACTATCTTGCGTCCTGGTAAACGTACATCCGCTCAAAGATATAAAAAAAAACTGGCTATATACATCATATATGCTAGGTTACATTGTAATAATTGTGGCTTGACAGGTAGAAATCTGAATAATGTGAATATTCAATGAAGTCATCACGCACATCTCATACATGCAAGCCGGGGGCTTGCATCGTGCCCAAATCCAGAGGATCGTGGATGTGACCCAATGTGCATGTCTTCTGATTTGCCTCCTCTCTCGGCATTCTCGCTCAACAAGCAGCTCCGGTGATAGAGGTGTCGGCAAGCAAATACCACAATGGCACCTGATCCGACCCCCCTGGAGTCTTCACCCTGGCCATTGGCCGATACCTCATCATGTTCCACTGCACTGCTGTTACTACTGTTGGTGTTGCTGCTGCTATCAACGGTCAAGTGACCCTCATCTTCGTGCACCCTACTTGGCCCCTTGCCCTTTGCAAGTGCATTCCTGTCGTCAAACTGCCGCTCAGTTCGTTGTTGGGCTTCGCTAAACTGCTTTCTCTCCCAGGCTGTCCACATCGGAGCTCCAGCACCTGGTCCCCAAATGCGACGACGGCAAATCTCGCACACTTGACCTCTCGGTCGCCACCCGTGTTGCCGTAATTTTGTCACTTCATTCACGTGAACAAACAGGTCCTTGTCCAGCATACCATTAGCTAGGGACAACAGAGATTCCTCGTAGGTATACGCAGAGAATATGGACGCGAGAACTGCACGCAATTCAGACAACGAGGGGGAAGACGTCGCCGCCCGTGCTAGAAAAGCACGAAGGACGCGTAAAAAGGATACTCCCGCTCGTTCAGCTGGTACGGGTCCTACAGTCGTTGTGCTGGTCAAGAGAGCCGTGAAAACTCTTTGTACCAACTGACGAAACAGCGAAATCAGCTTTATGCCGTCGTCGGCAGCTTGACCATCAGATAGCAGTAATGGTTCTAATTGTGTCGAGAGAGTTGTCCCTTGAAGAAGGGACGAGATGTTGCGTGCCATTTGCACAATCGTATCGATTAGGTCCAGCCAGAGGTTTTCCTCGAATGTCAGAGGCTCCTGTAGAGCAATAGCTGATGCGCGTTTATTGCTTCCTCGCACGTTACCATTCCGAACCGTTTTGGCACTTTTGGTCTGTCCTTGACAAAGCCATATTCCAACCCCGAAATATTTCTCCACGCTCTCAAGGAGATCATTAACAGCCTCAGCAGTGCTAGCTAAATCGGGGGTCTCCTCTGCATTGGTCAGAATCCCAGTAAGACCAGACTCCAGAGTGCCTAGGTATGCCAGCAGGCGGTCCATGGCTTTGCGCACTTGTCCTTGTCGTGCTAGCAATACGACTGCAGCATCCACCACACCACTGCCTTCCATTGCTGGGAGCACTTCATCCAGTCGCAGCTCGTTGACTCGTAGGGTATCAACATAATCTGCTACATGAGATCGATTGTATCGGCATAGTAATTGCACATAAAGTTCAACCATCGAACTCTCTAGATTTGCAGGCGCGATTTTCACATCGGTATCGACATTCTGTGGCTCCAGTAAAGTCGCCAAGTAATGGAATTGTTTGTAGTCATCTTGCTCCAACGCTTTCAAGAAAGTTGCATGCAATAAAGGCATAAATTTCTGAATTGTGTGCGCTGTCTTTGAGACATTGATATGTGCCAAATCGCTGGCCCGACTCTTGATGGCCTTCCAGACGTCGTCTTGCTGCTTACTGGTCAACCCACTTCCTGATCGCAGGCATTCATAGATACACGTAAAGACCTGCTCTCGTTCACTAGTGTCCTCAAGATAAGTGAGAATGAGCTCAGCATATTGCCTCTCGGCGCGATATGTAGACTTCAGGACGCGGAAATAACCCGCTTCTTTGAAAAGCGGTATTAAGCTCTGGAGATCCGGCGGGTGGTATATAGACAGTAAATACTCCACACTTAATTCACAGTCCTCTGCGATCTCTTCAGACGGGCATCGACATAATCGTTCAAGGACCTGATACAACGTAGAGCCCGAGAGTAGAATATATTGTGGATATTTCGGGAGGTTCCTCGCGATGAACATGTCCAGAAAAATAGTGTCAAGAGGACCGAATTCGGTGTTGTTCATGACGTCCAATAGGATGCTGACGAGATATTGGCGATTAATAGTCAATGCTGGAGAATGTGAGCCATGCTCGGGCTCACCGCCAGCTGAATCGGTAGAGTCGTTCAAAAAACTATCTTCAAAGGCCTCGTTCAACATGCTCATGAAACTGGAAGAATCAAATTTGAGGATTGTTCGAAGCCCACCAAACGGTTTTTGGTTGTTGCCAGGTAGATTATTCCCCGCAAATAAGTATGTGTAAAGTGCCTGTTTGGCTTTCGTTGCCTGCTCTTCACTCATCTCGTCCCCGGTAGGATAGGTGCGTCCGGTGAGAATAAATGAGAGATAGGGGAATATTTTCATGGCATTTTCGTACTCTCTCGACGCGATATTTGGGTCACTGTCGTTTGCAGCAGGAATCGTCATACGAGTCGCAAACACCAAGAGATCCTCCAACGGGCCGACATAGTCTTCCACAACGCGGTTCCAAACATATATGAAAGCATCGTACAGGTTATGTTGTTTGCAAAGCGTGGTGACTTGCTCGATATCCATAGTAGTAGGGTCAAGAAGACATATCACCTCCTCAAGGCGAGTCGAGGTATAGGTAGATGAGTAGTGATTGACCAGAGCTTTAAGGGCGGACGGGGGCATAGATCTGACTTTGTCGTCTCTTATAAATGGTTCGAGGACATCCAAGAAGATGCCTTCTGAGTCCTGTTCTTCGTACCAGTCATAAACCTCGTCCCACAAGAAATCAAAGTCCTCCATGCAGATACAAGCAGTTATGCTAACATCAGCAAGAGCTTCCAGCTGCTCTTTTTGAACACGTTCAGTGCCTGCATCTTCGTTTCTTCCAAAAGCAAATCTGAGTGAAGCCGATATCATTTCTAGCAGTTTCTCTTCGACGACCGAGTGCCGTAGATCGTCTTCTTCGGGAAGACCAACGGTCAACTTCTCCGTATCTCCTTGATAATAAGATGTAGCTAGACGAATCGCCGAGACAAAATCGCCCATCTCCATGTATGCAAGCAATCGGTCGGCCCAGTTGGATAAGCTTCCTACAGATAGATCATTATAGCCTAGTAAGAACAAGCGCCCTTTGTAGGCCTTCAAGCTTTGATAAAAGGCATCTGCGACAACGCCATGCATCGACGCGTTTTCTTCATCATACTGTTCTACTAGCGTATGGAGCTGAGACGAGAAGACGTCGACATGATAGATGTGTTTGTGAAGGAGGTCAAAGGAGTCTGTCACGCGAAGCGTCTTGTCTTCTAATATCAGCAAGTGCTGTGTAATGGTTAGCACAGCCAGAACAGAGCGGCTCAACCACTGTACTGCCACGATAGCTTCATTGGCTCTCCAACGACTTCTAGGGCGAAACTCAAGGACAGGCGGGCGATCCTTTGAGGGGGGCTCGCCATCTACATTGGATTCACAGACGTCGAGCACTGTTAAAACGTTAGACCAGCAGTACACGAGCTTCGTCTGCGATATTTCCTCTTTTCCTTTCAACTTGATTGCTGGAAACCAGGCTAATGCAGCGCTCATGACACTGTGGGATCCCACCTCCTTAGGACGTGGTGCTTTGAACTGAGTATGTGCTACAGGGGTAGTGGAGACGATGACGAGTAGATTTGGTGTTAGGATTGCAACCAAACCAAGACCGTCGGTCGGCTGGTCAACATTACCCAGCGGTAAAGGCGAAAAGGCTAGAACAGAGCTGGGTTTGCGAGGTTTACCCTCTTCGGGAGAGGGGTCTGGATAACGCCCGAGGATTCTAGTCGTCTTGACCGTCCTGGCTACTGCGCCCATACCTCGCGTCGCGAGGTGTGAAAACGCCATGCCACGGTCATCCGCAGATACCAAGGCGGTACGTCTAGTTCCCAAGAATCCCACATGGAGGACGGAGGCGCCAACGATGTGACCATCAGAGGAAGTCCCTTGGAAATGCTGAGCGGCTGGTATTGGAGGGATATGGAGGAAGGGCCGCGCAGCTCGAGAGATTTCCCATGTGAAAATTTCGCCTTGTGCATGTCCCACTGCGACAGTTGTATGATCGGCGGATATAGCTAAGGAGGTAACGGCACCGGCTTCGACAGCTGATGATTGTCAGATTATATCAAAAAAAAAGATAGATTCAACGGCACGAACCTTTCGTCCCAGGGCCAATAATGGTCTTCAGACTTTGTTGATAATCGAAAACAAGAACAATGCCTTTGGACGTCCCCAAAATGATAGCCGTCGACACTGAGATACATGTGGGTCGTCCAAAATTACGTCGGCCTATTTCAGAAAACGATTGTCCTGCAATCTTGCGCAACTTTGTCCATCGCACGACCTCCCAGGGAGCTTGTGATGCGTCCTGTTCAAGATCCGGTGTTCCAGAAAGTGGTAGTTGACTCGCGAGTGACGAATTGCGCGAGTGTGTATACAGCAGTAATGGAGACGATGGCCGCGGACTACTAAAGGATGAAGATGACAGTCTCGATTGGAAGCGTAAGTCGAATGGACGGTGGGCAGGGCTCGGGCTCGATCTGGTGGAAGCTCGAAAGGCTAGTGCGCTGCTACTGGGCGATGACTGCATAGAACCCTGGGATAATTAGTATGCATGCATACATAGAAAGAACAGTTTGGCATCACACTCACATGTAGAGATGGTGTGTCGTCTGGGATTGACGAGGCCTCATCGGCGCCCTCGGAGACGCGAGGCGGGAGTTGAGATGAGCCCTCGTTCAAGGAGTCGGAGTCACGATCCCCAGTGCCCACATTCACCGAGGGTAGATCATCAACAGATCTTGCCTCCTCCTCATCTTCTACATGGACGGCCGGCCCCTCATCTCCACCACTGGATTGCCGATTGCCGCGGACAGGCAGCTCCTCGTCTTCCTGGCCGAGATCAAGCTCATCCTCGCGGGCGCCGTCATCATTCCCCTCGTTCGTGGAGCTCATCGGCAGTACAGTCGAATGCTCATCGCTTCGAAATTCAAACGCAGGAAATTCTCGCGGTAGTCTCGGCGGAATTCCGAGTATTTCGCTTCAGCAGAATACAACCGCCAACGTTAAGGTGTAGCAGTATCGGGATGCGGCTGCCTGGACCGTTGGACCGCTTGGAAGCTGTTGCTATCTCAATTGAGTCAATATCGACAGCCGGATGCGCAAAACCAAGTCGCATTCGACGCAAGAAGCAATAGCCGGGTGCGATTATATACGTGTCTATCGCAGCGATGTTATACAGCTGATGGCCTGGATGTATACAGTACACAGTTGCCCGCATGTTCCCTGGGTCACCGCCTTCCAGCTTGCGCGGATGCATGCGCCACTCCCGGCACGAGCCACAGCCAGAGCTAGGTCCGTCCATCTGTGGCTTGCCCCTCCTTGTTTTGTTTCTTCTTGTTTTTCCTCTTTGCAAGTTGACATACACCCCTGCACTCGGACCTGGACTCGGACTCTCTGGCTGACTCGCACATCCCCAGACTTCAGGAAAACGCTCATATATAGCACACGTCCGTGCGCTGGGATATGGAAAGCATGGATTTCTCATTTTCTAGTCAGGCAGAACATCAACCCAGCTACATGCATGTAGCTACAGACCTCTATCCACACGCGAACCAGCTCCAGTCTCGGAATATTGTTTTGCCTTCTTATTCGTCTTCGTATGCATTGCTATTGCAAAATGGCCTGCTTTGAGCATTATGCACCTTCCGTCATGGATTTTGCCCGCCTACGGTGGTATCCGGCTAGAGTGAGGGGTACGCCAGTCGCAGCATCAAAGGAAGCGGCATGCATGAATGAATCGTTTCTATATTATATTATTATATTCACTGCCGAAACTACTGGATACTAGTTAATAGACATCCGGGATATTGCTGATTATGGAGAAATACATTAGTGTGTTTAGCTCTCCCTAGATACATATATGTACCTCTCTGCAGCATGGAGGTACACAGGTACATGTAGGAAAAACAGCCAATCCGCAGGCATTCTGCTCACATGCCTGCTTTCTAGTGTCTGCTCCATCGTCGCCACCTTGGGTGGCTACATGGGTGCTTGGGACTAAAACACCTGAGGTAGTATCGTGCATGTTCTTCAACCTCGATTTCCAAGCTTTGCCCTTGTACCTACTTATGTGTATAGCTATTCGCAGTAGTAGTCACTGCATAGGTAGGATCGACGACCTGATGATCACTGGTCCGGTGTTTCTTTACCGTCGTTGTATGCAGGTCCTACGATATATGTTCAACTATCCATGGCATGTGACACAGGACAGACAGCCATGGAATTTAGTTCTGTGCAACGCTGCAGCTACCGCGTGCTATACTGATTCGTCCAGGCATTGGGGGTGTGATTTAGACGCGCGACCATGTTCATTTCCCCCTCATGAACTGGCTATATGCCATGCGCATATATAAATGGGCAGTATGCCCAGACCCGGGTTCAGATGGGATGTGAAGATTTAGATCGCATCTACTGTAAGGCTGGCCTAACAATAGTCAAGGAGAAGAATTTAGAAAAAAAATGTTGTCCAATCTCCCACTCAGTCTGCTCTCAGCAGCAGCTCTTCTCGTCCCATTCACGTCCGCGCAATGCAACGGACAAACCGAGTACTGCTCTCGTTCTTGGTCCAACATCAGCACCGTCGGATCGCACGACTCCCCCTTTGTCGGCGACTCCCTATCAGACAACCAACTCGTCAACATCACCGCGCAGCTCGACCTGGGCATCCGCTTCCTCCAGGGCCAGACGCACATGTCCATATTGGGCGATGTGCTCGAAATGTGCCATACAAGCTGTTGGCTTGAAGACGCGGGCTCGCTGACCAGCTACCTTGAAACGATCAAGACATGGCTGGATGCCAACCCGAACGAAGTCCTCACCTTGCTCTTGACTAACGGCGATTATGTCGATATTGGCAATTTTAGCGCCTCCTTTGAGGCTGCTGGTTTTGATACGTACTGCTACGTGCCACCTACAAGTCCCGATGTGCTGCCAATAGATGAGTGGCCGACATTGCAGGAGTTGATTGATAATGGAACTCGCGTTATTACCTTCTTGGGTAATTCCCCTTTCTCTTTCGAATACGTGCATAGTTGAAAATGAAGAAAGAATACTGATTGAAATAGACTACGACGCCGACATGTCCACCGTCCCATATATCCTCGATGAGTTCTCCTACTACTTCGAAACCCCCTACGATGTCACCAACGCTACATTCGACGACTGCAGCATCAACCGACCCGCGGGAGCCAGCGCCGATGGCCGCATGTACATTGTCAACCACTTCCTCGACCTCGACATTTTGGGCATCGACATCCCCGACGAAGCGGCTGCCAATGCCACAAATGCCGTTTCGGGATCGGGCAGTATTGGTGCGCAGGCAGAGCTGTGCGAGTCGTTGTATGATCGGCCGCCAAATGGGATTTTGCTGGATTGGGTTAATATTGGAGAGCCGATTGAGGCGCAGGATATGCTTAATGGGATTTCGTATTAGCTTTCTATCTAGTTGGTCAATGTTGAAGTTAGTCAAGGGATGATTTTGACATGAGAGATATGATTGATGGGATGGTTTGGTTGAGGTATGAACTTTTATACCTGTGTATGTCTATATTATATACACATTTATGATTTATGCTATGCCAATATATACAACGTCCAATAAGTTGAACCAGCTGTATAAGCATATAGTATTGGCCCAAGGTGATGCAAAATATATGTTTGATGGAATGTAGAGAATAAATCATTCATCAATCTCCACTTGCATTTGACGTTCTATAGACAAAGTATCAGTAAGGAGTTTTTTATTTGCAAGCAAGAAGCAAGACAGAGGGTGGGTGGGGGCTACCGTGTATCTTATTCGCAGATGCAATGATAATTTCTGCTTTACGAACCATTTTCGCCGCGTACCGTTCAGCTTCTTTCTCCGAATCCTGAAACGACTGAGATTTGCGTGAGCGGGCCTAGACAGAAGCAAATTAGTAACTATCGTAATGCATTACCTGTATCATCAAAAGAGGGACGACAGACCATGAGCAAAACAGGAACAATATCCTTTGCAGCCGCTTCTGCCAGTGCTCTCACACTCCGAAACCCATTCTCCCACAACAGACGCGCCGTCCAGCTCTTGACATGCGTTACCTGCGCCATCTCGAGCAGATCGTCGCGGGCGCCCGCCTGTAGTCGATCGCGCATGTGGTCCAGCACCACAGCGAGCATGCCCCATCCCATTCGCTGGCAGAATTTGACCATGCCCGCTGCAAAGCCGTGACAGGTCTGCGCTAGAGTCTGCACTACACCGCGCGGAACACGGTAACGACTCGCAATCGAGGACAGGGGAATTTCGTTGCTAAGATCGCGCAGTTGAAAGGCCGTGTATGCTCGACGGTAAATTCTGGATAGCTGTAGTTCTTTTGGGTCATCCTCTTTGAACGTTCGTCCGGATTGTACCCTGTAGTATATATACTTAGCCATTTTTACATCTTGTGAAAAAAGGGAGGGATTGGCATACATCATATTCACAAATCCAGGCTGCACCCCAACGAATTGCAACGCCCGGATGCCACTCTCATCCAACAGGTCGAGCTGGTCGCGGAAAATAGGCCAGTCGATAGTGGTATTCATAGCAACACTGAACGGAGTAAACATGTAGAATACATGCATCTCTCCATCCATGACAAATGCTTCCAGGGCGCGCTTCAGCTCTTCATACACAAAAATGCCGTCGTCGGGCGAGAACGAAGAAGCTACGATAGCGGCGCCAAGTTTAGTGGCCTCGTACGAATCATCTTCCCGCAGACGAATGAGTTCTGCGTTGATTAGTTCTCGCAGACTTGATTCAATCAATTTCTCGAGTTCAGTTTCTTCCCGTGTTCGGCATAGTAGAGTACATCGCATGAACTCGTCGATTGCTTCGCGACCGGATACCAGCCGTGTTGCGATTCCTTCTAGTAGTGCTCTTCAAGATAACCCATGTTAGCCTGGACTAGAAAGAGACAGAGAGAGAATTTAACCTTTTGACGCCCTTATTATCCTGCGCCAGGCAACTGTCAATCGCCGGAGTCTCTGCATCCCAAATCTCAGAGATTGCTTCCAAGTCGGCTTTCTGACAGATGAGATAGGTTTCTCCAACTGTATCCTTCCCTTTGCGTCCTGCGCGACCCCTCATCTGGCGTCTGTCCCGCGTCAGTAACTTTAACTATGATGATCGCTTAAATGTGATGACATACAGCAACGCAGGCCCAACTATATCTCGGCCCATCCGGGCACCTTGCATAATGACTCGTCTGGCGGGAAGATTGACGCCCGCCGCAAGACTGCATGTTGCCACGATTACCTTGACAGTTCCTCGATCATACGCATCTGCTACCAGCTCTCGCTCTTCGGTAGTCAACCCGGCGTCTTTTTTTGTTTCAAGCAGTTAGTTACCATTGATGCATGTATCGATTGAATCGTTTAGAGAACTCTTACGGTGAAAAGCAACTCCCTGGATAATAGTCTTTTGAAAAACGGGATCCAGCCCGCATGGTAGACTACTGAGGTCCGCCAAAAGATCTAATCTCCTCTCCAAAAGCTCTGCATCCAACGTCGAGGGCGGTGGCATCGCCCCGCTAATCAGTTCAGCATTCAATTGGCATGATTGCCGGCTACCGCAAAATACCAAGGCCCCAAAACCAGCAGTGGCTGTCTCAACAGCCAGTGATACCATCGCATTCGCGGTAGGATTGCTCAGCTCCCTGAATGGCGACGGGTCGATCTGCTGACACGGAGGCACTGAATCATGCAGTGCAGTAGATTGTAGCTTTGTGGCTGTTTGAAAGAATTCTTTGGAATTGGTGGCAGGATAGATGGTATTCTCATAAACCAAGTGTTCGTCGATTGGGACGGGGCGATGAGTCGATGCATGAAAGGAAGCATGGATCCATTCAGCAAGAAGCTTAGTGTTCTTACAAACAATCAGGCATTTATGTATTTTCTATTTTTGTAGTTGATGATGCGATAGCTAGCACTCACAGAAAGAGTAGCGCTCATGCCAATGATTTGGATGTCTTGCTGTAGAAGAAGCAGCTTGGTAACCATCAACTCTAGTATATAGCCACGACTGTCGTCATCTAGCATGTGAATCTCGTCCACGACTACTACGGCTAGGTCATCGATATTACATTCCTCGATGGCGGTATTGATCAACGAGTTTGCCTACACCAGCGGATGAGAGGGATGTAACAGAATCTACTGATAGACATGGAACCCACCTTTTCAATCGTACAGACTGCAATATCAGTGTCGGCCCAGGTCGCGCGTGACTTGCTCCCACCGAAGAAGCCCGTTACACAGATGTCCTTGGAGGGCTGTCTCCATCGCTGTTTGGCATTCGCATTGACATCATCACTGTTCCCGGGATCATCGACATTCTTCTCGACATCCTGGACGATGCGACGAAGCCACTTTAGCTTCTCCTGCACGAGGGCCACATAGGGCAGCACCAGGATGGCTTTGCGGTGGGGGTTCTCAATGACTCTTTTGAGCATCAACACATCAGCGACCAGGGACTTGCCGCCTCCGGTAGGGGCAGTATAGAGCAAGTTCTTCTCGGCGGTCAAGTGGCCGCGGCCCAGCAGACACGAGGCCTGCCATGGATAGATGCGGTGGATGCCGACCGCCTGGAAATTAGCGACCAGTGCTGGCGGTAGGGCATACTTGGGGTGCTGCAGAGAGAGCAGGGGGTTTGACGCCAAGGGCGGGAGAGACGTGATAGTGTTGGCCTTGGCACTGTCGCTAGTGCAGCCGCTGCGGTGTCCGGGCGGCTGCGGAGTGCAGCGAATCGGGCTAGCCGCGATTCGAGCCCCGTGACTGTGAATGGCTGTCGATGCTCGAACAAAATCCACCGGCCGCCGTTTGGCTCCAGCTGCAACATTTACCTGATCATCCTGATGAGACGCGGTGTGTCTCTGGCCGAGAGCCTGGTGTGGCCGCTTCTGTCCAACGGCAGCCTGCGCCATGGACGTTGAGGCGGAAGTGGTTGTTGTCTGTCGACGAGCCATATCCACCGACGTCTGGAAGCCATGGCTCTGGACGGGCGGCCCAGACATGGTCTTCTGGCAGGCTGGAGAAGACGGAGAAGAAGGCGGCAAATGCAGACTCAGATCATCGTGTGCTGTAAGTTAACTGCTGGCTAATACTAGCGACACGCAGGAATAGACCGGGCTGTCGCGGTCAACAAATGGCGGAACCAGGAAGGGATGCTTTGTGTGGACAACGCAGCTTGACGCGATGCGATGTTTGATGTGGACACTTTGGGCAAGACCGGTGGCAGCCTCAGGTGTCAGTGGTCACTCCAGGTGTGGCCGGCCAACCAGGCTCCGGGCTCTTATGGGTAAACTCGTAACTTTATTACTCATGGGCTGTGCACCTGCATTTGTGCTTACCACGCTACACGCCCATCCACGCTCCGAGGAAACGGTGCAAATCAAAACCGGCGGTGTCTGTCCAGCGTCGACATACTGCTGTAGCGACAGTGTGGCATGCCTGCTAAATGCTACCAGCGAACCCAGCGACGGGGCCATCCGATCACGCGCTAGTCCTCTTTGGCCGTAGCCCCGTACTACTCTAAGAATATCACGACGAATAAATAGTATAGACACTATATTGCTGTCCTTGCAGTCGCCGTGTTCTTTGTTGACCAAGTCTTCGTCGACGCTATATATACTACCTACTAGTATCTCCTGCTATATCCCCCCGCAACCGTGTGCGAGTGTTGCGTGCTAAAATTGGGGGATGACTCTGTCGTACTACTAGCTGCCTACAGTTACATATATGTACTCCCTCCGTACTCCCAAGCTCCTCACCGGCAGACACCATGCGATGCTGGACGCGAGTGCAACATCGAGTCCACGCAGTGCAGCGATCTTAGAAGAATTATACCTATATCCATATATTGTAAATATATTGTACATGTATACGGAGTGCTCCGTACATAGTCCTACAGTGCAGATGTGTGCGTGCATCCGCGGTTCGATGTCTGTGTGGCAAAACCCGCCGGGCCCGCCCACTCGCAGCAAAATTTGCCAGTGGCGTGGGCCTTGCGCCTGAACGGGCTAGCCCCGACAACCTCGATCCTGTCACGTCGTTTATCCATGCCCTGCCTGAGGACTTAACACCACAGCAGAATACGGAGTCAGTCATCCAGCCTAGTTCGTAGTACGAGACTATTAGCATGAGGGGCCAGGCAGAGACACTCTATCAAATTAGAGAGAACCGTTTTCCCGCAACTGTGGGCGAACACCGAACAGCCAGTCACCAGCGCCAACCGACTCCTTATATTCTCCAGGCCCATCGCACCTGCGTCAATTATGTGGCATTGTGAACTTCTCCCGTGTCGACTATTATTGACTGCATTGAATCAATGGATTGATTGACGAAGAGGGATAAATAGCTCACCCAAACGTCCCAAAGGGCGCGGCTTGGCATGATGCAGCTCAATCGCTCTCCATAACCAACACCCCCCATTCAATGCCCCATCCCCATTGTCTGGGGAGTCGAGACAACGAGTTATTGAATGCGTGTTTGATAGTATTCTTGATTGCCGGTTATTCTATCTATTCTTCCTTTATTGCAATTTTCATTCAACCGCTCGCGTAGTCGCTTGTCCAATAGGATTTTTACTTTTGTAAGATCCGCTAGTGTCCATACTTTTTCAAGACTACGTATGAAGCTGCACCCATTGTGTTTGAATAAAAGCGCGATACAATTGGGAAACAGAAGAATAATAAAAAATCAAGCAAACAGATTCCTGCCGACAATGAATTCCTCTCTCCAGGCCTCCAGCCTGCGGTGGTTGAAGTTCTTGGCAGTTCGCTGCATTCCTGGTTCCGCAAGCCATGAGGGCACGAATAATACGTAGTAATAATAATTAATGCCAGAAAAGCCAAAAAATACCTAAAAGCCTACCCGCGTCTTCCTCGTTTATCGCGTGCCCATTGTTCTTCTTCTTATGCACGACCTCATCCTCGCTTCATTCTTTCTCTTTCCCAGCCTGCGCTCGACGTGACTGAGCTGTTTCCCCCCCCCACCCAACTTGTTCTGTTGCAACTTGTCTAAATATTTCTCGCCTTCTCTCGCTTTCTAGTCTGGGCCAAACTACTATCCGGACATCCACGAGCAAGGGATCTCCGGCCAAGCGGACTTGTTCAAACATCCCCATCACCATCGTCGTCAGCATTTTTGATCATTCATTATTCACCCTCGCCCTCATACTCTTACAAAGCCGGCTGCCAATAAGAACAAGCCCGGCAAAAAACAAAGCAAGAAAAAAAAAAGACACAAAAAGCAACGAGCAACAGCGCAGGTCGAGCGAGCGAGCGAGCGGCGTCTTTTTGGACTAGCCCAATATAAGATTACCATCGGGACTAGACTGACTAAGGACATCTAAGGTTGGGCGGCTTCCCATTTTCCCTTGATTTCATTCGCAACCTTCCATGTCATCCTCCTCCTCCTCCTCCAACTTCCTCAGTCAGTCAACCTACTGGACTGGTCACTATTTCGATTTCTTTTTTCCTTTCTCTCTCTCTCTCTTCCTCTTCCCTCTCTCCCTCTCCCCCTCCCCCATCCACCCCTCCTCCTTCCTTCCTCCCCTTCCCGCCATTTGGCTTCCATTACTCGCTCTTCTCTATCTTCTGTCTCTCTTCACCCTTCACTCTCCCCCAGCTATCCCGGTCCATCGCTTCTTCTCAGCAGACCGGAACAGGGTGCTTTGCCGCCCTGCCCTGCGATTCCATCATCGCCGCCATTTTCATTTTCACCATTGGATACGGCTGGCTTTTTCCTGTAACTGGATTTCCCGTAGGCATCTACCTCTCTCTCCCTTTTCTTCGTGTTCTTGTCTCTCTCTCTCTCTCTCTGTTCCACCACCCTGCGGTCTGATATCATTTCTGCATGTGCGTTTTTGGCTTCCCTCCAGCCCAATAACCACACTTCGTTTGCCAACCCTGTATTTTGTTTTTCCATTTTCATTTCATTTTTGATTTTCCTTTGATTTTCGTCGTCCATGTCAGCGCTGCTGCTGAGTAGCGTCCAGTGCTTGTCGCCGCGTCTCCGCTCCACACGCGCCGGTGCAGATCAACCCAAGCCGCTGGTTTCTCTTTTATTCTTCTCTGCCTGATCATCCATCATCATCGATGCCATTTTGATCCTGGCTACTACTGTACGCACTTCACTAGTACAACTACGCACGCGCCGTCTTTGTTCTCCTCCTGTTTCACTCGCCCTCGGCGTGTTCTATTTTGTTGTGGTTTCTTGGCTCCCGTCCACGCTCTTTGCTCTCTGCTTTGCTTTGCTTTTTGATATTCTTCTCTGCCTGTTGCCACTACGCACTGCGCATCCCGTCCTCGTCTGCCAACCACCTCCTGCTGCTGCGGCCATCACCGTCTTTTTGTGTCATTTGCCCGCCACCTCGCTCGAGCACCTGCCTTTCACTGCACACGTCCATTCTTATTTTCTTTTCGCCTCATTCATCCATGCACGGCCACTTTTACTTACCGCGCATTTTTCTCTAGTCTTGTTCATGTCAGAGCCGGTGCTGCCTGCCCACTGAGGACACTAGTCATGTCCGAGGACAGCCAGTCCACCGAGTCTCTGCCGCCATCGGCTGAGCAGTCCGACAGCAACTCCAACTCCAACAACGCGGCTCGAGCTAAGTCTCGACAGCCTGCTGCTACTGCTCCCTCTTCTAAACCGACTCCCACTGACAGGCCCGAAGAGGCCACCTTAGTCAATGGCCTTCAGTCTCAGCCCATGACTGTCTCCAACTCTGCCTCGTCAGAAGTGACATCTGTCACAGACGCCACTAATGCTGGTGTTCCCTACAGCACCCGTTCTCGGGGCCGCAATGGCGCACGTCCCAATTATGCTGAGGACGTTGAGATGGACTTTGAATTAACCAGTCCTGCTCCATCTGCTGCCAAAACGGCTTCCAACTCTGCTGCCAAGCGTACTATTACTACTACCGCCTCGAGTGCCAACGACTCTCCATCAAGAGCGGACAGCGAAAAAGGCCCCGCTGCTAGCACGCGAAAGAACCAAGCCACCACGAATGGCGCCCAGCCCAATGCTGCCGCAAAGGACGCTATTCCGGGCACTTCGACATTCTCCGCCAGTGTCACAGGCAATGGCGGTTCATCGGCGTCAACAGCGTCGCGAAAACGAAAGCAGCCGCCCAATGGCGCCACCAGTGCCAATCCTAATGGCTCCGCGAAAAAGCTGCTCACCACGGCATCTAGATCCAGGCGCGATGTTCGACTTTCTAACATGATGAGTTTCGAGAATTGCGGCGCGCGCTTGAAAAACGGCAAACTGAAAGCCGACGATGGCACAGTTCTCGAAGTAAACGGTATATCTTTCATTCTTTCTCTCTCTGTTTTCTTTTACTTTGAAAAGAAAGAAGTTATCTTATTACTCGCGACTAACATAACCTAGATCATGTCTATTTGATTTGTGAGCCTCCAGGTGAACCATATTACCTAGGTCGCATCATGGAATTTCTTCCGGCAAAAGGGAACTTGTCTGGCCCTGTCGAGATGATAAGAGTCAACTGGTACTATAGACCGAAAGACATTCAACGCAGAGTGCCAGATCCTCGACTAGTTTTTGCCTCGATGCATTCCGACCCATGCCCTCTGTCGTCTCTTCGAGGGAAGTGTTTCATCAAGCATGTCTCCGAAATCACAGGCCTAGATGAATATCGCAAAACAAAAGACTGCTTTTGGTACGACAAGATGTTCGATCGATACATGCATCGTTACTACGAGGTTGTGCCAACGAAGGATGTGATCAATGTACCGAGCCACGTCAAGAAGGTCCTCGACGAGCGATGGAAATTCGTGCTATGCGAGCCTGCGCGAAAGAAGGAGCTTACCGGCGCTGTCAAGACTTGTATCAAGTGCGGCCTGTATGCTGCCAAGTAAGAAGCATCCAATCCAGAGAAAAAGAAGCAAAATATCAATGGCTAACAACTACATACAGTGCCGAATCAGTGGACTGCGCCGTGTGCCACCATACTTATCACATGAACTGTGTCAGACCGAAATTGACGAAAAAGCCAGCGCGTGGTTTTGCCTGGGCGTGCGCTTTGTGCAGTCGCGCACAAGAGCGGAAGCTGGAGGCACGCAACACTCCACTGATGGGTGAGACTCTACCAGATGCAGAAGAGGATCTACCCGAAGAGGAAGAAGAAGAGCCGGCTTCGAATGATGCCGCCGTAGGAACTGGGCGGAGTAGTCCTGCAGTGGATGACAAGAAGCCTGCACCTGCCACGGCTGCTCAAATCGCACAGGCAAAAATGTGGCCGTACCGATATTTTGGCATCCATTGCCAATTGGAGGATGCACTGGACTACGACGACCGCATTTACCCTCGGGCCAGCTCTCGTATCGGCACACGGCATCAGGCAGTCATCAGTCCATGGTATGGGCAGCCTGTTCAGTACGTCAAGCCACTTGACATGAAGAGAAAAGCCAAAAACGCGAGTAAAGGCACAACCAGCAAACTTTCCAAGGAGACTCAAGCGGCTATTGAAGCCGAAAAGCAGGACAGACTGAAGCGACCATGGGTTATGGATGAACCCGCTGGTTACATTCGCCGAGGCGAAGATGAACCAGTTCCGATCAATGGAGGAAAGGAAGTCCGCACTGCAGAGCCACATTTCAAACTGCCCGAGCCCAACCAGATTTCCTCCTCCGGTAGAGGCGAGGACGACGGCCCAGTACCTGAAATGAGCCTGGAAGATCGGGAGAAATTCATCGACGAATATATGACCAAGGCCAAAGACCTTGCGGCTGAGAGGGGTCTTCCAAAGTATCACACAAACTTTTTGGACAAAGCTCTGGAATATCTTTACTCGGAGAAGTTTAACGTGGACGCTGCACTGAAACGTCTCAAAAAGGCAGATCTTTACAAGGACCTCAAAGAACCGAAATTCTCCAAAGAACAGAAAGCTCTCTTTGTCGAAGGTGTCTCTAAATATGGTTCCGAATGGCTTAACATTCGCAGACACATTGGGAATATCGAGCCTCGACACGTCGTCCGTTACTATTATATGTGGAAGAAGACACCGGAGGGACGTAAAGTTTGGGGAAGCTATGAAGGACGCCGCGGAAAGAAAGAAGCTAGGCGTGCTGATCATTCGTCTAAACTGTTGGATGATATCGCCGATGAGCACGATGACTCTGCATTTGACAACGACAAGGCAAACGAGAAGAAACGCGGCTTCCAATGCAAGTTCTGTCTGACTCGCTCTTCTCTTCAATGGCGCCGTGCTCCTCTGACAACCCCGGGTGCAACTGTGTTGGCCGAGCCCTCGTCATCAAAGAAGGGAGACAAAGGTGTCGAACTCGCCGTGGCTTTGTGCCATCGATGTGCTATTATGTGGAGGAAGTACGCACTCGAGTACCAAGATGCCGACGAGTTGGCGAAAAAGCTTCAAGCCAGTGGGAACAAGGCTTGGCGTCGCAAGTTGGATGAGGAACTGTTGGCTCAAATGATAGTATCAGAGGAGATACCAGTGTCGGCTTTATCTACAGTGTCCAACGCCAACGGACCTTCAACTACCGAGACCACATCGGAGCCCGCTAAAAAGAAGGCACGAACATCATTATTAGAGAAGGACAGCGCAAACACATCTGCTAGGAACTCCGTCGAGCCACCTGCTAAAAAGAAAGTCGTTGAAAAACCAGCTGAGCCTGCGCCGATCATCCCAGATCCACCTCGTGCGAAGACGTTGCCCTGTGCTGTTTGCAAAAAGATCGACTCTGCTGGAGACAATAGCGTCACATGCAGAGATTGTCGCCTTACTGTCCATCTTGGCTGTTATGGAGTTGACATTGATAACTGCCACACGAAATGGTTGTGCGACATGTGTTCGAACGATCGCAACCCAACAGTTTCGACCCGTTACGAATGTGTCTTGTGCCCTGTTACTTTGACGGAGCAAGAATTGATGGAATCTCCGAAGCCAATGAACCATAAAAAGAAAACCGAACGTGATCGTGAGAAGGAGAGATTGGAGAAGGAGATGGTAGTAGAAGCCATCAAGCTCTATCAGCAGCGACAGGAAGCTGTATGCAAGCCAATCAATCCAC
Source organism: Talaromyces albobiverticillius (assembly GCA_023721895.2). NCBI lineage: Eukaryota > Fungi > Ascomycota > Eurotiomycetes > Eurotiales > Trichocomaceae > Talaromyces > Talaromyces albobiverticillius. The sequence continues at coordinate 2,735,312 of JAMBUR020000004.1, forward strand.
GAGAGCCATTGAAGCGGACCGTGGGCAACAACTGGGTCCATATCAATTGTGCGGTATGGCATCCGGAGATCAAGTTTGGAAAGGCCGAGGAGCTGGAGCCAGCAGAAGGCTTCGGACTCATTCCACGAGATCGCTACCGAGAGATGTGCAAAATCTGCAAGACGACGAACGGGGCGTGTGTCGCGTGTCATTTCCCGGGTTGCAATGCGAAGTTTCATGTCGGATGTGCGCTTCGTGCAAGTTATACCTTTGGCTTTGATGTAACGCCGGTCAAAGGCTCGCGCAGGGACTCGACTCTTACTACGAAGTTGGGCGGGGAGACTGGATCTGTGTCACCAAGCATTTGGTGTCCATCTCATGCCGTTCAGACGGTTGTTCACGATATTAGTGAACCTACTGAACAGGATGGGCAAAGTGCTTTGGAGCTTTACGTGCGGACTTATAAGCAAGCCGATCTCACCATGACAGGAACCGTTCGCAAAGCAGCGCATGTACAACAACAGATTCATCCTGTATCGCAGAGCAATGGATCCGGTCATGCGCATCGGCGAACTTCTACAATCAACAACGGCACTGGTTCAGCAAGCGCGAGCGAGAGGAGAAGTTCTACATCTACAGTTCAGGATACTACAACCGAAGCGGTTCAGACTATTGCCACAACAGAACCTCTACATTTGCAGGGTCAACGCAAAACATGCGTACATTGCCGGTCGCATTGCAGTCCCCGATGGTGGCGCCTCGAAATTCCACTTAGGGGCAGCATGCTTATCAACGGTATGGGTCACCTAGTAAATGGTGCTCCTCCTATGCACGCGCGCACGACATCGGGATCCTACATGAATGGCGACTACACCAGACAGAATGACGTTGTCTTTGAATGCCACAAGTGTCATATCAAAAGGCCAACACCCCAACCCTCACCTGAGGCGCGGCAAGCCTTCACTCCTCAGGCTTCGCTAACCCCTATTCAACCTGCACTACGGCCGGCGGAGTACTCGCCATTCGCGCCTCATGGACATCCGGCTCATCAGAATGTGTTAGGTGGCCGTCCTCACCCGAGTTATCCTCCAGCGCCAGCTCCAGCTCCAGGACCGGCTCACACCGGTCCTGAATGGCACAGTAGTTACGACAAACATGCCCTCAATCCTGCGGGGCGCCAACCCAACGGCTTTGGACCGCCTGGTCCTGGTCCCTTTCCTCCTCCGGGGCCTTTGCCTCATTTGAATGGATATGGTAGTGGCCCAGCGCCAGCTCCTGGAGCTAATGCGTCCGTATCTACACAATCGCACGGTCATGGACCAGGTCCTGCTCCAGCAACTACAACTCACCATCACCCGACACCAGGACACTATGGAGTTATGCCTTCTACCTTACCGCCGCCTCCACCGCCACCTCCGCATTCATATGTAACTCCTGGATTTGGACCGCCACCGATGCCCTCGCCACATGCGCCGCCAGCACGTCCGTTTGGCACTTCCATGTCACCACCTGAACTGCACGCGAGTGTTGTGCATCATTCACCACCGCATGCACTCAATGCTGGGCCACCACCGCCTTCACAGCGACCACGTATGTTCTCGGTGGAGCGACTGGGCCAGTCTCCTTCGATGTCCAAGGTCGGTGTAGATGGTCAGTTGCCGGGCACATCCAGCTTATCGGACGAGCAGGGGCCGCGTCCACCTAGCAGCGGGCGATACCCTGGTCCTGGTCCTGGCCCTAGTTCTGGTCCTAGTTCTGGTCCTAGCGGGACTAGCGGGACGAACGGCAGTAGCGGAGCCAGCGCCAGTCCATCTCTGAAGAACTTGCTATCTTGATCGCTGCCAAGAGCCAGTTGATTGTACGATACCGACGTGCTCATTCATCTTGACAATCATTTGTTAACTTCTTTCTTTGGTTCGACATGCATTGCATTTTGAATCGAGTTTTCTATTTTATTCCTTTCATCTATTCATTATATCCTCATTGTATGCGGCGTTTGTTTTGTTTTGTTGTCTTGTTTTGTTTATGGGATTGGCACAAACAAAAAAGAAAGGATCGACTGGATTGGTTATTTAAGCTATTTTTTTCAAGTTACAGTATTATTATCAAATTAAGATTTAGAGGTTGTATCGAGGGAAAATCATTGTTTATCATCATGCTCATACAGTAGTCACGTAGTTAAGGTAACAACATGCGATGCTTGACGTCATCCCATGTGTTCTGGTCCTTCCAAGTTTGGCCATCGAAACGGCGTATGTATTGTGTATTGTGTCAGGTAATTTACCACCACTCCCGATCAGGCAGTAGGTATAGTTTCCAGATCGCAGCCCCTAACCCTATTTGTGCTCGCACTAGTCAACATGCAGTAAAGAAGACGAACTAAAACGCTCGAAGGAAGCGCGACTAGCATCTGAGTAAGAACCTGAAAGGGCATGGCGCCATAAAATTAAATAATACTCCGTACTCCGCGGCTGGCGTGCTCGGGATTGGTTGCGGCTGATATGGTTAAGGCTAACAACGTCGGGGCCAAATCGGTCAGTGGCTAGCCCTATACACATCATCTTGCCGTTGTGATCGTGTTATTTACTATTTAGGAATTAGCGACCATGATCTTGTTTGTACGAACATATACCTGGCTGGGGCCAAATGATGCTGCAACATTTTCTCGGTGAGGTTGTACGGAGTACATACTTGCAAAAGGCAAAAACGGTAATCGTACCAGTTCCGGTTAGGAATAGTTATATCCCTTACATTGGGTTTGACGGTGCGCGCCAACTAGATGAAGAATTAATTGCCATTAATTAGTTGATTAACTTTGTTGTTTAGGGCAGGATCTGGATTATTCGAGACTAGCTGTTACTCTACTCCCTGGCATGCCATGCCAGGCAGGCATGGCATGCTGATGCCAAGTATTCACTGCGTTTGTGGATGCACATCATTTATTGGCAAGTAACTAAGTTAAATAGTGCGTACAACGTGGATAGGATCTTATCGGAGCTTTTGAATTTAAGTTTATTTTCATGGAAATAAAAAAAACAAAAAGTACGGGGTAACTTGCATACCACGTTTCAGACTTTCAGGTGCGTCCCACAGGGCAGACGGGCTGAATAACTTGGAATGACTAGCATGCTAGTGATGATGATGCTGATGCTGATGATGCTGACATGTATTTGACATTTGTGGGTGCCACAGGGTGCTACAGAGTACATGGTTAGTCATACTACGGAGTACATACGGAGTAGTTACTAGGTAATTATGCATATGTCCTGATCGACAGCGATGGTTAATCCGGAATACTACAGTCGACGGACCATTCCTATGTACAGTATTACTATCGCCGCTCGCGTCTGTCCTCTCTACTGTCGGATCCATCCATCCTTTTAAACAAGAAATCCAGGACAGGCTCTACGTAAACATATGCAGCACCTTACACGCCGGCGGTCTTGGCGGCGTCAAAATTGGCCCTTGGGCGGCCCCCAAGCCCTAACCGCTTATTTGAATGCCAGTCAGAGGTCTCGGCGTTGGCCGGTAGCGTAGCGAAGCGAAGCTAACTACTGTAGTACCCTGCCTTCGTATGTAGAGATACGAGTATCAGTAGGTAGGTAGGTAAGATCTGGGAATTATTTTTGGTTCAGGCTTGACGGGCAGACGAATAGATGGACAGGGCGGCTGCGGCCAGGCTGGCAGGGATGTATATAGTATGCAGTAGTCAATGTTCCAATGCCATGGATGTAGGAACAAGGGTTGGTCTGTAGAAGTTGAGGAAACTCAAGGATGTACAAGATATAGGCGCCGAGACGTTCAAGGGACCTGGAGGACAGAGTCAACGGAATCTGTCTACCTGTCTGTTCATCAAGCTTATACATATCTCGACGATTTACACTGCTTAGTACTTGCTATTACTATTAGCAAAGAAATCCAAAAATTGGTCCAATCACAATATAGATTATTGGTGGGATGAATACAAGCCAAAATCAAGATTTCCCTTGATTACTATCTCGGTATGACCGCATGTCCCTGCAGAGGTAATCAGGATTAGGCTTCATCGGCTGACGATCATCCTGCGATGGATAAATATTTCCCTTTGATATATTAAGCATCCAGACTACTAGTCAAGGGCTAGAGTCCTACATGCATGTACCATACCACTAAACGGTGTGTGGTGAGGGCGATAGGTTGCACGGCTTAATCCGAATGCATACGCCATTCCCGTTGGGTAGTGCCCCAGGATGAAGGACGGAGTAATATACATCCAGCAAGTCATCCATCCAATCCTGCTGTCGAGACGTGCTTCTTACTTGCAAAGGAATGTGAATTGCGGTGCTGCTCTTGCATTTGTCTTCAAGATGTACAAAAAATAGAAGCAGAATACTAATAGAAGCAGAAATAGAGCGGTACAGCTGAGACCCTGATTGGACGCCGCTGTGACATAAGCACCGGAAAGCGCTAGTCACACGGCGTGCCGCACGCTGATTGGGCGGCTGAATATTTACCACGTTGCTCGATTTGTTCATCCCTTTTGGCCCCAGGCCACGCTTGCTACAGCCTAGCAACTTAGCAAAGCAGCACATGCTTTTAGTTTTGGCTAAGGATCAATCGTCCAGTCTACTGACTCACTGCCTAAACCGGCATAACCTCCGTGCTCTAAAATTATACGTGCTTGCATAGCGCAGGGATAAGACGTACATAACTCCTCGTGAAGTACTCCGAACTCACGACTCGCCATACATAGCAGTCCGGAGTATAGCCACTGGCAGATATAATACTGCCAATGTATATCCTGCGATAGATTACTGCGTTAGACGCTCGCGGCTAATTGATATTCCTCGCGCGGCCTACGGTTACATCTATGATCTCAGTGATCGCACCTACTGTATCTCAAAGACCTCGTTCTCGTACGTATGTATCACTTAGCGAGAGCGCCAAGTGGCTTCTTCCTCCTTTCAAGTTCGTTCTTTGTCAGGAACCAACTAACCGGGGTCTGTAAGCTGGGGTACGTGCCAACTAGCGGGATGGATGTGCTGCCACTGCCAGTCAGCCACGCTGTATTTCAGCTCTGATTTCCGATTCGGAGTCGTGACTCGTGATTCTGACTTGAGCTTGTTGGCCTTTGTCCACACATGGTTTAGCCGGAGAAGGATTCTAGAAAGAAAATAAATGATAACACGTAAGGTACGGGAGCTGGGTAGGCACTGGGCAGAAGGAATATGCCGGGCTGACTCCACTTGGTCGCTCGCCTCCTGCGATTAGTACGTAGCAGAACTTACGAGGACATCTAAAGAGTACGAGAGTACGAAGTGTTCTCGAGATAAAGGATGTTTGCGATTGACGAGTCTCATGCGCTATGTGTGTTCTAGGGTGTATTTACTAAATTACTATACTCCGTAGTCTGCTATAGTACCGTACCTGTCGTATGCGCGCATGGTATGTATCCTGATCGTAATTGATCGTAATTGAGCGATCCCCGCTGCAGCGCATGAATAGAGGCCCATGCCGGGTTGGGCTGCCATTGGCTGGGGTGCGAGCATCAATGCACGACTTTTTGGGTTTTGCAAATCCTCCAGGTATGTACTGTATGTATGTTACTAATTAATACCGTATTGCTTACCGTAAGCGTCCAGCAAACCACACGGAAATTGGGAAACAGACCGCGCTCGGCATTCTCCACTCGGTACGAATGATACAATGCCGGTGCAACAGGGCGCAAGCGATCAAGGTTCACACGTAATTTATTGTTTCCGTTTTCCGTGTGTAAGCGTTACGGTACCGTCACTCTGACTCGCACGCAGCCAACCACAGCGCGCAGCCCGTCAGGCTTCTGGCCACCCAGCGCCCGCCCCGCCCCTACAGACCTTCTGGAAGACCAGCAGAAAAACGATGATTCTCGCCAAGCCCCAACTAAAAGTTACTTATCTTCCATTCTTCCCCCCCCCACCTCCTTCCTGCTTGCCTTAGCGCCTTCCCGACCCGAATCGACGCTGAATGGGCCCCGGCCTGCTTCCTTCCTATTATTCCTAGTCCAGTCCTACTCTATTTCCATCCCATCGCAGGCGCCCGTACGCTCGACTAACTACCACCGCGACTACTGTCAATCCTCTCTCTTTGTCTCCTACGACTTACTCTATTCCATTAACTGGCCTGCTAGCCGCCTTTCGACCGGCACTTCCTTTTCTCTTCTCTTCCCTTTACTTCACTTCCTTCACCTTGTACTTGCCACACCTACTTACTACACTTACAATCAATCAACATCATCCCAGCCGCCACTGTTCTTACCGACACTCTCTCGAGCAACACAGTCTCTCGAGCAACACTTGCACTTCTCTCGATTAAGACCAACATCCATTCATTGCCTCCGTTTTCAATATCCAATATCCATTATCCATTACAAAATACAGGCTCAGGTAACCTGCAGGATTTCAAGTCATACATTGACCTCACATTGCCATCGACATCGCCATTGCCGCCATGAGCTGCGAGATATAGGCCCACTCTTCCATCCTGTGTCGTGCGCAATTAGGATATACAATCATATTCATATCTACAAGTTTATCTACGTCCGTCTTCGCCATCGATAGAGATTTATTTGTTGGATGAGGACGAGCCTCTGCCTGCATGAGTACGATCATTTCATGTCCCTGTGGATCTCGGCTGCGGTAACACATACGTGCGTTCACTTCGTCAGCGTGGTCCACGAAACGGACAACAGCAAAGACAATGTCGGCCGATTTATGCGATGCGGTCTACATCGATGACCGATTCAGGACTGAGCGATGGGTGTATCGAGAGGAAATAGTCGAGCGGGATGCTGTCAATGAACTCGTCAAGTTGTTTCCAGATGAGCCACCCAGACTGCAAACGACGATTAAAGTGATTTCGAATATTTGCAAACAAAGTGGGTCTATCTTTTTTTTTTCTCTCCTGACATTGCATCTATACTAGTTGAAGGCTAACCTTCGTGAATTATGACAGTCTACCTTTGCCACTCTGGTCAGTCATTTGCAGCCGCTCTCGCCAACCTCAGCGATCGAAGTGGACCAGAATGCACTCCTATATTTGCGTTTATCGATGTCGAGTCAAATGCGGAAGCACTTGCTTTGCGTAGGCAAGAAGCCCGAGATACTGAAGGCAGCCTCGCAGTTGAACCCTATGCCCCCATTGCCAAAAGATTTAGCTTCTCTTCCGAGTCCGCCGATTCGTACGGAGTTCAGCTCCTCGCCCTCTTATCATCAGATTTACAGCTGCAGGACGGCCCGAAACTCGTCACGCCCGTTGCCATGTTGCGGACCCCGGGAGGTATGGGAGAAGAGGCCGAGAAGATGAACCTTCAGGATCTCCAACAAAAGATGTGCGCCAATTCACTGGCGTTGCCAAGTTTGCCGTCGCGATGTTTGGACGCCGGTGCCGCCGATGTCCTCTGCCAACCATTACCGGAAGCCCGTGTCCAGGGACTTCTTGTCCATGCTTATCGAGTCAGGCGAACTGCACAAAAGGAGTTGACGCGGTTCTTGTCAGTCAAGAAATCCAGGAAACAGTCATGGGTTGGTGTTCACGGCGAAAAACCATACGCATATTTACGGGAGGCAATGTAAGATCCATTCTTCCAACTTGAATTGTCTAAGATATTTTTTGTCTGACATGTCAATCCAAAACAGGGTGTCGAAACTGCTGAAGTCAATATGTAACCCCGAACAAGTGATTGAAGAATTTCAAGATGGGTAAGTGATGAAATCATCTATCTCTCTTTGCTCTTTTTTAACATCTTATAGGGATTTGATTATTTCGCCTGAACGAAAAGCTATAGTAGAGCGCGAGGTTGGTGACTGGAATTTCTGTGCCCACAACCTTTCGGACGACGAGCTTGTATACGCCGCTTTTACCATGATTGGGCATGCGATGGCAATGCCCGAAGTAGGAGCCTGGCGATTGACAAAAGGTTTGGATCGACTCTTTAATTCGTTTGTGCAATGAAATCTCCTTATTGACAATAATTGCTAGCTGAACTTCGCACCTTTTTACTGGCCAGTCGGGCCGCATACAATTCATTTGTCCTATACCATAACTTCCGCCATGCAGTCGACGTACTGCAGTCTGTCTTCTATATCCTCATCCAAATCGGCGCCCTCCCCGCATATGATACAACCAATACGAACACACCTCCCCCGAAATCCCCCATGGCATCGTTAATTTCACCATTTGACGCCCTGGCCCTCCTGATAGCCGCGATCGGTCACGATGTCGGCCACCCCGGCGTGAATAACGTGTTTCTAGTGAAGCTAAATGCCCCTTTGGCCCAGTTATATAACGACAGCTCGGTCCTGGAAGCTTTTCACTGTGCCGCTTTCTCCCAAATCCTACGTCGCCACTGGCCCGTGGCTTTCAACGATGTCAATCTGCGAAAGTTGCTTATCAGTTCCATTCTTGCTACAGATATGGGCGTACACTTCACGTTCATGGGTCGCATGGCTGAGTTACAAGCCAAGTATCTTGAGAAGAACGATCTCTCAGAGTGGACAGCACAGGAGCGAGAAACCTACAAAGCTTTAATGTGTGGGCTGATCATCAAATGTGCTGATATCAGCAATGTGGTGAGTAGTAAACCTACTAAAAGAATATGTTGAATGCTAGCAAACAAATTCTAACATCTTAATTTTTGATAGGCCCGACCCTGGACAGTGGCAGAGCAGTGGACCCACCTTTTACAGGAAGAGTTTGCCCATCAAGGCGAAATGGAAAAAGAAATAGGCATGGAAACTGCCCTTTTTGGTGGACCGCCTGAATTAGGCAACATGCTCAAACTCTCACTTGGCCAAATCAACTTCATGTCCATATTCGCTTTACCCCTTTTTGAAGGAGTCGCCGCCGTCTGCCCAGAAATAAGTTGCACAGTCAAACACATCAAAATAAACAGGAGTCAATGGCAAGAAATAGCCAACCAAGAACAATCGCGGGTAGCGTCTCCTAATACCGTCATTCCATCAGATGAGGAACGATCTCCACGGTCACTCAGCCCCGCAAGAGGTGAGAATCACCCGGTTTCGTCGATACAAGAGAACAATATCCCGGCAGACGAAGACTCGAACGCTCACATCACATTGGACCAACCTCCTAATCAATTAATTTCGGCACCATCGCCAACTGCTCAGAAGGAGTTTGCAGACGATCATATAGACTTGTCACAAACTACGATCTCGGGATTCCAGACCGGAGCGATTGATCTTTCCGACGACAAGATCTCTTCCGAGTGCCAATCGGACGACGAGGGGAACACCAATACAGGAAAGTCATCAGGTGCAACTCTGACGACACACAAAATAGATCATGACCGAGTATCCTCCTCCTCTGGCCATGCATCACGGCCTACGAGCTCTTACGGCGTCGGCAGGGACACGAGAACGCAAAGTGCAAGTACTACTACGAATACGGTAGCAACTCCCACATCTCCAGCTACAAATGCAACCAGTTTTGTTACATTAGACAGCGGTGATGAGAAAGATGGTGCTGGAAGTGGTTTGAGCAGTGCGAGTGATGTCTACCCACTCGATGAAAACCATTCACGTCCATCTTCATCTGGAATGTACATTGCTTCTGATCGGCAACGACTTGACACTAACGGCCATTCCATTCCTCCAAAACCGCGTTCATCTCAAGGTTTCGAGGACTTTGGCAAAACTCACCACGTGATGACGGCCATATTGGGGAATAATTTTACTGGCCGCGATCCTTCTGCCGAGAGCAATCGTGCTAGACCTCAAGATTCACACCGTTCGCACGAGCAGCTTGCAACTACACCCCGCCATAACCTACCACGAAAGAAGAGCCGTCTACGATTGGCATTCTGGAGACGCAAGTCTCAATATCAACAGGAAACGGGTAATTAATATACAATCGTGCTCTGAAATCGTCTTGGTTGGCGGATTGGGCTCGTATTCAAGCATGCAAGGAGTTGGGGTTTAATGCAGGGGTGAATCACCGAGATATAGAGATGGAATTAAGGCGTTGGGGCAATTCGACATTTTTGATTTTACGACGAGGCGATATTTATTCGCCTCCGTCAGTTTCACGACACATATTCCGTATTCTCTTGACGGCGTCACGGGGATGAAAATGACAGCAAATTTACTGTCTATTTTCGTTTTCCGTGGCTAATTTGGTAATGATTTTCGAATCCGATCGATCTCGTTATATGCGGAATTCTTTTTGTAACAACTGGATATTTGACGAAAACAAGCAAATAAATTGGGTGGATGATACCATGTCTATTTGAGTACGTGCATTGAATGGTATATATAGGCGTCATGACATTGCGTTGTCTGTTTTTTTCTTGTACAGTGCCGAATTAGGGGGCGGGTAGCTATTGTGTTTGAGCGTGCATTTTCCATATATCCCATATTTGGATGGTCATATATATCCAATCCAACTGATCTGTCTGTCTGTATAGGAAATCTATAAGTTATGTATTACCGAGAGGTATATAATAACTGCAATATGAAAATCTTTTTCAAGTCAATTCAAACACTCCTGAATCATAAGTGAAGTGGCATGTTAGGCTATCAAGAGACCTCTAGCCTAGTAGAGCAACGTACCTATCTATCTAACTCATTGGCAGTCTTTACAAGCTCCTTGCTGTCCCTCTTTCTCTTTCTCCTTTCGACTGGCGTCGTCAGAATGTGTCTGTCCAGCAGCAGAAGATTCCGTGTCTCTGTCTTTGCCTTGATTTGCCTTGTCCAAAGCCCTATCCACATGCCCCAGATTCCTGGTAGGATCGACAATATTGCGGACTAGGGCTTTGAGCTGTTTGACCTCTAGATTGATTATACACATCAGATATTGGCCGATATTGAATACGCTGTGTATTCATGATAGAATAGTTAGGTAGGTAGGCACCCACCAGGAAACCCGCCATGCGTTTTGCGATCCCAGAGCAATGTATCCACCAAATCGGCACCATTTGCTTCAATGGGCGAAGGATGGAGGATGGTCACGGTGAATATGCCGCCTGTAACCGGTACAAGCGCCACTTCGCCGAGGGTTGTGCCGAATGTAGAGAGTAGTTCTTGTGCGAACTATACATCCACCATAAATTTGCAAATGCATGCATTGGTCAGTCTGGTATATCTATGGATTGGACTACAAAATGTGTGAGAGCATACGTATGCCGCCCGCAGCATCCATTTGCATTGAGTGCAGTATTTGATGGTTATGCGGGGCAGATTGACATTTTGGTGTGAGGCTGAGCTTCTTGAATGTCTTCGGGTGGTTTGCTCAAAGGGCGATATTGGTTCAGTCATGCTGTCTGTGTATGCAAGTGCTGATGTTGTGTGTTGCTATTCGATTGTTGATGGTGGTAAGGGACGTGGATTCATACTGAGCAGAGAGTGACGTAGATATTTGGTTGGTGCGGAAGGAACGGCCATGCACTTACTGTATCCCACCCGGGCCGCAGCTAGACTCTCTTCTCTCCCACCCGGCCTAACGTCTCCTTTCGTCCAACAGAGAGAAGATTCGAGTTCTACATCAGCCAGCCTTTTCATTTTTATTCAAACGGCGAGCATCTTTTGCAGCTGAAGGAAGAAAGATATGGACTGGCCGAAACCGCGTTTCAGGTGTGCTCACCCGGGTTGTGGCGCCAGTTACGCCCGCAAGGAGCATCTCGTCCGCCATGCAGAGCAACACGATCAAAACCGAGCATTTGTCTGTCCTGATTGTGGCATGAATTTCAGCAGGGGGTTAGTCTTATCATCGAGCAGATTGTTCAGATACTGTAGTCATGACTGGCTGGTCAATTTGCCAAGTCTCCAGTATATATATATACATACATCGTTCTTTACCTGTAATTAGATGCAATTGCTGACTCCGAGTACAGCGATTCTTTACGGCGGCATGCCAAACTGCACTCCGAACCTCACTCCAAAAAGTCTCGTGATGACCTTCCTGACCGGGTGACGAGGGCGTGCGATTTGTGCCATTCCACCAAAACTAAATGTGATCGAGATAACCCCTGTGCAGCCTGCGCGCGGAAGGGGCTTCAATGCACATTTGACAGATTCACCAATGGAAACCTGGGGTCGACTCGCAGTTCAAGTGTGATGTCCGGGAGTGGACAGGAAACACCGGTATGTTTTTCTTCTTTTCAATATGAGTGAGGACTGGATTTCGTATATTGATATCAACTCGCCTGAACAGAGTCGCAGAAAACGCAGACGTGTTGAAACCCCTGATCTGAGCGAACTAGATTTTGTAGCTCCTGCTACAGCAGGCGATGAAGAAGAACACAATATGCGCATAACGCTGCGGCAACACGAAACCCAGATTCAGCATGATCTGATGAATGTATCAGACCAGAAGCACCTAGAACAACAGCAGCCACAGCAGCCACAGCAGCCACACCACCGACAAAATCCGGCAGCCCCAAGTTTGCGACTCTCAACCCTATTTAAAATGTCATATGACTTTATCGTCGACGCCAAAGGCCATGAGGTTGATAATGCAGACGTTGATGAGGACATGGACGCGTACATGAGCTCCATAGACGTGCAATATTATGTTGACCTCTTCTTTTTATATGTCCACCCTAAATGGCCCTTTCTATTCCGGTCAGCCTTCAGAACAGAGTCAGAGCCGCCGATTCTAGTCCTTGCTGTCGTCATGTTTGGGTTATGGATTACGGAAGAGGCTCGTTTGATGAAACTTGCCTGGATGGTACATGCTCGTTTACGAGTCATATTCGAGACGCAGATGGTACGTTTACTTCTTATTTCTGCCATTCTTTATGTTTATATATACTTATACGAGAGAGCATTTAGGGAAACTGGGCCATGGAGACCGCCAGCACGAAAACCACACGCTGGCCAATAGTGACTTATCAATCAATTCTCCTCTTCACAATCTTCGCCATGACTGCACATGGCTCTACAGAAATTATCGACAAAGATGAAAATGACGGCGACGGTGACATCCTCGATCATGTCTATTCCATCTTCACACTTCTTGCCCGCACTTGTCGTGCTCAGGGTGTGCTCTACTACCCAGCTATGCTCGCCCAAACCAGCGTCGACGATCCCATTATATTCAAATTCTGCAGCTTAGAAGAACTCAAATATTTTGCTTTAACATTGTACAAGGTCGACCATTTACTATCACAGCTGATGCAACCCGATACAGCAAGCCGTACACAAGCAGAAGAAGCACCCAAAGAGCAAAACAACAACAATACTAGACTTGTCATCTCAGACCTGCAATTCCCGCTCCCCGATTCGGGCTACCTGTTTGAAACGGCGTCTATTCGCGAATTTCTGCGCAGGCGCGAAAGACAATCTCGAGATCCATCCGCTCTATCGGCCAGACAAGGCGCCATAGTAGCCGACGATAGGAGGACGATGTTGGATCGCGAGAAGAGTCCGTGGATATGTGATATTCTCCAGACGGGTTCTCCTACTTCTTCTTTAGCCTCGACACAAGCCGAGCAACAGCAGAAAAGGAGAAAAGCTTGGATGAGTCTGGGTCCTTGGTTGGGGTTTTTGGGTGGCTTGGATCCTGTCTTCTACCATTAGGGGGTACGTAAGTAAATCTCGGTGGGATTACAGAATAGTTTATGTCGTATGAAATAAGTCGTGAAAAATAGAACATTTGATAGATCAAACTACCTAAAGGCGACATTGTTTTCAACAAAAATATCACATATCAAAGTAACGTCAATGATCAAAAGAAAAAAAGGAAAGAAGAAGGGAAAAAGAGGGAAATCTATTATACAACGAAATAAATATTTAAAATCCAAGTCTCAAATAAGCAAGCCAGTAGGTCGTGCAGTAAGACAACAAATCGAGCGCCTCCTATTTCTCACATAGAAAACTTCGACAAACATAACTTCGAATCTGTCGCGGCCGTAAATGAGAATAGACAAACTTCACTAATACTCTTTCTTTTCCTTTCCAATATTGTTCAAACCGACTGAAGGTGAAGAAGATAATTGAGACACGAAAAGAGGATGAGCAAAACAGAAGAAAATGAAAAAAAAGGCAAAGAAAAAAATGGTAAGAGGAAATTATCCTTGCCGAGGGCATATCTTCCAGACAGATATGCCGCTCAAGAAATGAGAAAATAGGAAATAAAGAATTTTGCCGTCATGTACGAATAACCAACCAGTCGATCGAACCAGCGCTGATTTAACCTGGTTGGGATCGAATTTCGCACAATCGGAAAAGGAATCGGACGCCAAATCATGTCAGTCAAGATAGGAAAAGCTTTGTATGTTGGTTTTCTTTTTTTGAACTATGTTAGACCCATTAAAGGTTCGGGTGATTCATTAGCCCATGCATGCATGCATTATATGGTCTAGAAAAGGGTCGATCGTCTCATCGAATAAAATGCAATAGCCAACCGAATGGATTGCATGACGTGGATGGTAAACGCGAGCAGTGTACAGAGTGAGAGAGAAGGAGTTATCGTCGCAAAAATGGGTATGAGGAAAAAGATCGAGGAAGAAGCGATGAGGTCGCAGCAGGAAGAAAGAGAAGCGGAAAAAAGGTCGGATTCGTCAGGACAGTTTCGATGAGTTGATAAAGCAATAGAGCGATATTGTCCAATTTACATCACGGTACAACAGCCGCCAGATTGTTGAGGCGCATATGGGTCCTCTCGTTTATCAACCTACGATAGGTAAGCAATTGTTTCAAGTAAGCGGGCGGGGACGAGCCGACATACCTGACCCCAAACGGAGGGGACCATAAAGTCGCGAGTGTTGTTGCAGTAATTAATGAGACTATATCAAAACAATCACAGAGTGAGCCAATTGATCTTTCTTCAATACTGGTGCATTGCATGCAGGTAGGTGGGTGGCGGCGTGGCTGGCAGCTTCGGGTGCTCAACAGCTGCGACGACGCCAGGGGAAAACTCACGACAAAGCAGCTTCGGACACCTTGACGCGAGGACGATCCAAGTCTTCCTTCAATCGGCTGTTCAATTCTGTCAGGCGGCGGTATTTGAGATCTGCCATGCTCTGTTTCTTATTCTTAACATCGCCGCCGGAGCGGAGTTCGTAGGCGGGCATCTTGAATTGGTTGACGTTGATGAACGACTGTTACTTTGGCGCGCTTCTTGGTCTCTCTCCCTCGTTGGAACTTGGATTTCCCCCACGAGCGGACACACGGGCGATGAAAATTGCCGCAGACGAGGCGATCGGATAACCCTTTTCGATGCCGGGTGAGACAGGAAGTAAAGAGAGTGAGGTGTCTGAAGGGGGGAGCAGGGACGCAAAGGAAGGACACAGAACAGGAAGTTAACAGGCGGACCAGGCAGGACCGGGTGGATTTTTCGCTAGGACAAAGTAGTGCTCGGTGCTTGCTCTGCGCAGTGCTCAGTGCTTAGGACTTAGGACGAGTGCGTGCGGTACGGAGTAAGCCGTCGTCGAGAGGTGGCTGTTCTTTCTGTTAGTGTTTGTGTTAGCGAAGGGGGAAAGAAGGGGTGGCCCGGAGCGCTAGACCTAGTTGGGCCTGGCCCGGTTTGACCCTGGCGATGGACTGGGGGCTGCTTTGTTTTGTACCTCGCCAACCATTTCGTTTTCCTCACAGTCAAGACTCAATAATAGTCACAAAATAGTCGTTCTGAATGGGTGCGTCTCACTTCCGAGTTCCTGCTCTCTTCACAACACGGCCTCGGACCTGAATCTTCATGTTTTTGACTAATAATGAGGACATAGACATGCGTATTAAATACGGGGTACTAAACAGTAGTAAGAATAATAATAACGCGCTAATTTATCTATCTGCATATTCTGGGTCCACGGCCAATCAGAGTACAGCAAAAGCCACTAGTTCCCGGCTAGTATCGTGCTATATTAACCCTTGGTACGGACTAGTGCTCAGTCTATACCACGTTACGTTACGTTACTAACCCGGCTCTACGGATAGAGTATAGTCCAACGTTTTTCATCAAGAGCCTGAGGAGTCAGCGCACGATGACTGCGAGGATGGCGGTTTACTTTGTTAACTGCTTGGCTGATCAACACTTGCCTTTGTAGCACACCCTCAAAGCGGAGGCACCCCGCGTAGGAGAGCTATTTATAATGTCTGATGGGTAATTTAGTGGTTACCGACGCGTAGAGCTGAAACACCGAAGAGACCACCGCAGAAACAACGGGGCAAACTGCAGCATCACGTGACCACAACACGCGCTAGGCCATAACGGGCCGACAGCGTCCTTCCACAATTTTACGCACAACGCTACTCTCGGCTCCAGCCAGAATTTGCCTCGACCTGCCGTCACGGACTTTCACCCCGCTGCTTCGCCAGGTCGTGTAGATTCTGTGGCATCCCAGACGCCTGCTACAGCCTGCCTATCGTGAAGTCTGACTTTCGTCCTCCGTCGTCCTCTACGCAAAAAGAAAATTTCGCCTAAGGGGCAGGTTGCCCACCATGCCTCCACCACCTCATATCAAACCCGAAAATGTCCTCAAGGTACGGATTCACCATCGTGTTTCATCTCGGTTTTCGTTCTTTGCGATCAACTATCGTAATGGAGAAAAATTTTTTGGCTAACAACGTTCGATGTATAGAGGGCTAGGGAACTCATCGCCGTTGGCCAGGCTCCAGCCGCCCTCACAGTTCTTCATGAACATGTTACTTCAAAGCGGACTCGCAGCAGCCCTGTCGCATCGTTGGAACCGGTTATGATCCTCTTCGTTGAACTCTGTGTCGATTTGCGCAAAGGAAAAGCCGCCAAAGATGGTCTCTATCAATATAAGAACATTGCCCAAAATACCAATGTTGGCACTATTGAGGTAAGTGATTTTTTTTATAGAAAAAACTTCATTCAAGACGATTCAATCTAATATCTGCCGTTTCATCGTATAGACTGTCCTCAAGCACTTCATCGAACTCGCCGAGCAGAAAGTTACGGAAGCCCAAGCCAAAGCCGATGAGATTCAGTCGTCGCTCGAATCGAGTGCGCCATCGAGCAACGTGGACGATCTTGAAGCCATCGAAACTCCCGAAACGATTCTCTTGGCGACTGTCTCTGGCGAACAGTCCAAGGACCGTACCGACCGTGCTATTGTCACCCCGTGGCTTAAATTCTTGTGGGAAACCTACCGGACTGTTCTCGAAATTTTGAAGAATAATGCTCGCCTTGAAATCATGTATCAGACCACTGCCCTCCAGGCATTCCAGTTCTGTCTCAAGTACACTCGCAAGACCGAATTCCGTCGCCTGTGCGAACTTCTACGCAACCACGTTCAGAATGCCGCAAAATACTCTACTCAGATGCATGCCATCAATTTGAGCGACCCCGACACCCTTCAGCGTCACTTGGATACTCGCTTCCAGCAGCTTAATGTCGCTGTTGAACTGGAATTGTGGCAGGAAGCTTTCCGTAGTGTTGAGGACATTCACACCCTGCTCAGCTTGAGCAAGCGCCCTGCCAAGAACGTGATGATGGCCAACTACTATGAGAAGCTCGCTCGCATTTTCTTGGTTAGCGAAAACTACTTGTTCCACGCTGCAGCCTGGAACCGCTTCTACAACCTCTTGCGCCAGTCTGCTGTTACTCTCGCCACCGGTCAAGGGACTAAGAAAGACAACCCCTCTGTCACAGAGGCAGACATGACCAAGGCAGCTTCTTTCGTCGTGCTCGCCGCTCTGTCCATTCCTGTTATCAGCACTTCTCGCTCACGTGGTGCTTTGGTTGACGTTGATGAAGTCCGGAAGAACAAGAATGCTCGTCTTACCAACTTACTCGGCATGGCCCAGTCCCCGACTCGCGCGGCTTTGTTCAAAGATGCCCTGAACAAAGGTCTACTCAAGCGTGCTCGCCCTGAGATTCGTGACTTGTATAACATTCTTGAAGTGGACTTCCATCCCTTGTCGATCTGTAAAAAGATCACTCCTATTCTCAAGCAAATCGGTGCTGATCCTGAGATGGAGAAATATGTTGTTCCTTTGCAACAGGTCATCCTCACTCGTTTGTTCCAACAACTATCTCAAGTCTACGAGTCTGTCGAGCTCAAGTTCGTCTACGAGCTTGCTCAATTCCCCGACCCATTCCAGGTCACTCAATCCATGATCGAGAAGTTCATCATGAACGGTTGCAAGAAGGGTGACTTGGCTATTCGCGTCAATCACGTTGCCGGTGTCCTTACTTTCGATTCCGATATCTTCTCATCTGCTAAGGCTCTACACCCTGGTAGTGCAGCGGGATCTGCCGAGAGCGAAGTAGGATCTGTTCAACGCTTACAGAGCACACCAGCTGAAATTGCCCGCTCTCAGCTCACTCGTCTTGCCAAGACTTTACATGTAACTTGCCTCTATGTTGATCCTTCCTATACCGCCTCTCGCGTCGAGGCCAAACAGCGTGCACACGCCCGTGCTCTGGAAGGTGCCGCAAAGGAACACGAGGAGACCTTAGCTCGCCGGGTCGTTATTGAGAAGAAGAAGGAGGCAGCAACAGAGACTCTTCAACGTAAACAACGGGAGGAGGAGACTCGCAAGAGGATCCGTACTCAGCAACTCCAGGAGGCCGAGAAGCAGAGACTGTTGGATGAGCATCGTGAGCGCGAGAAGAAGCGCATCAAGGAAGAACAAGACCGCATCCGCAAACAGGAGCTGAAGAAGCAGCTTGATGAATTGAGTGGCGTTAAAGGCATCGATATCAATGAGATTGACCCTGAGGAGCTGGACAGCAACCGCCTCCGTGCCATGAAGTTGGCCCAGCTTGAGAAAGAGAAGAACGAGCTCAACGACCGCATTCGTATCACAGCCAAGCGAATTGATCACTTGGAACGTGCTTTCCGCCGCGAGGAAGTCAAGCATATTCCGGAGGATTATGAGAAACAGAAACAACATGATATGGAAGTGTATTTGCTTCAAAAGGAGGAAACACTCAAGGAAGCTCAACAGAAACACAAAGCCGATGTTGCTCTTAAGCACCGATTGAGCCGTCTTGTCCCATCTTTCACTGAATTCCGTGACGGTCTGAATGAAAAGCGCCACGAGGAGTTTGAGAAGCGCCACAAGGCCGCCGAGCGAGAACTTGAGGCAAAGAAGAAGCAGCGCATTAAGGAGGTTCAAGAACGTCGCCACCGCGAGAAGGCTGAACGGGAGGAAGAGGAACGTCGCAGGCAGGAGGAGGAAGAACGGGTTCGCCGCGAAGAGGAGGAGCGTGCTGCCCACGAAGAGGAGCAAAGGCGTGCCATGGCCGAAAGGAAGGCTCAGCGTGAGGAAGAAAGAAAGTTTGTTTAACCTATGTCCAAAATCTGTAAAGCTCTATGACGGGTTGCTGACATGATTTTACAGGAAACTTGACGAAGTCGCTGCTAAACAGAAACAACGCGAAGAAGAAGCTGAAGCTCGACGTGCAGCTCGCAGAACCGGTCCACCTGCACCCGCGGCGCCAGAGCCAGTTCGTGCAGAGCGCGCAGAGCGAGCAGAACCTACAGATCGAGCAGCCCCACGTCTCAACCTCGCGCCTCGTACAGGTGCTGGCGGTCCTTCGGGATGGAGAGAGCGTCTGGCTGCCAAGGAGGCATCGGGCGAAACTGCCCCGGCTCCGGCTCCGGCTGCTGTCCCTGCCGCAGAAGAGGCCGCAGCTCTTCCACGCAGGACTGGTGGCTATGTACCACCTCACCAGCGTCAAGGTGCTACCCCAAGACCAGCGGCTTCTCCAGCTAACGGTGGACCACCTGCTGAGAAGTATGTACCCCGTCACATGCGTGAAGGAGGTGCTGCACCTGCTCCAAGGCCCGCAGCAGCAGCTCCCCCGGCAGCTAGTGAGAGATCTGAGGAGTCAAAGCCAAGTGGTGGCAAATGGGTTCCTGCCTGGAAGCGTCAGCAACAGCAGTAATGATTTGCTTTGCAATCTGTTCGCCATGTTGGTTTCATTTAGTTTTTGTCACCTCCCACTTATACACGCGCTCTCTCTCTCCTGCTCTTCATACAAAAGTACGGCTTTTCTCTTTATGTGATCATGTCATGTCCATAGCATCATTCCCACTTCTTCTTTCGAATTGGAGATTTCATCGAGTTGATTTTCTTTCCTGTTTCATGTTCCTCCAAACCTCACGTGCGGCCTTACCCCTCCCATCCGTAACAACTGCTTGGGATGGTATAATCTCTTAAGAATATCAACCCCCTTTTTGCCCCTTCTGCTTTTTCCCCCCTCTTCTCTTTTTTATATCTTTATTTTTTGTTCCTGAGGTCTTGATTGACTATTTGTCCTTCAAAGGAGACAAAATTGAATATGGAAGGAACTTTGTTGATGTTGATGTTGATGTTGATGATGAGGTATCCATTTTTAATGTACATCGGTTTTAATTACATCTAGAATATGAGGACCTGTGAAATCAACGCTGAAAATGACCATAGCTGAAGCCTTTACGATGACCTTTCCCCTCGTAATTCCCAGCGGAACGTCTCATCATGTGCTTCGTACTATTAAGCGCCTTGCGCATCTGTCAGGCAAAAGAAAGAAAAGGGAACCCTGGTCAACATTCGAGAGTTGCATGTAACAGATTCTTTGTAGCGAGAAGTTTTAGGAATGCCAGATATTCAACAGTTTAGCATATCAATTTGCCACTTATATAAAGAGAGGAAGTATACGTTTAGAAGAGTGAAATAAGAAAAAGAATATTTCTTGAAAGACAGGTGGATATCTAGCGTGTATGTATGGTAATGGCAGAAAATGACAAATCTGGTAAGTAGAAAAGTTGGACACGAAAGAAAGAAAGAGCAAGAAACAAGAGCAAGATTGTCATCAAATAGGTTCGTGGCATCACAGGTTCTCTTCAGAAGAGGAAAGAGTTAGTGCGAAATAAGGGAAAAGGCCGAGGTCAAAACATGTCTAACTAAATCATTGATCAAATAACCATCTATCTCCCTGACTCTTTATATTAAAGGTCTTTTTTCTTTTCTTTTCTTCTCTTTTCGTTTTTAAGCCACAGCTTCAGCGGCAGCAGGAGCAGCAGCTCCAGAAGCACCAAATAGTTTCAATCTCCATTCACCGCAAACCGCTTCAAATCCACTCACCACCTCTCCACAGACTCGACCTGCCTCACGCTCTCTCAGCTTGCGATCCCACTGGCCACTTTCTATCCAGCGATGGCCTTCTTCGCGGTCTTCGTCTTCACGATGCAGTTCTGCGACGAGCTCCCGTGCGGATCTGAGTCGGCGAGATGCTGTTGAAGTCAGTTGTCGGGATTCATGGAGCGTGTCGCTTAATGTTCGGAGTGTGAGGGTGAGGTCTGATGTTTGGTCAAGCAGTGCTTGTAGCGATAGAAGTGGGTCAACGGTTGCTGCTGCTCCTAGTTGACTTTGTGTAGATCTTGTTGAAGAAGAGGATTGCGGTCTGAAGGGGGCGGAGCTTGGGTTGTTATGTTGTGTTTGGATAGGTAAAGGTAGATTTGGGAGGAGGCCCTCGTCAATCAACGGTACTAGGTCATCCATGGATTCGGTAGATAGTAGCGGGAAGTGAGAAAATAGAAGAGGATGGATTAGTGTTTGCAACGTTCTAGTCTGATGTGTGAGATGTGATGTGATGGAGGTATGAGCGGTGATCAATCTGCCATGTCTGTTAGCTATCGTCTCCGTTTTGAACCTAGAGAAGACTATACCTTGCGGCTCCATTTTCTATTCCACTCTGCGCACCCAGATCCTTCAGACCTTCCACGAACCGTTGGATTATTTGATCACTTGAGCTGCCATTTTCTTCAATACCTCGCCTAGCCAGACTTTCAATCCCTGCCAATCTCCTTTCAAAATTGGGAGAAAACTCGCTTGTCTCATCGAAATCTGAATCGTTTCCATAATCCGATCCATCGTATTGAGATTCCGTGCGCCGATGGTGCCGATTTTGATGGTGCCTCTGCCTGTTCCTCGGAGGTTGTAGACTATGTGTGTGACTTGGTGACATCTGCTCGCGGGGTGTTTGTTCTCCTGATGAATCTCCGTCGTCATGAGCGACATGCATACCGTTCGCTTGGTCGTTGACCTCTATTCCCGAAGCGTCCTCATATCCCTCGCCATCAGCCCATGCATCTGCCAGCTCATCTGCTAAATTTCCCAGACCCCCACCAGAGTCTGGAGCCTCCATATATTCTACAGACACACGTCGGTCACCGGTCGAGGATATAGAATGTCGCAGTCGCTGACTGTCCGTCGAAACGAAACTGGGAGACCGCGGCGATTGTAGATAAAAGTATCCATTTCCATTTGTGTCATTTATTGCAGGGGAAATATCCAGGCTTGAAGGATGCCGGCGATGTCTCGGTGAGACTGGCGAAGAAGGTGCAGACATCGTTCGTTTGGTGGTCGGGGACTCCGCTCGATTCCGTAGTGCACACGTATTCAAATGCTGGAGTTGAATATCGCGACAGAAACTTAGTACTACTCGTGACAAGCGGGCCTGGTCACCCGGAGCCAAACTGAGCAGTAAGCAATAGGGGCGAAACAGTCGTCAGAGGTACCTAGACAGCAGGTACGTAGTTATTTGGGGGTCCACCAGCAGCCATTCACAAAACCGACTTTGGATGACGTGCATGAGCCCACACGACTTATTGAGATATCAAGTGCTGGACCGGTTGTTCCTTGATAAGGCGCTTTGCATTTTCCCTTGCGTCGGCTCCAAACGAGCAGCGTTTCGGAGTTGCTCGTCCCAAGATAATTCTTTTGACGGAGGCGCTCCTTCCCGTGAGACATCCAAAGGCGGTCAGAGCCGATCCCCCCACTTCAGCATCAAATTAATCTTCTTTGTAGCGTTGTATATAATTAATTCTTTTGTGTTAATGGACTTCATATTTTGACTTGACTATTCATTTCCGCCCTAATCTTTCTGATCTGCTTATTTGACCGAGTCCACGAAGTATTCCAGTGCAGGACAATCCATAATGAGCTACATCCGGCGCATGACGCCCATGGACTTGTTCTCTTTGAACTTGACCAACCTCGACGCTTTAACGGAAAACTATGACTTGGGCTTCTACCTCAATTATCTGATGCGTTGGCCTTCTCTCTTCAGCGTTATCCAAGACCGGGATGCAGGAACTGTGGGGTACAGTAAGCAAAAGAGCCCTACATGCTACACGATAGGGAAACAGAAGCTGATTGCGCCCAAATAAAACAGTCATGGGAAAATTAGAAGAGCAGCCGCCAGCAATGCGCCATTCTGAACACTATACACCCTGGCATGGCCATATTACGGTATTGACAGTTGCACCCGCGTGGCGAAGGCTGGGATATGCGCGGCGGTTGATGGAGAGCCTTGAGCATTCGTCTGATATCAATGATGCGTGGTTTGTCGATTTGTACGTTCGGGCAACGAATAGAGTGGCGGTGGACATGTACAAGGGCCTAGGGTAAGTTTTCAGACGGAATCTTTCAAAAAGTTCTCGTGTGAACTGGTTTGGCTAATCTGTGCTCTTTTTATTCCTGCAGGTACTCCGTCTTCCGGCGTGTCGTGAATTACTACCAGGACGATCCAACCGGAATGTCCGAAGAAGGCGAAGATGCCTTTGATATGCGCAAACCTTGTAGTCGAGATAAGAACCTTCAACATGTTCGAGAAAAGGGCGAGGACTTTCTGGTCAATCCCGAAGACGTTTATTAATGGGCTAGATAACACGCCATTTTCTAAATGTCCTCGTTTTTATAAGCCACGGTTGCAAGGGAATTTTGGCAGGAACATGGTGGAGGCAGGAACATGGTGGAAAACTGATTGATGAAGTTTATATGAATGCATGTACATATACCGGTGTTGGGTCCCTTTTTCGTGAGCATTAGCTCATTGTATATTCGATTTATTACAGTAGATACATTCGTGTGAAGATCTTTCTACACCTAGCAGAAATTCAATTGATTAGACTACATAGTACGCAAAACACTTGGTGCCTAGGTCGACAGTATGAATGATCGAACTCCTTTGAATTATATATTAATAACCTTGCCATGTATCAACCCGAAATCTAGAATATTAGCCAATTCAACTATCTGACTTTTCATAGAGATGCTGAATAGGACAGATGAACAGCACCCATTAATATATATACCGTAAAATGTGCCACGCAGAAAATGCCCGAACAGATTAGAAGGATGTCCAAAAAATATATGCTAAAAAAAATTGTAGCGCCACCACTGTATGCTGTAAACGATAATCCGTTGTCCGATGGCAAGATCTGCTTTGGCTGTTTTTCATTTTTATAATACACAAGAGATTTTCCCTCTGTCACTCTCCATATATGCTATGTTATGTTCGAATTTTCAGGTTCAACCCAACACGCAAAGTCCGAACAACAAGCAAAATAACAGAGCAAATAGCGAGGCAAGATCCACATAATGCCTTCACGCCGAGGTAAGAATTGGTGCCTGAGAGAATAGATCCTCCAATAGGTGTCCCGATTAAGAGAGCAATGGAACAAATAGAGAAAACCATTCCAAGTCGAGTTCCGAGATCTCGGAAGTCCTTCGTAATAGTCATCATTACAACGGGCGGCATAGAGACGAAGCCACCGGAAAAGAAACCGTACAAAGCACTCAGAACGATGATGCCTGCAGCTGAGTTGACGGCAATCCAACAGTAAGCCAGCAGTGCAGTGATAGCTGCAGCAGGCGTGAGCATATTCAAAGGACCCGTGTAATCAGCAACCATGTTTGGGGTGATACGGCCAAATATAGAGGCAGCGTTCAGGATGGGTACGAGGTAAAACCCGAGATTTGTGTTGAGAATTCCAGTCTGGATTGCCCATGGTTGGACATAAATTAAGAAATTGTAGAAACCCAAGAATCCAAAGAAAAGTGCCAAAGTAAATAGTGTATATTGGGGATCCTTGAAAGCGGAGAGCTGCACCAAAGATCGCCTTTCCTTTGGTTTGAAACGCGGACGCATGACACAGCAAGAAAAGATGCAGGTGCCCAGAGACAGAAAGGCAATGGCTCGAGTGGCCCATGGAAATCCAACATGTTTTTGGAGCTGATTGAACATAACTGGATAGATGACACCGCCGAAACTGCTACCCGACGCAGCTATTCCGTTCGCTAGGGCTCTCCTTTTCTGGAAATACTGTGGTAATATCGCCACAGATGGCACAAACAGGCATCCTGCACCAAGGCCAACACAGATGCCCTGCGCAAGCATAACTTGGTAGTATTCAGTGGCGAGACTGGTCATCATATAACCGAAAACGACCATGAAGCTTCCGAATGGCAGCAGGATATAGATATAGCCAGCATCGAAGAGAGGGCCAGTAATGACTCCCACAAACATCAGGAGGAAAGATTCAATAGATCCAATCCAGGCAAGATCAGACGCAGATTCACTGGATAGAATGTCGGCCTCGTAATAAGTCTGGAATACACCCCATGTATTGATAAGACCCCTGATATTGCCATCCTTGGAGTTAGATCAACTTTCTCGGAAAAGGTATAATAAAACCGGTTAAAAAACAGGACTTACCATGAATTGAAGAATAGGAAGAAAGATCCTGCCACCTGCAGCCAGGCAAAGAAGCCTTTATCGAACTGGTTCTCGGAATTGTTGTATCCTGTGTTGGAGACCTGTCTTGTCTGCTCTGGCTGAACCGAGACTTCTTTGGGAGTGGCATCGCTACCAGCTAAGGAAGCATTGGACGTCTCGAGAGCCTTTTCAATAGACCCTGGCGTGGCATCTTGATCCATCCCAAAGTTCGTCTAAACACAGAACCCGCGCTTTCTTCCAAGTCTCTTGCTCACTATCTCTTTGTCGAGGCAATTTCGCTAGTGAGGCTATCTCTTGTTTTTATATTTTAGCCACCTGGGGGATCTGATATTGACGTTTTAAGCGTCGATCTATGTCAAAAAATAAGAACGATGGACCTCCGTGGTCGATGTAGGGATTTAATAAACGGAATCCGAGTGAAGCAGCAGTAGTAGAATCGCGCTTTCTTTTCTTCTTGAAGGAAAAGTAAAGACTTGAAAAGGTGATTGGTATTTAGATCAACTTTTTTTCAAGTACATGAAAGTATATGTACTAGGTAAGATTTAAACATGAAAAGGTCCCGCAAAAAAAAAAAAGGGGACACGAGAAAGACCCATATTGATGGTTTTTTTGAAAAAGAAACCGCAGTCAGTTTCGACCTTATGGTTAGCTAGATTGTTAAGCAACGGGGGTCCTGAGTGGGTTTTAGCAGATATCCATCCAAGACTGGCGGGTCAGTGTGTCTGATAGGCTGAGAAGGCGCTGTCCCCACCATATGGCGTGCCGATTTATCCAGGGCTTTCGTTTTATATGCAACCTAAGACGAGGAGTCACAGTAATTTATTTTAAAAGTCATACGTATTTTGATTACTTATCCAGAAAGCACAAAGAGTCACAGAAAAGGAAATGGCCAAGTCTCTTGGCTGGTGCTATATTCTACTTGTTATATGTAGTCTAGTACGTACATGCGTCGCGGAGATTTCTCAGATCTTGAGCTTTTGCATGGCCGTTTCCACGTTGTTCGGGCGCCAAAAAGGGTCGAGGAATGGGACTGGCCAATCAGGGCCCGGATTTCATCGGATTAAGTAATAAATCCCGGTGCCCTAACCCTAACCCCAGGCGGATGCTATTCCTAGAACGGTAAGCGTTCTCTTTTGGGCGTTTTTCTAGAACAGAAAAAATACCGTAGAAGGCGGGTGGCCCCGGTAACGGTATTTTATTGCATGACAAGATCTTCCACTGTCATTAATCCACATCACTCGTCTTCATGAGGATATATACAACATTGCCCCCGCAGTCGAGCAAAAAATGAGTGGCTAGCAGATATGAAAAAGTCCTGTCGTATCTTGCTAGGTTCTAACCATCTTCCAGGACTTAAAAAAGTCGATATAAACAGTTCATATATGGACGCTTCAAGTAGACTCAATGTGTACTAGATTAGGTATGCATATATCATATATGGCCTACTCGCTCCCAATTGACGTATAAAGCGGGAAATGCCTTGGCTTGGTCAAACATTATACAGGACTCTTTCCAGATGGCCACCAGCAGGGCTCATTGGATAGCATAATCTGTCTCCATGGCTTGGGGATAGCTTTGTTTTGCAGAACCAGTGATTGGTTAGCTGTGATAATCACCGTTCTTCGAATAGTTGCCTTTCTCTTCAACGGTCACTAATGCAAATCGATAGGCTGCGCAAGCAGATGCCTATTGCATCGACAAAAGGCACTTCCAATTGAGGACTCATAGTCTTATTCCCATTACACTTCACTAAGTATAATGCATCGAAAACAACAAAAAGACAACCTTGAGAGAGATACATTACATAATATCAACAATGATTGAAATCTCCCGTGTAACCAAACGGACAATCACTTTTGCACAAATATGATCGATCTATTCCTCTTCTTTTTTCTCATTATTTTTTCTTCTTCTCAGAGAACCATCCAACACCTAACGCTATGCAACATAATAAAATGGGTGATTGAAAACGAGCAACAGTCTAGACAAGACTAGCTCAGAGAAGCTCCTCGCAGGTCCAATCCTCGTAGCTAGTAACAATAGTTAGATGCGACCGTCTTTGCATATACAAGTCAAAAAGAGAGCAATAGAAAAACTCACTATCCATCAGGAAGATATCTTCTAATAATGAGAGGGATTTTCTTCTGATTGAGCTCTTTGATAGCGATTTGCAGCGGGTCGGTCTCTCCTTCCAGGTCAACCAAAACAGGGGCGTTCATGCTATCACAGCGCCTATTAGTCACCTGCCTCAATAGAAAAGGAAGAAAAAGACGTACCTGATCTGGAGAGCCCTAGTACCCAAAACACGAGCTCGCTCATATTTAGTCATATACGGAGTAGTCGTTCGTTGGTCGTTGGGGATCTTTTTTTCCCGAGGCAGCTCCATCACACCTCGACCTCCTCCGGCATTGGGGTCGCCAGATATAATAGTTCGTTCTCCATTAACTGCATCGTGATATGCGTCTTCGGCGGCACCTGCGACTGCTTCCCCTTCCACGTCGACATCCTCTGGCTCCAAGAAGTCTTCTGGCTCGTTGTCATCGTATTCGGGCTCGCCGCCATCGTAGTCGTAGCTAAACCGATATCAAAAATTAGTCTCTTGTTATTGAAATATGGGTGTACGTCGCGCAGCATAGCGAAAGGGTTGCGGGAATATATGCAGGTTGTAAAATTTTCAGCTTCTTTCTGCTTTTCAACTCACCCAGCATCATCGGCGTCGTGATCACCGTAATCAGACATTGTGCCACACGGTTCTCAAAAACAAAATTATGAGATTCAAGGTGTGTGTCTGAAAGCGAGATGATCGCGCGTGGAGGTGAGTAGTCGCTCGCAAAGAAACTTGGTTGATGATGCTGCGCGCAGCTTGAGCAGCCCGCGGAGCCTGGAGAAAAAGATCGAATCGCACTAACTGCCGTCCAATCAACAGCACTTCCCGTACTCACCGCCTCCACCACAAATTATTTATTTCCATCGACGTCAAGCTCGATCTCAACGCTGTCAGTGTCTGCACAAATTCGCAATTGCTGTTGAGTGTAGCTTATTCATAAGGAATTCACCGATATGGTTGGTTTGGTGAATTCTTCATTTCAAACTCGTCTCTAATCATGCCGCTCAAACGAAAAGCAAGTGAGGCTCTAGTGAACCAGCCGTCAAAATTTGTAAAGCATACTCCTGGTGAGTTGGCTTCTATCGGTTCGGCTTACCTGTTTCTAATGACATACAGGCTCAGAGTACATAATTTCAGATGCTTCGTCGGGGTTTAATACTGAGGATGAGAGAGAGGGAGAGGAGGACGGCCCCGATGACGAAACGCCGGCAACACCTCTGTCGCTGACCTCGTCCAAATATCCTTCAGAACTCAAGACACACCTATGCCCCTTCGATGGCTGTACAAAGGCCTTCAATAGGCCCGCTAGATTACAAGAACATCTACGATCTCACAATAATGAGCGTATCTTCGAGTGCACATATGACGAATGCGACAAAACGTTTCTACGAGTGTCCCATCTCAACCATCATGTTAAAAGTGCCCATACAGCGGTTCGCGATTACGTATGTGACCGGCCAGGCTGTGGAAAAGCCTTTGTGACGGGAACGAGACTGCGAAGACACCTAGCCGCTCACGACGGCAGAGACAAATTCCGCTGCACCGAGTACCCTCCGTGCAATGAGACATTCCGGAAACATGCAACATTGAATCAACATATCATGTCAATACATCTCAGACAAAAGCCATTTCCTTGCCAATATATCAATCCTACCACTGGGGAAAAATGTTCCCAGGCCTTTGATACGGCCGCACATCTCCGTGGCCATGAAAATCGCGTTCATTCCGACAGTCGCTTTACCTGCACCGAATGTTCGAGTGATGGGTTGAATTTCTCATCCTACGCAGAATTGCAGGCACATATCAAATCAGTGCACCCGCCTCAGTGCCCACACTGCTCGCTTCAATGCTCAACGTCTCGAGAGCTGCGTCGTCATTTAGAAATCTCCCACGGTGAAGTCAGCCTGGAGGAACGACGTCAATTTCCCTGCACGATTCCCGGTTGTGGACGAAGTTTCACAAAGAAAGGTAATCTTACCGTTCACATTCGTACGGTTCATGAAGGCGAGAAGCGTTTTGTGTGCGGTGAAACAGACTTGTCGGCATCGAAGAAAGTAGAGGGGTGGAGCGGAGCGGATGCATGTGGAAACCGATACAGCAGCAAATTAGCCTTAGAGGAACATATACGCACGGCGCACCTCGGGCTACTGAATACAAAAGCAGAGCGTCGAGAGCGCCAGGGGTTGCACAAAGAATCAGGCCGAAGAAAGACGCCTCGAATGTCGGCCATGACACTTCTTACTGGCGAGGGCTATGCGGACGAAAGCGGCCGACATATTACCTGCTTCATTCCTGAGTGCAAGCATCGCTTCTATCGAGACTATGATCTCTGGGTACATATGCGCAGCAAGCACGGTTACGAGGAGAGAGACATTGAAAATGTATTCATGGAACGGGCTCTCTTGGGACATGAGAATACCGACACAGTCTTTGGCATATACGGGCTGGAGTTGGATGACAGCAATAACAAAAAAGACGACGATGGTCATGCGGAACCATTGTATGATGCTGCCGCATCACGTGCATTCCCGGAGTCGCACATGATGGGTAACGAGTTCGATGAGAAGATGAACGATATGTCATTTTTCGACTCTTTAAACGATACTACTCTACCGGATTTGGAGTGTTCTCTCGGGTTGGCCACGGGTGATGTCCTGCAGAGCGTCGATGCTTTTGCGATGATTGACCCAAGCCTATCTCAGTGATGAATTTGCCTTGATGATTTTTATGATATACATTATATTAAGGATATCCCTTGTGTTTGCAAATATGCATAGCGTCTCTTATCATGTTTTTCAGATGATTACAGCTAGTTTTAGACAGTGGACAGGAGAAATGAATGAACAGATTAAAATTTGAGGCACTCTCTACTCTCGAAAAGGAATCCGCCGTCTCCGCGGATCTTTGTGTAAGATTGGCGTATACAGAGTGCCTGGGTATCAACGCTGCACCATAGGGCTCCGGCATGAACCGTCTTCGACCTTGCTCTTCTCCACTTTCTGGCCCAAAATAAGAAGCGTCATTTGACCACACATCAATATCTGGCTAACATATCTATTTATGCCGCAAGATTCCAACATGCGGTCATAACTCAGTTGGGAGAGTGGTCAGTACCAAATCTCTCACCACAAATAAACCATCTACTAACTATATAATAGCCAGACTGAAGACAACTTCGGTCAAGCAAATCTGGAAGTCTCCCGATCCGGGTTGATCGCATATCTTTTTTTTTTTTTTTTCAAAATCAAGATCATCCCGAGGCACTAACATTACTAAATATGTAGGAAATGCAGCCTGCAACGCTGCTGTTAGATGATGCGGAGTATCTATCCACTATGTATCTACAGTATTTTATGTATATGACTACCTAGGTACGGAGTAACGCTAACCGAATTAATAGTATGTACTAAAATTCTACACGACAATTTTGGCCTCGTGGCGCTTGTGGACCTTACCACGCAAGTAATATCATCGACTTTGACCGCGTGGCCTGTGCGTGTTCATACGCACAAGGTTTTGGCAAATTGTGCAAATGTCAAATGATGCCATCCCATGCAAAGTGTGTTTGATCAATAACATTAACTGGGGAATCTTGACTCGCCGCCGAGTCGCCTGGACGATTAATTTGCAGTACGCGTAAGCCGCCCTACATACGATGTACATTATTTTGCCATGCAACTCCAAGAGTCCCAACAGCCAGTGCTGCGATTTTCGTGGAACGGGCCAAACCAGTGGCTAGTGCTATGGGTTACTGGCTGATATAGTTGCGCTTGGCCACACTAGAGAGTTGATAGTGATAGTCGTGCGTAGCATTCAATGATCCTCTTTGAACTAAGGAGTCTTAAAGCGACTATTGTTGATTTGCTATTGTTGGCACTTGGCACCACCAATGTGAGACATCGGGGCTTGTCCATTTTGCCTAATAATCTATCTGATTTCAATAAAAAAAGGTGATCAAAAGGACAGGTTGCAGCAGTCTCTCTTCTTCTTCTCTGTCGCCTGCCACATCAGTCATAGACAGTAGCGCCGAGAAATGTGGATAATTATTTGCAATCGAATCGACGACTCCTGTTGGAATCGAATCAGATAATAGTGTGAAAGATCTCCCCGTTGTAACTACCCGAACCGTGGATCCCTGGGGCGACGTCATCCGCTCGTTCCCGCCGACTGCCAGACAGACACTTTTTTGACAACTCACCTCCTTCCTTCCCTACATCTACGGAGGGGAAACAAGCTCAGAACAGTCTTGCCCTCGTGGACGTCGCTGAGCCCTCGTTGAAATCGACATTCATTCCATGGCAGAAAGCACCTGTCGATCTCCCAAGCCCGAAACAGAGGGGGGACAATAATATCTAAGACATTGTCTGATAACCTCAGGCCACAGCTCACTCCTGAATTTCCTCCACTCCTACCCCTGTCGCTCTCGATCCAGACAAACCGGTCTTTCATCGCAATTCTACTCTTCTCGGATCTGCCAACGTCTCTTCTTGCTTGCGCAATTCGTTCGTTCCGTCGCTTTTATCTTGTTCCGGGGCTTGTGACAGCTGTTCGGTGGAGATTCCGTCTACTGCTGACAGTCGGCCAGCGGCGGGGAGCTCATTTCATTTCGCAGAGGCTAGACCACAACTCCTCTCAGCATGGCCCGCTCGCGTGGTAAGTTATTTTTATTGTGAATAGGGACAGCCATGTGCTTTCGCCATGTTTGCACGATCCCTCTTTCCGTAGTCGTGGTGCTGATCGTGGACATCCCTTGCGTCTCTCAACAGTTCTTTCATTCATCTCAGCCTTTGGCTCGCCAAAGGGCGACCAAGCGACCGCTTCGAAAGATGTCGCTACTTCACCAGTACCATCAGCGTCGAACAATCGATCGAAACTCGCAAAAACCCATGTTGCCCCGGTTGCTGACTCTCCTCCAAATGGCGCGGTACCTCGGTCCAATTCGGATCGACAGAGCCTTGCGCGACCAGCGTCTATGGCCTTTACATACCAGCCTCCACAGACAGAAATCGCACCCGATACGCTACCAGAGCTATTGCCCATCTTTACATTCATGAACGGTCATTCGAACAAGATGTATCAAGAAGGATACTTCCTCAAGCTTAACGACCTGGACGTCCGTATGTATTTCGCTGATTTTATTGAAAGTTTTCATTACTCACGAATTTCTTAGAGGGCCGGCCCTGTACGGATCGACAATGGGTTGAATGTTTTGCGTCGCTTGTGGGGACTGTACTCTCCATCTGGGATTCCGCTGCGCTGGACGCAGCAGGTGGAGAAGGAGAAATTACCCCTACTTTCATTAACCTTGCGGATGCCTCCTTTAAAATGGTGAGTAAACATTTGCCTCATAACTCGGAAATTTGAAATTGTGGCCGGGAAAGCAATACCAAGGTCCAACGGCTGACATTCAATTCGCCATTCTAGCTCGAGACATTACGTACTGATAAATCGGGCAAATCCTTACAAAACGTCCTAAGTGTATCGACAGCGGGCAGAAATCGTTATCTCTTCCATTTCAATTCGCTTCACGCGCTTACCCAATGGACCGCCAGCATTCGTCTTGCATTGTTCGAGCACACTTCCTTGCTCGAAGCTTATACAGGCTCTATCATCGCCGGAAAAGGCAAAGAATTGAACAACATCCGGATGATTATGGAGCGTTCTAGGTACAAGTATGAGGACTGGGCAAGAGTCAGATTCGGTGCTGGTACACCTTGGAGGCGTTGTTGGTTTGTAGTTACACCGCCGAGCGACAAAGATTACCAAAAACTGCACAAATCGTTCAAGAAAAGGTCAGCATATGATCGTACCACGCCAGTCTTGACCGGTGACATCAAGTTCTACGCGACGAAGAAGACGAAAAAGGCACAGCCTATTGCAACAATCACCAACGCTTATGCCGGCTTTGCCATTTATCCTCAGTCAAAATCTCTAATAGATCGGTCTACATTGGTTAAAATAGAGGGAAACGTAACCATCAACTCACAGCCTCAGTCCACGACGGAAGGGTTTGTTTTTGTCATGCCAGAACTTCACCCGGCTGTGACCGGCCTCGAAATTATGTTACGGTTCCTCTTTCCCGTTTTTGACACGTTTGGCCTCTATGGACGGCCAAATCGACTTATTGCAGATACAAACAATTTGAAAAGCCTTATGTTTGCTTTTCCGAAAACGCGAAATTATGGTTATCTAGATGTGCTTGATGTGGTCAATCTCATTAACAAATCTGGCAGCCAGGATTGGTCTGAGAGAGAATGGAGGGCACAACTCAGGGAAGCAACTGGACAGCGCATGTCTACCGTCAACAGCCCGGCGAGCAGCATTAGCGGTGGCCGACAGAGTCATTGGTCGTCAAGCTTTCCTAATCGTCGCAGCAAAGCTCGATTTCAGGAACCGTCTCAACCTCTTTCCCCTGGCTTCAACCAGTCCTCTGATGCCATTGTTGAAACTCCCATCTCAACCACGGAATCCCCGGTTGCCGATTCGATGCAGCCTTACGGACATTTTCGAGCAATATCAGACACCGGTACGCTCCCCATTATTGGCCCAGGAAAGAAGTACACCCCTACAAGATTATCAATTCAGAATACACCGCCTGAGCCTCCGATTCATGGCGTCATCGCAGGAATACCAGAGGATCGCCCTAGAACTAGTCAATCTAGTGGAAGTGGCTCTGATGGCGATATGGTGCTACATAATATACCTCGATCAGAGAATTCTGTCCAGAACATTCACTTGGATGGGCCTCCCGCACCTGTTGCTGTACCACCGGCCTTTGCACATCAGCCCGGCGAAGTTCCGACTAGCCGGCCCCAAGCCCCAGCGGAGTTGCGAAGGGCTAACAATCGTATGTCTAGTGCAACCCTAGCACAGTTAGCTGATGTGAGCAAAATGCGAGTCGCCGCGGCCGGATTTTCGGACATTCAAGAAAGCCCGTATTCGGAGGACCAAGATTCACCTTTGCAAATGAGCGCGGATTCTTCTGGTGATTTGCATATGTATCCTACTCAAGAACAAGCCCCGGCTGTACCAATTCACGCTGATACAGGCAATAACCGAATTCACCAGTCCATTCCGCAAAGGACTGCTCAGGAAATACCAAATCTCAGTCTTGATACATCGAAAGTTACAAAAAGAAAACCTGTCCCTTCCCAAGTGCTTGGCCCGCCTACTTATTCCGCAGGAACCAGTGCGAGGGTCGACTTGGACTCCCCAGAGGATCCAGTATCTGCGTTGACTGATCTTAGCATAAGAGATCTGCAGCACACCGTGGATGAGGAAGCTTTGAGCAGAATATTACCCCGCCAAACATCTTATCCGCGTGAAAGGAGTATGACCCAAACTTCTAAGGCTGATGATGAGAGCGTTTATGACGCTAGGTCGGTTTCACCGGACTATGCAAGTACGCGTAAATCAACAGATACGAAGCGCTCGGAAGTCTCCATTCCTCGCCCGAGGATGGGTGTGTTGAAGACGGTGGGAGATGCGCCTCCAGCCAAACAGGAAGTTACCATTGGAGATGCTCGCTACTTTGCCAATCAGGAAGCACCAAAGGAAAATCCCGATATCCCAAGCATTGATTTTGGACCAACTATGATACACAGCTTCCACACACGGAGTCCTAGTATGTCTGATATGATGAACAATTTCGGATCCGATCCTCACCAGGCTGCTCATCGCGATGGTGCAAGAGAAGGTCATACCCGGAAGCCGTCTCGTTCTCCTGGTGTAGATGACAAGCGTAGGAGCGTTGCTTGGCAGCCGGGTCTAGCAAACTATCGTCCAGAGTCTCCCGCAAACTACACCATGACACCCGAACAGTTCGTTCATCATCGGTCTAGTTCTAACTCTCGTCCACTAGATTATCCAAATGGCAGCCCGGCTGCTAGGCCGCGTTCAGGTGAATGGCCGTTGGGAGCTTCTCATCTGCCTCAAGGTCGAGACTTGCCTCCTAGACCTAACTCTCGAGGCTCCACTATGATGTTGAACCAGAATGAAATGCCTCTTCGACCTCACTCTCGAAACTCCACTATGATGTTGAATCAGAACGAAATGTCTGCTCGCCCTAATTCACGGGGGTCTGCCACTTTGTTGAATCAGAATGATATCTCGTCTCATCTTTCCGCTAGAGAACAGGAACATATCGCTCGCATGACTGGTTCAGCCTTTTTCAACTTTTCTCAAAACAAAACGCAGCCTTCTGTTGGTTCCGGCGGCCTCATTGGAGCCATTGACGCTCGGGAACGAGAAAAGCGATATATGAAGGAGGGCCTGAGCAACCAGCTGGTGCAAAATGCAATTGCACAACGTCAACAACAACAGCAAATGTATGAAGCGCAACAGATGCAACACGCCGGAGTTGGCAGTATCTACAACATGCCAGGCGCAAGCTACACTTGGGACAATCTTAATCATAACGCTTACAATCAGGCACATATGGTCCCCCGTCCCGCGACGAGTTCGGACTGGCATGCCTGGAACGGGCAGGCACCATCTCAAACGCCGCCTCCTGCGAGCCAGCAGCCCAGCCACTATTTCCAGAGTTATCAGAATTATTAATCAAGAACTTCTGATTGATACTCGAATACACTGATATGCATCAAACTTTCCTTCTTCCCAGTCAATTTTTCTCTTACTATCCCCCTTATTTAGACATATGCGTTCTCTTATTCCATCCTTTTAGATTTCTTTTTGTTTTGTTTTTTGGTCGAAAGAAAGTTTCATATCATACCCAATTTGTTACTTAGGTGCATCTCAGGTTATCTGATCACCTCTGTGTTATTTACATTCCTTATCTTTTTTTCTCCCTTACCCTGCATAAATTGGAGTTGAGAAGGCAGACTTGACTTTTCTTTTCAGGGCGCACGTACAATTCTTGCTTTTATTTTGTTTCACTCCTGTATTCAGTTGTTCTTTTTGGGTGTCCTCATAGTGAAGAATACGGCCAACTCCTGTCACGGGGACTTTCTTGGCCAGTTGAACGCTTAGCGTATAAAGCAGCCTCAATAATCAAGCATGAATACCATTGCCCACTCATCTGTTGGTTTAAATCTTCATATCATAGAGAAGAACGACTAGGGAATACTCACAGTACCTCGGCGCTGGAATTTTAATATTTATCTCATCCTTTACCTTCATCCTTCTTGAAAATTATCATCACAAAATCAACAGGATGACCTATATCCTGACTGTCTGTGCTATATATCCAGTTACATGGGCATTGCCGGCTACAAGATGATATCTTTGTGTGTTTTGGACCGAGATAGGGCGGTACGGATTTGGGAATAACTTCACGGCTGCCTCCTAGTCGAGTGGGTATAGTGCCGTATACCAAAGAAAAGTAAACGAGAGTCGTATCAACAATAACCGAAATCATCAGCAATCTGCTGAACCAGACTTTGGATATGAACACATCGACAATGAGGGCTATGAACCGGAGAATGACCAGCAAAATTCGTCCGTGAAGACAGGTTCAACTGATATCCCAACCATATGTCTCTTGAGACTCTTAGATTTCCTCATCCGCAGAGTGCTGGTTTTGATAGCATTCTTCCTTTCTGGGGCCACTTTTCTCGGATATTGCTGGCTCTTTTTTTCGAAAGCAATTTCCACAATGCGGATGAAGAATATCGGTTCAGAAAAGTGTTTCTTTTGGCAGCACATTCTCAGCATCTTTTTACGGAACGCAAGAAGGGCCCTGTGGCAATCCGACAAGATCCGGTGATTAAGGCCGCTTGCCTTCTTGGAGATTTAGAACCCCAGGATGGCTGGTATCGGTACTTATTTTTTTTTTTTGTGTCTAAGGTCAATCCTCATCCATTACATCAGTGTAAAATAGTATTCACCCAAGGGCTCAATTTATAGTGCAAATACTTCTATTAACATTAATACACAATAAAAGAAAGAGAGTAACATGTACTTATACAGAAAATAGTATACAGGGTCGAGAATAGATACCTATATTAAAAAGGTCCCATTTGCTCCCACAATGCAATACCAGTCACATTCGCCTCCCCAGAACGGCCACCTGTAATGTTACCAATCCACCTAGCATACTGAGTTTCAATTGTTTCAACCTCCTGTGCCATGGCTGTGGTAAAGGCAAATTTTCCAAGTGTACCAGCGTCAACATCGATCGTGACGCCTTGTGGCTCGGCAGTCGAATTGACAGGAATGGGGTATTCCACTCCAGGGCCATAAGGTCTGACAGTAACCTGGTCATTTGTGCACGCTGTGAACAGTATCTCACCATCTTTGGCAATGTATGCCGAAGGAATGGTGCTGCCACTGTCTTCGACTAGGTAGAACCAGACAACCGAATAGTCCCCAGCTCTACCGTGACCCCAATACCATTGATTGTTTCCGTCGGCTACTGGCATGCCACCCCAGTTTTTGTCGTGGTATCCGCCGCCTTCAAAAGCAATGGCCGTGCCGTTGGCATTGATATTGACGCTTGCTACCGCATCCGGCACCAGGTTGGCCCAGAGGAGATCCCAGTTGTAAACAAGATCAGCGCCTTGGACGGCTGGGCCACAGGCAACATGAGGGGGTGCAATCTGTTGCACGGAACACCTTAGCATGGCTCATCAAAACATAATAAAGGAAAGGAAAAATTACCGATGAGAAGTGAATTTCACCTGTCACGCCTTGTTCTTCCAAATCAAGCGTCATTGTGTACTCGGATAGATCAGACGAAGATGTCCAGCCGAATGAACCGTCAGCTGCAACGCCAGCAGAGCCTTTTCCGTTGGAAGAAAACTACAATTTTTCCACAGGTACCGTGAGCATCGTCCAGGTGTTGTTAGGGTACGAAAGAGTGAGGCCAAATTGCGTTGCTGGATCGTTGGAATAGGTCATGGATGGTTGGAATACAACGGACGAGCTGAGGTCGGACGCAATGGCATCGAAATACCACCATTCGTAGGAGGTTGAATTGGGATTGGTGATGTAGGTGCCGTCTAGAGGCCGTTCTCCCACTGTCTGCACGATGGTAGAACTCCCATTGATGATCGTTGGGGGAATCACTATGGTTTCAGGGGCAGGAACAGCGCTCGCCAATGAGGCAAGCATGCTGATGGTGGCAATGAGAAGCATCTTGTTATATGCTTGACTAGGGGGCTTAAACGAGTGTATCAGAATGACGGACATGTCAAGCAGTCATCTAGGAATATAAATACTTTTTTGGTCTCTCGCTACTTACCTAGGTACTCGTCACCAAAGAAGATCCACCCTCTCGGTATTGCCAGATTCTTTTCCGAGGTGATATCTTCCAGAGCTACCAGGCTACCTAGGCAGGTATTGATTGGCGAAGCGGGCTTCGTAGTCAATTAGTTAACTTAACTACGTAACCATTGTGGATTTCATAGCTGGAAGCGCCATGATCCGAGATTTTGCCTGCATAAAATATGAAAAGCTTTCGTCTGTTGAATGTTCTGGAAGTCTTCGATGATGATCCTCATATGCGCTGACTCAGCGGGAATAAAAATTAGCCCTAACTACGCCCCATTTAACACTCAGTCAACACTGCCTTGAATTCCTAGAATGCAATTCTACTAATAGATTAAGATCTTAAATAACATGTGATGAAAAAAATTCCTGCTCCATTCCGAGTAGATCTGCAGTAGCTCCTATTTGCGTGTAAAATCCTAGTTACTAACACAACTCCATCTTCTGATAAATCGACCAGTAATACGGAGATATAATCTCCTTTTCAACGCGACACCTCAGTCGCCCACTACAGCTCCTTGGCTACGGAAAAACTCCCAGCGATCAGACATATCCGGATCTGGGACTGCTGCGATAGCCTCGGGATGCACAACCAAGACCTCGGATGACGGACTCGTGTACTGTGGCCAATGAGGTCTTCTTGGAACATCTGTCAAGCTATTGGGGTCATGATTGATGGCAAAGGATAAAAAATAGTCTTTCATATACAAAGACAAGGTCGCGTTGCCACTTGATGTTTGAGCATCGAAGAGATATGGCGCTGTGGCCCCGTGTAGCTCGGTGCCAGTCTCAAAAACCATTTTCCAGACTGACAGGCTCTGTGCCCCGACTAAAGACGCAAATGTTCTCGTGGGACAAATAATGGCAAATTCTCCAGTAATTGCACTCGTACGGAAGTAGGCCGGCGCCAACGTGGAAAGTATGGGGTCTTGTGGTAGGGGGTTATCGACGTAGCTAGACGTAGGATAAAGGTCAAATAACTGTTGAAAGAACTGAGACGTCGCATTTGGCCAAAGGAAGCTTAGGTCAGGTTGGACTTCATCCTGTGATGTAAGAGACTCATTGGTAAAGAGAATTCCTATTGTAAAATGTTGTTGGTCCCAATAAAGAGCATGAAATAACAGTGGAAGCTAGTGACTATACATACCTTCATAAGCGTCGTGGTCGATGATTAGAGGAACTCTATTGAAATTTCCAAGCTCGACTTCTTGAGAGGCAAGCCCC
The DNA here is from genome assembly GCA_023721895.2 of Talaromyces albobiverticillius. Lineage (NCBI taxonomy): Eukaryota > Fungi > Ascomycota > Eurotiomycetes > Eurotiales > Trichocomaceae > Talaromyces > Talaromyces albobiverticillius. The sequence continues at coordinate 2,775,297 of JAMBUR020000004.1, forward strand.
AAAATTGTCTTCCCATCGACCGTAGGGCCAAAATAGAAATCCGAATATCCATATAGCCCTGCTGTATAGCCGGCTTCTAATGCCACCTGAGAGGCATTGACAAGTGTCGCTGTAGGAATAGTTCTGAGACATTGAATGTTCGTGCAATTTGAAGCCGAGAGGATCCCCTGGTACTGGGCTTCTAGCACTGATTGGTCATGATAGGGTTGCATATATGGGTATTCTGCCAGTAAATGAGTAAAAAGAAAGAAAGACATAAGAGAATATACAGCCATTTACTAACCAGCAATAGCAGCATCGAATGGAGGGTTAGCTTTTCCGCCGTATAGAATCATTTGATTAATGACAGACCCGCCTCCAGCGCTCACTCCCCATATGGTGACTCTGTTGGGAATGCCGCCAAATTTTGATATATACCTTTGGACCCAGTTCATCGCCTCTCGCCGGTCAAGAAGACCTGCATTTCCCGTTCCATCTGCTATGACTTATTCACTTGACAGAAACCCTAGAGCTCCAAGCCTATACTGGATCTGAACCCAGGCCACACTTTCATTCGAGTATGACACAAATTGGCTGCCGTCATCGGTAGTTGAGTCCCCTAAGAGATACCCTGAAGTAATAATGTCTGCAGCAGGTTCTCGGATTTTTTTTTGGGCAAAGCTTTCAAGGTTTTTGATGGAATAGGTGCTTTACCTCCACCATGAATTTGCACAATAACAGGTAAACTCTTTGATGCCGGCTTATCAGGAACAATAACGTCAAGTCGCAAACAGTCTTCAGACTGGGTTATCGACTCTGAGCCAGTTATCCCCACTCCAAGGGCGTCGGAAAGATTAAGAAACGGTTCGACCCATCCCGGGTACGTCTGGTAGCAGGCAGGCCCTGGAGCAGATGCATTGATTATTTGCCCTGATAAAGCTGACGTTGAATCAGTGATGAGAACTGGCGAACGCCAACGTAAATCTCCTGTTGGGGATTCTGCATATTGCAGGCCATAGTATCTAGTAATACTAGATAGAAGACACATGGTTAAAACTGCAATCTTGTAATCAGGTTCTGTTATCTTCATACCCAAGCGACACATTGTGATTACCTGAATACTTCGCATACCCAAGATCGACAACATTGCCTTGATCGAGACATGTCTGGAGACATGCGAGTAGCGTTATTATCAAAGGCGAAATGGTCTTCATGGTGAGTTTGTGATCAGGGTAGTTACTATGAAGAAGCATGTAACAGATTTTGTAGATTATTTAGAAGCAGGAGATAAGCCAAAGCCCCAGTTCTCTCGATATATCATTTTTTCATAGGTGATGATCTACGTGCATCACAATCGGTATTTACGCCGTGTGTATGTTCCCAAGGCATGTCCACCAACAACAACCCTCCCCCGAGGCATTAGTTCAGGAGAAAGGACAGGATACGAGAGCCAGGAAGGGTGGATTAAATGATAAATTAAATTGAAACTAGGGTCTAGGGTAATAGAATAGAACATCAAGCTTTAGCAACCAGAGGGCCGAGACAGAACCCACGGGACGATCTGTCTCACATGTCACCAATGGTTTATTCATTCGAAGCTAATAATACAACTTGTAGATTCAAACTAGTCAGGCGTCAAACTTGCTGCCAGCTTGACAACGCAATACTCCAAGTCTGATCACTCTTCCATTCGCGGTAGACCACCTGCCAGAAGCAGCTTCTTCCAGCTGCAAAGGCATGCTCAACATCTCCGTACAGCGTCATTTGATACGGTTTTCCAATTACTTATAGTATTTCTCGGATTTGTGGCGTACCTCAGGGGGGCATCAGAAAATCCTTGCGGTTGTTAGATTCTAAGCCAACTCAAATCGCTTGAATAATATCACAGTTCTTCAGGAAGAAAAGGTAGACTTCTCTGTTCAGTACATTTAGTATTGGTCTTACCATTAAAAGAATGCGTCGAGAAATAATACTAAATAAACTGGTTTCCGTTGGCTTCTCATGGCGTAGAGATTACTTGATAGAGATCCTCGGATGCCTGCGAGAGACATTCCGAGGATTCAATGATAGTAGAATAACATTGTGACAGGCCTCGGATTAAAATTAATGTAACTACAGTGGTATTCTGTTACTGATACTGAAGTCATATCCTCGAGAAAGAAAGAAAAAAACCCTTCAACGTGACGTATATTTTAGTAAATCCTTGCCTATTCCTGCCAAAATTGAGGTTTATCAACCACCGTCAAGTGTGCGCATGCAGCCGTAAAAAGCTATATCTTTAGAACCTTTATATAACCTCGGAGATGACTTCATCAAATACCAAGAGGAGCCAGTGGGAAGATTGGTCATATCTGCACTCGCACCAAATGACCTGATGAAGTCCCATCAATCACTCCATCCTTTTTATTATTGTTTGTGCGTGGAAAGCTTCTCTCTATATCATACCTTTATCCTCATACAAAGCTGAGTGCTGCTAAAAACCATGTCGACTACTCTCGAAGAAAAGAATGAGGCAGAACCCCAAAATGTCGAAAATGCGCACGAAACTATCCATAAAGATATTGATCGTCAAATTACGTACGAAGAGGAGGCTGAAAGTCCATACATACCAGGATTGCGGACCTTCTTGGCTATCACGGCATTGGCCTTGGTCAATTGTGGAGGTTCTTTCTCAACAGCAGTATGCATTTCCAGCCCCGAGCGAGGAAATGCTTGCCGTATTAATTTTTCAATTATCTAGACAAGCACGACTCTGACATACCAGGTTGAGGCAGTTGGGGGCGCAAATATTTCCAGCTGGATTGCCAACAGTAATCTGATGGGCATCATGGCCCTTCAACCACTTTTTGTAGGATGACCTCATGTGGTACAAAGACGTGTTTGGCGAAGTTTAACTCTATGATTATACAGGGCCTCATAAGTGACAGAATTGGGAAAAAATGGATTATTGTTTCCGGCTACATTATTAGTATTGTTGGATATGTGATTGCTGGTTCAGCCAAAACAATCGGCCAATTCATTGCTGGGCAATCGATTTCAGGCGTCGGTTCTGCTGCGGGTGTATGAAGCTTTTACTTGTCGTTTGTCAACTCTTGGGAACATTAACTAACTCGGTCACAGTTAATGGCTGTCCCAGCGCTCAACGAATGTGCGCCAAATAAAATTCGTCCCTGGGCATTCGGGTACGCCATGTGTCTGTCTGGCATTTTCACTGTTGCCGGGGTATATACAGGCGGAGCCTACGCTAAAGCACACTCATGGCGTTGGTCTTATTATCAATGTGCAATTGAATTCGGTATTGCCGGCGCTCTCGTGTTTCTTTTCTACTGGCCACCTGCGCCAGGTCTACAGCGACGAGGCATGGTCAAAAGCCTCGCCAAAGAGGTTGACTATATTGGAACGATTCTTTTTGCCGCATCGATTACGTGCGTTGTGATCGGTCTCACCTGGGGAGAGGTTACGTACCCATGGGCATCAGCACATGTTGTCGCTCCTCTGGTCGTTGGCTCTGTCGGGCTCACCACTTTTGGTTTGTGGGAATGGAAAGGGACTTCAACCGGGTTACTTGATCACAGATTGTTTGCCAACAGGAACTTTGCCATGCTCACCCTTGTCAACGCAATGGACGGTGTAATTATCCTGGGCGCCAACGTCTCCTGGTCCCAGCAAGCCGAAGAAATGTTCGTTTCTGATCCCATAAAAGCCTCCATTATGCTCACTCCAATATACATCGTTCCCGTCGTTCTCATTAGGCGCATTGATGAGCAAGACCAATGGATTACGCACGCTCCTTTTTGTTTCACTGGTGTGGATAGCTTTATGGTCTGGTAAGATACCTGGATCAAAGTCTTGAAACTTGAATACGAGCTGAACGTGACTTTAGGGTTGATGGCTCTGCTGACAGCTGAACGGAAATCATGGGCATATGCGTTTACCACATTGATCGGCTGTGGTGTCTCTACCACAAACTTTATTCCTTGTGGGTTATTCACTTTTGCTTGCTTTTCATTATCTTGTCTAACAATAAGCCAGTGGTCGCATCGAGCTTGTCAGTTCCCTCCATGCTTTTAGGAGCAGCTGTCTCTCTCGTGAACTTGACTCGGTCTTTCGGGGGAATCATGGGCATCACGATCATGACGGCGATTCATAACAATAAATACTCAGTGACTTGACTAAGACACTGAACGATGCTTTAATTGATGTTTCGCCTAATGACGCTGGCCTTATCTCCGACCTGTTACCCTTACTCTCCAGCCCCAGCACCAACGTCAAAGCCGTTCTCGCTGCGATAAATCCGCCACTATCACAGCAGCTCAACAACAGCATCTCCTCGGCCATCTTGAAATTGCAGTCGGATAGCTGGAAATATGCATGGGCTACAGTCGCCGCGTTAATAGGTGCGACTGCATTTATGTGCATTTTTCTGAAACCGGTCAAGGATAGGATGAATGATCATGTTGAGACCGCCGTGGAAGAGGGCTCGGTGCGAGACAATCAGATGGCAGGGAGATTTACTTGAAGAATTGGTGAGGCTGGTGGAAGTGCGAGATCCTATAAATACTGCATATTGTTCAAAGACGTTTGGGTGCTCAAACGATGGGGGGTTTTCTAATCCTATGGGTACCCGTCAATCGATGCTGTGTCCATTATATATATCCATGCCTCTGTGATCGAGGACTTGGTATATATCTTTAGGTAGCTGGGGAGCATTGCTGAAGCGCACGTCAATCTTATCGTACATCCTCCGGTGCGGCTTCACACTTTGTAGAAAGAAGAATAGTGATACAAGACCTGGTTGAAGTTGCGATGTGACGAGCGAGGGTGATGGAGAAAAGCTAGGGACGTTAATCTTGTTGCTTTCGAACTAGAACCAATCCAGCGGAGGTTCAGATATCCTGGCCCGTTGGCCCAATGGTAAGGCGTCTGACTACGAATCAGGAGATTGCAGGTTCGAGACCTGCACGGGTCAATTTTTTTGTCTTTTTATTTTATTTCCATTTCATTCCCTTCTCTTTTTAATATGGTAGATGTGCCTCACTGAAAAAACACCCCAATATGGCACGGTTTTTTGACAGACGCGGCACGAGGCACTGCGGCCACCCACTGCCACGTCTTCTTGAAAGAAGTCTAGTGAACCCCGCAATATTAATTAATGGTTTTAGATCGTCTGCAGGATATGGATATGACAGACCCTGCAATTCTCCCAATGGAGCGAAATAGGAGTCAAAATGGATGACACAGGACCTGAAAATATTGTCCTTGCTGATAGAGATGCCCGCGTGGACCAGGCCGAGTCTGTCCAACCCCAGCAGCCTGATCTGGGACGCCCATCGTTCAAGGTCACCAGCGCTGCATTTTCCTTCTTCGTTGCGGGCGTCAACGACGGCAGTCTCGGTTCTCTTTTGCCTTACGTCCTGCAGACCTGGGGGCTGAGCACGAACCTCGTCGTGGTCATGTAAGTACCACCGGTTAAACGCCAAATATCACCATCGCTCATTCATTCTAGATACGCAGCAACCTTTTCAGGATGGCTCATCTCGGCGCTCGTCAACTCCTCGCTGCGCCAGTATCTTGGTCTCGGCGCGATACTTACTCTCGGCGCAGTCCTGCAGACAGTTGCGCATGCGTTGCGGTCCTGGATGCCCCCGTTTGCATTGTATACGGTGACCTTTTTCCTAGCCAGTCTCGGACAGGCGTTCAATGATACCCATGCCAACACGTATGTCTCATCGCTGAGATCTGCACATCGCTGGCTCGGCGTCATCCACGCCATGTACATGGCTGGGTGTCTTGTTGGGCCGCTCGTAGCGACTGCCATTGCAACGGCGGACTCAAAGTGGTATCTATTCTACATAGTGCCCCTAGGGCTAGGTGTGGTCAATACCACGTTGATCACGGTTGCGTTCCGTGACCAGATGACCTACATTCGCAGACCGCATATAGACCAAAGCGGACAGTCTGTAGGTCGGGTGGCCCTGCAGGAAATGAAAAGTACGCTCCGCCTGCCCGTCGTGTGGATCATGAGCCTGTACTTCTTCTTTTTCCTGGGAGCGGCTATTACTTCGAGTGGTTAGACATACCCTGACTCTTCACTCTACTATGGTCATTTGCTAATTATTTAGGCTGGGTGGCCGACTATCTGGTCAAGGTACGCCACGGCAAGCTCAGCGAGATGGGTTATATCCCCACCGGCCTGTATGGAGGCGCCTTTCTCGGCCGGTTACTTCTCGCAGAGCCGACGTATCGGCTGGGCGAACGGCGGATGGTAGTGATTTATGCGTTGCTGTGCGTGTGCTTGCAACTCGTGTTTTGGCTGTGAGTCTGTTTGCATACCACTGAGTGTTAACACGCTGATGACGGCCAGAGTTCCGAATATCATTGTTGAGGCGGTGGCCATCTCCTTTCTGGGCTTCTTTTCTGGGCCTTTTTTCGCTACGGTAAGATTTCATAAGAGTATATACGTTACGTTCTCCGTCTAACAAGGCAGGGTATCTCTGTTGCTTCAAAACTCTTTCCGGCTGAAATCAAATCCTCCGGTGTCGGTAAGTAAAAGTAAACCACCAACTTAGCTCTCGTTGTCTAATCAGTTCTGTAGCATTCGTCTTCGTCATCGGTCAGATCGGGGGGTCTCTCTTCCCCATCCTCACGGGGGTCATTGCTTCTCGCGCGGGCGTCCAGGTGCTGCAGCCGATGCTCGTTGCTCTCCTGGGCGCCGCTGGGGGAACGTGGCTGCTACTACCAAAGAAGTCTACAGATATAAGTAGAGAAAGATAGTTTCATCCATCCTAAGCTGATAGCTCTACAGGGATGATCATATCATGAATCCGAACTAACTATAATCATTCATTCAAGAATATGCAGATAACGCCCTCCCTTTTCAAGATAAATACATGTATATCAAGCGTCACCAGAGAGATATTTCAAACAAAGAGAGCAATGCTGAGCAGGAACTCGATACGCTTAATTTGACTAAAGAGGAACAAATTACCTGGCGCGGATAAACTGGTGGCCAAGCATCACAAAAAAGATTTGGTGTTCTCCTTGTGTCCTTCGTCTTGTTCAAATCGAAAAATCTTTTTCTTCTTTTCTATACTTTTGCTTTAATTCGTGTGTGCTTTTGATTTCCGAATTCTCATGGTTCCCTCGTACAAGAAGCGGTCCACAGCAGCAGCAACAGTCAAGGTACCACCGATGACGGCACAGACACCCGTCAGAAAGCCCGTGAAGGTCTTTGGCCGGTCCTCACGGTTGATGACCTTCATTGGCGAGATATCGTAGTTGAAGAAAACACCGGGAATACCGCCCTGAGCGTGTATGCGCTCTTGGTGGCCTTCCGCAGCATCATTGCCACCATCCACAGATCGCTTGTGCGATGTCACTGAGTATTGGTGTGTTTCAATGCTGCCTGCTGTGCCGAGGGAGGCGCCGTGGAGGCCCAATGGCGTGGTTTCATCATCTCCATGGACAAGGTCGGATCGCTTGCTATCCCAACCCAACGGGAGATAGGATGTTGAAACCACTTTGACGTAGTAATTGAAATTGTAAGCCGGTTCGTCTGTCATCTGCTCTGTGTCATCCAGTGGGTTCGTATGATGGTGGTCGGTCCATTGCCAACGCTGGGACACTTCATTCGAGAGCTGAGGACCAAACCGCAGCTGGTGAATGACATGTGACATTGTATGCCTCTCATCTGCCGCCAGACCCCTGTCCAAGTAATTATCCAAATCATGGACATGCATATTGGCACGCGAAAAACTTCGACCGGGCGCGATGTGAAAGTTTCCAATGACCTTGTTCACTCGAATATCGCCTTCAATGCGGCATCCTTCCCTGCGCTGAGCGTCAATTCGTTCTGCGTAACCCTCTCGCTGACACTGTTCAATATTCTCTCCCTTGCCGAAAGCCCAAGATTTCGACGCATAAGCCTCCCGGACTTCCTCACAGGTGTTGCAGCATCCTGCCTTCTGCGCATTCGCGGGAGGAGGTGCGCCTCCACATTCGCCACAATAATCGGGGTCAAGGTGTATGGCCACGTCGCTTTGGGAGTGCCTGCATAAATATAACACCCAATTAGCAATTGCAAATAACGCAAAGTCTCTGGTGTTGGGTCAGGGTCAGCTTCTTGACTTACAATTCGAGCTTTGAAACATCTAGAGCCTTGCTCCCGTCGGCAACCGAACTAAGCCGTACTTTGTTCAAACCGTGGATGACACCTATCTGTTGCTCGCTAGAGACATCCATGACATCCAATGTCAAGAGTTCGCATGGTAGTCGCGGGAAGGACATATTCAAATGAATTTCCATTCGTTCACCTAAAGAGGAGCCCGTCTGTCAGGACCAACCCGCAATTTTTTTCCCCTTCTTGTTGTTCTGTACTTACCTCGAGACTTGTCCACAATTAGCTCAGGAAGTACCACCACTCGGCGGTAGTCAGCCCATTCGCCCCATACTAACCAGAGTATGGCGATCAATGATACCAAAGTGACAACTCCACCAGATGTTGTTCGAACACGAGCATCTTCGACCGTCTTTGCGAAAGCGTCAAGCCGCGTGAATCGTGATTTGGGAGGCATTTTCGAAAGGTTGCTGCTTACGGTCTCGCAAGACCATAAACGTGGAGAACGAAGCTATCCGGGGCACACGAATGCAAGCAAGCAAACAAAGAAAGTATCAGCTAGCTCCTGCAACGAGGGCTTCTGGTGAAGAAATGTATTTACAAATGCTCAATCATGTAAAGGACCAATTGAGGAGCAATTGCAATCAAGACGGGGAAAGTACACAATTGCGCATGTGCGGAGTAGAGATCTGGCCAGCTTGCGATTACAGTAATGCCGTATCGGGAAGGCGGCGGGCTATGGACCCACTTCATTGCCTTTCCAAGCATAGTCCGTCTTTACATATCACGTGATAATACACCTTATTGAACGAGGAGCATTCCATTGGTTGGCGTCTTCAAAGCTATCTTGATTCTTCAGGTATGCAGTTTCCCATCTCAAAAAGCGCATACTCTGTACTAGATTAGTGAAAGGCCATTGTTTGTTCATTTATTCATTTCCAAGAAAAATAAACCAGTCTACTTTACGCAAAGAGATAGGAAAAGCATGCATGCATTCAGTCATTCATTTACTGCGTTTGAAAGAAAAGGCTAGCAAGAATTTTCACAAACCCTTGCATCAAAACTTTTATTAGAGAGTACAGTACATAAGATCTAGAGAAAGATCCTCTAAGAGCTGGTCGTTCTAGAATAGAGTATGATTACATAAGCATCACGAGTGCGGAAGGCACGTGACCGGGTAGTTGCCTACAAGCTACAAACGTCACTCGCCCTCTCCGCACCATTCGCTCTTTTTGTTTCTTTGACTCGATCAAAGAACATTCAAATTGTCGCAATACCCCTGAATCTGTCGTTTCAGCACATTATCGGTCGAATGATGCCCGCTTAAATCACGACTGTGCCTTCATAACAGACTTTGCAGCTCATGAATAAGTTTTGCAGAACCTAGCATACTTTTCTGGCCCGCAGAATCCGCAAGAACAACGCCTGCGAAACTCCCCTCTTCCAACTGCGATTTCTGTTTTGCCTCAGACCTACGTTTCTCAACAGTCCTGAACTCCAAATCATCTCGTCCTTTGACACCGCTAGCTGACCTCGTGGCTCTTGGCTCATCAGGCAACAGCCCAGGTCCAGTAGTCCTCTACCTTCGGCCTGTCACTCACTGGTTTTGACCATGCCTATGCTGGGCGTGTCCTCGAGAAACAATCAAAACATGGCAAGGTCTAAGGTAGTGTCAAGCCGCGCCAATACGTCGAATCGAGGTGGCATTCGGAAACGCGGTGCTCCTACACGAACCGACCGGGATGGCGATCTGGACATGAGTGCAGGCTCTCAAAGAGGCCGCGGTGGTAAAAGGGGACGCGGACAAGGTAGCCTGGCCCATTCGCGGGAGTCTGCTAAAATGGAACTCGACCGTGATCGTATTCAGAAAGCTATCGACAGCGGCGACGCAAGTTCGCATGCCAACATTCGACAAGGAGCTAATAAGTCACGTCTTGAAGATATCAGCGTCACTGGTTGGAAAGAGAGCAAGGCAGCATCAAACCCAGATGGCGGCGTTCGAGCTACTGTTGAGTGGCTCGAAAAGAAACTCCTTACAACGAAGCCTGGCCGTAAAAACATAATCAAGGTATGTGCAACATCAGCATTAGCGGTCACCGATGCAGTATCCGCTCAAAATCGTATATTTCCGGGGTGTACTTCTCATTCCAAAACGAATATTCTCAACCACGATCGATACTTCTCGGGATTCTTTCTTGCTTCTACTTTTGGGTGACTGCAGCACCTGCATTCTTTCACGCCTTACTAACGTTCAGTAGCATCGCGTCGAAGGCGACGCTATCATAGTATCTATTCGACCGGATATTGTGGACAGGGTGTTAAACATGACTGGATTCACATTTGCTCAAGCCGAAATTACCTTCAAAAAGTACGAAAACGCACCATCAATTTCCACGGAAGAAATACAGAAAAGATTGAAAGCTTTTTTAAGCAACCGATTCTTACCGGCGAACAAGATACTGAATCTACAGAATTTGGCAAGCGACCCAATTCTTGTTGAGATGGGCCTTTTCCAAAGCCCTACAAGTGAAACCAAGTTTTACCAAGCTCTGATGAAAGTCTGGAGCTTGGAATTCCCAACACAGCAGGCTAGTCGAGACGCTGTGGAAAATCTTAGCCTTGCCAACAACGGGTTGTCGAATATACAACCAATTACCATCCTGTCCCAGAGTTTCCCAAACCTCAAGGCTCTTGACCTTTCCAACAATAATTTCCAGGACGACAAGGCACTGAGTGGGTGGCGATGGAAGTTCCGTCAACTAGAGTTCTTAGACTTGAGCAATAATCCATTCAGCTCAGTCTCCATTTTCAAAGAGACTATGATGAGGTGGTTTCCAAAACTCAAGACTCTCAACAACATCACAGTCCGAACCGATGAAGAGGTAGCCGCTCAAAACAAGGCTCCAATTCCTGTCCAGCCTCCCTTTTTTCAGGATGAAGGAAATATCGCCGAAAATTTCATTCGAAATTTCTTCGTTGGTTTCGATAAAGACCGAAATGGTACCCTTAATCTCTATTATGACAACAACTCCTCTTTCTCATTCAATGTCAACCCGACAGCTCCACGTGCGACACAAGACGGTGCTTCCGACTGGGACTCCTGGATCAAAAGGAGTCGCAACCTGAAGAAAGTAAATCACCTTGCCGCAAGAATGAATCGCATGCATGTCGGTATTGAAAAAATTCGCGATATCTGGAACTCTCTCCCACAAACACAGCATCCCGGTCTTGATCAACCGGCTCAATGGCTGATTGAGTCTCATTTAATACCCTGCCTTCCCGACGCTACTGGACAGAGTCCCTCTGGTGTTGGCGGCTTTCTCATCATGATACATGGTCAATTCGATGAATCTAGCGGCGGCAAGATTGAAACTCGCAGCTTTGACCGCACCTTCATTCTCGGACCAAGCCCCGGTCCCGAGAAAGTTAAAGTGATTAGCGATATGCTCACCTTGAGAGCGTACGGTGGGTTCAATGCGTGGGATATCAACCACAGAATCGACACAACACCCGCGGCTGGTGCGCCGCCAGTTCATCCCGAAGCACCTCAAGGCTATGGTATGCCGGCGCCAGGGAAAGCCGATGTCCAGGTTCAACAAGAACAACTAGTCCTTCAACTTAGCTTTGCCACCAAACTGAAACTGGAGTTTTCGCAACGGGCCCTGGTGCAGCATAATTGGAACATTGAAGGAGCATTGAGAGCTTTCGAAGAATCAAAAGTGAGTGCCTAGCTCTTAACTAATTGTCGAAGGATGGTATGACTAACAGACTTCTTCTCGCAGGCACAAAATCAGATTCCGGCAGAGGCTTATGTGGTTTTAGGACCTTAGAGGGGTCTCTTGCCTACAGCATATTCCCGAAAATTCATGCGATTTTTGCAACACAGATTTTATCTTCCTTTTGATGCTTTTACTACAGGTGGCATTTACTTTTGTTGTACTCTTTCTTATTTTGGTTGGGCCAAGATTGATTGTGGCGCGGTCACCCTCTTCTCTTCTTCTATGAAAATGTACAAAATTGATATGTAACATGATGATGGATTTGCATAGCTTAATGGAGCTTGGTGATGTTTTCTATATTCTTGTCTTAGATCTGAATTGCAGCGAGAGTGTGCAGGTGCGTTGGCTGGGTGATTTGTCTAGAATTTGGAAATCTGATAGGAATCTTTCTTTCTCCTTTCTTCCCCCTTTTTATTTAAATATGGTGCCTCAAAACAACTGCAGTAGTAATCCGTAGACATTTAATGAAGCTAGCTTGAGTAGCTGACGGCGCCAAGACCCGCGCCGCCGCCGGAGATGCGTCTCTCCGTACCTGACAGAATCACAGATCAATCAGTTGATGTTTAACCAACCTTCAGTCTCAAGCGCCATTGAATCTATATTTCGACCATAAATGATTATCTGTTTGTTGATCAGCTAACTGCCCCTGCCCGCATATGTTTTTTGAATGAATAAGGCAACTGCGCACTGGCTTGCGGAGGCTACTAGCCACGCCACAATCAATTGACATTGAAGACGCAACATTGCCAGACGAGCCACATGTCCGCCAACGACACGTCAACCTCAGATCCTCTGGACGCAGGTGTGTTTCAATTTTACACAGTTATTGTTTTAATCTGACACCCGTAACAGTTGATTATGATCCCATTGCGCATCTAAACGGCATCTTCTCCCACCCTTCGACTCTTTCCGCGGTCTCGCAAACTTCCGAGGCCCTTCGAAGATACCAAAATGAGCTAGACAGTGATATTGCACGGTTGGTCGAAGAGCAAGTCACTTCCAATGCAGAGAGCGTGCAACGTATCCAGGCCGCCAAGGCGGACCTGTCGGAACTGTTCAAGAAGATCGATGATGTCCGAGAACGAGCCTCGAGAACGGAGCAATCGATCACGGATATGACAGCAGACATAAAACAACTAGACAATGCGAAGAAGAATTTGACGGTCTCTATGACGGCGCTCAAGCGCTTACAAATGCTAACGACAGCATACGAACAACTGCGGGCGTTGGCAAAGACACGGCAATATCGCGATTGCGCGCAACTGCTTCAAGCCGTCATTCAACTCATGGCCCACTTCAAGTCATATAGGTCGATTGACCAGATAGCAATTTTGAGTAGGAACGTGGCGGATGTTCAACGCGAGCTTCTTGAACAGGTCTGTGAGGATTTTGAGATCACCTTTGCCAAAGGTGAAGTACTACAGAGACGAGTCATGCTCTCCGAAGCCTGTCTGGTCATGGATGCTTTGGGCGAAAATGCGCGATCGAGACTGATAACATGGTACTGCAACACCCAACTTCGAGAATACCGTCAGGTCTTCCGCGGTAATGAGGAGGCTGGATCTTTGGACAACATATCTCGTCGCTACTCATGGTTCAGAAGGATGACAAAAACGTATGATGACGAGCATGCGGCCATCTTTCCTCCCCTGTGGAGGGTGAATGAGGTGCTATCGAATGCATTCTGTGAATCCACCCGTGATGACTTCAAAGGTATTCTGTCGAGGTCCGTTCGGAGTGGACAGGCAATAGATGTCAACCTCTTACTTGCATGTCTACAGGAAACTCTCGACTTTGAACACTCCTTGGACCGAAGGTTTGCACAAACATCTAGAGTCTCCACAGATACAGTAGCTTCTTCCACGGATACCCCCATATCCATACAGAGCATATCCGAAGCCTTTGAGCCATACCTGGGAGTGTGGGTTGAGGCTCAAGACAAACAGTTGGCTACTTTGCTACCTAAATATAGACAGCAGCCACTAAAGCGCGAGGACGAAGAGTTCCATGCCCAACTTGTCATTTCCTCGTCCACTGAGCTTTTCACATTCTATAGGCATTCACTTGCACAGTGCGCGAAACTTTCTACAGGCGGGAGCTTAGCTGAGCTGTCAAAGGTCTTTGCCAAATATCTAGATCAATATGCTCAGCAGGTGCTCCTCAACTATATTAGTGAACGGGCGACGACTCAAACACCATCGAAAGTGCCCTCTATCGAGGATCTTATTTTGGTGTTGAACACAGCGGACTACTGCTATACTACGAGTAGCCAGTTAGAAGAGAAGATCAAAGGACGTATTGACGAGAATTTCAAGAATGCCGTCGATTTCGAAAGCCAAGCTGACGCTTTTATGGGGATTGCTAGTGCTGCTGTTCGTGGACTTGTCCGCAAAGTTGAAGTTCAACTGGAGCCATGCTGGCGTGAAATGCGAAATTTCCCCTGGAACAAACTGGAGAATGTCGGTGACCAAAGCCCTTATATTGGAGAACTACTTTCCAAGACCAAAGCACAGGCAGAGGATATACTACAGTCCCTTCACAAACAGCAATATGCACGAGCATTCGCCGATAACATTGTCGAGTTTATATCGAACACCTTCCTCAGCACTATCTATTCATGTCGACCAGTGTCAGAGACCGGTGCTGAACAGGTATTATGAATCTTTTGATAGATGATATCATTTTCTTGCAAATTCTGACTTCATTTACTAGATGTTACTTGACTTATACACGTTAAAGAGTGGATTGACGTCACTGCTGCCTTCCCCTGCACCTGCTGGTTTTGTTAAACGGGTCAATTCAAGCTTCACAAAGGTCGACTGTCTTCTGAAGACGGTGCAAGTCCGTCCGTCACCACCTGAAGCTTTGGTTCAAGCTTATCTCCTTCACATAGCGGATCGCAACGAAGCCAATTTCCGCCGAATGCTAGAAATCAAGGGCATTCGATCCAAGCAAGAACAGAGTCAACTTGTAGAGTTATTCAATTTGCATAGAGCATCAGACCGACATGCTCCCAATCTACAGCAAAGCAACCCACTGTTCTCATTCTTGCAAAGCTCTGCATCTGCTTCGGGTCCTGGAACGGGGTCTACTGTGTCCCAAGGGCTGAGCAACTTGGGCACAACTGCTAGCACATCGATAAGCACACCTGGACGGTTTGATCCAACCATGCTCGGTTCAGCTATTATATCCGCTGCAAAAGATGGAGTCGAACGATTCCCGCTTGGCTCAGCAACAACGGGTGTTGGAAACCCATTGTCCCATACGGGCTCAGGTCCTACATCTCCAGGCCCAGCAGGACTTCCAGGGCAGCGGTTGACGAGCGAAACTTTTGAGGCAAGCGGCGCTTCTACCCCTGCTTCGGCTACTACACAGCTGAATGAAAATCTGAAGAATATCGGAAAGTTTTTCCGACGCGATCTTGGTGGATTTGGCGGAAGATTTGGACGCGCAGCTGAGGATGGTAGTCGATAGATAATCTTCGTTATGGAGAAATTTATATTTTATTTGAACCTATATACCAATTGCGACAGACTTCTTTCATAAGGTGCGAGTCTTTACCTAAGTGCTTGGCCTTGTAAAAGAATCGACGTTACCCTGTTGAGACCGCACCTATCCAAGCGAATTTCCATCCAACAAAATATCCACGACTACGTACCCTACGATAAGATGTAGTTGTGGCGCATTGGAAACTGCAATCCTAGAGGAAACACTACTCAAATTAGCCACAAGTTCTCACACAAAGAGAAAGCAATTATATGAATGAGAATAGCAAATAGCAAATTTTCTTGGGCGTCAGCAAAAAATTAGAGTGTTGTTGTTGCTGCTTTTGATCTTCATAGCTGTTGCAGAGCAACAGCTTGGGGTTAAAAAGGTATAATCATCCGCCGAGAGAGGTAAAGTGGGCACGAAATAACAATGAACGAAAGAGATTTTGTGGAGCTTACCTTTAATGTGAGAAACAGGTGGATTCAACAATCATTGCTGATCCTACGAGTTAGTGTTGTTGGTACTGAACCATCTGACGATAATTCTGTTCTTTGGTGAGGAATATTCATTCGTAAATCTATTACGAGTATCGAGTCATGTAACCTATGTGAAGTACATTGCATTCGTGTATCGTAACGTAAATGGATTGTTTCAAACCATTTAGTCGAACAGACCACCGAATCCTAAAAGAGTTGATTAGTTTCACAATTGCCAATAAAACGGACGCTTCTTTAAACCTACCTTCATCACCGCTCTCCTCTTCCGACTCCTCCTTCTCTTCAGCAGCAACAGGGGCATCACCACCGCTAGTGGCAGCGGCGGCGGCAGGAGCGGCAGCGGCGTAAGCATCAGGGTTGGCAATACGGTCCTTGAGCTCCTCAATTTCGGGCCAGCTGAACTCGGTCTCGATGGCAACAGCCAAGACCCTCTTGTAGGTGTTGACAACAGAGTGGATGACTGATGGCAAACTGGGGTATGAGGTGGCCAAAGAGATGGCAGCAATGGTGGTGATGGCGGAGCTGAGAGCCTTGAGGAGCTGCTCATCCTCAATGTCGAGCACCTCGGCACCGAAGGTCTGGCCATCATCGTAGATCTGAGTGATGGACATACCGTAGGTGAAGGGAGAGATGTTCAACATGTTGAGAAGAGTGGCCTCGGAGGCACCGACCTTGGCACCGGCCTCAACGAGCTTGAGATCGCTGGTGATTTCAATGGTACCACGAGCAATCTTGGTGGGGATACCGAGAGCCTGGAAGAAAGAAGTCTTACCAGGTTCCATACCGGTGTTACCGGCAGGAACGAAGACATCTCCAGGGGCGACGGCACCAGCACGGGCGGGAGCAGCGACACGGTTGGAGAGAATCTTGGTACGGATACCCTTCAACTCAGCGTTGGTGAAGATGAAACCAACGTTGCCTAGTGAATTGTTTAAGATCAGCACGCTGTTGGAGAAACTCAATTGTGAAATAGGACGCAAAGCAATCCGGAGGGAGTAAACTAACCCTTGACGTGAGGAAGGAGACGCTCGAATTCGGGGTTCTCGGTGATGAATCCCTTAAGAGCACGACGAACCTATTGCAAGATTTTATCAGCAACGCCATTCCCCCAAATACACATACAATGGTTCATTTGAAAACTTACCATGGTGTTTTTACCCATGAGGACGACACCCTCGCCACGAAGGCTCACACGGATCTCGTGCATCTGCTGGGAGCTGACATTGTCGACGGAGACGATGAAGATGGTCTTGTACTCGTCGAGAAGGCCCTTGAGCTTATCGAAGTAAGCGGACTTGGTCGCTGATTTGCCCCCCATGTCTTCTTAATGCGTGAAGAGAGGATATTTAAGGGCAAATGGAATATTAGTTGTAATCTGGTGATGTCTCTGTGGACAGTGTTGAAGTTGGAGACTGGAACAGAAATGTGTGCGCTTAAATTTTTGGCAAAACCCGGTGGTGCTTTTCGGCTAACGCGACCCACCCGGGGGCTGCCAGCCAATCACGCCGCGCATCAGCTCGCCGCGCAAAGATTTGAAGTCATAAAACATCTTTGCTTGGACGCCGTTGATATCGCCCATACAGCCTATTTTCCATTGCGTGCTTCGTTGCGTGGGTTTAATCGAAATTTTTTTTTAGCAAAGTGTCTTTGCCTCCAAGCGCGCTCTATTCTAGGTTCCCAGCAAACTGGGTCCGCAATTTGCATCCGCTTCAAGAAGCCTTCCATCATAATACGACTCCAATGCTTCTCAACGTGCAGTATCCATTCCAGTGCATCCGGTACGCCGGTGGCATTATTGTTGCGTCGGCAGGGCCAAAGCTCTACTCTTTCTCTGCCAGTGACGGACGTAAGCTTTACACATGGCCCGAGAGCAAGACTGAAGCAAGCGCCGCGGCTGAAGGCGATGTCAGACCTCCAGAGAAGAGAAGGAAGCTTTCTCCGACTGGTACCGCAGAAGATGAGCACAACGAAAGCCCGGCCATTGAAAAGGGCAATGGGTCTGCCACAGCCTGGTCGTCCATCCCCATCTTAGTTACGTCCTCAACAGGCCGGCATGTAGTTGCTGTAACTGGAGAAGACAAACACCTCCGAGTTTTCGATATTAATTCAGAGGGAGTATTGACACAATTAAATGCAAGGTAAGAGTTCACTTCCTTAATCGTGAGAACGCAAAATACTAAAAAGCTGGTAATTAGACAAGTGCCTAAGAAACCATGTACGGTAGCATTTTCATCTGACGGCAACACAATCATCTGTGCCGATAAAGCCGGAGATGTCTATAGCATACCTTTACTCGGCAGTGATGAAGATTTCCTGTTAGCTTCTCGTCCAAAGAAGAAGTCCCTTGCAGCAAACCCTTTAGTTGTCCATTCAAAGAGGAACTTGGAGTCTCTACGACAACAGCTTATCCAGACGGAAACGGGGGTTGGGGTCAGTCATCAACCATCCGGTCCCTCCATCAGAAGAGATGTCCTTCTTGGGCATGTATCTATGCTCACGGATTTAGCTATCGCAAGCTTGCCATCGAAGACATCTTCTAATGGCTCTCACTATTACATACTGACGGCAGACCGAGATGAGCAAATCCGAGTCTCGCGAGCTGCACCTCAAACGCACGTCGCTGAGGCATACTGTTTAGGCCACGAATCTTTCATTAGTAAAATGTGTGTTCCGGCCACGATGCAACACCTTCTGATCTCCGGCGGTGGAGATGACTTTCTCTTTGTTTGGGACTGGAGAAATGGTCAACTTTTGCATAAAATACAAATTGCTTCGGAGACGGGCAAGAACCAAACTGTTGTCAGAGGCATATGGGCAGTCAGCATTGCAAATAGCTCATCTGTTGCTATCTTTGTGGCTCTTGACGGGTAAGTGAACTCCAGCTAGACGATCCCCCCCAGAAAAAGAATTGTTCTAACGTCATATGACAGGTCGAATGAACTATTGAGCTTTTCGCTGGAAAATAGCGGGGAAATAACTTCTCAGCGTCCTCTCCAAGTCTCGGGAAATGTTCTGGACTTGACTTTCATTGATGAGAGTAGCACACTCCTCGTTTCCATTGATTCTTGCCATGAACCCGGTTCGACTAAAAATTGGAAGAATAACTTCGATGATGCCCAAAAACTCATTGAAGGCTACGGAGTGAGCATCAATGATGGAAAACTGGAGTTTCAGCCTACAACGGGTCAATTAGTCGACAAAATCAACGCACAGGGCACAGGAGAAGTTCTCGCGAGTGTGGATGAGTCGGCGTGGTCAAAGGCTCAGAAGTCGCTGAGCGAGACACTGTATAACCTGAACAATCTTCGTAAGAGAGAGGTATACAACCGTAATTAGCTCATAGTCTATGATATGCTTTGATTAATGAAGAGAAAAAAGAAATTGATTATAGAACATTAGCTGTATTTATCAATAACATGGTATGTTAATGGGTTGTCTAGCTATGTAGCTACGATAAGGGCTTGAGCCCTTATCACCCCGCTCCGGATCTGAGACGTCCAACTTCCTCGGAATTGCGCGGCCGAGAACTTATCGGTACATGCCTTCGGACCCGTTGCTACTCCAAAGCTCACAGTAGCTCGTTACCTTCTTCAATTCAATCCTTCAATTCCTTTCATAGCCTCCGCAAGATCAAGCAAACGACAATGCAGGAGCAGTTCGAGCCATTGAAAAACGATCTCTTATTGAGGGCCGCGAGGGGTAGGACCTGCTTTGTTTCCAGATATATGTCTTCTTCAAAAGAGCGAGTCTAATGCGAGTTTTTGTTACAGGCGAAACTGTTCCACGGCCACCAATATGGGTGATGAGACAAGGTACGTACCGCCTTTTCTCTTGACTCCTTTTTAGATCCTGTGATCTCTAACCGTTCATGTTAATAGCTGGGCGATATTTGCCCGAATATCACGAAGCAAAGGGCAACCGCGATTTCTTCGAATGTTGTCGTTCGCCGGAGATTGCATCCACGCTCACCCTCCAACCTATTGAACGCTTTGAGGGCCTTATTGATGCTGCCATCATCTTCTCCGATATCCTCGTTATCCCGCAAGCGATGGGCATGACTGTGGAAATGATTGATAAAAAGGGCCCATCTTTCCCTGAGCCACTGGTTTCTCCTGATGACGGGCAGTATGAGAAAGTTTTGAACAATGAGGTTGACGTGAAGAAGGAGCTGGATTACGTCTATAAGGCCATTACATTGACCAGGTTCAAGCTGAAGGGGCGGGTACCTCTCATTGGATTCTGTGGTGCGCCGTGGACTTTGCTTTGCTATATGGTTGAAGGTGGTGGCACTAAGCTATTCATTCAGTCCAAGAAATGGATTTACAAGTATCCCAAGGAAAGCAAGGCCATGCTGCAAAAGATCGCAGAGCTCTGCGTCGAATACCTTGCCCTGCAGGTCTCCGCCGGTGCGCAGCTAGTTCAAGTATTCGATTCTTGGGCAGGCGAATTGTCACCTGCAACATTCAAAGAGTTCTCATTGCCATATCTTCGTTACATATCTCAACATCTGCCGAAGCGCCTAAAAGAGCTCAATTTAGAGCCGGTCCCCATGACTGTCTTTGCCAAGGGCGCTTGGTTTGCACTTGACGATCTTTGCGAGAGCGGATATAACGTGGTTGGATTGGACTGGCTGCACGACCCGGCTGAAGCATTCAAGATTGCTCGAGGCCGCGTAACCTTGCAGGGTAATGCTGACCCCGGTGTTTTGTATGGCGATCGCACTGCCATCACAGCAACCGTCGATAACATGGTGAAGGGCTTTGGCGGTGGCAAGAAAGGTTGGATCGCAAACCTGGGCCATGGTACGTAAACACAGGAAATTAACAAATATTGATGAACATCTTTTCTAACAGGGCTGAATAGGTATTACTCCATTCGTCAATCCAGACGATCTTAGATTTTTCTTTGAGGAGATTCACAGGCTATCTCAGTGAGGGGTTGTTTATATAAAACAGAGAGAGAAAAGTTCTTAAAAGTTGGCTTGAGAGAAAAATTCGTTTTCATTTCGTTCCTTATATACTTAATTCTTCGTCCCATGGACATCATAAAGACTGGCTGCTAGCAAAAGTGATAGCGATCACGTTTCTCAGAGTTCAAAGTCATAAGAAATGGCCACAGAGGTACCGTTTTACACGCCGATATCCTCATTCCTGTTGTTTTCAAATTAAGATCAGAGAGAGACAGAGAAAGGCTTGGGCTAGATTTAAAACATACCATAATTCAGGCTTCTCACGAATGAAGTCCTCCATCAACTGAATGCATTCCTTATTTTGCAGGACAACCACCTCAATGCCACGGCTTTGCAAGTATTGCTCACTTCCCATGAAATTCTTATTTTCTCCAACCACAACCCGCTTGACTTTGTAAAGAATACAAGCGCCGGTGCACATATCGCATGGCGACAAAGTCGTGTACATGGTGGCACCTTCATAAGCAGAGGCCGGAAGACGACCTGAATTTTCGAGAGCAGATATTTCACCCTTTTGTTACAAATATGAAAGGCAATTAGCTATCTTCCTCCCCCCTCGTCCTCTTCTGACCCATAATTGCATTGGTTTGAATTAGAAGTCTGCTTACATGTAATGTGGCACTCCCTTTCTGGGATCGCATGTTGTGGCCGCGTCCGAGAATTTTTCCATCCTTCGATACCAAGCATGCGCCAATAGGCACGCCGCCTTCAGCCTGTCCTTGACGGGCTTCCTCGACGGCAGCGATGAATCCGGGGTCGGTCTCCATTATTATGATACTCGTGGTTGTTGTCGTTGGTTAGTTGCAAAGTAGTTGATCTGTTGATTGCTCATGCAAGTGAAGTGTGCGGTCAAACCTCCTTGCCGCTTTTACGTGGATATCCCGCGATGCGATAATATATGTTCATTTCGACCTCATCCACCACTCTAGCCATTTCCAACCAATTAAATCCAAGTCCCCGCCGGCAAAGGACTTCTCCCTTCCACCTTTCTTTTCTCTTCTTAATGTTTGGTTATTATGAGCCGGTTCCTGGCTGAATCCTTCCTATTGGGGGAGCAGGAGGGGTAGCCATGCGTATCTTATCTTATCGATAGGGGTGTTCCGTTATTAAACCGCCGCCACCGCCACAGCTGGGGCTGAGGCAGAGTCTTTTACACGTGATTGAATCAGAGACTGCCTTGTGAATTTTTCGCCGCTGGAAAAGAAAAAAAAAGAAAAGAAAGAAAAGAAGCAGATCGGCCAATCAGGCTGGTGGCAAAAGGCCCAGAAGGCTGGAACTGGAAGGCTGTGGAAGTGGGAGAGCCCATCGAAACCCATAGAATTTCTCGGAACTTGGCTGGCTGACACGCTAAGCCCCTTTGGGCGCGACAGTCACTATCAGAACTGGACGAATGCTTCAGTTCTTATTCGAGGCAGTAGAACGGTTTCCCCCTCATCTTCACCTTGTTGACTTGACTCTCTCCCCTCCTACTTTGTATCAGTCGTTGCGAATCGACTTGCATTCAAATATCCCCGGTCTCCCCTGCCTTCATCCTCCGAAGGCGGTACGATCTGCAAGAAGCTTGGCGTTTTTCTCTGGAAGACAGGCCAGCCAGATTAATAAAAAAACCGACACAGCTCGTTTAATCCAACCAACCTCCGAGCCTTGTTCCCCGAGAGAGAAGAGGATAGCCATCTACTTCTTCAACCCTTCCCAAATAAACGACCGAAAATTTGTTGACAAAGTTTTTCACTCGGTCCGGCAAATTTCTCTCGATCCGACTGTTTCCCTCCCAGCCCTCGGCTCACATCCACGCTTGTTACCCGCCGCCGCCTTATTCTAATAGAAACCAACCGTTGCTAGGCGCTTCGTGGTGTTGTTATCGTTGTTACTTATTAATATTAGAGCAAGCGAAAGAAAGCAATCATGGTGAAGGATTCCAAGCTTTACGATATTCTGGGGGTATGTGTCTTTTTCTGCATGGATTTTGTTCTGTTCGGCTGGTTGATCTTGAATCTTCACATATAGGTGCCCCCTACGGCTACTGAGGCCCAGCTGAAAACCGCATATAAGAAGGGTGCTTTGAAATACCATCCTGGTATGTATACTGTTCTTCCTCTACATTCCGACACGGTATTCTAACCAGGCAATTACCACAGATAAAAATGCGTCCAACCCCGAGGCCGCTGATAAGTTCAAGGAACTTTCCCATGCATACGAGATTCTCTCCGACTCACAGAAACGCCAAGTCTACGATCAATATGGTGAAGAAGGCTTGGAGGGCGGCGCCGGTGGTGCTGGTATGAACGCCGAGGATCTGTTTGCCCAGTTCTTCGGCGGCGGCGGTGCATTCGGCGGCATGTTTGGTGGTGGCATGCGCGATACCGGCCCGAAGAAGGCGAGAACGATTAACCACGTTCACAAAGTTAGTCTCGAGGATATCTACCGAGGAAAGGTATCCAAGCTCGCTTTACAAAAGTCGGTTATTTGCCCTGGTTGTGATGGACGTGGTGGAAAGGAAGGTGCCGTTCGCCAATGTAACGGCTGCAGTGGTACGGGTATGAAGACTATGATGCGCCAGATGGGTCCTATGATTCAGCGATTCCAGACTGTCTGCCCCGACTGCCAGGGCGAGGGTGAGATTCTTCGTGAAAAGGACCGCTGCAAGAAGTGTAATGGAAAGAAGACCATTGTTGAGCGCAAGGTGCTACATGTGCATGTCGACAAGGGTGTCAAGAACGGCCACAGAATTGAATTCCGCGGTGAAGGTGACCAAATGCCGAATGTTTTGCCTGGCGACGTTGTTTTCGAAATCGAACAGAAGCCTCACGCGCGATTCCAACGCAAAGAGGACGATCTCTTCTACCACGCGGAAATCGATCTTCTCACTGCTTTGGCTGGTGGTACAATCAATATCGAACACTTGGACGACAGATGGCTGTCAGTTAACATTGCACCGGGCGAGCCCATCACACCTGGTATGTTTTCTTCTTACTATCTCCCTTTTTGTCTTCTCTTTTTTGCAACAAACTAATCCGGTCTTTTCTACCACACAGGTGCCATCAAAGTGATCAAGGGTCAGGGTATGCCCTCGTTCCGTCACCACGACTTTGGTAACTTGTACATCCAGTTCGATGTCAAGTTCCCTCAAGGATCCGACCTCAAGAACCTCGAACTCCTCGAACAGGTCTTGCCGGAACGCGTACAGCAAGTGCAGCCACCGCCAGACTCGATGGTCGAGGACTTTGGACTGGAGGAGGTTGATCCTACGCAGAGCGCACGGGCACATGGCGCTGCGTATGACGAGGAAGATGAAGATGGCGTACCTCCGGGCGCGGAGCGCGTGCAGTGTGCATCTCAGTAAAAATGGAAAGGAGCCAGCTTACCCTCTCTTCCCTTTCAGCAGCGTGATTTGATATGGATGGATGGATGGCGTTCGACGTTGAAACATTGCATTGTCTTTTTCCCCCGACATTCGCCGAGCTGAAGAAAAGAAACAACAAAGAAAAGAATAAAACGAAGGGGTTTGCAGCGCTATGTTACCCGAGCCCCTGGACTTGGTTCCTGTTACGTATGCGATAATTTCCAAGCCTCATCACGCGATGGATTTTCCTTGGCTACACCATCAACATCATTCTCATCAAAACGAATTAATCCTTCAGTGCGGGTGGCGCGGTTTCCAACGGCCTTGCCACATTTTGGATTTCGGCATTTATCACCTCATGTTCGAGATTCTTTTCTTTTTTTTTTCTCTTTTTCTGTCCATGCGCTAAAAGCCAGTCTTTGGGGAAACACGAGGGGACAATGGGGAATGGCAGGGCAGGTTTTTGCCAAGGCTTTTTTTTACTGATGCCTTTGTTTCCATGATGTTCTTTTGAGAGATTCTGTTTATGGCCTCGGTCTCTGCTACGTTGAATGACGGGTTTATCATTCATTTACCTTTTGCACTATTAGTACCATGGGGCGTTTGCATTTTGTTCTTCCTTTCGTCCTTCCTATATTAGAATGCATGGCTTTGGGAATAATTTACGCTGAGAGACTAGAGTAAGCACTGTAATGTCGCTGTAGACGGATGATTGGCTGTGGCAGATCTGATAGCATCATAGTAGTGTATATCTAGAGCGAACCCCTAAACGTGGACTCCGTAAAACACTCGTATGGCAGAAACAAACTAGGGCTTCTGACAGGCGCTAGGCAATCACTCATCGCGCCGAGGGATTGCGTGCTTGCCCAGCACGGGTCCTCTGTGTATGCCAAATACCAAAAATACGCGCGGATAGGGCTGGCCCTAGCCGTTATCTCGGCGACAAGCAGCTGGAGCTGATACTGGGTCTGTAAATTACCACAACCAGACTTGCAACTTGCAATTCTGCTTACGCAAAAGCTTCTTTTTGCTTTTTGCTTCCATCATCGGTGGAGTCGAGCACGCCATCGCGTCTGACGAATCAGCGGGTCTGATTCGTGTACCCCAGGCATACCATGCTGTTCATTTTTTACCGCTGTGCGACACGCTCACGTGGAGCTGGGGGGCCTGCTCGTTTTTATCAGATCGCATGCATCTGTGCAAGGAAACTGCTGTGAACAACTCGCCTCAAACAATCCCAGTTCGCAGCAAGTCAGTCGCGGTGCAGGCCATATCCTCCGAGCATTCCGCAAGTATACTGCCGGCATATACTACAGTATAGCTCTATACTCTAGTATATCTTCTTGCATATACTCTAATACGCATTGACGCTGCCAGGGTCTTGTTCGTATCGAGAATACCAACCAGGCAAGCTCCCATTAGCCTCACGAGCTTAAGTTGTGACTCGGCGTAAATTAGCCTTGAGCACGACATCGACCGCGTCTTCTGCGGAAGTCAAAAATTATTATTTCATTATTGTTGATCCTTCTGTCACTTCTGCCCAGTTGAAATAGCGTCGCATTTCCTCGTTGACTTGCTGTTGTCTCTTCTCCATCACTCGCCTGCCCAGCAAGATGACCGAGTAGACTTGCGTGCTCTTGATATCATCCCTTGCAACAACCGGAGCTTCTTGCCGTCGCAAGTCTGGGGTATTTTTTATATATACACATACAATCATCAGCATTGATCTCCTGCCAAACTTTGAGCTGATATATCGGAAATTCAACTCATCTGTTGCCTCTAGCCACCATGTCTGGCGAGACTAGTTCCAAATATGGCCATGCCCTGGCCAAGGGACTCGGCATCAAGCTTCCTTACCGGGATCCCTTGGGTTCACTCTCCGAACCCGTCACACGGGGAGAATCTGTCTTCACTACAGGCACTGCCGAGACCTACATCGAGCCAGAGCCCTCCGTTGTCCAGTACCTTGAAGATCTCGTCCCAAGTGGTCATGATGTCCTTGACTACTTCTCGAGCCTCTTCCCTTTCACCAAGTGGATCGGAAAGTACAACTGGCAATGGGCCGTCGGAGATTTGGTAGCTGGTATGTTGTTTTTTTGCTGTCTGTCCGATTAATGCACACACTAACACTCTATTGCTTAGGTATTACCGTCGGCGCCGTTGTCGTTCCTCAAGGAATGTCATATGCACAGCTGGCCGATCTGCCTGTTGAATATGGATTGTACACGTCTTTCATGGGTGTCCTGATCTACTGGTTCTTTGCAACGTCCAAAGATATTACCATCGGCGTAAGAACCCTCCCAATTTTTTTTTCAACTGCCTCAGCCTCTAACATAATGCGTGTCTAGCCCGTCTCCGTCATGTCGACTCTCACCGGAAACATTATCCTCTCAGTCCGAAAAGACCACCCTGAGCTCTCTCCCGAGGTTATCGCTTCGGCATTAGCCGTCATAGCGGGCGCAATCATCACATTCATCGGGCTGATCAGATGGGGTTGGATTGTAGACTTTATTCCCCTGACTGCAATTACCGCTTTCATGACAGGTTCTGCCTTGAATATCGCAGCTGGTCAAGTCAAAACCTTGTTGGGCGAGTCCGCAACATTCAGCACAAGAGGCGCCACCTACAAGACTATTATTTTGTCGCTAAAGCACCTCCCCTCAACCCAATTGGATGCTGCTATCGGATTGACCGGGCTTTTCATGTTGTATGCAATTCGATCTGCATGCAACTACAGCGCAAAGAAATACCCACAGAAAGCCAAACTGTTCTTCTTCATCTCGACCCTGCGCACGGCCTTTGTCATTCTGTTTTACACTATGATTAGTGCGGCAGTCAACATCCATCGCCGTGACAACACTCTTTTCAGCACGATCGGTGACGTTCCTCGTGGTAAGTTTGAATAGACAGCCTGTGTTTTGCGAAAGGATATATTGACTGATCAATCTTTCCCTTGCAGGCTTCCAAGACGCCGGTGCTCCAGTGATCAACACCACGATCATAGGTGCCTTTGCCAAGAACCTGCCCGCTGCGGTCATCGTGATGTTGATCGAGCACATCTCCATTTCCAAATCATTCGGTCGGGTGAACAACTACAAAATCAACCCCTCCCAGGAAATGGTTGCTATTGGTGTTACCAATCTGCTCGGTCCCCTTCTCGGCGCCTACCCTGCCACAGGCTCTTTCTCTCGGACTGCTATCAAATCCAAAGCTGGTGTCCGTACGCCTCTCGCTGGTCTCATCACTGCAGTTGTGGTCTTGCTTGCTATCTATGCTCTCCCCCCACTCTTCTGGTACATTCCGGAGGCTTCTCTCGCGGCTGTTATCATCCATGCTGTTGGAGACTTGATCACTCCCCCCAACGTAGTCTACCAGTTCTGGCTTGTTTCCCCACTCGAAGTCATCATTTTCTTCGCCGGAGTTTTGGTCACTGTCTTTGCCAGCATTGAAGATGGTGTTTACACTACCATGTGTGTGTCCATGTTCCTGCTGCTGTGGCGTCTTGTCAAGGCACGCGGAGAGTTCTTGGGTAAAGTTAGAGTGCATTCGGTCATTGGTGACCACTTGCTTGACGGTGAAGGCAAATACGGACCAGCAGGTCCCGTACCCGAGCAGACGACACTCGGCGGCGACGACCCGACTGACACATTCCGCAATATCTACCTGCCTGTTACACATCATGATGGATCCAACCCGCAGATTTCCGTCCAACATCCTTACCCAGGAGTCTTCATCTATCGCTTTTCGGAAGGGTTCGTCTACCCGAATGCAAATAGCGAGACCGACGGTCTTGTAGAAACAATATTCAAAGAGACACGGCGCACGAATCTGAACTCATACCCGAAACTGGGCGACCGTCCTTGGAATGATCCCGGTCCTCGACGAGGAAAGGTTGAAGCAGATAGGAGTCACTTGCCAACCCTTCGCGCTATCATCTTGGACTTTTCCTCTGTGGATCATGTGGATGTCACATCTATCCAGAACTTGATCGACGTTCGTAACCAGCTGGACCTGTATACCGCCCCTGAATCTGTGCAATGGCATTTCGCCAACATCAACAACCGCTGGACCAAGCGAGCGCTTACATCTGCCGGATTTGGATACCCGACCCCAGCACCTCATGATGGTTTCAGACGCTGGAAGCCCATTTTCAGCGTTGCTGAGATTGGTGGTAGCAGTTCTGCGGCTGCGGTTGCTGAGCGTGAGCGTCTGAAGACAGCCGACCCCGAACAAGGCCGGGAGACAATTACTACAGAGCGAGAGCACAATGAAAACGGCAGCAGCAGCAACGACGGTGATGATTATATCAAACAAATCAACGCTTCCACCACATCCAGACGCCAGAATATCGCCTTGGTGTCGGGTCTCAACCGGCCATTCTTCCATATTGATGTCACTAGTGCAGTGCACAGTGCCATTTCCAATATTGTGCCAGATGGCACTGGTAAACTCATCGAGCCATGAGCGTCGTTTTTTGCTAGCTTTTTTCTTCTTATATATTTCCATATGTTCTTTCTCATATTGTACTTGGATTCTTTTCTTCGTTCACAGCATACCCGCGAACTCAAGCTTCGCATGCGTTTGGGGCTTTGATGTTGGTACGTCACTAGTTAGTTAGATGGACGAAATTTTAATTTGGATACCTCTGAACATGCACAAATACGAGTCAGCCTCACACTAGCTAAAACACGTAGCAGCCTTGGGCAGAAGATGGAGAGATTGAATTATGCTTTTTTGCACTAAACCACATCGGGAAACAGTCTGCGAAGCCCCACCCGGACGCTGATTAGCCCTAACTCTGTTTGGGCTAATCCATATCGTCTGTATACATTCATTCTTCTAGGCTGAAACTTTTCTTTTTTCTTTTGGCAAAGCAGGAAGAGCTGGTTATAATATAAATCTTGCCCATGGGGAGGCATTCATTCATTGATGGTTTGTTTCTGACTGTCTGAACAATTGTTTACTAGCATTCCTCAAGCAAGAGTCTCACCATGATCCGGTTCATCAGAAAGAAGCACGATGAAAAGAAGCGCCGTCAAGAAAACGACAATGGCAATGCTATTACCAATGCTAATGGGAAGAAGAATACGGGCCAATCATGTCCCCATGTCCAACAGCAGAGACAGACCGCCGAAAGGTCTGGATCTAGTGATACCGGAGAAGTAAGAGGAGCAAAAGAAGAAGGAGGACCAGCAGAATGCCTCCTCTGCAAACAGGAAAAACGACGTGCTTTGATCTATCGAATCAAATTGATGGCTAGTCTGATGTTCCCTTTTATGCTGGCGTCGTTGGATTTGACAATTGTGGCTTCTGCGACTCCATATATTGCGTCGCATTTTAGTGCGTGACTTTTCTTCTTATCTTGTTCTTGATCTAGTCAACTGACCATTCCTGTGTCCTGGCATAGACAAACTCGACCAACTCGACTGGATCGTGACTGCCTACACATTGACATCCACCACATTCATACCTACATTCGGCCAGCTAGCCGATGTCTTTGGTCGGCATGCCGCCCTCCAACTCTCAATGGCCCTGATGGTTATTGGAAGCACATTGGCTGCTGCCGCACAGACATGGGGCATGCTTCTCCTTGGGCGAGCTCTGCAGGGGACAAGCACGGCGGGTATCATGAATATTATTGTGATTGTGCTTGCTGACAAGGTTTCGCTGGAGGAGAATGCGAAGAATAATACGGTTTTCACTTTGGTTGCTGGCGTGAGTTATTCGGTTGGGCCTGTTATTGGCGGGTATGTCTTTCTTTCTTTCTTTCTACCGGTATTGGACAACTGACGAATCGATCATTTAGGTACTTGACAGATGTGAGAAACAATCCAAGCTTAATAGTCGCACGATCAAAGTTATGAGGCTAATATTGAACCTTGATCCAGAGCAATTGGAGATACGTGTTTGTAATTTCTATCCCGGTAAGTCATGTCTTTTATGTTTAGTACTTCGGAGTACCTCGGAAGATGAAGAAACCAAAACTAACAAATATACATAGATCGCCTTCGTCTCACATTTCATCATCTACTTCCTTCTCTACAACGAACTCATAGAAGGCACCCATCTCAAACGCGGAACCAAATGGTCCTGGTCATCCTTTGGCCAGGGCCTCGCAACAATTGACATTGGCGGCGGTGTCCTGTTCATCTTCGGCATTGGCCTGGTCATCCTCGGCACGTCATGGGGTGGATCTACATACCCATGGGCATCGGCACAAGTACTCGCGCCTATCGTCGTGGGCGGGGTTTGCTTTGGACTGTTCTTCGTCTACGAGCATTTGCTTGAACCGGGTAATTTCATGTCAAGGTTGTTCCCAAATCAGGTCGCTATGATTCCGTTTAGTCTGTTTGAGAGGTTGGATACGTTCCTGGTTGCGGTTCTTAATTTTGCGGCCGGTGCAGGTAACTTTCCTTTTTATCTCTCTTATACTCTGCATCTGCTTACATG
Source organism: Talaromyces albobiverticillius (assembly GCA_023721895.2). Classification (NCBI taxonomy): domain Eukaryota; kingdom Fungi; phylum Ascomycota; class Eurotiomycetes; order Eurotiales; family Trichocomaceae; genus Talaromyces; species Talaromyces albobiverticillius. The sequence continues at coordinate 2,805,919 of JAMBUR020000004.1, forward strand.
TCATCAGCCATGTATGCCGTGTTCTATTACATCAGTATCTACTTCATTGTGGCTGAAGGTTACTCTGCGTCCAAATCCGGTGTCAATCTTTTGTATTATATCCCTGGCATGGGAGGTGAGTTTCCTTCCTGAAAGGCTTCTGAAGGTCCTCAGGATCCAACTAACTTGCAAATAAAACAGCCGGCGCATATTTGGCCATCGTGATGTGCAACACCGTACCAGCGCAGACATTCTGGGCCTTGCTCGCAGGCACAATCCAAGAAACCATAGGAATCGCAATTCTCACCTGGGCCATGCACACTGGCAACAATAGCCTCATCAAGGGTATGATGGTTCTTGCTGGCTCCGGTACGGCCATGCGCTTCATGCCCGTGTCACTACATGTCGCTGGAATCTGGCCCGAAAAAATTGCGCCGGCCATGTCTCTGATGAGATTCGCGCAGCCATTTGGTGGTACATTGGCGCTGACCATCATGGGCTCGATATTCAACAATAAGTTTGTCGTCAACAGCGACAGCGGCATCGATATTGACATTCACGACCCGACCAGTCTAGAGAGTATAAGTGATCTACCGGCAAACGTTCAACAACTCGTCCGTGTCGTTGGAAAGGATGCAGTGACATGGGCGTTTGTTGGTATTGTGCCTATTTTGGGCATCAGCCTGGTGACCAGCTTGTTTATGGGCAATGTTTGGCTCAAGTCCCAGAAGAAAAAGGGAGATGCAGAAGACGTAACCAATGAACAACGCCCAGCAGGGGCGAATGAAGTTATCTATGTTCCTTATCTATATGCTCTTTTCAAGGTATGTTATTTGTCTCTCTCCTTTTTACCGGGTGAACCTTTTGCGAGTCTATGTTTCCATGCTGATGCCTATTCCAGGGCAATATCAACTCGTATAAGCATATATCAAGACCCCTCTCGCCATCAGAACGACTTCCAAATACCCAGAACACCCAAAATGGGCCGGGGGAGTTTGAACTTCTACCATAGAGGAAGTCCAACCATCTATCTATTAGCTACGCATAGGTCAAGTTACCTGTGGATACACCATCGTTAACAATCTCTTCATTTTCTTCAACTTGTACATTTGCTGATTTGTTTTGAGTATTACCTTTACAAATCTGTGATTTATTTCTTATAACAAGAGTGAGTTCAACTGTCAATAGATTATTTCTTCATATCCAGGTCGTTTCCCTGGAGTATGCGTAAGTAATTAGCTATCAATGACGCACAGCCATAACTATCATAACCCGAATCGGGCGTCCAGCTGGAGACGCAAGTACTTATTCTTTTGGGCACAACTTCCCTCCTGGGGCCACGGTAAGCACGCAAATCAATGAGGCATAAAATATCTTTTGTCATCTATATATACACGCACAACATTACACCCAAGCCTTGAATCCTTCCATCCGAAGGAGTGCGTAGTTGGAAAAATGAGGAAACCGGAAAAAATAAAACAATCACCTCAAAATACCACCCACACCAGTCCAGCCAAGAATAAACCCACTCAAAGCCTCACTCACAACACCACCACCTAACCAGACATCTCTCCAAGCACCTTTTCTCTGAACCGCCTTTTTTCCCGTCCTCTGGATTTTCCCAAACTCATCAATACCCTCAATCTCGCCGCCGCTTGCACCCGGATAGAATGCGCCCGCGCCCGAGTCTGCTGACGAAGAAGTAGGAGCGAGAAGTAGAACTTGAACCAGTGCGGCGACGATCAGTGTTCCGGTAAAATAGAATATGAAGCCGGCGGTGGACTGGAGACCGAGAATGCCGGCTGATATGCCCAGGAGGAAAGCCGTTAAGGAGCGGAGTTGAGAGAGGACCTGTGTGTTTGGAGGCAAGGTTAGTTGATAATCAATTGTGTTTGTGTGTTAATGCCCCTCGGGTCGTCTTCATTTTAATTGAACTCGGATTATAGCAGTGCACAGAAGGACAAAGACTTACTCGTCTGTTATGTTGCACGGAGTCGGGGACGAGAGGATGAATGAGGAGGGAAAGCTCCTGTTTTGTGGGCGGCATTTTTTCGTCTCTTCCGCCCTGTTCTGGGTATGCGATGCTGTTGATTTGTTTCTTCGCTTTGAATATGCTCTTCCTTTCGGATGTGTGAGTGTGTTGTAATTGGTAGCGAGGTAGAATGCGCTACTTGATGTCAAGTGTTGTGTTCTAAGGTAGGCAAGAGATGAGGTCGATGGAGTAGTTCATTGCCAAGACCGGTATTTGTGGTATCGTTACCGTACGAATACGACAATAAATACCACAGCTCAGTGAACGATCAAAATTGAACCATATGGCATACCGAAATATGTTCATTCATTCATCGCAATCTGCTAATCCATAGATCAACTATTGCACTTCCAGTCACGATAGAACAAGAAACAATTAATTACATAACTAAGATTCGTATCGCCAAGTCATTCATCACACCCCAAGCCGATAAACAAAAACATCCAATGTACCAAAAAGAAGAGGAAGAAAAGGAAAGAAAGAAAAAAAAATCCTACAAGCGAAAAGCAAAAATCGATCGGGCTTGGTCATTCCACATCACATCACATCAGATCACATCAGCGGGTCCAAACACAGACAACTCGAATAGATAGATACAAATCAATTTTTGGTTAAGAAAGGATCTTTGCCACGTAAATTCATCATCCTCCATGTCATTATGTATTTATGCATGTTCAAACCCGAATCATACGAAACATACTCCCGGGAATAGACTGAATCCTTCCTTCCACTTTTTTTACCCACCGTCTTGTCTTGAAATTTTTAAAAAGAAGAAAAATGTACGCCGCAAGCTCACAGAACATCCTCAAGTTTGCCGTCAGCTTTGGCTTCCCTGACTTGTTCGAAAACCTAGCACATTTGTTAAAAAAATGGTTTGCAATCAACTGAATAGCTATATCTCACCTTCAGCATCTTGTTTCGGGCACCAAGGGCATTGACGCCACGATCCTCCAGGCCCTTGTCGTCCAACTCAACCAAGTCTGTCCACTTCAGGTCTTTCAGGTTGTCCGTGTACTTGTGCAACCGCAGAGACCGTAGCCAAGCTGGAATGTCCTTCAGCAAATTAGGGTCCGTAGGGTCCTCTGGGGGCTTCGAGCTTCCACGTCGACCACGTGGAGACCGTCCACGCTGTACCTCGGAATGGTCAGAAAGGTAGCCTTCATGAGACCCGAGTCCGAACTGCCCAAGGCCTAGAGTGGTCAGGTTGTTTCCTAAAAGGTTGTTGTTTGGGTCATAAGCCGCCAAGAATCCATTGTTCTGAGGAGACGTAAATCCAACTTGACCGAGGGGCGCTTGCAGAGCAATGCCTGGAGAACTCGGGCGAGACCTGCGACCAGATAGAGCAGCTTGCTGTTGAGCTTGAAGTGCGGCAATTTGCTGAGCATTCAGAACTTGTCCGGCGTCATTGACCATGACAAGGTTGGCCCCGGGGATGCTAGGACCAAGACCAGGTGACAGAGGTCCAGCATTAGAGTTCTTTCCATGACCGTCGTTCGATCGTGCACGGCGATATTTACGAGCATCATCCAATGCGATACGGTTGTTCACTGTTGACAAGGCCGCCAGCTTCATTGCTGTAGCATTAGCGACCATGTCAGCTTGGGTTCCCGCACTCTGCTGTGTATTGAAGCTCGGCGCCATGGGTGTATTGGTCATCGAAGCCCAGCTCGAGTTTCCAATATTGTAAGGAGACAAAAGAGGGGCATCTTGGTGAGAAATCTCGGGGGCAGTAATGGTTTGACTCTGCACAGTGCCGAGACGCGGAGAACGAAGCCCTGGAGCATTAGGCTGGTTAAATTGGCCCATTGGCTGTTGTTGCAATTGTCCAGAAGACGACTTGGGGCGAGCAATGGGCGGCTGTAATTCCGGAGTTCGCTGAGCCCATGGAGAGGACGGCGGCTGGTTCAGCGAGTTCTTGTTGCTGTCGGGAGCGGAAATGGTCGGTGCCACCAGGGACGAACGATCACCTCCGAAAACAGCACTGTTTCGGTTCGATGCAGGAGCATTACCAGTTTGTTGGGTGAATTCAGCCTTCTTCTTGGCAATGGCAGCAGCAGCATCAGGGAACATGGCGTGAATAGTAGAGGAATCAAGCCCGGAATTTCTTTTCGCACCGGGCGACGGGGGAGGGCGCCCCAAAGAATTACGCGAGCCGTCAGCAGTCGTAAGCTTCGACATTGCATCACTCAAGCGGTTGGACATGGGGTCTGGAGATATGTCAGTGTAAATAATCATCAGAAACATATTCAACATCCTACTGACCCTTCTCTCCAAAATTTGCCGGAGACAAAACTCCGGACATTGGGTGACTCTTTGCCATTTGCTGCAAGACTTGGATGAAAAAGCGAATCTGCACCTGGGTTGTCTGCTGCAGCAGAGCATACAGGGCTGCAGTCCTTTCTGCCTCGCTCAGAACGCGGAACCATTGCTCAATGGCACTAAGCTCGTCTTTGAAGTCCTGATCGATCGTTGCAGCGGCCATTTCTTCCAGAGTAGTTTCAAATTGATCAATATCGGCAATCCATTGCTGCGCAGCCTGGTCCAAGGCATCATCGGCGTTGCCTTGACCTTGTGATTGCTGATTGAAGAAAACCTCGGATGACGGACGTATGCTGCGGGTAGAAAGAGGGCTCGGGAAACCAGACATGTCGGCAGAGGCTCGCAACTGGTGAGAGCCGCCCAGGTTTCGAGCGGAGGATGGCGGTCGCAGAGTTGCCTTGGACGCCTCCGGAGTGCTGTTTCTATTCCCAATAATGTGGCTTGCCATTTTCGACGCTATGATGCAATCGTGTATTCACCGGAAAAAAGGGTATGGAAAGGAAAATAGACAATAATTAAAACGTTTATGTCCCTGCAGCGCTTGCTGAAATCACAAATTCTGGAGAAGTCGGCGAAGAAAAGGGAGGATAAAGCTTGGTGGTTTGTCTTGAGTGTGCGTGGTATGCCGATATTGTCTCGGATTCTTCGGTTTCGGGCCAAGCAGGAAAATCGCACCCCGTCAAAGATCTGGTTGATTAGATTTGAGCGTACAGACCAGTCCAGTGGCTGCACAGAATTATTTATTTGCAGTGGCTATGATGAGCGCAGTAAAATGTGGTGCAGACGTTTGGCTGATAAGAGCAGAAAGGCAGAGAGAAACAACGAGAGGCACCCAGAGTTGTGGCAGCGTGTGTCAAACACAACAGAACGCCAGCCCTGGGCAGAGACAATGGAACGCAACAAAAAGAAAGAACAGAATAATGGGGAGATGGGGGAGGAGGAGAAGGAGAAGGGTGGAGATGGCAAAGAGAGAGAAGAGAAGAAAGCGGCAGAAAGGAAGAATAAGAATAAGCGGTGGTAGAGTTAGGTAGGTGCAAGTGTAAGCGTGGGTTAGGTCAGGTCAGGGAGTAGGGGAGGGGGAGACGTGAATTTATTTTTGGACTAGATTGGGCTGTGTCACTGACTAGCGCCGTCCACTGCTGGGGAGCCACTTTGTTAAGGCTGCCACCTGGCCTGGGCCTTTCTTCAGCTTGGGATGTGCAGGCCAGCAGTAGTAGTGAGGAGTTAGAGTTGTTGCAAGTTAACTTGCATCTACTGTGCTTGTAGCTTGTACCAACAGAAAGAAGCATTAAATGCAGCTTTTCTGGTCAATCGCTAGTGGCTGATGGCTTTGTTGTGCATGTTTGAGGATTACTGCGACGATATTTGTCTGAATAGCAATAACAACAGCAATAATTGTAACTCTTTGATGTTACCCTTATGCGTTCACAGCTTCATTCAATCTGGCAGCACTCGAAATACTAGAATATTAAGAAATAACAACATTTTCCCTTCGAGTCCAGCTCGGCATGCTTACTAACGGCAGCATTGCTGGTTTTCCGGCCTCTGATTGGATCCCGCCTCTATCAAAGGTACCCGTCCATCGGTCCTTCCTTTGCATGCGTCACTCGACCTCAAAATATTTTCACCTTTTGCGCCCTCAATATCTGACGTGCTAGGCAGGGCATGAAGCGCCCAATTTTGTGTCTGCGCGCGACTTGAACCATGCCTCGCACTAGAAAATCTAGCAGTCGCGCCGGGCTTCAGCCAGAGCCTGCATACCATGCAGAACCCGGTAGCAGCTCGCAGCCAATAGACCCGGCCATCGATCCTCGTCTTTACGACTCGAGTTATCTCGACACCACGCTCGATGGTGGAGATGTTGTAATGTCAGGGCTGGCTGAAGCAGCTTCCATGTCACTAGGCCAGCGAAGGCTACTCCAAGAACAAGTCGATTTGAGCGAATCAAATGATGGCTCTGATGAGGAGGATCAGTTATGGGACGGAACATACCACACGTAGGAAACCGACACTTTCTTTCACTTTCACTTTCACTTTCTGTTTCTTCTTCTATTCCTTCTTTCTTTCTCTTTTCTTTTTTTTTTTTAAAAAAAAAAACAAAAAACATATTTGGAACCCGCTGACTTCCATGTAGATATGGTCACGAACCCACGGCAGATTTGGAAGACGAAGATGACCAAGAATATATCGATGCCAGCAGTGATGGTCATAACGACTATGATGCCAATGCTGACTCACCTCGTCCGCGCAAGCGCCGCAGAGGCAACGGCCGATTCAGTGGCCGCTATGGTGCACGAGGAGGAAAAGGCATCAAGCGAGGCCCACGCCGGCCACTCGAGCCTAGTCCAGAGTTTAAAGTACTTCATTCACAGGCTCTGACGGCTTTCATCGATGAAGATTACGATCTTGCAATTGATTTAGTGCAGAAAGCTATTCTTGTCAATCCCGAAATGTTTGCGGCACACTCCTTGCTCTCTGAGATTTGGCTAGCTCGGGGAGACAAAGAAAGGGCAGTGTCCGCTCTCTTTAGTGGCGCTCATACTCGGCCTCGCGATCCTTCTGTGTGGTACAACGTGGCAAAGCTCATTCAGGAGAAAGCTGGAACAGACCGGCAGAAGACTCTGAATGACATGATTTATTGCTACAGTCGCATTGTTGAAATCGATCCCAAAAATTTCAATGCTCGCTTCCAGAGAGCTGCTGCATACCGGGAACTCGGACACAACGGCAGGGCGGTCGTCGAGTACGAACGTATTCTCAAGGAGCTCCCTCACAATATCCGAGCTCTTCGACATCTGGCCGAGACATACATTGACATGAATGACGTTCAAAAGGCAACTCAGTATTACATGTCAAGCATTGAATATTACATGTCTCTTGATGCAGAGGACAACATGCAATTCTCCTGGTCGGATGTAAACATCTGCGCCGAGTTGTTTGCATACATGAATCAGCCTGAATCGGGGCTGCATCTTTTGTCATCGGTTTCGCGGTGGCTTCTTGGTCGGAAAGATGACATAATCTGGAATGATATCGTGGATGACGATCGAGAATGGGACGCTGCTGACTCGCCACGTCGTATCAAGACCGATGGTTTCATACCTGATACCTATCCGATCGATTCATATGGATTGGGACTCCCAATGGAATTGCGCATCAAATTAGGTGCCTTCCGTCTGAAGCTAGGCCAACGATACTTTGCCGAGGGATTGGTAAGTTAATATTCCCTTTCATTTCCTCGCACAGGATTGAGTGATTGTTTTGTTTCGTCGGCTAACGGTTGTTGACAGACGCATTTTGAGTGGCTCAATCCCGATGATACTTCAGAGACTTCCAGCGTATTTGACTACGCTGATCTTTACAGAGAAGCAGCCGATGCGTTGAAAGATGCAGGCTTGTTTGAACAGGCACTTCGCTACTATAAACCACTACAACTTACCGAGGATTACGCCGATGTCAGCTTCTTCCTAGCCATGGGTGACTGCGCGTTTGCGTGTGAAAATCACGATGATGCGGAGTTTTGCTACCTTACGGTTGTCGAGAATGATTCCGCAAATATACAGTCTCGCGTGAATCTAGCTAAACTGTATGAACAACTCGGCGAGAAGCAGAAAGCGCTTTATTTTGTGAACCAAGCCGTCTTACTGGGACGCGACGAATATGGGGGTCGCACTCGAAGGCGGCGTAGGGATCGTCGCATCGCACAGCTAGCAAGGGAATTTCAGGATGCTAGTAGTGTGGCAACACGCAATAATATCGTGCCCAGGTATTTAGCGAACGCCACTCGCGAAACTCTGCCGGAAAGTGACAAAGACCGCCCACAGCATGTACAATATCTGTATTCTAAGATGGTTGATCTGCGGGCGGGCATGCGGGCAGGAAACGTTGATGCGACAGAAGACTGGTTGGATATTGCGGACGCATTGCTGCGTGATTTCCGGTCCAACCGCGTGTTTTATCCGCTGCAGAAAAATATGAATTTTCTTGGGTATTCGCGAGAGGAGCAGCTAAAGGCCGGTAAAAAGAAAGATACGGTTATGGAGGAGATGCAGCTGATGGCTGGACGACTGCAACAATGGCTGGGTATTTTTTCCTCTTTGTTTTACAACTTGGCACTATCACTGACGATCTGTAACAGGTCAAACTGATGACGCTGAAGCCAGTATTCCTACAGATTATTACGGAATATCATTTGACGAATGGCTGGAGATGTTTCTTGAATACGCATTTGTAGTTTCTGGGCAGGGCGAAAACGAGGAGGCGTACAATGTCCTCACTGGTGCGGCAGATGCCAATGTCTTTTATCATTCGAAGGACAAACTACGACAAATTCATCTTTGCTGGATCAGTAAGTTTCTCTCGATTTGGTTGTCTGGCTCCGTGCTTATTTACTAACTTAACTAAAGCCTGTGCGCTTCGACTACACGACGAGGAGACGTTAGTCAGCGAAGCAAGATGGTTCACCAAAGAATACCAATTCGTAACAGATGCTTACCGACTATTCTCAATGCTAAGCAAACTATGCGGCGATCCGACCAGATCGCTGTTCCACGCATCGCCAAGTATGAAATATATGCTCCGACAAGTCAAAGCCATGGATTCCACACTGCCCGACGATCACCACTTGAAAAGAGCAGCAAAAATACCTCCATCAAAAACAAAAACTGTTTCTTTAACATCGCGCGATGAAAACGGCGATCCCATAACTGCGGATGAAATGGACGTCGCCCTCTTAGTCTTGTACGGACACATCCTCTACTCCGGAAATAGCTTCTATCCCGCACTTAATTACTATCTCCGGGCGTATGCACTTGATCCCAAGAATCCGGCAATCTTGCTTTCTATTGCATTGTGCTATGTCCATCATTCGCTCAAACGACAGGCGGAGAATCGGCATTATCTAATCTTGCAGGGATTGTCGTTCATGTCGTTGTACCGGAAGGCGCGGGAAAAGAAGATTAGCATTGGTGATCATACTGGAGAAGAAAACGACAATGTATTGACGGTCGAACGTCAAGAAGTGCAAGTCAATTTTGGCCGTGTCTACAACTCCCTCGGATTACTGCATCAGGCTGTACCATGTTACGAGCGTGCCTTGGAGCTGGGCGATCAAATCAGGGCTCAATCAACAACAGTCAGCCAAGAAGAAGAACACAAATTTGTGGAGGATTTCTCGCCCGAAGCGGCCATGGCGTTGCAGAATATTTATGCGCTCAATGGGAACTTTGCGGGTGCCAGGAGGGTTACGGAGAAGTATCTCGTCATATGATTTGACAACTTTTGTTTGGCTTAAAAATGGCGGAGTTGTATGGTTTGATTCGTGATACCCCGGGTACTCTACGTGGTTATTAATGGTTGCAAAATGAAGCATTATTATCAGTATTCATGAAGTCGTACAGTAGTCAAAGAGGATCTGGCAGTTGGGTAAGTAAATAATTAAAATCTATCTCAGTTCTAAATGGTACATGATATGACGTGAAAACTATATAAGTAGATGGATATAGACATTAAATCAATCAATCATGATGTTTCTTCTCTGCACCAGAAATACCGCCGCGATCACCAGCATTCATAGGCGCGCTCCCATCACTCTCTTCGCCATAAACATCCGAATCATCGAAAAACACTGCCGACTGACGCCTCATTTCATCCATGACACTGCCTCGTCGATGATGATGGTGCTGTTGATCTGCCGGCTTTTCATCAGGTACAGTCAGATATGAAGAGGCGTCGTAGTTTGGAGCAGAGACGCCATCGTTGTTATTGTTCTTTAGTACGGAGACTAATCTCGTTGCTTCATCGAGTTCTGTTCCCTTGTTCTCATCTCCATCTTCGTCATGGTCTGCATCTGCATCGTCATGCCGACGAGAAAGTAAAGGCGATAGATCTGCATGATTCAGTCGCCCGTTGCGACTAGAAGGGGAAGAAGAAGATAATCCCTGAACAATCAAATTCTCAATCTTGGCCATCCGATTCTGTATAAACGCTATCTTTGAAAAGGTACTCTGCTGGCCGACATGCAGCATGCGCGCCAACCGGTCTGGTGAAGGGTCCGATAAAATATTCCAGAAATCAGAGGCGACCGATTTGGGCCATATCGTGATTGTGCCGCTAAATGACTGTTGGAGCCAGATCTGGCTCCAGTCTTGGCCCAGAGGACGCGGTAAGAGTTCCAAATGGCGCAGGACGCGGAGCCATTTGTTGAGGTCGAGTTTGATGTATTGCTCCACAGCAGAACCCAGGAATCCGCCTCGCCAGCCCCGGCCCTTGCGATGCGTTACGGGGCGGCCGACAGAGCCCCGTGAGCTGAAGAAGAATAGGTTGATGTGTGGGTTAACTTGGGAAACAATGGTGAAGTTGACGTTGAAGTGGAGGTTGAGCGCTTTGATGGGGATGTCGGTTCGGAGGCTGCCATCTTTCCATTTGTGGCCAAAGGAGTAAGGGGTCAGGCTGCCGTTTTTGTTCTTTTTCATGAGCACTACTGGATTGAGGATGCCCGGTACTGCGGCGGATGCAATTACTGCGCTCCAGATCACACAGTCTGGAGATGTTAGGTAATTTGCCAGGATGGTTGGAGAATGAGGGTCGGATGGCACGCAAGAGACGTTTAAAATCCGTCCTGTGCGTTCGAATGCTTCCCGAAAGGTCATGGAGCCCCTTGTGAACCAACTACACTGTCTGGCCCAGTCAAGCGTGTCGAATCGAGCACCCGTCCGCCACCAGCGCTTGACCCAAGTTGGGAAACTTTCGTGGCAGGCCCTGATGCGGTGTGCCAGGGCAGGTATAAGCAGTTGTTTTAATTCTTCGTTGGTCCTTGTTGCCACCAAAGCCGCAATCAAAGCTCCGCCTGAAGTTCCAGTGATGATATCCGGCAGAACCCCGTTATCAAGCAGAGCCTTGACCACGCCAAAGTGGTAATAGGAAAAGGTCGCCCCGCCAGACAAACACAATGCAGTCCGCCCAAAGTTGGTGTCCAGGTGCCTGAAATGACGGTATTTCGCTTCCCTCGTCAAGTCCCTAGTGTTTAGAAGCCATTCCAAACACAGATGTACTTCGTCGATGTATTCTTGCACCAGGTGCTTGGTTCCCGAGTAAGCTTCACTGTAGAGTCTTGGGTTCTCGACACCAACAAAATTGTTCTTGACACAAGCCTCGAGAAGAGAGCGAAGATCTTCGACAGCCTGCGATGGTTGACTGCTTCCGTTCCGGCTCTCTGTCTCAACCTGGTTCCGCAGCTGTCTGAGCTGATCCACGACTTTCCTCACCGTGAGGTAATCGTAGTAGGCATATTCGTCATTCTCCTTCCACTTCTCATTGCCGAGATATGTATCCAAAGCATGTGCCGCTCTCTGCCAAGCTTCATAATTCCGAGTCGAATGCAGTGAGCGTCGTAATCTCTCGCGACGACCGGTCCAGGTCACGAAGTGCTCATAGAGATAAATGTAGAGCCGCGTGAAAACATAGGCAATGCTGAGAATGGCAATCCATGAAAACACAATGAGAAGAAATGGGTATTTTAACAGCGTGTACAAGAAGCCCTCGCGCGTTTCGTCTTTTGTTCTCCGAGGAGGCCTGGTGGTGGTAGTCGCAGCAGCGGCAGCAGAGGTCTGCTTGCGAAACGGTCGTCGCACTCGCTGACGGATTGGACGCCAGTCATTGATAGCGACTAAAGGCTCGACTTCGGGCGCTGCTAGGGCCTTGTCGAATTGGTGCAGGTCATCGGCGGTGATGAATTCGGTGTCGTAGTCGGGAAGGAGCGACGGGTCATTTTGAGGATTGAGGGGCCGCTGCGATGTGGAAGATGAGGGACTGCCACCGGAGCTCATCGTAGAGGGTCATCAATGGGCATGGTGTTTTTTTATTTGTGTTATTACCATGCTCTGTCTCGTCCTTTGGCCATTGAAGCTGGGTGGAAAACTCGTCGATGGATGAAATCGGTGAACTTGTCATGTTGAATGACGTCGGTCACATGTTACGCCACGCCACGGCATGTGGGGGCCAGCCACTGTGCTCCACTGTGTGGCTGGTGCGGTCCGTCCCTACGTTTTTAGTACTTTATTTACATCCATCTTGACATCCTCATAGATTAGAATTATTCTATCTGATGGTATGATATTGTCGCATAGACAAAACGAGACAAGGGACATGAAGGATTCAGTCGTTATCACTTACATGCAGCCTGGGACTAGACTAAAGAACAACACCTCACACGGCTATCAACACCCACTTCCTTATGAAGTCATACCAGCACGACTAACGGAGTACGTACTGAGTAATGTATTTCTTCAGACGACATTGTCCAGTCGCATCCCAGTCTCTGATCAAATCAAGTCCCCGATTCACGCAAATGGTGGTGTGGTGATATTCCCGGATCGTTGTTTTGCTACGTCAGAGGCTTTGAGATACTATGACAATCGGTGCGTTTACTAGTAGTTACTATTATGCCTAATTAATATGGCATGTTTAATATCCCGGTGCACTGGGCTAGTAGTCAGTTAGTTGTATAACTACGTCTTTGGTCAAGGTTTAAATGGGTTGATTGAGACATCTGATTCGAGGGGTGTTGTTCATGTGCTGGACTAGTTGCACCTACCGGAGACATTTTCTTATTTGTTAACGCTGTGGCAAGGTGTGCTATTACCTAAGCCATGTCATGCTCATCTGACAACGTTGGTTTCTCCTTCCGGAAATCTGATTGTAGAGATTAGAGAAAATAGTGGCAATTTTCGTATGATCTCCATTTCCGGTGATCATTGCCAAGATACACAGAGTTCTTCCAAGGTATGGGAGGCCTTGGAGGGGCATATAAAACAGATCAGCAACGTAAGGAATGCGCACATTGGACAGCATATGAGAAAAGGAAAGTTTAAACGGCAAAGTTAGAGCATGAACTGCTGATCGAGCGAAAGTCGGACTCGGGTTTCATAATGACAGAGTTGCCATACTCGTCATCGCGTCAACGCATGCACAGATCTACTGGGAGCTGGCGACATTATTGGGCCGTGCAATGGAGATAAGTTGCCGCTGTGGTAGGTAGTAGTTGCTAGTCGTCGCTAGTAGTTAGTCCTAAGTAGTCCCTTTTTAGTCCCTCATTACTTGGCTGATTGGAACGTGCTTCTGCGCTAGAATTTACAAGACAAGTCACGGGAGTTTCATTTTTTTTTTCTGTATGTCGAATGATTGATTTGAATGGTGTCTTATTCAACGGTTCGGAAAGGACACTACGATGCTAGGCCAGCAGCAGCCTTGGAGGGACCGCCGGTTAGCTGATGTTCTGCTAATCGCAAGACTCACCGCCAGTTTAAACTGGGATGTCTTTTAAGAGAAGACAAAAGAAGAAACCAAAACTATCGTGAAGTTATTTTCTTCCAAGGGGGGAGAGTGGCCAATGAAAGATCCACGATGTGAAATGATGCACGCTGCAGACTGCAATGCGCAGACCGAGGGAAACATAGTTTGGAACTAGAGAATTCTTTATTTTTTTTTTCCTCTTTTCTTTTCTTTCTCTTTCGAGCAAGAGGCTTTTCATTCGAGGGTGAAAAAAGCAGATCTTGCCAAGCGGCGGTCGCAAGGACGTACAGGCGTACTTAAGTAGGCCGGCTGCATAAGCATCGCCTATCACGGCACAGCATCAAGGCCAGTATCACTCCGGTATGCACGGAGCATCTGGCACACCCAATCAGCGCCGTGTCCAGCGTCGAGAAATGACCGACGACATGGTGTCTCTGTATCAGCTTTTGATTTCGACTGCAGCAGCTGACTTGCTTTTTTTTGCGTCTTCTCCGGAGAAGCCAATGACCGTGGAAGGTGGTTGGTGCGAGACGGCACAATTGACCAGTCGGCGCGGGGCTTAAAAAAGGAAAGAAAAAAAGAAGAGATCGAAATTGACGCGGGGCTGGCTGATATGTATGGTATGGCCATGAGGCGAACAGCTGAACATATGCACGATGTGCTTTATGATGCTATGTAGTGAGCACTACAGTCTACAGAGGGGGCACAGATGAAGGCATACCGAAACCGGCACAGGCTTGCCGGGGCGGTGATTGGCCAGAGGACGCTGTGTACGTAGGCGTCGCCGGAGGTACGTACGCCGCCGTCTCAGTATGCTAGTATAGTAGTAGCATAGTAGTACGGAGTATATACATGGTAAAATATTAAAATCATCTTTTATATCCGTAAGAGGGGCCACTTGCAGCGTCTCGTATGGGTCAATCAAACTGTCATGCGAAACAAACGCTTATCGCCATGTTTGATGTTAGGCAGGTCGACCATGGAACCAATCTCGATGGCCGTAGCAGCGACTCGCCACGAGCAGCTTTGATTGGTGTGTGGCTGACTAGTAGGCCCTCAGCTAGTCGGTGCTAGCAGTCAGGGAGAGCAGTTGAATATTCAGCAAAGCAATTAACACCATGGCCGTTAAATTGAGAGGGCCCGAGAGTTGACCGAGCTGAACTAGGCCATGGTCTGGCAGCTGCTTATCAGAGAAACAAACTAAAATCGCAAATGTGTCCGTCTGCGCGAGAGATATATGTATGTGTATGTGTGTGTGTGTATGTATGTGAGTGTGGTGTGTATGGCTCTGTATGCACTCCGTCGGCTGGAGATAACTTTCTTAGAGAGAAAACAATAGAGGGGCATCCCAGATCAGCAAGTGGAAGGATTCGTCGAGTTGCAGCGCCTCTCTCGAATGCATGCATCGTGCATTAGCGAGTGCTTGGAGGGGCGTGTGCGCTCTTAGCTCTGCTACTATGATGGGTAGCCCATAATAATTTGCTCGCTATCGTCCGACCTCCCCACCGGGCGTCCTCCTTCCGAAGAATAACAACACGCTCTGCCTCTCTCTATCTCTGTATAACCTCGCCCCTTCTCTGCTTGTGGTTTGCTTCATTTTTTTTTATTCCTGAATTCTGTTCTGCAGGCCTTGTACGCTGTGAGCGATTGCCTCTAGACAGAACCAACCCCTCCTCCCTTGATCTGACCAGTCTTTTGTTGTACGAGAAAGAACCATTTATTTGTTTTTACTTTCTCTCATTTTTCCTCATCTTACTTCACCCCCTTCCCTCCCGACTCAGTCAGTCAGTCACTGCTCGGTCCCGAGTCACTGCAAGGCGACACGCAGATTCAACATCGTCTGAACGTCCTTGCTGAAGGTCCCCGTGCCCGGTCAAAGCCAGCTCGTCCGGTCTCGTGAACGCCAAGACAGCCTCGTGGGCGCTTCCTTCCTGTTTTCCCTTTTCTTTTATAAGCAGGTACGAACAGCTGAACCCCCGTCTGACTGTGACTCTTCTCTTCTTGTCGCTTTGTTCCTCTCGCTTTATTCTTTCTTTCTGCTAACCTCCCCTCTTTTGGTGTCTCTGCAGACCTGGCAGGACCAGCGAAAATGTCGACGGGACCCCTCGACCAGACCCCTTGTTTCCCTTGAGCGCTCGCTTTCAGCGCGTCCCTTGTTGCGTTGGGCAAATACAACCCCCATAATGGAGACGCTTAACTCGGAGGATGGCCAGCTTTTCATCAAGGTGAGATTTGCCCCTGAAAATCTTGTCTCCTCTTTTTTTTTTGCTAACGCCGTCGCCATAGAACCTCGCCAGCTTCGTGCGAACACATGAAAAGGCTCTGGCCAACGCTCTGCAGCTGCGACGCCAGTCCGTCCCCTCTACCTCATATGTATCCTCTACCTCGTCCACTCTGGCCGCGGCTCTTTCCTTCGGCGCCCTGAAGTTCACCTCGCAAAATGTGAAACCGGCCAAGTTGACCCTCACCCCGCACCACCTCTTCTACCTGCTCTCCCAGTTCGAGGACCTCTCCATCTCGGTAGGCTCTATGAATGTTCGCTTAGAGAACATCCACAATGACTCATCATCCGCGTATGTGTCATTCCTGAACCAGCCCAATCGCTCCCGCGGTGGCGATCGCGACTCCATCCACTCTGTATCCAGTGTTCGTAGTGTCATGTCTGGTATGAGCGCCATCTGGTCGTCTTTTGGAATCGGCTCCAAGGAATCCTCCGCCAAATCCGAAAAGGCCAAGGCCGCTCTGGAGACCGACCTCAAGTATCTGTATTCCGCATTCACTAAGATCCCCTGTCTGCGCCTAGCCCCGGATCGTCGCGCTCGTCTTATCCGTGGTTATGAGGAGTTTCCCCTGGATACCGCAGTCCCGCTGCATGCCTTTAAGAACCTGAGTGCTCTGGAGATTATTGATATTGACTTTCGCTCCTTCTATGGATGGGACCGGCTGTCCGAGCAACTGCGTACTTTGACCTTGAAACGGGCCAATCTCAACGATCCTACTGATCTGTTGACTAAGATCGTTCTAGACGATGTTGACAAACGTCGACGTCGCTCATCAAAATCACATCCTAGCCCGATCCCTGGCGGTAGCATTGCAACAACTCCGCAGCCTGTCTACAAATATGATGACATGAGTAGTAGCCACCAGCATCACCACCATAAACCCATCTCTGCGCCAGGATCTCCCACCCCCGGTAGCAACTTGGCAACCAGCACCAGCCCCAAATCTATTCCCATGATGCGAGGAGGATCCGAAGGCGAGCGAGGACATCAGCGTGCTGGCAGCTACTCTCCCACCCGGCCACAGACATCCTCAAGGCAGCATCACCACAATCAATCTCGCCATTCTCGAGGACAGTCGATTAACAAAGTTGCGCGGTCCAGCTCGGGCAGTTCAAACTCGAGCGAGGTTTCTCTGCACAAGAACCGCAGTTCGTCGAACCTCTTGAATGGTGTGCTACCTCCGAATAAATGGCGCTTTCTGCGTCATCTTGGACTGGCCGATAATTCTCTGACAAGCTTGCCATCCGATTGCTTCATGCCCGTTGCAAACACATTGCATTCCCTGGACTTGTCCTCGAACCTCTTTGCTGAAATTCCCGACAGCTTACCATCTTTAGTAGCGCTCCGAGCACTAAATCTCTCCAACTGCATGATCAACTCCCTGCGATCGATCGCAAAAACTCCACTACCTGCCATTACTGCTCTGAACCTTCGCGGGAACCGGTTGTCATCCCTTGCCGGGATTGAGCGACTGCTTTCCCTGGAACGTGTCGATCTGCGAGACAACAATCTGACGGACCCCACTGAGATAGCCCGGTTGACCGGTCTCCCTGAAATACGAGAGATCTGGGTCTCCGGCAATCCATTTACCAAAACCCATTCAGGGTACCGGGTCACGATTTTCAATCTTTTCCGACGCACGCCCGGATATTCCGAAGACATCGTGATTGATGCCTCCGGACCGGGCTACACTGAACGGAAGCAGCTGGTAGATCGTGCTGCTGAACCGGAGTCTGCTCCGGTCGTTCGTCCAGTCGATCTTGAACCTGCAAAAACCGTGAGCAAAGTGCCAACAACAGTGCGCGCAGAGGTGTCGACACAAGACGCAGCAGAGGGGGCTGTTGAATTCACACATCGCAAGAGGAGTAATCGTCGACGGATAGTTGATTTGTCGCGAGAAGATTCTGCAGCACAGGTTTTCACGCCTCCTATTGCTGTCTCCCAAAACAAACCCTTACCTCCCAACCCACCTGTTCTAGTGGATCCATTCGCAGCAAGCGGGCCGGCAAACCCCAAGGAAAACACGATAGCACCGTCACCATTATCATTATCGTCAGACATTGAGCCGGTGAAAAAAACCATCGCCCCTCCTCCCGTGCCTCAAAAAAAAGACAGTATCCCTCAGAAAGCCTTACCAGCAAAGCCGGATCCCATAGAGTGGAACGCCAATTTTAGTCTTGGAGGCGTCAGTGCTGCTGCCGATAAAGATATATTTCGCCCCAGACTAGAAAGCATCCATAGCAGCAGCGGCAGTGGCAGCAATAACAGCGGCAGCAACAACTGGCTCAGCGTGCTTCAAGACGGGCACTGGCAAATGCAACAGACAGGCATGTCTGCTGTTCCGCGCACTGGACCCGGATTCGATCCATCCATCATTCGACCCGATGCAGTCAGCCGTCCTGAGAGCCATTTGATCATCAGTGGACGGACATTGGGATGATCCTCTCCTCCAATACATGCTGGAACTTGAATATACTTTATCATAACATAGTGTGGCATGACATGACATGACATGACATGACTGAAAGGGCAACACCACATATCAGCCCATCGACCCATCAATTCATCAATTCCCTGCAAGCTGTTATTTATCGACGCTTTTCGCTGAAAAGAATCATTATACCCTTTACTCATCCTTCTGATTTCGAGTTTGATTGTATTATTGCATGTGCATATACCAAGGCGTTTTTTTTTTCTCTTCGTTTTCTGTTCTTTCTTGGGCGGGTATGTTTTGATGATATATTCAGTTTTGTTGTTGTTTGTTTGTTTTTTATGCGTCTTTTTCTTCTCTTTTTCAGTTTGCAGCAAGTCTTTGTTTATTAAAATGAATCTGCGAGTCGGTATATCTGTCGATGTTGATGATGTGTCCCATCTAGACCGCTTGTATGTATGTTAATATAGGCGGCGCTCTGATTGATTTGTCTTTTTCTGTTTCGTTTCCCAGCATTATGCAGACAGAGGCCATCTGATTTATGCATTTGTCTTTTTGATTTCTTCTGATTCTCCTCTCTTGGTGGAAATAGCTAGTTATATAGGTTGTTTATCGCGTGCTTGATTTGGCCATCTCTGTTTAGTGTTTTGTTTTGTTGTTTGTTTGTTATTTTTTTCTTATACAGAGAAATGTTTGCTTTGGCTTTTTTTTGTATGCTAGATATGATCGCTATGATTTATGGATTGGTTTATTGGTATTATGGTCAAGTCGTAAAGCTAGGAAATATAGTTGTTACTCTAGGGCTTAAGCAGGTACTTTGACGCGGTGGCTGATCGTGGCGGCTATACACTCGCTAATCAGATCAAGCCATTTGATATTTTCCATTCAGAAATGGAAATAAATTGATCGAGGTCTCCAATTAGATTAATCACTAAGTTAATACTATAGCATAATAACCAGGACTTGGCTAGCATGTCATATGTATAGTGGGAGGTAAAAGGTACACTGCCTATTTGGAACACCTTAAAGTATATATAGTATTAGAGCACTCCAGTATACATCATCTGCAGTCTATATTAAAGGATAATAAATATCCTGGAAACCATCCAGTATACTATGCACTAAGATATGGTAGAAGATAATAAGTATTCAGGGCACTCCAACATGCACTGTAAATCTTATATCAAATCAGAACAAAGTTAGCGCTGGTTCTTTTTTTATCCTCGACTAGTCTACTGGCTAGTTGGACGAGCGAGATCCAGTCAGGATTCAGGATAGACAGACACAAAGACAGAAAAAAAAGATGGAGGGGACCGAGGGGCACTGTCGTATCGCCTCTGTTTCTAGTGAATCTAGAACGCACGATGGAGTCACGGTGATGATGCGTCGTGGCCTCCGACTGGCCTGGATTGGCAGAATACATGCTGCTGTATAGTTTTACACAGTGTAGAGACGAAAAACCGAAACATGAGTAAAGAAAGATGGAGCACAGTAGAAAAGATAGAAGAGATAGATATGGCCTGGCCGAGTCTGCCGCAGCCTGCCTGAGGGCGCGGGTGGACACCTCAGGCCGTGGCTCCGGCATTAATCATCCCCCCTCCTGCCCAGCCTGCAACTCCTCCTCCTCTCCCTTCCGTCTGCCATCGCAACTCCTTCTCTCTCTCTCCCTCCCTGTCTCTGTCTCTGTCTGTCTACACGAACGGAACTATCCATCTATCCATCGACCTGACTCCTCGACGATCGCATCGCATCGCATCGCGTCTGCCAGCCAGCTTGCCTCCTGCGCACAACACCCGCCCTTGACTCGACCTGCCTTGATTTTCCCGTCCTTGTTAATCAGCCCAAAAAAGTGAAGGAAAAAAATTCGAGTTAACCATCTCTCCCATCACATCCCGCCGCTGCGACTTTTGATCCGTCAAGCGATCGGGCTCTTTTTTAATTTTCATTGAATTAAAAAGGAAAGGAGTGATCCAATAGAATTTTTCTTGTTCCTATTTTTTTTCTTGCTTTTCAGTCCTGAGGGCCACCCGAGTCGACGATATTTTCTCACATTTCTCGTCAAGCGTCATCATCAGTCTCTCGTCGTAGAGGTTGTGTTGCTTATCTACCAATTCGATCGAGACTTTGTTTCTGCCTAGCTAGCTTCTGTTTCTCCAGGGAGTCGGGATTTTTGCTATCGAGGCCTGCTGGCCTGTTTCTGCCGACGGTGTTTTTTAATTAAAAAAACTACCTCAAGTTTATTCGACTCCACGAATCGTTTGGGAGGTCCGATTCAGTTTTCCAAAGTCGTGTTTTTTTGAGAAGGTGAGTTTTGCAATCATTGCTTGTTGGGCATCAAAACGCGTCTCTTTCGCGTGTTCCGTCACGCATGCGTGATCTCAATCCATCAGCATCTGTGAAGGACCTCGCTAACGAATAGTCAAATACTAATATTTCAGCTTAAAGCATCGGGCGAGCTACACACTACTTAATCCCGCCGTTTCTTTCTTTTTCTTTTTTTCTCTCCTCCCCGCCTAATCATCTCCCGCTAGCCTTTACGGCAGCAATATCACCATGGCTGATCAGGACGTTGATTTGGATTCTATCATTGATAGACTGTTGGAAGTGAGGGGAAGTCGGCCAGGAAAACAGGTGCAGTTGCTGGAATCGGAGATTCGTCATCTGTGCACCAAGGCACGAGAAATCTTCATTTCACAGCCTATCCTACTCGAACTCGAAGCACCTATCAAGGTATGTTTTTTCCTTCCTTTTTTCGGAATTCTCTAGCATCGACTGACGACTTCAGATTTGCGGCGATATTCACGGTCAGTATTACGATCTTCTACGTCTGTTCGAATACGGCGGCTTCCCTCCTGAGGCGAACTATCTCTTCCTGGGAGATTACGTGGACCGCGGCAAGCAATCGCTCGAGACCATCTGCCTGTTACTGGCGTACAAGATCAAGTACCCAGAAAACTTCTTTATCCTCCGCGGCAACCACGAGTGTGCATCAATTAACAGAATTTACGGGTTCTACGATGAATGCAAGCGTCGATACAACATCAAGCTATGGAAAACCTTCACGGACTGCTTCAACTGCTTGCCTATTGCTGCCATAATTGACGAGAAGATTTTCACGATGCACGGAGGCTTGAGTCCTGATCTCAATTCGATGGAGCAGATTCGTCGTGTGATGCGTCCAACTGATGTAAGTTTTACCAGTTGTTGTTTATGTTTGATAGGAAGAAAAAACAGAGGGATCGAGGGACATCGAGCTTGTAGCTCCAATCTAACCCGCTGACTTGAATAGATCCCCGATTGCGGTTTGCTCTGCGATCTGCTTTGGTCTGATCCCGACAAGGACATCACCGGCTGGAGCGAGAACGATCGAGGCGTTTCGTTTACATTTGGGCCGGACGTGGTGTCGCGATTCTTGCAAAAACACGACATGGACCTTATCTGCCGAGCCCACCAAGTCGTCGAGGACGGATACGAGTTTTTCTCGAAGCGACAATTAGTGACACTGTTCAGTGCGCCGAATTATTGCGGAGAGTTTGACAATGCGGGGGCAATGATGAGTGTGGATGAGAGCTTGCTATGTTCATTCCAGGTTTGTCTATCTACGAGGTTTTGGGAAGTTGACATAGATCATGGCTAACGTTGATATGACAGATTCTGAAACCAGCCGAAAAGAAACAAAAGTACGTTCACGGGGGTATAAGCACTGGCAGACCCATCACTCCTCCGCGAAAGCAGAAAAAGAAGTAAAGAAAAAATACGAGCTTTTCCATGTGCAGCAGGTTCGGACGGAAATAGAGCAGCAGTTTGAATGATTCGATTCGACAATATTCAATTCCAACATTCAGTTATTGATTCTCATCTTGATTCTTCTGTCGACTGGTCCAACGACTACTCGCCTCAATTCAACGACATCAGCAATTTCCTTCAGTTTCGACCTAACCCTTCCTCCTCACCTTCAATCCACGTCGCCGATCGATATCGTCTTAGCCAACTAGACTAGCCATTCGCCGATTCTCCCACCTATTAATTAATTGTCCCGTTGTACTACTATCCCCGTTTCTTTTAGTCTGGTCTTGTCTTGTCTTGTCGATCGATGACTGGGGTTTTTTTTCCTTGCTTCGTTTGCATGCAAATAAAAGTCGAATTGGGTCGAATCCATTATCACGAATGTTGATCACGAACGAACGAACGAATTATGGACATTGAAATATTGAATATTGAACAGTGGATATTGACTGAGTCGTGAATCTCATGCTGTGTCTTTGCAGGTGCGGTATGGTATGGTATGGTATGGTATGGCTAGGTAGGGTAGGCCAGGATATGATAGGAACGAGGAAGAGTTGTGTTTTTCTTTCTTTCCTTTTTTCTTCCTCTCTTCATTTCAAACTTGATTGTCGATGTGTCCATTTTTCTTATGCTTAGCATTTTCTTTCCTTCTCTTTTCTCTTCTCGTCTTGTTTTTGTCGTGTGTATGTATTTATGTATGTATTGTCATGCAATGCGATGCCATGCCATGATAAATCGACCGTTCAATTCAATTCGTCGGCCATTGGTTGATCGACAAATCAAGTAATCTAATAATCTTATTGGCGTAGATAGATACATGTACACATGATTGATATAGTCAGCTATCTTAGGAGGATAAGCAAAAAATGAATCTAACATTATAGACTAGTTAATTGTTTAATTGTGAATTAATTGTGTTGGGTTGATTTAATACACTCGTGTTGATATCTTGTCTTTCTTCGTTCGTTCGTTCTTTCTCAGTTCTGGGTTTGAAACAGTAGCTGATTGAATGGGTGGATGGTATCGTTGTACGGATCGTTTGTCTTGGTTGGATTCGAGGTCGCGGAGTTAGTTGCTTGAAGTGAAAACACAGCTCAAACGTATTGAGAGAGCCATCTGATACCCTCTCCGTATCCTAGAATCATCATTAGCACATAACCAAACCAGGCATCATATGGAGAAAGAGGGGAATGGGGCTATACCCTGTCTCATAACAACACTGCACATAAAAACCTCAATAGGCCGAATGCCCTCCAACGGCACCTTGCCCTTACCCGTCGTCTGCCACAGACCCATGTGGTGGCGCAACTCGTCTTCGCTGACAGCGTCTGGGTGGTCGATCTTGTTGCCCAGGATCAAGAAGGGGACCTTGGAGAGCTCTTCCATGGCGAGCAGGGCGTCAAGCTCGGCTTTGGATTCCGGGAAACGTTCGTGGTCTTTGGCGTCGACGAGGAAGACGATGCCGCTGACTTCGGGGAAGTAGTCTTTCCACAGGCGGCGGGCTGTTCATCGGCAGATCGTTAGATAAAAAAATAAAAGAAAGAGTAGGCGGAAGGGGGATGTACCCTGCTGGTGACCACCCAAATCAAAGGTGGTGAATCGGTTGTTTCCAATGGCCAGTTCCTCCGACGCTGTTTGTTTGTTTGTGTTAGTTATCCATCCATCATTATTTCTCGCAAAGGTGGCACGAACTCGGGTGAGCAGTAGGCTGCAGAATGGCGACTCGGTCGTTCTATCCATATTATTAGCATCAAGACTACATCAAATGTGTGTGTCGACGGAGATTGGGAAGAGAGACAAAGAACCAACCTTCAACATGTGCAACAAAGTGGTCTTGCCGGCATTATCGAGTCCGAGGAACAACAGTTTGGCGTGTTTGTTAAGGAGACCCAGCGATGCCAGGACATCGTAGACTGGTTGTCTCGTTAGTTTTTCTTCTTCTTTTTTTATGATCTCCTGCGAAGAGCCCTGCGTAAAGGGAGAGGAGATGGGTGGACGTCGATCGGACCGAGTCCATCCCTCAGAAGCAATAATACGTACACCAGTTAATAATCCACATGGTCGCAAACTTTTCGATTCACAGACAAACGTAAATATTGATCTATCGTATCGTGCGTGAGGCGACGTGACTGTCTTCGTGCTGGGCGATAAGAAAAAGGAAAGGTGGTGAGGTGTCGGTCGTTCATTTGGCAGAATCTTAGTCAGATTAGCTTGTCAGATGTGTTGGTGCCTGCAAATTCAGGCTGCCAATTACGTTCCTTCGGTAACTAGCCGGATGAATGCGCCGTTTGTCGCATGGCTTGCCACGTTGAATCGTGGCGAATTCTACATTTATACTGTATGTTTATACTGTAAGTGCAGAGTTTTATTCATGAAATAAATTGCTCAAGTCGTGAGTGATGCCATCCTATGCTGTGTATGCTATGTATGCAAGAAAAAAACAAATGCAAAGGCAATGGAAAATGGGAAATGGGAAATGAAAATGGAAAATGAAAATGTGTATGTCAATATGTTCGTGCCAAGTATGTACATCGTAAGCAGAAGATAATGTAATAAAAAATATATATCAAAGAAGAAATCCAGTCTAAACAGACAGCATCAATTGGGTATCTTTGCCAACACCATATGCTTTAAACCGCTCAGCCACTTCTAGACCGAGCTCTTTCATACGCTCTGCGCCCTTTCCACGCGCTGCGCGACGCTCCGACTGCTCCTTGGCTGCAGCCTTGCGACAGTGCTGCCGCCAGAACTTCTCCTTGCGTTTCTGTCGTTTGCGCTCTAGCCCTTGAATGATGTCAATAGGCCCGCGCGTGTGTGGTTCCCGACTGCGGGACACTGCTCCTTCAATCGAGTTCACTGAATGCGACTCGTGGTGAGCAGCAGAATGCCTCGACCCTTCGAGGCCCATGAAAAATGGGTTGGGAGTACGAGGCAGAGACTTGGTCCGACTGTAGTATGGACGCTGTACGGGACCCGTGATGTTGACTCGCACAGGGATAGCAATCGACGGCAGGCCCGCAGCCAGTGCTTGCCGAGCTTTGGGAGGCGCTGGCGACTTGGCCCGCTTGGGTGAGACCTGCCCGTGTGCCCGCGGCGGAGGAGAATGGAGGCGTCGAGGAGAAGTACGAGCATTTTTCTTGGTAGTTCCTTTCGACCTGCCACGAAGAAGATCATCTTCTATCCGAGCAGCATTTGCTAATTTCTGGTGCTCTTCCTCGTCTTCCTCGTCCTCTTCTTCTATGTCGTCCTCGTTGTCTTCAGGGTCTGTAGTGGGGAAGCTAGGGTCAATGTCCTGAGGAACTGGGACGTGCTTCTTGCGACGTCGTTCTTCGATGCATGATATGTAAGCCACTTCCAGCGGACGATCCTCATCAAGAGTTCCGCACACGAAATCAGTGCTATCTGGCAAGTCTGGTGTAGGAGCTCTGGGGATATTGATTGCGCGGCGAATTTTGCCTTTTGGTCCAGCAGGCGATAACCGAGACAGGCTATCGTCGCGCTTGAGGGAATCGATAGATGTGTTTGAATTGCGACGTTCAGCTGCCAAGCGCACGAGGTCCAGGTTGTCGGTACTTGTCGCCGCAGTAGTTGTGGACGGTGCCCAGAATTCGTATTCAGAGTTGCCGTCATCCTCATCATCTGAATCGGCGAAACCAGCCTCGTTATCTGATTCGTTGCCGTCGTCAGAGGATTCATCATTTACTGTTTCAGCATCTTCGTCATCATTAATGTCCTCCTCTTGTTCATCATCGTCGTCATCTTCTATATCTTCCTCCTCCTCCTCTTCAGCGATAGCTTCCGCTTCCGCCTCTTCTCCTAGTTTTCGGATAGCCATCTCTTTCTTCATGCAGTCTGCCAATGTTATCTTCTGTTGATACTCGGTTGCCTGAGCCACCCACCCGTCGACTTCATCAAGAGAACTGGCAAATTCGTGGAACCGGGTCTCTTCGGAGGGCTGAAAATCACCAAGACCAGTCATGTGAATGCTGCCAGGCTTCTTGTTCGCTGGGGCAGCGGGTTTTGGCTCTGCAACGACGGCAGTCTTAGCTGAGTCCGGGGACGGACGGCGGGAGGAGGGTGCAGGAGATCGATTAGGACGCGATGTGTTGTATGATTGAGTTCTTTTAGTAGCGGGTCTGGCCTCACTTTGGCGTGTAGGACAAGCAAAAGTCAGCGTCGTCCTGCGCTGTAGCGGCTTAGCTGGTTCAACATTAATCTTCTTCTTCTCGGGTTCCGTCGTCCGTTGTGGTTGCCGGGCACATGCAAAGCTGATACAACGTTTGCGACCCAGATCTGCCTCCACTTTCGATTCGTTGGGATCTGAAGGTGGCGAGGCTGGTTCCACAGCAGGAGCTAGTCGAATTGTCGACGGGTGTGGAGGACTGGAGGTGTTGGAGTAAGCAGGGCTGGTAAGGTCGCCATCGCTAGTCAGTTCAGCGGTGGAATGACCGCTTGCGTTGCTGGTCGGGTACGATGCCTTGCGCGCACGATCTGCCGGAGCAAGATCGGGGCTCCTCAGGAGAGCGCGGGTGAGCAGAGATTCTTTCTTCTCGGCCATGATGGGGGGCGATTTGATGTAAGGCTGGTCGTGGTTATGACGATTATGTAGACGATGCTGATCCGGTGGTTCGTCGCCTTCGTCCACCACCTCTATATCTTGGTCCGCGGAGAGCGAGGGCTGATCTGAGGAGAAGACCATCTTCAGGAATGTCTGTAGCTTGGGTACTTGGTGTTCGCGATGGTGATGGTGATGTTGGTGGTGAGCCATGTCTTATAAAGTCGTACGGCGCGAGAGAAACGGGTGAAGTGGAGAGCAGCGAGTGCAGGCGAGTAATAGAGTGACAAGTGTGTGTCGTTTCAGACGACGCCTGGATTATCAAAAACGGTGTCCCAAGCAGGACGCAAATTGTCAGAGTAATGCGGGCGACATATTGGCGAGGTTGTAGAGATTGAGTGGAGGGGAGTTCAATTAGAGGGACAAGTCGAGAGTGAAGTAAGTGGTTGAACTTTGTAGGAAGTGCGAGCAGCGCAGTGCAGGCAGCGAGCAGGCAGAACAGACAGAGAAAGAGGAGAATAGCAAGAGAGAAAGAGAGCAAAGCAGAGCACACAGAAGAGTGGGTAGTTGTTAGTCAGGGAAGAAAAGAAGACGGGCTCGCTGTTGGGGCAAGGCAACGCAGGTGAAGTCGTACTGGCCGGTACGGTATTAGTGATCGCCACCTGCCTGTCTCGTGGTGCAAACTTCTGCAGGCAGCCCCATGTGGCTAGCGCGTGTATTATTACAGTTGCTATACCGTGTACTGAGTGTACCCGCTTTCTGCTGTATGCGGCTTTTTTCTCGTTTGCCAGCCGTTGCCGCTGTCCACTTTTCTACAATTCATTATTCACTTGATCGCTCTACATATGATATGCTGTACCAAGCATCGTCTGCATTCTGCCCGCATCTGCCTGCATCTGCCTGCATCTGCCTACGTCCTCCTACGTCCTGCCTGCATTTCGCGGGCTCTATTCTATTCCGTACACCGGGCAGGCAGAAGACAGCATCCTGTCAGTCACGTGACTTTACCGACTACTACTAAGAAGGCTTCCCGGACGAGGGCAATCCGGGCGGCGTAATTTACTAATTACGCGCCCCGTATTGGCCATTTACAGTGCCACAGCTTGCTTACAACAGGCAATGCAGTGTCACCAGCTTTGTCAGAAACAATATAATCACGAATGGGGCTGAAGAAGACAAAAAAAGAAATTCGAATGATTGTCGGTGGAGAGCCCGACTCAGTCAATCATCGCGACGCCGACGTTATCCTTATCCTCGCCACGCCGGATGCAGCAATGCCACGCTGATACACTCAAATCGTACACTCACAACGACGTGCTGTTTATCCATCACCAAACATGACATCATGAGGCACGCGATGTGCAAGTGAGATGGTTTCAATTCAGCTACACTGTCCTGTCATATAGAGTGCACGGTTGCGACGGTAAGCGCGAGGGCCGAGCAACGTAGTTTCAGGTTGAACTAACTTTACGTACTTTCATCTGTCGTGAGATGACTTTCTGTTGGACTGTTAGTAACTTAGCACTAGTAAGCCGACCAACTATAGACTACGCGTACTGTAGTGTAGTAGTAGTGTGCTAAGTGTAGCAGTGTAGACGGCAGAAGAGCGGTGAAGTATACCGAGGTCTTGTGCCCTGAGACAAGACAACATGACTACTTGCCCGATATTCTTCACCGAGACACACACAGTCACAACAGATGTCTATGGATAAACAAAGACACTGAGCTGACTGACTGACTGTTCCTGCGTAGCACAATGGCATGCTTGACTCGAAAGTGCACTTACTCCGTAGTTAGTTGACTTGGCGTACTGACAACACATCGCACTGACCATAACACGGCCAAGCAGTCGCACTAAACAAAATAGCAGGGACGTAGCATCCAAGTCTAACGACATACGTAAAGTGACTAACTCGGTATTGCTAAAAGTAAATGCTAAGCAAGCAACGGCGCCGACTTAGCAGCGATCGATGATGTTGTGCATCGGACGGGCCAATAACAGCCTCCTGTCTCTAAGACTAAATCTCCGTGTTTGATTGAGAAGCGGGGGAGCAGAGAGACTCCGAGGAAGAGAGTGCGTACGTAGTTTTGATCATGGCCATAGTCATCATGATCATGACTGGTATTTAGTCGCAGTGTCCTTGTTGAACAGCGGTTACTGCTCCGAAGTAAATTAGAAGTGGACTGACCCAGCAAAACGCTGTCCCTACTCCACCACTGTCCCTGAAATTGAGCGCTGACCCAAGGAACACGGCGAAGAAATTTTTTTCAATACGAATTAAGCATTCGCATGGTACACACTAGTATAGCTTATTGTTTGTATTTTCAATGTCTACAGATGCAAACATGAATATATTCGGAATAATAACCGAGAGCACACGGTCCCGGGCCGGCAACGGTGGAATCCGCAATGCAGTTGAACATTCAATGCATACTACAGTTGTATGTATATACTCAGCACTTGGCACTCTTAAGAAAGATATAATATTTACTATTTAGTAGACCATGCACAGACCACGCGATCATGGATATCCCCCTTGGGCGACGTGCATGGGAAGTTGGCCTGGCGTGGAAATTCGCTAGTCCCAGCGCACACTCGCTAGCCATTCGGTCGAGAGGGGTGACTGTTGGACTGTTAGACAGACAGGTGAGGGATTTTTGTTTTCCAGTGTTTACTTATGTAGCTAGCTAGCTACACCCAGAGCTCGCTACAGAATTCAACAGGGTTTACTGTTTTAGGCAGGTCCACGCTGAGGCGTGCATACATATACTGTACATACATTTATTTGCATGCACATACATCTGCAGTGCGTGGGTGAGATGGAAATGATGGAAATGCAGGTAGACTGCTATAGTGATTGGTCAGTTCATCGTCGAGTCGTATGCAGACGTGTACGAATTAGGTAATATCGAGTATACCAACAGCGATTATTCGTCTGCTCTGGAGTATACGGTCATACCTCGGCGGTTAACCAAGTCTGTATACATTGTATAGTGTAACTGTACAGCCGATCACGTTACCTTGCACAGCGTCTGTGCCATTCCCAGCACGCTGGATGCGATGGATGACGATGTAGCAACACACGTTAGGGCTGAGGGCACGGGCACGGGGCACGGGGCACGGGGCACGAAGGAATGGCTCTTTTTTTTCTTCAGGAAACTTTTTTTTTTCTGCAGCGCTTAAACGGGCATGATAGAAAGTATCCGATAGAGAGCTCGGCGCATTCCGACGGAGACATTTCAACGTCGATGCGGGTATAATTATTATGGGTGATAATGCTTGCCCGAATCGGCTTATATTGTACGATGACATGGTGAGTGAACTAGGTTGGCATAGATCATTCTCGCGTTGACCTCATAGTTATATCTGCTGTGTTTATAGGTTATAATACTATATGTTTATAACAGTCAATCGATTATCCTCGGCTTGATTCCTAGCATATTATATGATTGAATGCAGAGGTATCCCGTTGATATGCGTGGGGTTGTAGAACAGCTATCAATATAGCTGGGTAAGGACCCTTTGATGTCACATCATAAACAAAATCTCTCTTAGCCTATAGGAAACATCAATCACTCTTGCATTACTCTTATGAATATTTACTCTTAGTCAATACATGCTTGATTACAGCGTACAAACAAAGGTCATTGTTATTCACCTAAACAGCCACTTATACTATCCTAGTATAGTTCTAGGGTAGTTGCCAGAATACTCAGATGAGTCATGATTAATTTAAGACAGGCTACTGGCTCTGCTTACTTGACTGGTCCAAGCCCTACCCGGAATCTGGGAATAGCCTCAGGCTGCTATCGGCACCCTTTTGGGAAAGGCGTCTCGCAGTTTGATTGGCTGTCCCCTGACAATGAACATGATTTCTGGCAAGTTCCGGACAAAGGCTTGAACAGCCAGGACTCAGGTCCATGTCTATAAGACACCAGCTGAAGTACACGCTTATTAGTTGGAGACGCAGGCTACGCTATCTGTCTCTGCTCGAATTCTTCAAATCCACTATCAAGTTGGAAGAAATGCCACTGAGAAAGCTCTCTTTGAAACACCTGTGTTCGATCTCAAGTTTGGTAATCCCTAGGAGGTCATACCAGGCATATGGCAACGCCAGTGAGTGTCATAACCCAGAATCGTCACGAATAACCTCTAACGGATATGACTCCAATAGTACCTATCCAAGTTTCAGAGGAAATATACGACTATGGACAAGCAGATTCCGTGGTAATCGACCAAGCAGAGCAGAAGGTTCGAACAGAACGCTTGTATTTGACACTACCACCAGAGCCTAGGATGGTTGGCAATAGAAGATTGTCTACTGGAGATTCCCCCACGATCAATTGACCTGGCCCAGCCCGGCCCCGAGATGAACGGGACCATCTATATTTGTTTCAATATTTTATGAAGTGGATAGACTAGTAAACAGTTGTCATTGAAGGTAGTATTCATAGTATTCACAAATGATAATGAAATGATAGTGCTGGAAACATCTCCTTTATAGTACACGCCCAAATATAACGATAGTCCCATCCCAAACGCCCATCCAATATATGTATGTACAGAAAAAGTATCAAAAAGTACACCAATAAGAAAAGGATGTCATATGTAGCAAGCATTACATAGCATTGTATCGAGGAAAAACAAAGAAGAAGGAAATGTACTCCGGTCTCCGGAAAATGGGAAGAAGATAGTAAGAAGAATAAAAGCAAGCGATGAAAGTAAAGATTACATGCTTGTGATTCGTTGAGGTTTGTTGTTCAGCTGTGGTCGGTGTTTGATAACCGTTTCAAGCTCCCGGAGCATATTCGTGCTGGCGTCTGTTCTCTCGCGAGCGGCCGCCTGTCGAGCTCTGTCCTCTTTGACCCGCGCAATCCGCTCTTCGCGTGTGAGAGACTGTCGTTTGCGCGACGACGAAGAAGGCATGACGATTGCCTCGAAGATTTCCTCCGCCTCGGCATCCGCCACGAAGCTGGTTTCTCCGTTCAAAGCCATCAATGCCGCAGACGGACTTCCGTCGACTGCCGTAACGCCACCGAGACTGCTCGTCGGTGATAGCGGTAATTTCATGTCATTTGATGACGATGCCCGCGAAGGAGACCGGCCGAATGCCAACGCTGAGGTCGGAGAGGACTGTTCAAGAGAGTTGAGGAGTGCCGTCTTACCCGCTTCCCATTCCTGCAGGAGACCGCGTATATCCGCGCCAATCGATTCGTACTGTGCCATCAATGACGCACTAATGTCCGGCTCACTTGCGTCCTGCGTCAAGCTCTCGTCCGATTCTTCTCGCATCACATGCATTTTGGCGAGTAGCGCCCGGATACCCTGTGACAGGGAGTTCAAGCGCCTAGCTTGAGCCCGAAGGGTATCGCGACCGGTCGATACCGACGGCGAAGGCGATGGTGGTGGAGCAACAGCAGTCCCTGCCATAGAGTCAGCAAAACTGAATTATTGATTAGAAGCATGATCATCACTTACGGTCTTTTTCATTCAGAATATTCGCCATTTTGTTGGCTGCTTCATCCGTCACTGCTGCTAGCTCTCGCATTTCTTCAACCGCAGAAGTCCACGCGGGAATATCGCTGCCGCGTCCGTCTGCCTTTATTGCCAGCAAGCAACATAGAATGCTCTTCCTCACAGTATACAATCGGCTGAATAGAATTCGCAGGCATTTCAGCGAATATTGATCTTCTATCGCAGGCTCCAAAAAGGCGGAACGGGCTTCGGCGAGCTCCTCCATGGATATTTCGTAAATGTCATAATACTTTTCTAAATTAGAAGCGTCTGTAAGGAGCCCGATCGTGTGTTGTGCTTGAATGTATCGGTCAAGCACGGCAAGTAAGCTCTCCGAGACAGCACGGCGCAGTCTCATGCATCGCCGGACCTGGGTTGTTTCTTCTAACCGACTGATTGGGGGTAGGGGCGTGCTTCTGTATGGAATATCAATTATCAGACTCGATTTGAATGTGTTAGAGCGAACACAACGAGAAAATGCTTACATTCTATACCCTCGTGACACAAGCTCCACCTCCTGTATGAAGAGAACCGACGCCGAAACTACCGAGTCAAGTCTTTGAGCGCTGTCGATGAAGCTGGATGCCCCTTGTACTGCTTGATGCCTCACAAACTTCAGCCATTGCCGTCTCGCAAAGGCATAGAATACAGCTCCGACCAGTGGCAACACGACCAACAATACTACTATTTTGCGCGGATTTAAACCTGCCCCTGTTCGTGGCCGACTCCAGTGAATTAATCCAACAATCGAAAATGATGTCGCTGCGGTAACGATGGCTCCGGTAAGGCCAACTGTCGTCGAGAAGGATATCGCCTCATAACCAGGCACATTCAATGGCGCGGCGTCCTTCGCTGCAGTGGTATGAGATGCAGCATTGTACTCGTCCAGCAGTTGGGATGCAACAATCACGTAGCCGAATTGCTCTAGAAACCTCTCGTTGTCTCGCTGTGCGATGCGAGAACTGACTGCTGCCTGAATTCAAACAAGATCAGAATGGGCCCTCTGCAAATAAACACCTTTGCACGAAGAGGGGTATGACATACAGAGCATGTGCGATGAAGCCGGTCAAGAACTCCGGTTCCTGTCTCCTGAAGCGAACTCCCTTCGGTCGAACTAACAAATGTGTCTCGGATGCGGTTTTGTAACGACGGTACTCCTTTCGGTGCGAAGTTCTGTGCATGATTTCCATTCGTACTGATTTCCTGCGGCATCCAGTCTTGGTCACGTTCGCCTTCGCCTATACATTTTGAATTCATCAAAGCTTGGTTAGCTAGCTGTCTTCTTATTCCGCTGGGTCCACCGGGGGCGTAGTGTACCTTCAAGATAATCTGCCAACGGCGAGTCCTCGTAGACCAGGGATTCCATGGTCCGTGGACATCGACCGATTTAATGTTGTCGATACCATGAACAAGTAAGTAGTATTGCTGGCAGCGAGATATTTCGAACGAATCGGATGCTGGGAGCGGTCGCAAGAGAGTACGTTCGAAAGAGCAAAGACAGGAGGCCTAGAAAGGAAGATAGATCATCGCCCAGTGCCCACCCTTTCTTCTGATATGCGCCGGTCTCCGTTTGAACAGAACACGCAGTGGTGAGTGGCAGGACTAGCCATCAATAGTCGGGTTAGTTAAGGAGTAATCTGGGGGGGCTATCTGGAAACGGACTAGTAATCGACGTTTAGGCGCAACGGCGCGGCCAGTCGTGTCTTCTGGAACGGCGAGACTTGAAACACCAATGCCAGAGGTCCGGTAGAATAAGCGACATCCAGTGGTCCTAAATACTCGGGATGTTTTTGTTCTTTGTTCTTCCTGTTGTTTTGGTGCAAGGAGAAGGCGAGAGTTTCTTTGAATTACATCATTTACATCATGATCTCGTGACGGTACGGTATGATACGGCTCTAGCCACGTGCGCAGATCTCGGCGAGCCTCTGTGCCTGCATTTTTTTTTTTTAATTTATCCCTGTAATGAATGTAATGACCACCTCGTTGTGGCTGAGCCTCTCCTTTCCTCCTGCTCAACACTTTGACAGTACAGTATCTCCTATCTAGTCGCGGGCCCCTTGCCTGGCACTTGTCCGAGCCGAGTTTGTCTTTTATTGCCAATTTACCGTGGTCAATGAATGGCCGCACCCTTGCGTTCAATGCGTTGCCCCAAATGACGTCTAAACAGAACATCTTGTTCCATCCGGCTTCTTCAATGCAAAATTATATGCAGGGAATTGTAGGCGCGTGCGTTCGTCTCTTAGAACTTAGCAGGGGCGGAGAAATTCGGCCATGACATAATTCGAGTCGCAATGGTAGTTAAGTAGTATGTCCATAGGCACAAGACCACAAGCAGTGAAAGAGCGTTCGTTCCTCTGTACTCTGCTGAGTCTGCTCAGTAAGAACAGGGAAGGAGCCTTGGTAGAATAGGCAGGCGGCACCTGCCTGCATGAGAAGAGAGCGTTGCGGGGGCAACCGCGTCAACACGTCCCGATTGGTTAACCCGCAAACATCGCCATGCTGGTTGAAGAGCTACGACGCCTCCAAAGATATCTTACCTATCAACATACACGCCGGTAGCTTGACTTCAACACAGAAATTAAGAGTCTTGCGGCCGATGGACTGCACGACTTCACAGAATGAACGATCAACTCTACAGCCCTTGTCCTGGGTCTAGGTCCAGCTTTGGCAACACTCTAACCGACGCCTGGAACGACGACACTCTGGATAATCTTGAATACACAACCGCAATAAACTTCCCACCAGAACCACGCGTCCCCTCGCTGACGAAAGCTAAGCCTCGACGAGCGTTAAAAACAGCATCTTTTGCTATTCATGAAGACAGTCAACCGAATATTACCAGGGATTCTTCCACAACAACCAGGCAAAGCACCTTGAAGCGGAAAACACAGGATGGAGGTTCATCTATTCTTGCTCAACCAGCACAGCGCTTCCAGCGTCCACGCGTCAGTTTTGCGGAGGTATCCAACAATAATACTTCCGCGAGGGCCAAAAGAATCGTCGATAGTACCCGGAAACAAGATGTGAAAGGGCCCGATTTCCAACCCGAACACAAGCCACAAACCAACCAGAAGCCCTCGGAGACTAATGCCTTGAAGAAGGATGTTCGGCGTCGTACAGTGTACATTCCCACGGAAGACACAACTATGCCAACCGTCTTCATGAGTCTATTTAGCCCGCTTAAATCGATGGATTCAAATACGAACAGCAACCAAGCCCCGGCAGACGATACAGTACCTATTTACAGCCTAGAGGCACGTATCGCTGCAAAGAAAACGGCTCGAATGTCATCTGCGGGAAAAAAGGCGGGACGAGCACCACTACAACAGAGCAAAAAAGTCACTCAACAATCGACGATTGTCAGGAATGTTCTGGGGAAAAACGGGGGAAAAGAGAATATTCCACCAGGCTATATCTTAGATGAGAAGAAGTCTACGGGAGAAAAAGACCCGTCGTCTATAACGAAGGAACCGCGGAAAAGGGCACCCAGAGTACTGCAGAGTGCGAAAACAAATGTGTTGCAATCGAAAAAGGCTGAGAGGCCAGCTTGCAAGCCCATTGGTGACAATTCCTCGACAATATTGATGACCAGAAGTACTATAAAGGCCATGAATGCATCTCTATCGAAAAAGCCAGACGTCAAAGGAAGCAGTATAAACAGTCGTTCGGCCTTGCATTCGCGAAGTTCAAAAGAATCCATTTCCTCATCAACCCGTTCCGCTGCTCCTACTCAGCTTTCTGTTCCCAAAGTACGCCCGGTGAGCATTGATCAGCAATATCCCCGGCTCGACAACGACATTTCGAATCCAGTTATGTATGAGGATGATTGGCTCTCGCATCAAGAAGTCGTCATCACCCAGCTAGTAAATGACCTTTTTGATTCTGTAGGGGGCAAACTGCACGTTCAAGATCCGGAAGTGCTGCGGCATGAGCTTGTTCATATCTATCAGAGCGATGCCTTTCTTCTGCTCTACAAACGCCTCCAAGCTTCAATCCTATACGGTGCTTTGGCACCACCTAAGGACATCCTCCGCCGAGGAAGCCGTCTTCCTGACGATCTGGGCCTGAAAAAGTCATTCCTGAATTTCTGGACGGATACTTATGATTTATATGCTTTAAGGGGAGCCGCCGAGACAGTGATTGGACGCAAAATAACTACACAGTCAACCCGAACAAGCGGTGGTTCGTCAGATTCATCGGTTAAGCAGATCAAGGCACTCAAGCGCGCCCTGGAGGCATTTTTGGATACTTTCCTGATCCGGAATATGGATAAGGAGGAAGCCCGAGATATGCAAAGTGACGTTGCGGGAGGACCCTACCGACGAACACTCCTCCGCAGTATCATGATCATCGCTCTTCTCGACAAAGCACGCCTCAAACCGGGAAATTCACTAACACGGTGCTTGTTTACCGGTTCTTCTCCCCATAAGTCGTCTTCAGCGGCACTGCAAGCACTGGCCAACATAGTGCTACCTTCAATGGGAGATATTAACCGCCAAGTTCATCATCTAGATTGTCAACTGTCTTACCAACAACATGAGCTACAGGACTATGAATATCGGATCCATAACTTAGCCGTTGATTTGCGCGATGGCGTTATTTTAACAAGGCTCGTGGAAGTCCTACTCTATCCTAGTGCCTCGCACCTTCACGCCAAGAGACGCATTTCGACATCGACGGATGAATCAACTCTTTCAGAAGATGAGACAACGGAATACCCGCTTTCTCAAAACCTAAAATTTCCATGCGTTAGTAGAGCAGTCAAAATATTCAACGTGCAAATTGCTCTTAATGCTCTAAAGGGAGTTACGGGCATCAATGCAGTTGCAAAAGAACTTTGTGCAGAGCACATAGTCGACGGATACCGCGAAAAAACAATTGCCTTACTATGGCTGCTGGTTGGCAAATGGGGCTTGGCAGAGATGCTGGACTGGGACGATGCAAGGAACGAGATTGTGCGTCTGCAGAAGAAGCTTGCCCTCTGCCAAGACCACCAGGGCAGCAACGCGCAGAGTTTGGGAGACCTCGTCTATGAGTCGCATGAGGATCTGCTCATAAAGTGGGCTTCAGCACTCGCTCAACTCAAAGGACTACAAGTTGTCAATCTCACAGCTAGCTTCGCAGACGGCAAGATATTCGAAAGTATTATCGACGAGTACGAATACTTCCTTCTAGGTCAACAAAATGAATATCAAGATTTGAGGACCTCCACAGCCGATAATGGGTCATTGCAATCACGCCTGCAGGCTCTAGGATGCAACTCACAGTTTGGTAAGTAGACGAAAATTCCTTAGGGGAGAATGCCTCACTAATAAATCTTGTTAGCATCTCTTGTCGCAGCGTCGACTTCTACATCTCGAATATTCGATCGGGACTTTGTACTCGGAGCTTTGACTTTCTTATGCTCGCGTCTTTTGTCGTCATCAAAACGCATCCGGGCAGCCATTACTATTCAGTCAGCATGGCGACGAATAACATTTCGGCAGGACCAGTACCGCCGAAAGCTTGCAAAAGACATTGCCGAGCAATGTGCAGCTGTTGCCTGCACACGTGAACGCATTTTATGGGCGAAAACTGTGATTGTGAAGTGGTGGAGGGAGCAGAAGACAAACAAGAGCAAGCGCAAGAACAAGTCTGTTGCTCCCAAGGGCAGAAACACGACCAAACCTTCACGCCGACCACCACGCAGGCTGTTAGAGAAACAGGGAAATTATTGACAGCGGTGGTGTTTGAGAAACGAGGAACATTATGACAGCATTTGATTAACGGCGTTTTACTTTTATCGGGAAAGGAATGGAGCATTCACAGCAGCATCGGAGTTATTGATTGATTGTGTATGGCAGGTCCAGAATACTTTCACTTGTACACATACTTTTTATTTGTTAAACATACCCTCCTTTGAAGTTGCATCCGATTAGTCAGTTCAGATATGAAGTTACGAATTATGCAGTATGAACAAGCTACAGGTACACCTCCAGTATACTATATACAGAGATATACAAGATAATAAACATCTGTTCTAACGATCTGATCTGACAGCCTTATCGATAACCTGTGGAGAACCCCCGCATGCGGGCGTTCTCAACTAGGCTAATCCCGACTTCCTGACTCATGCTCTGTTCAATTGCCAAGAAGCCAGCGCACAAGTGTTGGTTTTTACAAATTGACTGTCTTACATGTGTAGGCCTCTTCAACAGATGTCTCTCTCCAGCGAACACGGCTAGCTTTCTATGCGAAGAGATCGTTGACAACAACACCATCAACATGGCATCCTCGACCACCACAGTGGAGTTAGAGCTACAGCCCGTCCAGGGAAGAGCCCCAGGCGAAAAGGGCTCTGCCATCCAATCCAGAGATGAAAGACAGCATCAGAAGACATCCAGCTCAATACAAGAACCAGACCTTGAATTTGCCTCCTCGGGACTGAATCGGCAGGCAGATGATGACCATCCGGCTGTGGTTGCGAATGCGGTTGAGAAATGGAATGATCCGGCTGTAAATGTATATCGATTATTTGCTACGTTCTGGAGTTTTGTTATAATGGGTGCCAATGATGCTGCTTATGGAGTGAGTTTGTTCTTTCCTTCTTATTCTCATTTCAAACGTATATCTAATGTTTCTTTACATAGGCGTTAATTCCATACGTAAGTAGAGAAATCTGGGCGTCATTCATTCTCTAAATTCTAATACGCCTCCAGCTCGAAACATACTACAATCTCAGCTACACAGTCGTCTCGCTCGTCTTCCTCTCGCCACTCGTCGGCTACGGCGCCGCAGCCCTTCTCAACAACACAATCCATATGAATTATGGCCAGCGCGGCGTTGCAGCCTTGAGCTCCTCGTTCCATCTCCTGGCCTACATTATAAATTCAGTCCATCCACCGTACCCGGTTCTTGTCATCTCTTTCATGTTCGCCGGCTGGGGCAATGGTCTCGCAGACTCGGCCTGGAATGCGTGGACTGGGAATCTCGCCAATGCGAATGAGCTCTTGGGTCTGTTGCATGGGTTTTATGGCTTGGGTGCTACGCTGAGTCCGCTTATTGCTACGTCGTTTATTACGAAGGCTAATTGGGAGTGGTTTACTTTTTATTATTTGATGGTATCCCTTCTCCTTCTTTCTTCCTCTTCTTTTAATAAATCTGACAATGAACAGATTGGAGGCTCCGCAATTGAAGTGGCATTTGCCACGTCCACATTCTGGACTGCAGATAAGCACGATTTCCGGAAACGCACTGCCTACAGCGCCGACCAACAAAAGGATGATCGGTTGAAGCAAGCTCTCTTTTCCAAGGTTGCTGCTCGCGTTACCTGGCTGTGTTCCGCGTTTCTCCTGGGGTATGTGGGCAGTGAAGTCGCATTAGGTGGCTGGATTGTGACCTTCATGATGCGTGTGCGTGACGGTGGTGCATTTGCCAGTGGTATGACTGCGACTGGCTTCTGGATTGGAATTACAGTCGGCCGGGTGGTGTTGGGCTTTGTCACACCGAGAATAGGGGAGAAAATCGCCATATCAGTAAGTTATCTCCTCGCTTCCCTTCTCTTTCCTTTCATATATACTAAACAGGATGGGGTGAAAGGCATATCTAACCCTAGCAATGACGTTCGAACTCATATTCTGGCTCGTCCCCCAATTCTATGTTTCTGCTGTCGCCATCGCCATCGAGGGATTCTTCCTCGGCCCCTTATTCCCCGCTGCAGTAGTCGTGGCTACAAAGCTGCTCCCGAAACATCTCCACGTATCCTCGATCGGATTTGCAGCTGCTCTAGGTGGGATTGGAGCTGCTATTTTCCCGTTTGCCGTCGGAGCTATTGCGCAGACAAAAGGTGTCAAGGTGTTGCAGCCTTTTATTTTGGCCTTGTTGATTGCTGTGTTGGCTGCGTGGCTGTTTTTGCCGCGTTTGCCGAAAAGTCGAGAGTAATAAAAAGTACCTACATGATGTACATGATGGGAGCTGCGTTTCGGTTCATGTGATTATTTCTTCTTTGTATATATCCAGCTATATTATCTCGGTAGATTGTGTGAACTGTATATACACCGCTGTATGGGTAAAATCAAATATCCGGCCAGCTAAGATCTAGATTTAGAATATTATATACATCTATCATTAACAAGAAATGAGAAGTAGGATTCATGGATCTGTTGATGATTCATGACCGAAGGGGGAGAAGGAAGAGGAGAAATGTGGCAAGCCTCCGTCAAGCTCAGGTAGTTGGGGAATTGTAGTCATGTTTGTGCCAGCCTCAAGCTGTGATTCAAGCCTTGCTAGCGGTATATTCTTTGAAGGCCAAATAGCCGTTGGTCTCAATATCGGAGATGGAGATTTAGACTGCGATTGTCGGGACATGCTGTTCACGTCACTTTCTTCTGGTTGCTGAAGTACTGGCAAGGGCGTTGGGAGGTCCCTGGAGCTTTCTTCCTGAATGGCATCAGTGCTGCTATTACTACTGTCACCTTGATGCCCTCGATGCATGTGAGTTGGTGTTGTAGATCTGCTGCTTGGTAGGCCATGTTCTAAGGTCCCAGGAAGCTCATATTGTTGGGAATCATTATGAATAGGAGCTGTAGTTGTCGCATATAGTGGTATGCGAGATGGTATCGGGGTAGTGGCAGGCTCTTCATGCAAAGGTTGACTTGTAGCCGCTGCTCTTCTTGAAGGTATCGAAGGTATCGTGTCATTTGTTGGCACTGATCGTCTCTGAACCTGAGTGAGAAGCTCAACAACACGCCTCTTGCGATCCGGGGAAATACTCGCGTCCGGCGCGAATCCAATTTTGTCTGGAGACATGCCAAAATAATCCGGAGAAAAGCTATTGTCCAAGTTCATCGCCGCTGATGGTTCAGCCCGGATCAATGCCTCCAACACGTCCGGGTGTCCATGATATGCCGCATACC
The DNA here is from genome assembly GCA_023721895.2 of Talaromyces albobiverticillius. Taxonomy (NCBI): domain Eukaryota; kingdom Fungi; phylum Ascomycota; class Eurotiomycetes; order Eurotiales; family Trichocomaceae; genus Talaromyces; species Talaromyces albobiverticillius. The sequence goes on from JAMBUR020000004.1 coordinate 2,847,003, forward strand.
GTATTGGTTGCCAACCCATTTCATCTTTACTCAACACGGAGGCCCCCCGACTCAAAAGGAGAGACACAACGGGCAAATGGCCGCTCTTTGCTGCTAAACAAAGGGGAGAATCCTCGTGTGACCGAGCACTGAAACGCAATTGCAGTGGGGAACCCAAATCTAACAGAGTCTGAACTGCAGCCACATGGCCATTTCTGGACGCGACGCATAATGCACGATCTCCTGCTGCATCTCGAGCCTCTAGGAAAGCATTTTTTGCCACCAATTCCCTGATTAAGCTTACTGAACATCCTGCTGCAGCAATGTGAATCGGTTTGTGTTGTGTCGTCTCCGTCGGGCTTTCGATGTTGGCCCCTGATGTTAGGAGTAGCCGAACAATCTCGATACTATCAGCGCTGCAGGCGTAATGCAATGGATCAAGACCGGCCGCGCATCTTGTTTCCAGTGAGCAGTTTTTCCGTACGAGGAATTCGACAACACCAAACTGTGAGTTCATAGATGCCAGGTGTAAAGCTGTTCTGCCTTGGCCGTTGGTCCATGCCAGCGAACCGCGTGATTGACTTGTTAAAAAGTTAACGATTTCAACATGTCCGCTGAAAGCGGCCCAGTGAAGAGCGGTCATCCCTCCTTCATCCAAGCACTTCAACTTTGCTTTTCTTTTGACTAACAGTTGTACAGCCAGTAGTTGCCCGGCGGCGGCTGCCCATATTAATGGCGTTCTTCGCTCACTTCCTGCGACATCAATGTTGGCTTTATTATTGAGGAGAAGTTCAATGACATCCAGGAACCCCCCTTTGCACGCATAGTGTAGGGCTGTCATCATAGATGCGTCTCGTGCATCGATATCCGCCCCATAGCTCACTAGTAAACCGGCAATTTCAACGTCACCCTGCCGTGCTGCTACATGCAATGCAGTCATTTGATTATCCGCTCGAGCATTGACTTTTGCGCGGTTCTCCAGTAGCAGTTGAGTAGTTTGTAAATGACCATTGTTGGCCGAAACCCAGAGGGCCGTTCTTCCAAGCTTTGTTTCGGCTTCGAGATCTATGGCCTCCATTAAGAGCAGCGCCACGACATCGACGTGACCCCGGGATGCGGCGAGATGAAGTGCTGTTGAGCCTGATGTATCGGTGCGGTTTAACTGGGCATTATTCTGAATCAGTAAATCGGCAATGTCTTCCTTTCCACAGTGGGCTGCGACCATGAGGGCATTCCGCCGAGTATGGAAATGACACTCTTCAATGTCATATCCGCTTCCGAGAAGTCTTTCAACATCGTATCGCACGCCTGACTGGGCAGCTTTGACGATCTCGGGAGCACTTCTGCCAGCCTGTGTAGTTAGATCAATGCTTGTAGTGAATTCGCTTTCGCGACCGCGCCGACCCCTGGTAGATCCCACAGTAGGGCTTACAACCACGTTACGAGAGGGCGATGGTGTCAAAGTTGTTCGACTGGCTGTATTTAACCTTTTCAATGCGGAAAAGAATTTCTCTCTTTTGGACCCCGCTGGCGACGATAAAGTAGAGGCGTCGTTTGTAGACACCCATCGACGGACACCGGGAGGTTGTTGAAGATGAACTTGGTTCACCCCGAAAGACACGCTTTTACTACGGTTATGCTCCGTAGGAATGGCGTCATTTGGGCCTAAGGAATGGCCTCTGTGCAAAGACCGACTTGTTACTGAATGACTCGGCGTGATGTTGCGACTGGCATATCCTTCATCGCTTGTCGAGAGCGAGGTGGTTCGAATAGACAGCCCCTGGTGCACCCCGACATTCATGCTTGTTCGAACAGGATATTGCCCAGCTAGTGGGTTTGTATATGACCGTCGTTGATAAGGCGGCGTAGCCAGCAATGCATCATCAAAATCAAATTCTGTTTCTCCGACTGATGATAGCTGTCGACTGTTGATCGAATGGGCGTCGATCTGAGAGGCAGCCGCGCTATCAATTGTACTCCGGAGGGTCACAGTGTCATCAGCCACTTGCTTGATTATGTGGCGGCTCTCTACTTTGCGTAGTAGTGCGAGCTGCTCGGTAGAAGACCGGCTGTATAAGTCAGAGAGAGGCTGTCCGTGCCTATAATACATGAGGTTGCAATTCTCACCATTGGCAAGCCTGTAGCAGCAGGTTCAGAGCGCGGACCTGACTGTGCAATCGGTCTTGTAGACTGTTCATCATTTCTTCATTCCATAGCACTCTGACACGAGCCTTGAAGTTGAGGACGGTCGACTCGGCTTGTCCATTGACTAGCTCTGTGACTTTTTCAGCGAGCACTTCCATGATGGCATGGCAGCCGTCAATTGCGACGGCAAGGCTCTCGTCATACTCCTTGTGGCTGGAATTTTCCTCTGCATTGTACTCGGCCCAGTCGTGCAATTGGGTGATGGCGGATTTGATGGTCGACAGCTCGCCTATCATGGAGCGAATGGTGATGTCTGCGTTCTGGTATTTTCCTCGCAGCGCAGACAGGCCGGCGATTGTTTGGCCAATGGCCTGCACCACCTGCACCGCTCCGGTGATAACGCCCCAGGCAGACACCGGGTCCATCGTTGTTGGTGATTGCAGCAGGCTGTGATCAATCACTGCGGACGTTTATTCATTTTTTTCCCTCTCTCTTTTACGTATCCTGGGAATTCGCCAGGGATATGTCTGTTGACCGGTTTTGCGATCGTAACGAGGCTGAGAGCGGCACGGCCATTGGGGGGGGCGCAGACCTGCATTAGCAGCTGTAAGCGCTCTTAGCTGTTGCACTCGTCGTGGCTGAGCACCGCATTGGGTGATGAACACATCTGACGCATGGGGAAGTCTGTATTAAGATATGCAGCAGCAGCCTCTAAATCGTGATTCATACTGCATCTGCAGACAGGGATGACTCGCGATGGCCAGGGTAGTGGACTACCCCGCCAGCAGATGGCGAGTATCACCATCTCAGCAGTAGCAACTGACCAACTTCACAGAGTGAAAGAGAACAGTTTTTTTTTTTTTTTTTTCTGCTTTCGTCGCAAAAACTTGACGTCAACAACATTGCTGAGTACTAAATTAGCAGAGATATCTATACCATGGCAGCCGCGCAATCTTCATCAGAGAATCCTCAGTACCATCACTTCATTCCACAATTTATCCTGCGAAATTTTGCTCATCCTTATCGTCTCCCCGAGGGGAAGGGCCGATATAACAGGCGTCCTAATGGCGGTCGCGGTCGTGGTCAAAGGAAGGTTGTTCTTCGTCCTGGTGACCCAATGCTCGACATCATAGACCTTTCCAGCGACAACCCAGAACTGGCCGAGTCCCCAATCCGCCGTACTTTTGGTTTGACGGACATGTATCGAGATTTTGCAAAAGCCTCAGACCAGAATTATCTTGAAAAGCAGCTTAGCAAGCTGGAGTCGGAGGCTGCTAGGATTATATCCAAGATACGCAAAGCTTTTGACTCTGGCGATCAGGCTGTGTGGCTTTCACGACAGGAAAGAGATGCCTTGCGAAGATTCCTTTTCATCATGAAATATCGGGGGAAGGGATTTCATAAGCGCTTTGTTGGTGACGAGACAGAAGGCTATGTGGAAGACGACAAAGATCAATTCCTGGAGTATATGCACCAGAAAGGCTTCCAAAAACCCCTTGACGTGTGGCTTCACAGTATAAAGGTAATTATGGAGTTAAAAATGGACCTCAAAGGGCAGTGGATGAAGAGCCTAGTCGACCAGATCTATCCTGATGATGCGATGGGGTTCATTCTGCATACGGAAGGAATGTACCTCGCCCTCTGCACACCTTCCGATAAGGACGGGGAGTTTCTTCTGACCGAGAACAGCTATAATGTTTTTGAAGGGCCCCAGACGTCTCTAATAGACCCAATAAATAGCAAAAATAGAGTCGAAGTGTGGACGAATTTTCACGATTTTGCTCCAGTATCTCCGAAGCTCATAATGGTCCTCCGAAGCTGTGTCCTGCCAAATCCCGAGGAAGACATGAACGAGGACATTAAAAGATGGAGGGAGAATATGTTCAAGCTTTGTGCAGAGCCACATGCCAACCCCGACGCTGTGAAATCGATACTCGCGGATCTGCCCATCAGGAAACCCCGAAATTCGTACATGTCCATAAGCCCTCAAGGAATCCAGTTATTGGAAAACGAAGATGGTTCGCGGCGTTCATCCCATCGATTTTGTTTCTCCTTTTTCAAACTGTCTACAGAGCATGTCAACAAGATCAATACGATTTTTCTAGAAAACGCGTATACTTCTCACGCCGTGGCATTCACCTCACGCTCTGCTCTCAAAGAAAACATAGAACATTATTTGACATTACCAGTCGATCAAGGTTTCAAGCTTGTTAGCCATGAAAAAAATGACCCCAGATTGTCATACTTGCTGAAACTCGAGAATATTCTGAGAAAGCTGGACTCTGATAAGGCTTTGGTTTATCAGTTTCATAACCCGAAGCCGAGTGATGACGGAATCTTTAAGACCCTGGGCAACGAAATTGCAAAATATCTTCCTGAACAACCGTCTGAATTCATGCAACTATACATGAAATTAGGTGAGCTTCCTTCACATGACTAGCGAGCATATCTGACAGCAGTCCACAGGCGGAAGCGCGGCAACAATGCCCAAAGACCTGGATCAGGCACGTAGAATGGTTAACATGAGGATCAAGATCGATGTATGGTCGCAAGGCCTCGAAGAAAGCAAGCGCGAGGACATACGTAGAAATTTGGAAGATATGTTCTGCCAACTCCCAACACGACGTCTGTGGTACTACGTCAAGCACCTTCGACTACGAATAATGAGTTTGAAGAGGCCTGGAGCCGTTCAAGGTCCAAACGATGACACTTTGGACGAGTATATGGACGGACCGGAGGATGTCATTGTCAAATGTAAGGTCTAAGGGTGCTCTCTCCTTTCTCCAATTGATCAACCTCGCTGATAACTATCTGTTAGCAAGCCACATTATTCGCCCGGAAAATCTGGGTCGTTTGATGCATTTCTCCTTTTTGCAGCACAAATTTCTCCTGAGAAACCCAGATCTTGACCTTTACGCCAATATTACCATGGATGAAGCTGGCGCAATACGACTCGGGAGGATAAAACATTTTGTTTTTGCCGGTGAGATTAGGACATCTTAACAAGCGAGTAAGGACCAAATGCTGACTGTTCAATTGTGTATATCTAGGCAATATTTGCGACTGCGGTAAGATAGCCAACCATGTACCTGATTGATTTCTCACTAACTAACCTCACAGGCCTGGGTAAACTTCAAGACAGAGCCAAATTAGTGACAGCTGCGCTTCAAAGGACCCAGAGCTATGAGAAGCAGGTTAACCCGTTCTGGACAGAAAATGAAAACATACAGATGCTTACACGAATCTATCTACGCGAAGATTTAGAGAAACTATTAGGTGATCAACTGCCGGGTGAAACAGTGCAGGAGCTGAAAGAAGTATTGTTCAACATTGTCTATCCGACTTACGCAAAGCGAGGATAACTTGGGATATCCTAGCCTGCAGCTTCAACAAAAAAACGGATTGAATAGTGTTACAATTTCCAAAGTTACGAGATTGACCAACCCGATATTGCCTTCGAATCAACGTCTCGCTCTTCAATGAGATCATTATGGGTTTCTGAAGTCATTCACCACGTCTGCATAACAGTAATAAGACTTGACGCCTTCATAGTCAGGTGGGTTAGAGAAAAGGGATTGGAGTTTTGATTTGACTGGGGCGGTATTCATGGCTGTTGCTGTGGTGTCGTACTATATCTGCTCACCACAGGTACACTGGTAATAAAAAAGGCACCCCGGAACACTGAATTGGGTAATCGACTAGATTTGCAAATTTCCCATGTCCTCTTGTGTAATCTCCCTCTATAGATACCCCTGTAGACACCCCGGTAACTACCCTGTAACTACCCACCCCCATTCTTTGTTCCTATACTTACCCCTGCGCTTACCTAATTCATACGCTTATACGCTTACTCATGTACTTGCTTATACGCTTGCTTATGCTTGCTCGTGCACTTACGTAGTCACATACTTAATTATCCACATTTTAATTTATTTATATGAAAAAAACCAATGGCCGTGCTCCCGGGGCCCCGGGAGGGTGGATGTATCCACGGGGGTCTGGCTTGATCCTATCCCATAAAAAACTGTGGCAATAATGTCCTACAACTTGGTTAGGTAAATTGGATATGTCAAATGATCCAACTTCCCATCGGACTGATTGATAATCGGAACATACCCACCTGTCTCTCGGCGCTCTTTGTACCCCTTCCCGGTGTACGGAGTAGAAAGGGGTAGAAAGAACCCAGGGCACGTCATAAAAGGCAACTTCCTTTCCTGCTGACACTTGGATCACCTTCCTAAATATATATACTGCCAACGCTTCACATAAAAAGAAAAATCGCAGATATGGGGTCAGCAACAAACGCTGCACATGTCGAACGCTTGCCACCGCCAGAGCTCCACCTCCCCTCTTCATCGAACACCGTCAAGGTGCGAATAATCGACACAACAACAGCAATTTCCTGCAAAACAGACATCTTCCTATCTCCCGTCATTGGGGGCATGGACGAAATTCATTGTAATGCATTCGCTTTTCTAGTGGAAAACCCTCGCACTGGGCAGAAGCTAGTATTCGACTTGGGCGTCAGAAAGGATTGGGAAAATCTGGCAAGGCCGATGGTGGAGGGTTTGCTTGCAATGGGCTTTCGGTTACATGTTGAAAAGGGAGTTTCAGAGATCTTGCAGGAAGAACATGTTGCATTGGAGGATATAAATGCTGTGATTTGGAGGTTAGTCTTCTGCCTGGGTTAGTCAGTCTCAACTAACATGCGAGTAAAGTCACTGGCACTTTGATCACATTGGTGATCCGTCCACATTCCCAACTACTACCCAACTGGTCGTCGGCCCAGGGACATTGGCAGCAAAGCTTCCTCCCTGGCCTGAAAACCCAGCCAGCACCATGACCGAGAGCGACATCCGCGGAAGAGATGTTCGCGAAATATCGTCGGACGAATTCACGCTGCAGATCGGCCGTTTCCGAGCATTGGATTATTTCAACGACGGCTCGTTCTATCTCCTTGACGTGCCAGGCCATGCTATCGGTCATATCTGTGGATTAGCCCGCACTACAGAGAATTCTTTCATCATGATGGGTGCCGACACCTGCCATCATGGTGGCCAGTATCGGCCGTCACCGTATGTGCCACTGCCGGAGAATATCAAGCCACACCCCCCCAGTGATAATGACGGGAAGAGCTCTAGCGGAGTGTGTCCCTGTTCGATTTTTGAGGGTCTTCATCCAAACCCAGCAGAGTATCGGACACAGCAGTTCTATACCATCGCGGTGGGGGAGGACGGAAACAGTGTTGCGTTCGACGTACAAGAGGCAAAGAACAGTATAGCAGGTCTGCAGGAATTCGATGCCGCAGATAATGTTTTTGTCGTCTGCGCACACGATGCGTCTCTGACAGGCGTCATTGATGTTTTCCCGCAGTACGCAAATGCATGGAAGGATGGCGAGTGGAAAGAAAGGGGGCGGTGGAAGTTCTTGGAGGATTGGAAGATCCCTAGTCATGAAGTATGAAAATATAGAGGAAGGAGGGTGCCATGTTAATTGTACTATGTATGTATGTAGTGTAGAATACAGAGAAAGAACAAATTCCATTCATTCGTCCAAAATGGCAAGAGCTCATTAGGGTTAGGGTTGGCTGATTCGACGCTAGCCGGAAAAGGCATCATAGCCTCCGAACGCGAAACCTTAGGAAGGCACGCGTTGATTCCCCACCAAAACGCGCCCACCGGCCCCCCTCACGTTTTTATCCTTGGGAGGCTTCACTTAATCCACACACATACACCTGCGACTCCAATCATTCTGACAGCACCCCGGCTTCATTCCTTCTTATTGACCTTGGACGAGGACACACGACATCTCTCTACCTGTATAATTCAAATAATATTCACATTCACACATCACAAGTCAGTTGCAGACCTCGGTGTCAACCCACGACAAAATAAGACCAGACAATCACTGACCTGCCTTTGCACAATAGTGTTCGAAGCACGCCTAGAACAAGCCGGCCTGCTCAAGCGGGTATGTTTCAGTCTCTGTTGGTAAATGATACATGGACTAACCTTTGCTTCACACAGGTCGTCGACGCCATCAAAGACCTGGTCCAAGACTGCAATTTCGACTGCAATGACTCTGGAATCGCCCTCCAAGCCATGGACAACTCACACGTTGCACTGGTCTCCATGATGCTGAACGCAGAAGCCTTCTCGCCGTACCGATGCGACCGCACCGTCGCGTTGGGCATCAACCTGGTGTCGCTGACCAAGGTTCTGCGCGCCGCTCAAAACGAGGATATCCTGACACTCAAGGCGGAGGATTCCCCCGATGTGGTCAATCTCATGTTTGAGAGTTCCGAGACCGATCGTCTTGCCGAGTATGACCTTAAGCTTATGGATATTGATCAAGAGCATTTGGCTATTCCGGAGACAGAGTATGCGGCCACGGTCGAAATGCCATCTGGCGAGTTTCAGCGTATTTGCCGAGATTTGAATGCGCTTTCTGAGTCTGGTATGTATTTTTTCCGTCTTTCTCTGTGCTATAATGCTTACTTTTCCCTACAGTTGTCATCGAGGCTACAAAGGAAGGCATCAAGTTCTCCTGCCAAGGCGACATTGGCAACGGTGCCGTGACCGTCCGCCAGCACACCAACCTCGATAAGCCCGATAATAACGTGACAATTTCACTCAGTGAGCCTGTCGCCTTGACGTTCTCGCTCAAGTACTTGATCAACTTCTGCAAAGCCACTGCTCTGGCTCCCCAGGTTAAGCTCTCCCTTTCTCAGGAGGTGCCCTTGCAGGTGGAATATAGTCTTGGCCCCGGTCATTTGCGTTTCTTCCTTGCTCCTAAGGTCAGTTTCTTTGCCTTTTTTCCTCTCAGTTGCGTCCAAACCGGTCTTCGAGGCTGAGCTAACATATTTCCCTTAACCAATTTAGATCGGCGACGAAGAGTAATCGATTGCTTTCTTTTGTGTTGTCGTGATGTTATTCTACGAGATTTACAAAAAGAACCAGACAAATGTTTACGGATGGGTACGGTGTTTTGTCTATGCATGCAGGGGGTTCCATTTCGTGATCCGAAAGCAGTTCACTTAAACTTTGAGCAGCCTGCTATGGTAATTGTTGCAAGCGCAATGATATGTTTGAATTTTGCGAGTCTGTTTTTCTTCTGCTTTTTTCATGAACACTTGAGTCAGTTGAGTGATTAGACGATATTATAAAATGACCTTATTTTCTTTTAAATATTAATGGTCTACATGTTCGTGGCGGATTTCTCCGACCGTTCGGTGATATTGATATTGATCTTACATCATGCAACAGTCCTTGAGACGATGGTCATCATTAGTAGCATTCTGGTAACCGACATCAAATATAATAGGCATCACTCACATCAGAAAAAAAAGGTGAAGCGTCGCCCCCAACAGAATAATCGGAATCGAATTATACCATTCCCATACTCAATCTTCTTGCGAAGACAGGAATAGAATGGCATGCTGCGTATTGCACTAAAGTGTCATATGTATATACATACACACAATCTTCGCAACGGCTCTCCCATGAGGCTGGGTTCAAGAACACCAACCCCGAAGTTTCTGATGCCAAAAGATTGCGAGCGCTACCTATCGCGCTGGACCCTCACGGGCAGCACCGACTCTTCTTCCGCGAGGGAAAAAAGAGTGGGTTGAATAAGGTTGAAGATTCCTCCGAATTTCTCATTTGCAGTGGTATTTTTCTGGAAAGAAAAAGAACAGCGTGTAAGGAAGATTAAGATCTCTCACTTCTGTTGTTTGTAGCAAAGAAACGCAGCATTGAAGGGGGCGACGCTTGGAGAGAAGAAGAAGAGAGAGAGAGAAGCGAAGGAAAGAAATGAGTCAATTGTGTGTATTTTTTTCTGCTGGCGTTGACCGCCAAGCTTCAGCCTAATAATAGATTGACAGGTGATTGGCCCGATATAGCAGACTGTCACGTGCTGCTGATGCCTGTTGCCTAAGGCATTGGCGGTGGGCCTTCTAGAAAAGGACTACGTAAGACGTCTGTCTCATCTTGACAGCGTGGCTTTTCAGTATACAGTATTTGAAGAAATAAGATGGGCATAGTTATAGCTATTTCAACACAGTCAAGAGTTGAATACTGTATTCTGCATGATAGACAATAATAGTATTGATGTCATCGGACTACAGGCTGGCGGTGGCTATGTCTGATCATTGATGGGCGACCCATGGATTAGCACGCCCTAGTAACAGCTTAGCAAGCACTAGAGTGGTGATTGACTACAGATTTAGCCTGCGATCTGCTTTCAAAGTTCAGGCCTGGAATATTTTCAGCAGGCTGCAGGCATGATGCATCCACAAACTCGCATGTCATTTGTGGCGACGTCCGAGACAGTCAGTTGACTATCGAATTTGCTCGCTGTGCAACGACTTGGCTAGCGCTTCGTGCGGCAGGCTCCTTTTAGACAGACGAACAGACCCCTGCGAGCCTGCGACCGTAGCCATGGTTTCATGCTTGTAGCTTAGTAGTACTTAGTGCTGTCAGTACCTTTCAAGCAGGATTCCAGAATGCGAGCCACGAAGTAGTGCCGCTCTCAGCCTCCAAGGCGAATTCCACCACCACCACCAGCCACTTCTTCTTTCTGTACAAAAGCGCCTTGTTTCTGTCTGGCCGCACCTGCAGTTTTCTATTCTTTTTCTATTTCCACTTCTCGGCTCGTCCCATAATCAAATATTAAGCCGTAAAGCGGTAAAACAGCACACGCACGCGGTGGGCCCGGATATAATATTGTATGGGACGCCAGGAACGGGCCCAGTCAGCCGGCGACCCAAACACAGCCAGCGCTGAGTCCAGCCTTTCCTCCCTAGCTCAGCCCAAAAACTTTTCCCCATCACCACCTTCTTTTCCATATCAACGGCCAACGCCTGTCAACGTCAACGCCATCTCCGATCGGCCTGTCGTTTGCAATGCATCGTGCTCTCTAGACAGCATCAACAACCAAAACAACAACAACGGCTGCCCCGTACTGTCTGTCACTCGTTCTTCCCAAATTGCTCGACTGCCGTCCGTCCCCTATCCACCGACCGTCCCCGCATTGTCTCAACAATCCACCTAAGGTCTACCTGTTATTTACCACACGCACTTTCTGTCAATCAACACGACCGCTTTGAATGAACCTGGAATAATTCAAGTCATTCAGCGCCAGCAAAACAAAGTCCTTTGACCGTGGCCACGTTGTAAATTGCTCACTCGCTGTTGCAGTGGGCAAAAACCGCCAAAACGGCAGATCAGCTTGACATTGATCGTTACGAACCACGCTCCGTGTCGGAGCAATTCTCCAAAATTCCTTCGACACAATCCCGCGCCTCGCTTCTTGGAGGCAACCTTGACTCGTCCTTTCGCGCCTCGACAGGTGCGTTCCCCGAACGTCAAGGATACAGGCAGGTTCATGGGCCGCCACGAGTGAGCAAGATGTATCTTCCCAATTCCAAGTGGACCTGGTGCTTTGTGGTCGTTTCCGTGGTGCAAGCAGCTGTTATTCTTGCCCTTGAATCGTAAGTTTTATCCCTCTTGCTATAGCATGGCTTGAGGCTAATGTTTTTTTTTTTAAACCAAAGATATGTGTTTGCCAATTTCCAGATGCACCTTGCCTCTTTCGCCGACACTGTCAGCCAGTCAAAGACGATTCCAACCTTCCTCTCGCTTTACATCTTTGGTTTTATCTACGAAATGATTTTGGTCTATGATGCTCTGCGCCTCAAGAACACCATTCAAATCATTGGCATCTGCATTTGCAATGTTGGGCTGCTCATTTATGGTGCCGTTCAGATAAATCAAATCGAAGATGCCGTCGCGATCTTGGAAAACGCGAAAGCATTGGATAACAACCTCTGGGGACAGACTAGACCTATCCTAATTGCGATTCCCTGTATTCTGGCTGCCACCTCGCTCATGTTGATATTTTTGACTTGGAAGCTATACGATGAATTTGCATGGACCATCTACAAACACATCAGTGCCGATTTGCGAATGAAACGCCGCTATCTGACGTACCAGGTATGCCTTGTTATGTGCTAGTTCATGGATGGTACGCTAAACTAACTTGTGGATTAGATTTACATTGCCCTTTTGAAGTTTGATTTCTTCTTCTTTTTGGGTTTCACAGTCCAGTTTGTTGTCATTGTAACTGGCAAGACAGATGTGGAGTTTGCTTTGACGCTTGCTGCCATTCCAGTCACGATTTTGATTTTGATCTTTGCTGCCTTTTTCACGCGTCGTGAGAATACACCTGGCATGTGTGTGATTATTGTAAGTTGTGATCCTCATGCTGTTCAAATTGGAAAACAATACTGACAACGACATTTTTAGGTCCTGTATTTCGGTGGACTGGCATACTTTCTTTTCAAGCTCGTACGCATGTATCAGCCGTCGAGGGAGAGCGAGTATGCTTCCGCGCGACGATCGCTGACCTTTTTCGCCGTCATCACTATCCTCCTCATTCTGGCCACCATCGCCAACGCTATATGGTGCACAGCTAATTTCCACAAGGGCCTCAAGCCACACCTTGTGAGAACACGCACAACTGGTGATGATGAGAAGGCCACCGAACTGGGTACTAGAGTGCCTGGAGAAGGAGTCCCGAACCGAATGATGATTGATTGATCGACTGATCGACTGATTGAAAGACCTACCATCTGCAGTATGGTAGATATCATGTCTAAAAAAAAGAAGAACAAAAAAACGTACATAAACCTCAATGTTTTGCAGATTTAAATGGGCAATCTGGCGACTGGCTCACCAGTTGTGACAAATATTGATGCTATGATACCATCTCGCTTATACCCTTTTTCACATGCTGCCTTCTTTTTGTTATTATTATCATTATTCTTTGTTTCTCTCGTCATGAGAAAACAAAAGGAAATATTTCTCTATCACGACAATTGGGTGTTTCATGGTGTCCTTTCTTATTAGCGGATTGATGGATGACAGGGAATTATGTTATGTTTCAATCATGTCATAAACAAGTTTTATACATTGCTGCTTAACTAGCTAGAAAGTGAATGTAAAAATTCAATCAAATCAATCCAAATACATAGGCCATGAAAAGTACGGAGTAGAACTAGATGCACCGATAATATGGATGATATAGGGGAGGCTAAGAATTGGCCAACCAGCGACAGTTCCAGGCTTAGCGTCCCCCGGGAAGCGTGACCCGTGGCCTTTTGCCAACCTCAAATTCCACCGCGACCCATTCATTGCTCAGTTGCTTCATCAATCCTCAACAAATTTGGCTGCTTTCTTTTCGTCACTCCTTTCCAGTTCCTTTTATAAGAGATTTAATACCCTTTATACTCATAATGGTAAGAACAACATCCTCTCTCTACTGCACATCTTGAGAGATGTCCAAATCAAATAGCGCCCCCGTTCCTCTGGCTGCTCGTGAGAACAGTACAACAACAGGCCACAGAGGCATCAGGTTAGCATGGAAGCTAATTGAGTTCATACATACAGGCATCACCTCGTGCTTCATCCCCTCTTGCATCAGGCACCGAGTCTGGCCCGGACAGTAAATCCGCCGCTGGAGGCGCCGCCGCCGCATCTGGATCATCCGCAAACCGTCCTTCCTCGCCCACACCCCCCGGTGGTCCTCGTACCGCTCTGCGTCGCCGTGCTGCTGCCGACCATAAGGAGTCGTTGCGTAATGTGCGACCGGCGTCTACCCGTGCTGCCGGTGCTGGTGGCTCTTCGGGCACCATGCTGAAGCTTTACACTGATGAGAGCCCCGGTCTCAGGGTTGATCCAGTTGTGGTTTTGGTTTTGAGTTTGGGCTTTATCTTCTCTGTTGTTGGATTGCATGGTACTTACCCTGAAAGACTATATGACGGAAAAAAGGAATTGGTTTGCTGACATTGTGTTTTCATAGTTATTGCCAAGATCACTCGCAACTTCTCTTCATAAAAGAACGTCGACCGCCAAGTCCTTAAAGCTCAATTCGATCGATCCTATATTATCTAGCGAATTCTTCTTGAAAGAAAGAAAAATTCCACCAAATACCTCGCATCCACCAATACCCCCTTTTTTTCTACCTTTTAAATCTTCGACCCTGGAAAACATTGCGACTCTGCAGCAGCGCAATTGTGTGTGCGTTTTTTGTTACTCGGATGGTTATATGAAGCTTACAGTCTATTTCTCTCTTTTTCTCTTTTGTCTGACAAAATTCATTTACGTCAAGTCAAGTTATTGTCATTGTCATTAGCAAGGCGGGGAACAAAAGGAGAAGTTGGAATATGTATTATATCGCATGAGATTTCCAATCAAGGGAGTTGTTTTGCTTGTTGAGCTTTTCGTGTGCTGTTTCTATTAAACATAGGTACCTTCTAATCTAGGAAGGTGCATACTGGGGACTTTAGATCCCGTGACACAATGCTTGGTCCTTCCTTCCAGACATAGCGCATCCCTCTCGCTTTCTTCGATACAACAAGTCTGTCGCACCGAGTCCTGCAAGAAAATCGACGATGCCTCTTATCTATTATTGTGTGAGACAAGGCTGGGCTTCTACTCACCTAGAGCCTTGCGGGACGGTTACACGGTGACACATTGTCCTCGGCGTTGTGCCCAACATCGAGGAGAAACGGGACTTAAAGCTGGACTATTTCTCTCAGTAAAAAGGATGAAAGAATCCAATGGCAGCACACTGCAAACAGGCCTTGGTGTCTCAGTCGGCGACATTTTATCCGCCTTCTCATTATCAATCTAGATTGATGAAAAATTGAAAAGAAGCATTGCATGAGTCCTCGGTGACTATTCCATGGGCAGGAAGAGGTCTCATATAACCAATCACTGGCAATCCCTTGAAAATAATATCCTATATGCGCACGTGACTCTTGTTTTGAGTTTATCTGACAGTTTCAAGTTTAATAGTTTATCCTCCGGCGGCTGTCAGCATAGACAAAAAGGAACGAAACCCCGGCTCTCCATGGCGCTGATAGGAAATCTGCTGCGGGATATTCTATTACATACAGACAGATACGCATCCTCACCGGGTATGGTAATCATGATACGTCAAAGCAAACCTCAATCATTCCGAGCGTTCGCCCTTATCTCTGCCTCGGGCCAATCAGCGTGCAGGTTAAAGATCACGTGACTTTATACTCTGATAAGCACGCTTTGCAGCCAATCAGACAGCCGAGATCACGACTCCGCCATGGATGATCTGCAGGCACTTTTCTTCCCCGTGTTTGCCTTTTGCTGCCCTCATGGTTAATACATGGTTGCTAATAGCTAATTTGTATTAGCTATGACTCGATCACAATGACAAACGCATTCTTATCAGCAGGGCTCTATCTGCGCTTTCAATCCAAGCCAATCCAATCCAATGAGCGTCGGAGCTCGCCGTATCTATGGTCTGACCATGGCATGGCGACAGCAACAAGACTAAGGATGCCTCTAAAATTTAATTGATGGCTGCGGTCTCGGAGGATGTCTCCGGACCAAGTGACGCTGGTTACTATGCATTTATATATGTATAGATGCATATATATAACCCTTGCATCTCCATCTCCATCTCCGTGATCTGTAGATACCAGACACACAGGACAGTTAAAATCACACATCATGGCCAACGTGATTCATTTTACTGCGCCCCTGAGCCAGGGCTTTGGCTATGGCATTGTCGTCGGCCTGGGCTTTGCTTTTGCCTTGTTAATGATCTTTATCACCTGGGCTTTGAAAAGGTATTTGACTGCTTTCTCTGGTTGCTATGAAAGGAAGAAGAAGAAAATCTCATAAAGCTTCAGGTACCAGCATGAAGTCCAGACCTCAGAAATGTTCTCCACGGCGGGCCGCACCGTCAAGTCCGGCCTGGTGGCTTCCGCCGTCGTCAGTAGTTGGACATGGGCCGCAACACTCCTCCAATCTTCGACTGTCGCCTACGAATACGGTGTTTCCGGTCCATTTTTCTATGCCTCTGGTGCCACCGTCCAGATCCTGCTCTTTGCTACTCTTGCCATTGAGTTGAAGCGCCGCGCTCCTAATGCCCATACATTCCTCGAGGTCGTCCGAGCTCGTTATGGCACCGTTGTCCACTGCGTCTTTATTGTGTTCTGTCTCATGACAAACATCCTTGTGACCGCCATGCTGCTGACTGGAGGTTCCGCTGTTCTCAACGCTCTCACTGGCATGTCTTCGCCTGCCGCCTGTTTCTTGCTTCCAATTGGTGTTGTCTTGTACACTGTGTTTGGTGGTATCAAGGCCACCTTCATTACTGACTATCTGCATACTATTGTCATCGTTGTGGTCATCTTTGTCTTTGCCTTCAATGCATATGCAGTCAGTCCAGTGCTAGGATCTCCTGCAAAGGTGTATGATATCTTGACCGCTGCTGCCAAAGCCAACCCCGTGGCCGGTAATTCTGGTGGCAGTTACCTGACCATGCATTCTCATGAAGGCGGCATCTTCTTCATTATCAACCTCATCGGTAACTTTGGAACCGTCTTTCTCGACAATGGATACTACAACAAGGCTATTGCCGCCAGTCCAGTGCATGCATTCCCTGGATACGTCATTGGCGGATTGTGCTGGTTTGCCATTCCTTGGCTCTGCGCAACTACGATGGGATTGTCGGCGCTCGCTCTTCAGGGAGATTCGGTTCTTAGCCCAACCGACGTTACTGCGGGCCTCGCTCTGCCGTTCGCTGCAGTTCAGTTGATGGGTTACGGAGGCGCCGTGGCTACTTGTCTGATGGTCTTTATGGCAGTGACTTCTGCGTTTTCCGCACAACTGATCGCCGTGTCCTCCGTGTTCACCTACGATATCTACCAGGCATACATCCAGCCGGAAGCCAAGGGCAAGAGACTTGTTTGGATTTCACACACAGCTTGCATCGTCTATGCGCTGATCATGGCGGCCTTTGCTACTGGCCTCGTCTACGCCGGCATCGGAATGGGATACTTGTACCTGCTCATGGGTGTGATAATTTCATCGGCCGTTCTCCCTGGGGCTTTGACTCTGTTGTGGAAAGGCCAGAACTGGATTGCAGCTGCTGTGTCGCCTCCATTAGGTCTAGCTGTAGCCTTGATTGCGTGGTTAGTGACGACAAAGTCGTTGTATGGGGAACTCAACGTCACTACTACTGGTGATAAGTATGTATCCTGATTCTGATTCTATTCTTTTTTTCTACTAACAATTTGATTCAGCTACCCCATGCTTGCAGGCAACGTCGCCGCTCTTCTCAGCCCTATCATCTTCATCCCGATCCTGACCTTGGTCTTTGGCCAACAAAACTACGACTACGAATCCATGCGCAACATTCGCAAAGTCGACGACTCCGAAGTCGCTGCTGCAGCACATGTCGATCTCGAACTGATTCCGGGCGAAACAGCCAACCAAGCAACAGATATGACAGAGGAAGAAACCCACAAACTGAACCGAGCAGCATTCTGGGCACGCGCACTCACCGTCACCATGACGCTGTGTCTACTCATTCTCTGGCCCATGCCCATGTATGGCGCCGGTTATGTGTTTAGCAAAAAGTTCTTCACAGGCTGGGTGGTTGTCGGTATTCTGTGGCTGTTCTGCACCGCGTTTGGCGTCGTCATTTTCCCCTTGTACGAGGGTCGCGACAGTATTGTGCATATAGTTCGGGCTATGTATTTGGATGTCACGGGAAGAAAGAAACCCATTACTGCTGGTATGCATATCAGCCAGGGCCAGGAAAGTGATACAGCTGGAGTGTCATCGCCAGATGAGGAGAAGCTGTCTGTAAAGACTTGATATTTGAGTTGTAGAGTTAGATACGATAATGTTAATGTTTTATTTCTATCTCCTATTCTAATTCTTCTATTCGTAAAGTTTGGACAGTGTTTAGCGAACTTTACCCTCTTTTCAACCCGACAATCTCCTCCACATACTCGACCACATAGGGCACCACATGCTCACTATGCCCTATCATACCGTCAGCACCAATATCAGACATATCAAAAAGGGGGAAAGGGAAGGAGACCTACGAATCGAAAAATCATGCGGAATCACAACACTCCCTTCATCCCCATCCACACTCGGATCAATCCGAGAGCGAATATCCAGATACTCATGCTTCGAATCAAACGATCTGGGGCCCTCGTCGTCGCAGTATTTGTATATGAATGCATCGCGCAGGTCGTTGCAGACCCAGTGGTCGTTTCTTCCGAAGAAGAGGCGTATGTATGTTTTCTCCTCATTATAAGAAGAGGCAACAGCTCGAAATGCAGCCTCCCAGCGGGAGAGTTTGATTTCGTCGAATTCGAATTTGGCCATGTATCTGTATGTCTATCATTAGCAGCTTCATTTAAAAGTCTAGAAGGTGTTAAAAAGTACAAGGCTTGCGCAACACCGGTCCTACTGCCGAAAAACGTTCGTGTGGTGTGCAGTGCGTCAGATGGGAATGCAGTCACGTATCTGACGACAGTATTGAACCAGCTGAGTGGAAGGTTATACACCAGTTTTGCCATGTAGGAGACTACACTGGGTAGGTGTTTCCATCTCGCTATGGTCTGGAAGATATAAAAAATAATATTAGCCAGGGTTGATATAACTCGTGTTGTAGAGGGAGGAGAAGTACAGCAAGTTTCTCCCCCCGAGGACTCTTATCCAAGTCTGGAAGAGGTGGGAAAAGGAGTATGCTTCCTATTATATCGAAATTGTCGTTGTTATTGTTGTTGCTGTTAAATATTTCTTTCATCATCTCTGCAATGACGAATGTGCCAAACGAATGGCCTACTAGAATGACCTTTTGTTTTGTTTTCGTCGATTGACCTCCTTCAGTAATATATGCTCGTAATTGGTCCAAGCTAAAATCTACCTGTTCGCTGATGCTGTATAGGTGATGTCCCTTCGGATTGGCGCCATTGCCATTGTCAACATGCTCGGCTTCAAACCCGGCAAATGAGCAGCCTGCAACATTGAATTGGATCGTAGAATCTTGGGGTTGGTCGTTTCCACTCAATTGAGCAGTGGCAGAAGAAGGAGGGACGGAATTGAGTGACTCGTATAGGAGTGACAGGAATCCAGCATAGTATTCGACCAGCCCCGGATTACCGGGGAGGAAGAAGATGTGGTATGGCGATGACGATGGAGATGGATGAATGATGAAATCTCGGGAGGCCTGGATCATTCTGTCTCTTCCTTTTGTTGGTTTTTCTATATTGTGGTAAGAAGTGCCGGTATGGTTCGAGAGAAGATGTTGACAACTCCGGAGGCAGTTATGGCCTCGGCTCTCGGCTATCGACAAGACCCCTTACTACGAAGAATCATAACACATCGCGCGTGTAGAAAAAGGAGCTATCTCTAATGTCAAAAAAAATATACCACTTTGCCAGTTCAGACACATAGTTCGTGTAAAAAGCAAAAAGAAGTGACCAGTGCCGGGCTTGATCCGGCGACCTTATCCGTGTTAAGGATACGAGATAACCAACTACTCCAACCGGCCTTTGTTGAAAGGCATCGGAAATTATGGTAGAACAGACAATCTGTTTGAGATCTTAGATGTCGCCAGCCTAGATATATTCCACATGAACAATTGGGTTATCTATCATTGAAGGCTAAATGTAGTGAACTAGGCTGTCGACTCTTTTTGGATTTGCCCATTTCGATGCATATAACATATATTCAATCCTCTTGCTTCTTTAACCCAATTACCAATGCTAATAGCAAAAAAGCAACCATCATCATGCATCATTATTAAAATAAGAAAAGCGCAATGCTTCCTTCCTAACTCCGTCCAAATCCAAGCCCGAAAGTCAAGTCATCCAGGTAGGTCGGGTCTAGTTCTGCCTACTTATACACATGTCCAGCCTCGGGGTTTCCTCCTGACGCTACAGCCGGGGGGTGTTGAGGCCCCGTTGGCGGTTGATAGCCACGTGAGTCTGGCGGAGGCGCATATGCTGGGCCCCAGGGCATTCCAGGTGGAGGCTGTGTGCCCGGATTAATATCAGGGCGTATACTAGATGCACATCTCATGTCAGATGATGGAATCAGAAGAAAAAGCGGCTAGGAACTATTGCACACCTCAAGTCTTGAGTAAACCCGCATCGGTAACAGCGTACTTCCTAATAAAGTCGTTAATATTCTGATTCGCTATCCTTGTTGTGGTTTCTGTTGTGGACCTACTTTGTATTTGTGTGTTGATAGGGGAATGACGGGCTTATGCATGGCAGCCGCAAGTCAGCCACTGCTAATGGCGTGAACGAGACGTAAGATACTCACCACGAAGCAGACCGTAAACCATGGCCTGTGCACTTAGTTAGTAAGCGAAGATTGACAAGGAATGGTGGGTGCTGGATAGTAACACGAACCATCTCGTCTGACAATGTCCGTCCCAATTTCCGCCTTCACAAAAGTAAGCATTCGTCCCATCAGTCAGTCAGTTTTGTACTACGGTTGGGCTTCATTAGAGCATACAGTTCTGACAATGTGCCCTGACTTGCTCGTATCCTTCAAGCCTGGATGAGAATTCTAGACAATCCTGGTTAGCTACCTAGACGTGTTGCAGGTATTTCCCGCTAGCAAGGATGCGGATATATAAACAGAACCCTTCAAAGGTTGGGGATGTGACTTACCCTGCATTCCAAACGTGATACAGAAAGCCATGGTTTATTATGTGGTCAATCCATCCAATGTACAATTGCGACTCGTAGGATTCAAAATCTGACAGTTCGATTGACTGGGTTGATGGTAGTTTGAAAGTTGATACATCATTCTGGTGGCAGGTGCGGCGTTGTGGCGCAGTCCACTTGGCGTGCACATGACATCCATTCGAGTATATACGTAAGCCTTGCAAATAATCGTATACAATGACAATGATATACTACACACTGCATCTTCCGTCGCAGGATTCCGAAACTCCATGTATTTATACAATCCGGCAAGCTCCGCTACGCAATACCAAATGTGAAGGCGCGGGTATCTTGGTCAAATAAGTAAACTAGCTCATACACACAACTATAAGGCCATAAGATTATAAGGCTTAAGCCGACAGGGTTCCACAATGACTATCCTAAACGCCGACGCAGCCGGGTATGAAAATTCCCTTCATCATCGTCATCATTATCGTCGCCGCCGCCCGCATGCCTTCCTTCGGGGAGTGATGTAGTAAACCGTAGATTACTAGTGAAGCATTCGTCGAGGGATATCATTGCGTTTTGAAGAGGAGGATGGCGCAGTGGCCGAGGTAGAAGTAGATGAAGTGTTTCGTCTCTGAGAAAGTCGGTCAGTTGAGGGTAACGCAGAGAATGGTCCATTCGGTGTGGAACCCACCATGAGTGACGAAGCTGCCAAAGTTGCGACCAACTATGCAGTGCCATGTAGCGCCTTTGCGTGAGTCGAACTATCGCATAAGTCGGGTTAGATTATGTCCTGTCAGACTAGGGTCAGGAGTAATGCGGACCTCTTTCTTGATGTATTGTGCGATATCCTAGTTGACGAAAAGTGTAAGCAATTAAAAGACGTCGTTCGAGGAGCTAGCTGCAAATATACCTTTTCGATGCGGTGTTTTTCCATAGCTTCCCTCGCTGGTCAAGTCAACTTTCCGCCCAGATCTTAAATAATAAACGCGCGATCTGAAGCTTCATACCAACTGCAATAGCCTCATTTTGCATATCCTCAGTCTAACTTTGTCAGTCCTATGGACCAGTCGAATATAGAGATAGGCGACATACCATATCAACAGCCTTGACCTGGTCTGCACAATCATTCGTTAGTCCATGAATGCCCATGGCGGAACTGTCGGCGTGTCACTTACAATCCAGCGGCTTATCCTGTGCCAGTGGTGTTGTTGCTGTCGGGGGTGCCTCGGTCGTCATTGTTGATTGAAGAGAGCCGTAGCTATTCTGTAAATAATATATATCGACTTGATGTAGCGGCGAGATATTGAAGGGGAGCGCAGAACAAAGAGATTGTGAACTGGAGGGGATTGTTTGTTTTATGAAGTAGATGGCAGTCCCTCTCCGAGTCAACAGTAACACTCCAGCCACGGCTAGCCCGTTTAAGAATATCGGCGCCTCGGCTCGTACCCGCTTTGTATCTCACCGCCCTTGATCGGCAGAAAAAAATATATTTCCCTGCGAAAAAAAAAAGACCTGCTTTATTTTCTTTCTTGTCGGCAAGCTTCCACTCGCAACATTCTCCCATATTGATATCATATTCGCTGGTCTTCTTCAGCGAGGTGAACAATATGGAGAATACGCGAGTTTTCGTCTCTGGGCTCCCGCCCACACTGACAAATGACGAGCTTGGGAAGCATTTCTCTACGCGCTTCCAAGTAACGGACTCTCATGTCATTCCCAACCGCCGAATCGGCTTTGTGGGATTCAAGGATGCGGACGCTGCTACGGAAGCTGCAAAGTATTTTAACAGAACATATCTTCGAATGTCCAAGATATCGGTGGAAATGGCTCGTCCAGTAAGTGTTATCTGTTTTCTGTTTCGTCCACCCGGGCTGACGCATTGCAAGGTCATATATGTATGTAACTAACCATAGAGCAGGCTGGAGATAGCAAACCCACATATAATAATAGAAAGAATTCCGAACAAGACGACACATCCTCTGCTACTAATCTGAAACGCAAGCGTGACCCAGATGCCAAGCTCCAGGAGTTTCTCAATGTGATGCAGCATTCTGCAAAGACGAGGACATGGGCAAACGATGATGACCCAATTCAACCAGTTACTAATGAACCATTAACTAATACGACCACCGAGACGCATGAAAATAATCAAGATGCACCATCTCGTCCGAATAAGAAGTCGAAAGTGAATGGAGTCACCGCCGCTTCCCATCAAACCCCAGAAACTCCAGCAACAATACATTCAAATGTCGATGAAGATCAACAACAAGAGGCAGCTGGTAAAGCCGATGAGGACGCTTCAAATGCAGAAGATGAACAGCCAAAATCTGATGCAGACTGGCTTCGATCAAAGACAAATCGTCTCTTGGGTCTTCTTGACGAGGAGGAACAAGCCGATCTACCCCATCGGCCTGCTGCGCCGAGCAGTAATAATATTCAGCCAGTAGAAGATGACGAGGAGGAGGAGGCTGAAGCGGCTCCTGCCGTGGAAGAGACCGCGGAACCGACGGATTACGATGCAGATGTTGAGCAAATTCGTATTTCTGGTCGACTATTCCTTCGTAACCTCGCCTATGGTGCTACTGATGCGGATTTGGAAAAAGTTTTTGCGCCATTCGGAAAGATTGATGAGGTGAGTTTTTTTTTTTTCTTTTTCGTTCTGCTCAGTCTTGAGCTTCCCTTGGAACAACTGCTCTCGTGATGATTATCCTGATAGGGACATCTTATATGCAAAGCATACATGATGTGAACAGGAAGAGTATTTTAGTAGATGCCTCTTGGAATCTGAAGAGCAACCCTCAATACACAACTTTGTAACCAACAAATCTGCAAACAATGGCTTACAATTTGTTAGATACACGTCGCTGTCGACAATCGCACAACGTCCAGCAAGGGCTTTGCGTACATACAGTATGTGGATCCCTCATGCGCGATAGCGGCGTACAAGGCCCTCGACGGAAAAGATTTTCAAGGTCGTCTGCTTCACATATTACCGGCTTCTGCCAAGAAGTCGTACAAAATCGATGAATACGAACTGTCGAAACTACCTTTAAAGAAGCAAAAACAGATCAAGCGAAAACAGGAAGCCTCCTCAACAACCTTTAATTGGAATTCTCTCTATATGAATGTAAGATATGCCAAGCTCAGCCATGCGTGGAATTCATGCTAACACGAATGATTTTAGACCGACGCAGTAATGTCGTCTGTAGCAGACAGGTTGGGTGTGTCAAAGGCAGACCTGCTTGATCCAACATCTTCAGATGCTGCAGTTAAGCAGGCACATGCAGAGACACATGTGATTCAGGAGACAAAAGCCTACTTCACCGCCAACGGCGTAAATATAGACTCGTTCAAACAACGAGAACGCGGTACAACAGCTATTTTAGTCAAAAACTTCTCTTACGGCGTCAAGTCGGCCGAGCTTAAAAAACTTTTTGAGCCCTTTGGGCAACTGACTCGTCTGCTCATGCCTCCCAGCGGCACCATTGCTATAGTGGAATTCGCAAGACCCGACGAGGCCCAAAAGGCATTCAAAGGGTTGGCTTACCGGAAACTGGGAGATTCTATAATGTTCCTCGAGCGTGCACCAAAAGACCTATTTGAATCGCCAGCCTCAGCACCAGTCACCGTTTCAGAGGTCCCTGGACTTCAGGCGAAATCTCAAGGCTTCTCTGCTGCAGATACTTTTGCTGCGGAAGACAATGAGTCGCAATTGCCTACGTCAACACTCTTTGTCAGAAACTTGAATTTTACTACGACCAGTGCACGTCTTTCCGAGGTCTTCCAATCTCTGGACGGGTTCTTGTCAGCCAAGGTCAAAACAAAGACCGATCCCAAACGACCAGGGGAGACGCTTAGCATGGGATTCGGATTTGTCGAATTTCGCACCAAAGAGCAGGCCCAGGCAGCGTTGGCTGTTATGGATGGCTACGGTCTGGATCAACACAAGCTTGTGGTTCAAACATCCCACAAGGGCATGGATGCAGCAGAGAGTAGACGCCAAGAAGACACAGCCAAGAAATTAGCAGCGAGAAGGACAAAGATCATCATCAAAAACTTGCCATTCCAAGCCTCCAAGCACGATGTGCGGTCCTTGTTTGGCGCTTATGGACAACTTCGCTCCGTGCGAGTACCGAAGAAATTCGACCGGTCAGCTCGTGGATTTGCATTTGCTGACTTTGTAAGCTCTCGCGAGGCAGAAAACGCCATGGATGCCCTGAAAAACACCCATCTTTTGGGGCGAAAATTGGTCCTAGAGTATGCTTCTGCAGAGGCCATCGACGCCGAAGAAGAAATTCGTAACATTGAAAAGAAGACTGGTCAGCAGTTGGATCGGCAAAAACTTCAAAGTCTCACCGGGGGAGGAAGGAAGAAATTCGTTGTAGGGGCAGCAGAGGACGAGGGTTAATAGTTTGCTTAGAGCCTGCCTGTTCATACATGGGGTTGAACTTGAATTCAGGAAGAGGAAAAACAGGTGCTCAAAATGCTGTCTGTTGGTTGTGTGTTGTATCCCTTGCGTGGCGGATCTTTACTTTTTTCACGTCGCATATGCTCTCCTTCAACACGTTCTCCCTTCATTAGGGTTGCTGCAGTATGCAATATCGCGGCCGCCCGCAGAGGACCTCGTGCTTCCCGCTCCAAGCATCCAGGACCGTCCTTGTCCACGCGCCCTTCAAGCACAATCCTGTCTTTTGTACGCGGATGCTATCCAGTGCGAACGTACCTTGATCGCGAACGCAAATCAGGACTATTTTGTACCTGATCGACCTACATTCCTGTCTGTCAAACGTTTAATTTGAGCAACATTCTTTGCAACAAGACTTCGACTCAGTGTTGGACAACTGGCATTCCTCGACCGCCATCGCCACTGAGAGCCGACACCACCATCACGGTACTCGACGCTGTTTCTTCACGTCGGACGGTGGGCACATTGGTAGAAAATCTCCGAGTGGTCCTTGACTGGGTCGTGCTCCTCGTCGGCCCCTTGCTTGGCCCAGTATCTTGAACATCATGCCCTTCTATGTGAACCCTTATCAGGGCAGTAAGGACAAAGCACCTTCTTGAGGTTCCCCTCTCGAGTTCTCCCAGATGGCCGGCCCTGAAGACACGGTCCCGCCTGACGAGTCGCGCGATCAGAGAGCGGGAATACTGTAAAGGGGAAGCATGTTATTCAGCCAGTTCTTAGGTGTAGCAGGGTCTTTGGTCCATTTTGGCCAGCCCTTTAATAGGAGAATAGAGGGAATGGTCTACTATAAACACCATCTTTTCTGCTCTGGCATTTACATTCTCTTTCCCAGTTCCCAACATTCTCTTGTAGCATTTTACGTTCTTGACCCCGATTCTTGTGACTGTTGTGTGTGTCAGAAAGACTGTGTGTGTGTGACAGGCCATTGGCATTGTGACCTTTGTGCTCTTCCTGTTTGGAATTCCAGTGCCATTCTTGCGAAGAGTTTGTCTTGGTCCACATCATGGCTGACTGGCAAGCTGAGTCCTTCGTATCGCAGGCACAGCCGTCACTCGACAGTGTTGGAGGAGGCACTCATAGAGCTCTCCAACACACTTCAGGCAATGCACAATCCTACGCGGACGGTGCCAGTGCCATGAATAGAGATGGCAGCGGCCGTGATGACCATCTTCAAGCGTTGGCTTTGAAATACCCTCCTGCCCCTGTTCCTTTCCATCACGCGGTACCCAGTACCAGTCTTCATGATAGCCATGTTCTCGCAGCGCGTTTACAGGCCAAAAAGCTTCGGCGGCTTCAATCGGCGGCTCATTCCATGCCTACGATGCGTCCAAAGCGTAGCTACCTAAAGTCTCAGAAGTATTTGGAGTACAGAGCACGACCGCGTCGCGATACTGGAAAGGATGGAGAGCCTGTTTGGTCTGATGCATTGGAAGATGCCTTTCAGCAAGGTGAGTTGAGGTCAAACATTAGTTATATCGGATTGCAGATACTAAACAGGAGACACGGCATACATAGCCTTAGAAGCAAATCCTCCTATGGGCCGCAGGAAGTGGTCTGAACGTGGCAAATCTTATGGGCGAAACGAATTGATCGCGGAATACATCTACAAGTTGACTGGGAAACGGCGTACGAGGAAGCAAGTCTCGAGTCACCTTCAAGTCCTAGACTCTTTCCTCAAGGGTGACCCGGAGTGTAAGTGGAACGATGATACTTTAACTTGCTCATAAATATCGTGCTGACTAGTCTCATAATAGGGGAAAGACTTGTCAGAGAAAAGGCAGATGCGCCGAATACTCATCCTCCGACTACAAACCCTGAATATCAACGAACATCTATCGACCATCAACTCTCGAGGAGTTTCAACGGCCAACCTCATTCTTCGTGCCCTGATTATGGCGCCGCTTCCAATACGTACAATGGGGATTTACCGACTCCTATAACGCTGGGTTCAAACATATACGACGCGAATTCTCACTTGATTCATGCTTTCAACTTCGACATGTGGGTTAGCGCGCCTCAACAGGCTAATCGAATTGATAAAGCATTGCACGTCTACACCCGTCTTCAGGGAGACCAGCATCGACCGGTAGCACTTCCTATGCCACTAGAGAACCTAGCTGGGTGGCGCTCATCTTTCCCCTATCTCGCCTCACTGGTCGACGACGTCAACTGTTCTCTAGACTGTGACATCATATTGCTAGAGGTGAACCTTCAACTGATGACCGATTTCCCACCGCCTAGATCCCGACTGGGAATCCAGCTGGATCTCGATTTTGCACATCCTACCATGGGAGACGTTTCTCTTGTCAGCCAGATGGAGGACTGGGCCTGCAGCACTCATCTATATGAAGGCAGCCAAAAGATGCAGGAGACGTATCACGATCTTCAGAAGGCATCATCTACTAAGATCAAGCCATTCTTCGAGTCGTCGTGGTGGGCAAAGCTGTTCACCGAGTTGACACAGGAGAAACAGATGGCCGAAAGTTCAGGACAGCCAGAGACTGTTCAGGCAGCCGATGATCACACTAGACAATTTTTCCGTTCTCTTTCGGCCATTCAAGAGTTAACTGCTATGCCTAACAGTCACCGCCGTATGTCGAATAATTTCAATGCTACCGGCCAAGGGGACGAACGCAAGCGAATGGCCATCCTCTTATGGAAGTTCCGCCAGACCCGACCTGGTGAAGTAGGCACCACGACTTGGAGGCGTCTCATTCCGCCGCCTGAGCGTAGCACAACGAATAGTCCCAGAGGGGCAGCAGCCGGCATTGACCTGCCCCCGTTAGCTTTGGAATCGCTGCTATCAACCAAACCCCAAGACAATGTCTACCATGGTAACTCCCAGGGTAATTTGATACATCAACATCATCAACCGGCAGCAGCCGCGGCCGCCGCGGCCAGTCTCCAGCAACAGTGGCCAGTGTACACAGACCCCCAGGATAGCGTCACCAACATGTTTAATACTCAGGGGTCATACGATTTCTTGAGTAATATCAGCAAACCGGAAGATGGAATAGTGGACAAGACATCGGTAACCTCGGTGTTGGACTCCTTCCCTGGCCTCGCACCGGAGAGCACACAACCCGGCAGCATAAACGTGTCTGCTGCAGGAGACCCTCTGTTCAACGTCCATGATCTTCCACTCACCTCGAATTCACATCTCTCGAGCTATGGCCTTGGAGAGCATAGCAACCATTACATGCCATCACAACACATTCACGACAGCAACAGTAATGTCCTGAATTCCATCTTTGGAACTACAGCTCCATCTATGCACGGCATTTCTCACACAACACACGCCCCTTCTTTGTGGGAGCCACACCAGGCAACTGCAACGTCTCTTCACCCCGATCTTGACGCCGATAATTACGGCCATCTACATTTCCCTCAGAGCAGCCATCAACATCAACACCAACACCAACAACATCAACATCACAATCACCACCACCACCAGTCTCATCATCCTCATCACCCAGCGTCTGTATCTCGGGAACACCAAAGCAACGGCTTGGAAGGGATACTTCCTGCTGATGACTTGATTGATAAACTGGTTGGCAGTGTCCCGACCGAGACTCATCTCGGCGGTACGACTACGGGCAACACACGATATCCAGAATCTAACGCCGTTGAACCCGTATAATGAACGAATACCTTTTTTCTCTTTATTTTAATGACTGGACTTTTTTCCCATTTATCTTTTCTTTTTTCTCTCTCTCACGTTTGGAGCTGGAGATCTCCCAAATGAGGTCCCCCGATGTCATTTAGTTCCCACACATACGTTCTTCTCTATAATTTCTATTACAAACAGGGACTAGCTTTATTAGCTTTCTCCAGATTAATCGAATCTGTTATTATCAAACAAAAAACTCTAACGACTTATTAAGCTTGTTATATCCCACCTTCCCAAAGCGGCAGGTCGAGGGTCGTAGTTAGGGCTAGTCTATGTAGCAGAAGTGCCAGATAAAGAGCACGTAAGCAAGCAGGATTACCTATGACTGTTATTAATTTACCCGCGTCTGTTCTTTTCCTCTCTGTCTATTTCCATTTCCATTTCTAAGAGCGAAGAGTCTTCAGAAAAGGCTGACTTTATCCGTGCAGCCTAAGCAAGCCGGGTATTTTTCATGTTTTGCAATTTAACCGGCTTGTCTCTCTCCACCGGGCACTCCACTGGACCACCAATGCAGCTGTTTTACTACGTCGCAAGTATCTGGACGTAGCCTGTCAAAGCGCCACAAAATGGAGCGAATGGCGCTTTGCCCCGCGCTTCAAACCCCTCTATTCGCATTCGTTCTAGCACATCTCTTGGATTGATGGTCAGTGGAGTCACTGGAAGAGAAAAAGACCGAGATAGATATAACCAGCCTTTCCAACTATCAACTGATTAGGTCACCGGCTCAATTCAATTCTTTTTGAGTTTGGCTCGTTCTTTTTCTATTTTATCCTGCTCTCTTCTCTGTTCTTCTTCTTTTTCTTTCCTCTCCTCTCCTCATCTTTTGTGTTGTTAACAGACCTGGTTTTACCTACCTAGAGTATAGTATCAGCAACCATGTCTTCTCCCACCGTCAAACTAAACAGTGGCTATGACATGCCCCTCGTGGGCTTTGGTCTGTGGAAGGTCAATAATGATACCTGCGCAGACCAGGTGTATGCAGCTATACAGGCTGGCTACCGTCTTTTCGACGGAGCTTGCGGTAAGTCTTAATGATCAATTGAATTGTATTGACTTTGAAGAAAAAAAAAATCTAATGCAATCAATCAATTCCAGACTACGGCAATGAGAAAGAAGTCGGTCAGGGTATTGCTCGCGCTATCAAAGACGGACTCGTCACGCGCGAAGACCTGTTTGTAGTATCCAAGCTCTGGAACACATTCCACGATGGCGACAAAGTCGAGTTCCTTGCTCGCAAGCAATTAGAGGATCTGGGACTGGATTACTTTGACCTTTTCCTCATCCACTTCCCCGTTGCACTGAAATATGTCGACCCTGCCGAACGCTACCCTCCCGGATGGACCTCCGCCGATGGCAAGGTCGAGTTCAGCAATGCCACTATCCAGGAGACATGGCAGGCCATGGAGTCGCTGGTCGACAAGAAGCTTGCGCGCAGCATCGGCATTAGCAATTTCAGCGTCCAGTTGGTTATGGACTTGTTGCGACACGCCCGCATTCGCCCGGCCACTCTCCAGATTGAGCATCACCCTTACCTCCAGCAGAAGGGCCTTATTAAATATGTGCAAGGCCAAGGCATTGTCATCACCGCATACTCGTCCTTCGGTCCTCTAAGCTTCATCGAGCTCAACATGAACTCTGCGCACAACACACCCACCTTGTTCACTCATGACGTCGTCAAGTCTGCCGCGACGAAGCATGGCAAGACACCAGCTCAGATCCTGCTCCGATGGGCGACACAGCGCGAAATTGCCGTTATCCCCAAGAGCAACGACCCTACTCGCCTTGCCCAGAACTTGGATGTCACCGGATGGAGCCTCGAGCAGTCCGACATTGATGCTATTAACGAGCTGGACATTGGTCTTCGCTTCAACGATCCTGTTAACGTATGTATTTTTCTCCTCTACAGTTTGATGTGTTCAAGTAACCAAGCTAATATGATCTCTCTATCTAGTATGGTATCGACATCCCTATTTTCGTATAGACAAGTCACGGGAGTGGAGGAATCATCTCGATAGAAAGGGCCGGCCTTATGTACAGGAAAATAGCTCATTCCTTGCTCTTATAGAAGAAATGAACGAACTATGAATAAAAGCATTTGCCTTTTGTATAAAAGCATGTAGTACGTAGTTGCGCAGGTCAAGCTGTATGATATACTTGACTCTAAAGCGACCAATCAGAGTTTGTACATGAGAGTAGTCGGCGATACGCCGAGCCGGCCTCAGGCAAAAAAAACATCCGCTTTACAACAACACCACAACCTTCAGCAAAAAGCGCCAGAAGGGAGAAAGAAGAAGAAGATACTAAAAAGATGTGATCTACTACAATGAAAACCCAACCAATTCAACAGAATAATGTTCTCCCCAACCCGCACCCTCCTACGTCCTTACACCAGCACAATACTCGGTGACGCCCTGCGCACGACACTGGCGCAACGCCAAATCGACATTCGAACAAGTCGGCCCTTACGCAAAATCGCCGAACGGAGATGTCTCCTCTCTGCCTTGCAGAGGTTTGGCGAGGTTAACACTTTTTTGCCTGTCAAGGTTGGTGCACCTGGCCTCGTTAGTTCCTAAGAAGAGGGCTAATTAACGTGAATTAAAACTATACAGGGTGACCCCGACCACAAAATATTGGCTATATACGATACACCAGAAGCAGCCAGGAAAGCGATAAACGCGTCTCCGCTTACGATTCCACTCCCTGCCCGTGCCCATGTCGCAAACGATGAAACCCAATCTGTACACTGCGACATTGCACAATGTGCAACGACAACAACAATAACAGCCGATCGCGAAGAGCCGATCCTCGAGGAGGAGGGGAATCTACGGCGGCCGCCTAAGAATTTGAGTATTAGTACATGGGACAAAATTATACGAGATCCTCGCATAGCCGATGTTACTGCTGCAGGGCTCCCCAGACGAGAGTTTGCGTACTGCCTTGTGGCGAATAGTAGTGAAACAGCAGATTTGGGAGCTGGCCAGGAGAGGAGGGAGAGGAGGGAGGATGAGGATAATGGAGATATGAGAACGACGAAGAAGAAGGAGAGGAAGATCGAATTGGCCGCAAAGGGGAGTTTGATGGCATTGATGGAGAAGTAAATCTCTCACCCTCTCTCTATCTCTCTCTTTTATTTGTGTGTATAGAGATATACCTGCTGTCTTGGTCGTCGCGAGCATCAACGCCGATTAAAATTAAAGTCATAACATTATTCCACCCATAATCACGTTTATCAAATCAATATCAATACGCAAGTCATTATTACAAGGACCGGTCCAGCGACTCCAAGCTCTATAACAGCCTTTCTCTCATCAAGATAAACGTACATAAGCTAGGACATATTATTAGCACAGTTTTGGGACAAAGGAGTGGACAACAACTTACTGGCATCAATCTGCTTAATCTGCGGCAAAGCAAGTCGAACCTTATTCCTATACAGCGCCGGGCTCTTCGTCTGCAACGGATTCCCTTCAAAATAGACCGTTTCCAGGTTCTCTTTATCTTTTAGTTCACGCTCGACTTCCTCGAAGCTCGACAATTCGTTACTGGACGCCCAGAATTCCTCTAGCTGGCTGAGA
The DNA here is from genome assembly GCA_023721895.2 of Talaromyces albobiverticillius. NCBI lineage: Eukaryota > Fungi > Ascomycota > Eurotiomycetes > Eurotiales > Trichocomaceae > Talaromyces > Talaromyces albobiverticillius. Next base: position 2,879,372 of record JAMBUR020000004.1, read on the forward strand.
TGCGCAATGTTCTCCAGTTTAGATACTTTGTTCCACGAGATATCGAGCACACGAAGCTTGTGATTGGATTTTAGCCCGGAGAGACTAGTGAGTGCGTTGTGCGAGATGTAGAGTTCTTCAAGACTGTGAAGGTCGCTGAGTCCAGTTATGCTGGTGAGACGGTTGGATTGGATGGAGAGGATTTTGAGATTGGAGAGGGCGGACAAATTCGTCATCTCTGTTATCTTGTTCTTTCCCAGCCATAATTGCTCCAGCTTCACGAGATTGTCTAGATTTTGGATTTCCTATAAGCAATAGTTTAGTCCCGCTATGTTTGCAGAGCAATGGCAAGTAGATAGAGAGTATTATTACCCTAATCCGATTGGCTCCTAATTCCAGATTCTTCAAATGGACCAGTGCCTCAAGCCCCTCTATGGTTGAGATTCTGTTCTGCACGAAATATATGTCTGTCAACTTGTTCAACTGCGAGATGTTCTTGATATGTTTGATGTTGTTGAAGCTCAGATCAAGACTGGTTAGGTTGACCAGGTCATCGAGGCCCTTGATGTGTCCGATGAGATTGTCGTATAAATCTAGTTGTGTCAAGGTAGCGCTGAGATTGGAAGGGAATTCAATACGACTGATTTGGTTTTGACGGAGGCATAATCTCTGGAAAAGCACACAGCTTAGTTAACGGAAGAGAGAGAATGAAGGCCGGCAGAGCTTGCTTACCTCGAGTTTCGTGAATCTCTCCAGTTTCAATGCTGCTATGGAGCTTATTCGAAAATGCACCAGATCTATATCCTTCAAAGCCAAATGAGCAAACAGAAGACAAAAGGCACGTCATCTCCGGCGGGATAAGAGCATACTTCGACATCAGGATCTTCGTTTTCAAGGAGATCTAACCAAGCAAAGCAAGTCAGCAGACAGGCCCAAAGTCAAGACCAAAAGGGTACATGTATATATGCGTGTATATTGTGTAAATATCACAAAGTGAGGTGGAAATACCTTCATCGGCGCCGATCTCTTCCACGGGCAGAGCGTCCTCATCGGAATAGTCAGGATCCTCCAAAGCTTCGGGATTCGCGAGCACTGCCCGTCGGTTATCGTCATCAACACGCAGTTTGCCGTCCCAGCCGTTGCGGTCCTTCATGGTTGCTGTAGATGCTGTTGGGCAGTGAATGATGACGGAGCAAGGAATTATTTTGGAAGCCTGTGATTATCTTGCGGGGAAGGCGCCCTCGGCCGAGGGGTCGCGGCAACCGTCGTTACTTCCAAGTTCTACATCTATAGAACAACACTCTATGAGAACTACCAGTCACACCGAATTCCATATATTGTATTATACGCATGTATGCACATCACACAATTGCAACTAGTGAAGACTGTGAAGTACATGTACACAATGCCCGCGCACGACCAGACGTCGAACTGCAGGATCGCTATCGGGGTACAGGAGACGAAATTTTGGCAACAATCAAGTTGATTAATTCAGATCAAACAGAAAAGGAAAAAAAATTGGGGGAATATGGTCGTGCGTGTATAGCTCAAAAGGTCAATCAAACAAGGGGGGAAAGTAAAGATAGGAAAGTAACGAAAGAAATAAAAGATTGAATAGGAAGCTGAGCAGATCTTGACTGATAACCAGAATCAGACGCCCGCATATGCTCAGAATCACACAAAATGAAAATTCGGACAGCAGGCTCGCTGGGAGCAAGAAATAAAATGACAAAACGGTCTCGGCCGTGGCAAAGTCAAGGTGCAATCAATGGGCAGACAAGCGCCAACAAGGAAACAGACAGAAAAGATACAGAGGTAGATAATGAGATAAAGCTGCTCAACAATGCAGAATGTAGAAATGGTAACTTTAACGAATTTCCAGTCGCTGTGTCACATGTAGAACCACATTTTGATATGCGTGCGATCTTTCAGCTGTCGGTCTAAAATGGTCGCTATGATCAGAAGGACGGAGAAGGTGATGAGAGAAGAAGGGTGAAAGGGGGGAGGGGGGGGGGGAATGACGGGGAGGTGAATAATGAGTCGATGCAAGGTCAATGTCCGAGAAGAATGGGTGATTCAGAAGATGATGAACAAAAAAGAAAAGACGAGCCTAGGCTCATGCTGATGTCGAAGTCGAACTCGAAATCATCTACGCAAGTTTATAATGTAATATCAAGCACCAGACTCACGTCTTGTACTTGAGTACCCGCAAGATCTTCTAGAACTGGGATTAAATCGAGAAGTTCGTTGTCGTGAGCGTCCGAGAACCAGCTACTGATAGGTATAGCGTGTTGAGGGTGAAATATATACGATGTAGGCGAATTGTCGATGATGATCGTTTCTCGAAGATCGCGTCCAACTTGCGATAAGTCCTGTGTGATGTTAAAAAACACTGAAACCCCGACCGATTTGGTTAAATACGAACCTTGACATAATTTCCTTGGTGGTTGTAACAGCTGTCTCTGAACAGACGGTGATGGACAACATTGTGAATATCCAATTGATCTAGCAAGGGATCGCCGTACTATATTTATAGAATTGTCTTAGTAGCTGGCCGTGATATAATGTATTAGCAGTATGAAATCTTACTTTCGAAACCGATGCCGTAAACACAACCACTTCGTAGAGCTCGCCCACTCGTTTCATAAACTGGTCGACGCCGGGCCGTTTGATCACATAAATGTTGTGCCATTGGCCTTCTATTTCTACTGGAATTGTGAAGTCCGCTCGTTCAAGAACCTATTACATGTTAATACTGAAAGAAGAGTGAGGGCAAGTAAAAGTGACGACAAACCTTGAAGCTACTGTGCACGAGTGTCTCATCCAAATCGAGAACCAGACATTTTCGGCCCCGTAGATGTGGCAAGGCTGGAGGAAGCAACCATGCACCTTGTTTTCCAGGCGTGGGAGGTGGTCCTGGTAGAGGGACCTCGGGTGGCGGGGGTGGTTGGGGAGGAACAACGACCTCTTGTGTATCCGGCTTTTGTTCGTCTTCTGGTTCTGCAACGGCGGGGGCATCAGACATAGCAACATCGTGATGAGTATGTAACTCTTCCGTCGTATCATGATTGGAGGGTTCTTCTTCGACGGCAACGTCTTTACTGCTGTCGGCAACAGCTGGAGTCACCTCTGGCACCACGGCGAATTGCAATGACGGTTCACGTCGCGGCGCGGAAGTTCCCTCTGTTGAATCTGACCTCGATGGCAATGTCGCCGATTGTCCAGAAGCAGCGGCAGCATCTTCTAGTGGCTGAGAGCTTGCGTAGTCCCCTGGTTTCTCGTTGAGAGTTTCCTGGTCGTTTTTCGACTCTGTAGGCGTAGATTCTGCAGCAGTTGGAACCACTTTCTCGATCGTCGGTTGTCGCAGGGAAGCCGGCTGTCTGGATTCAGCCTTCTTGGCAGGAAGGTCGGGCTCCTCGTTATCTGACACAGAAGAGCTGCAGCAATTCAAAATGGCGAAGAATCTCGACGGGGCCTTTGGCTTCCGTTCAGCCCTCGCGTAATTCGACTCCTCAGTTTGATCCTTTCTCACATTCTGACTCCTCGTATCTTGCTCGTTCCGTTGCGACCGGCGACTGCTCGACTCACTGGGATCCCTTCGCCTCTTAGTGAGATTGGTGCGCGAATTCGCTATGGTCACCGACTCATCTTGCACGGTGTCGGTCGTCATTTCCGAGGATTGGTTTTTGCTCCCCCTTGAGGATGTGCGGGAGGCTACACGTAGAAGCGAACGTTTCTTTTTGGGTTGTGCGGGGGACGCCGTCAAGTTGTTTTGAGGGCCCGAGGTGGACGCTGGCTCAACGGCAGCCGTACTATCATGTTCGGATGGCGCAGGTTGCGCTTGAGGGGATTCGTCGGGCAATGCGGGATCTGGGCCTGGAAGCAGCAAATGGATTAGCAGAGGACAATGCGACGAAAGCAGTGGCAGGTCTGATAGCACGGAGTAACTTACCGGGGGCGTGTTGTGCTGCGATTGTCGACATCGAACCTGCGTTGCCCTGCGGATGAATCAACTCCTGAGCTGATGAGGAGGCGGCTCTCTGTGATTGGGGGCCGGCAGAAACGAGTCTCTGGGGAGGCAGCAGCAGCCACGCCTCGACTCGAGAAATCAAAGAAGGTCGATAGAGGACTTCTGGTGTCTGGAGTGTGCAGAGAGGAGGGATGCGGATGCGGATGCGAGTGTCTTGGAAGCCTCTGGGCAACAAACGATGCGGTCTGTACGTGGGATCGCCCAACGCGGATGTGGTTTACTGACTTACTGGCAGTGGCAGGCCGTATTTACCGTATTGTCAATATTAGACGGCAGCTCCGCGCTAGGAACCGCCTGTACGGAGTATCGGTATTACTATTACGGGTCGGTAACCAGCCTGCGAGGCTAGACTGCGCAGATTGCTGCAAGATTAGGTCGGCCGCCAGGCGGCAACCCGCCCGTAACGCCGTACCATAAATACACGCTAGGGGCTGGACGGGTCTAGCGGGGTGGCTCCTGCTGACTAGCGCCGCCAGCACCGGCCAGCCTGCCCATTTTTGCTCTCTCAGAGCTCTCTGTCGCTGTCCCTCACTCGGCTCCTCTTCGGCAGAGCTCTGTGCATCATCTTGTGCTCTATTCTGTCCTTGCTATTCAGATCTCTCGCTAGTCGCTTGCTCCTGCCTCGCCGTGCAGCGCGCAGCAATCGCAGAAACAACCCGTACAAACGACCCTGTGACTAGCGGAAACATGCTGGTAGCCGCAGCTAAGATTGTGATTTAATACTACGGAGTACTAACCTCTAGCTCTGCTGCTGTCTTGCCTGCTCTTGGCTGGTCAATGCGAGCGTGACTGATGCGCTTAACGACATAAACCCAGGCTGTTGTGCTACTAGTCCAGCGCTCCCCCAAGCTCCTCGTTGGCTCCTACCGGGGTACCTGCCCAATCACATCCTCAAGGTCACCACTTCCCTGTTTTCTTTTTCTGCCCCAAGCCAATGAGACCACGAAGAGCCTGAGGGGTTGCGATATGGGAGTGCCATCCGGAGCTCTGACTGGCGGAGTCTGGACTCGAGCCCGGCGGTAAAGGATTGGACCGGAGCTCTTCGCTTGGTGATAGCGAGTGATACTCCTGCCATCCTGGAGATCTTGCTACTTGGCGATACGTATTGGAAATGCATGAGCCTCGCTCTCTGAGACCAGTAATTGCTGCTATTTAATAGTTCACCTAGTTGTCTGATCTCTCTGCTGCAATATGCACACTGGCAGCGTGCATATGATAGACTGATAGCTCTCAGCCTTGCTTTGGCATAAAGACGTTATATTTGGCACCACAGCTGATTCATCATAACTGCACTGATTCCATCCTTAAATATTTCTTACAAAGAGCAGATCCCTAGACCCTGAACTTGAAGTATGAAGAACGAAAGAGCGAGCCTGAGGCAAACACGGCCTCCGAGCCAGAAGGCACGTGCCTCTGTTGCGGCCCGAGGTTCACATGCATCGACGTCACATTTCCAACCCTCCAACGCTCCTCCCTCCCTTCCTTCCTTCCTTCCTTCCTTCCCTAAGCCGTGGACGAAAGTCCATACTTTAGACATACAACAAAGCATGCCGAAAGGCCAGTTAGACCGCCGGCGGTCATTTCACTGACGAACTCCTGCCAATGCGTTAATCATATCTCGTCAGCATGGCGGCGCAATCAACCCTTCATAGATCTGAGGATCCTCTGGTCGCCCTATACCGACGTTATATCCAACTGCTCCGTACTCGCTTCCAACGGACGTCGAAGACTGCCAAAGTGATCGCGACCCTATCCTTGTTGTTTACCATCATCGGATCGAGCTATGGCGGCTATACTTGGCTTGGGAGACGATCCACGGAGCGTGCTCAAGGAAGACAGATGCTGCGGAGGAATTCAGGAATCCGAGGGAAGGACGGATCGAGGATTATCTATGTCCCGTATAAAGATAACCTGACCTCCAAGGTCACCATACACCCCACAAAGCCAACTACATTCGACGCCCACCGACGACTGTTTCTGAATCCTCCGCGAGCAGCTGGTCTTGGGAATGGAGAATCCATCTCTCAGATCCCCCCACCGTCGACGAAGCCGGGGTTGAACCTTGCGTTTTTGCACCAGTTTCTTAGCCTGATGAGCATAATGAATCCACGGTGGCATTCTAAAGAAACCGGTCTTTTGATGAGTCATGGTGTCTTTCTCCTGCTGAGAACGTACCTATCGCTCCTCGTCGCAAGATTGGATGGTGAGATTGTTCGCGACCTAGTCGCTGGGAAAGGCCGGGCCTTTATTTGGGGGTTGCTTAAATGGTGTAGTATTGGGACATTTGCTTCCTATACGAATGCGATGATTCAGTTCTTGCAGTCCAAGATATCCATTGCTTTCCGAACTCGCCTTACAAGATATATTCACGACCTTTATCTTAGTGAAAACCGAAACTACTACAAACTCACAAACCTGGACGGCGCTGTGGGCCAGGGGGCCGATCAGTTTATCACCCAGGACTTGACTCTCTTCTGCGCCTCTGCTGCTGCATTGACATCTTCACTGGGTAAACCAACAGTCGACCTGATATTCTTCACTTACCAGCTGTACCGTGGTCTTGGGCCATTAGCCCTCACTGGAATTCTGAGTGGCTACTTCACTACTGCAACCGTTCTCCGTAGACTTTCTCCTCCATTCGGCAAATTGAAAGCTGTTGAAGGGAAGCGCGAAGGTGATTTTAGGGGACTGCATTCGCGCCTTTTGGCTAATGCCGAAGAAATAGCCTTCTACGGAGGCGCCGATATTGAGAAGGTTTTCCTGTCTAAAAGCTTCAAGGATCTCCAGCGGTGGATGAAAGGCATCTACAGCCTCAAAATTCGGTATAATATGCTTGAAGATATGATTTTGAAGTATACATGGTCTGCGTTCGGATATCTCATGACGTCGATCCCCATTTTCCTCCCCGCCTGGGGAGGCATTGGCGGTACACAGGAGATGGCCGATTACGCGGAGGAGAATGGCCGAGAACGCGGCCGTATGAAAGACTTCATTACCAATAAACGCTTAATGTTGTCCCTGGCCGATGCGGGAGGACGAATGATGTACAGCATCAAAGACATTTCCGAGCTAGCCGGTTATACTTCTCGTGTCTACACGCTGATTTCCGCGTTGCACCGAGTGCACGCAAATGCCTACTACCAGCCTCGTGGGACTCACCCGGAGCTGTTTTCTCTTTCTGATGTCCAGGGTACGGTTCATAGTGGGTTTGATGGCGTTCGTTTAGAGCAAGTACCTGTCGTTGCACCTTCGCTTTATCCACAAGGTGGGGATGACCTCATCGAATCCCTCTCATTCATCGTTCACTCGGGTGAACATCTCCTTGTTTGTGGGCCTAACGGAGTGGGCAAGTCTTCCATCTCTCGCATTGTGGCCGGTCTATGGCCGGTTTATCGAGGTCTAGTGAGCCGGCCGAGGAGTTTTGGCATGGATGGGATCATGTTTTTACCCCAACGACCCTATTTGAGTGTTGGAACTCTACGTGACCAAGTTATCTACCCTCACAGTGAGATGGACATGCGTGAAAGTGGTCGGACAGATGCAGAGCTTGGTAGGATTCTCGAAGAAGTCCACCTAGGCTATCTACCGTCTCGCGAAGGTGGCTGGAATTGCCGCAAGGAGTGGAAGGATGTCCTGAGCGGCGGTGAGAAACAAAGAATGGCGTTTGCACGACTTCTTTATCACGAACCACAATATGCTTTCATCGACGAAGGCACTTCTGCTGTATCATCCGATGTCGAAGGCTTACTGTACGAACGAGCCAAGGAGAAAGGCATCACGCTCATTACGATCTCGACGCGAGCCTCTCTCAAGAAATACCACACCTTCCAGCTCACTCTCGGCCTTGGAATGAGCGGGGACGAATGGGCATTTGACAGAATTGGCACGGAGAAAGAGAAGATGGGTGTTGAAAAAGAGCTTCAGGAATTGCGCAAACGACTCGATAACGTTGAGTCTTGGAAGAGCCGCCGAGAAGAAATTGAGAGCGAGCTGCGCAAGGTGTGGGTATCTGAGGGCGAACTTGCACCGCCTCCATATCAAGAGGAGGCTTCGAGTGAGCAGGCATGAAGACGTAGCTAACTTGACTATTTGAGTAGACGTGGAATATATCTCAAGCTTGTCATACTAACTATATACCTATATACACGTTCATTTTGCAGCGGTATTTCGATTATTGAATAGATATTTGAGCGCATCCATTACTTGAAGCCTGGCAGTTCCAAACAATTAAATCCAATCAATTACCCCATTATTTTCATGTCAAAATATCCATCATAAAATATATATACTTGGCTCTTGCATCTTGAAACGTACATCCCAAGGCGGTGAGCACCCTGGGCGCGGGTCTAGCCATCGACTCTAAGTACTCAACCATTGATATTATTTATTATTTTTCAATTCAAAATATATTCAGTACCGACTGACGCCTGGCCGTAATTCTTTTAAACCCTTTTCAGTCAGTTACTAGAGACTCTTTCCTTCAACTTTTTCATAAAAAAAATGGCACATACTGCAACTATCACCACCATTTCACGCGCCATGCATTGAAGGAACCTCACCTCCCACCAGAAGAGACGACAAGCAAATAAAAGAAATATTATCTGTCTGACTACGACTCAAAACAAATGCAAGACATGAAAAAAGGAGTCCAAAGACACATAATAAAAAAAATAAAGGAAAATAAAAACATTTTTTCTTTTATTAAAAATGTCAGGTTCACCATCTGAAAATGACAACGGGCCAAGCTTCGAAGTCATATCCCTGCCTTCATCGCCAGACTTCAGTGATGGGGATCGAGATGTCTGGCCCAAGGAGGCTTATTGGAGACAAGTCGATGACTGGCTTTATCGTCACAAGCTGGCGATGATGTGGATGCAGAAGAGCAATGAGCTTGTGAAAGGTATTTATTGATTTATTTCATTCAACTATATTCTTTGTTTGAATGCATTATTTGGGGATTATTTATGAGTGAGGATACATCGAGTTTCATTTTTTTTAATCTCTCCAGTTTTATGATTATTTATTTACCTATTTTATTTTTTTAAAGATTATATTCACTGACCTCACTTTCAGGAAAACAATACCTCCTGGACAGAATGCCTGGCCAGTTTGCTCTCTTGGATCGACCACGGTTTAATGATCCTAGTATGGTCAGTGAAGGGTTGGTTCATCCTTATTTCATTTCATCCTTACTGACAAGCAAACAAAAAAATCTAGCGAGACAAGTTTCTTTATGGCCACCCTTCAGGTGCCCCTTTCAACTCACCGAATAATTTCTTCCCTCACTTCTATTGGTTGATGAGCGGCAGAGCAAATCCATGCCTTTGTGACAATTGCAAAAAGAAGAAGAAATTACAGGCCAGGGCTGGAAATGGGACAGTTCCAGGTAAGACAATTCCTTCACCGTTAGAACTAAAAATGGTTAACAAACATCAACAAGATGCTCCTACTGCACATCCTCCTCGCCGTTCAGGCCGCCCGTCCAGAGGGTCCAGAGGGTCCAGAGGAAGACCATCAAGAGGTGGATTCAAACTTGCCACAGAAAAACGAATCAAGGATTCCGAGGGAGTTCCAGATGTCTTCCGGGAAACTGTGACCAGACTCAGTAAGGAAGGCGAAATAGATGAACCAATCTCTGAAAAGCAAAGCATGGACTGGAGAGCAGAGAACAAGCTGCTACGAGAACAGATTGTTCGGATCAACAAGCAGAGCTCACATATCCCTCGAGTCGGTGAGGTTGTCCTCTGGATCCCGGACCTCAGTAAACATGACGAGCTCAGATATCACGAACAATCCCGCACGCACCAAATCTACTCTCCGAAAAAGGGCGGATTCAAGGGCATTCCTAACTGGAGAGCAGGAACAGTCAGTGAGACTCCTGACAAGGACCCCGTGGTCCTGGACGATCTCATTGAACCGAGTCAGAAGAAATGGGCGGTCAACTACTCGGGCTTCCGTGTTGAGACGTTTCCAGACCCAAGTAGCGACGACAAGAGTGCCTCGCTTCAATACCGATATGTGCACACCTATGTTCTGCGTCCGTTTAATTCGTGGGAAATTTGGCTCAAAGGTGTGCCGCAGAAGGATTGGCATCCTTCGATCAAAAATGCGATGACGGTCATGTCTTCGATTTCCATGGTAAACAAGTACCATTTCAAGGGGTCATGGCCAAATGCGTCGATTCATTGTCGTGGGATGTTTCTTGGGCCAGAGATGATTCTTGTTGGCGACACAGTGCGACTGAAACCAAAGGGAGCCAGAGTTCAACAAGACCAACTACCCAGCGTGACAGATGTCATGATCGTCAAACGCATAGAATTCAAACTGAACTCATGTATTGACGACGAGGAATCTCCACATCTCGCAAAATCCTACTCTGTCCGTGTACGTGGACACGTCTATACGCTGGCTCCCAACAAAGCATATCGCAAGGCAGGTGAATTTGGTAGCCTACCACTCAATCGACAAGAAGTAACCGATATCTTCCCACAAGTTGATATGAACGAGTATGGACTCTGGTATCGCGCTCACCGACCTGGCACAACCGTTGAGGTATCGCAAGACATGATCATCGGACGATGTTGGGAGGCGCCGGCCATGAAGCTACTGTTCGACCGATGTTCACTGGATTTTGATCTCTTCGGAATGCTCGCTAGCCGCGAATGGTCACGCAAGGCCGACAATCGAATTGCAGAGGGTCAGGACTGGTTCTGGGCCGACTACCGCGTTCAGGCACTCGGCGTCGACACTCTGAACGGGGAGGAAGTTGGTCGGTACTCCGAAGCACGAGATCCGCGTATGTGGAAAGGCGTGCTTAATATTCTCGACGGCAAAGCTTCGCAGGCAGATTACGAAGCGGCAAAACTGCCCAAGAGTGTTGGCAGACAACCGGGCAAGACGAAATCACGGTTTGCAGACGTCCAGAAGATGAGTTCGCTCGTTAGTAGCGGATTGAATATGGATGTTAGTGCGAATGTCAGTAGCGATGATGAGACGGTGAATACTTCTGATGAAGAGGATGAGGAGAAAATGGAAGATATAACAACCACCAAAAGGTCTACTTCCAATTCCCCGTTCGGGACTACTGGAGCTATTAAGGACAGTGATGATGATGATGACGACGTTGACGATGATGAAGAGAAAATCGAAGAGAAAAGGAAAACCGCAGCAGCTGTACTTATAAACTCTTTCAAGCCTCATCATATTCCTATCAGGGGCAACGGCGGATCGCCTGTAAAGGATCACCAGTTCAAACGCCCAAGAATCGAGCTATAATATATTATCTGACGAGGATGTTCTTTTAGATATTAGCTAATAAAGAGAAAAAGGATTTACAAAACTCATATTTGACATTCAATATACAGACCCATAACTAAACTTACTACAAGTGGATATCATCCTAATAAGTCCTTGCAACAACCTCCCTCGCAAAATCCGCAAATGTTTTACCCTTCTGCACTTCTTCGCCCAGATTTGGCTGCGTAAAGACTGCCAAAGTATTCCGAGCAATTTTTCCTGTGGTAGCCGAAGAAACTCCCTTGACAAAATGAGGCACAGCGCGAAATTTGCCCTGCGTTATCAATTCCAGTGCCTGTCCGGTTTGGAAGGCGAGGCAGTCCTTTGGAATATTCACTTTTACAATATCCCCCGTCCGAGATCGGATGTAGAGGCCTGCTTTGGGGTCTGGGGAGGTGGGCAGCTCGGGGAGAGGAGTTGCTGATTCTGATGGTGTGGGCAGATTTTGAGCTTCGTCGATGAACATGGCTGATGTAAGACCTGTAAGACAACCGTGGTCTATATGTGTTGCGCACCAATCGTCTTCATTATCGCCGTCCTCACTCTTCTTCTCTTCTGCTGTCGACTCCGTCGGGAAGTAGTGCAGTAATCGAGCCTTCGTAGTAAGACTTGTTTTGACCACATGCTCAAGATACCCATCCTTATACCCCTCGATATTGGCCGATGCATACCGATCACAGGCCCTCGCCACTAGTGCTGCGGTATCAATGATCAGTGTACACAGCTCTTCCACGCTTGTCCGAAAGGTAGGGAGTTTCTCCTGCGGTGGCCATATATTGGGCGCAGTGTATTGAGGGAAATCCGGAAAATTGTCTGCGGGAGCATTTTGGAACTCTGGATTTTGATAAAAGGCGCAATTGATGTAGTATGAGCCTTTGAGGGTGTCGAAGTGGCCGGATCGTAGAGTCTCTTTGCCGCATGACCAGCCGACTAGATATTTGGATTGGTGGCTTTCCAGCTTTTCTTTTTTTATTTAAGGTAAATTAGTCTGTATGACCATGCTGAGGAGGGATAAATAATTTAGAAGAGAAGAGAATACCTAATTCATCGCCAGACAGAGACGCCAAATAAGACGAGTTGGAGAGAACTTGAGCTCGAAGCTCCTTGAAACGAGGAGGTAAATCCTTGACCACGATGATCCCCAGAGAGGAAGGCCCGAAGGCCTCTGTCAATGCCTCAAAGGGAACAGAGCCTGATAATTTCGAAGTGTTAATCAATCAATTCGTCGTTTTTTCCCTCTGCAATTGCCCCTCACCTGAGAAAAGGTCTTGAAGGCTTACTGTGACAGGCTGCGCCTGCGGGATGGACGGTTGCGACATGGCGAAATTGGAATAGGCCTGTCAATCGCAGCAGCTTGCCATATTATGAAGCTTTGGGGTCAGGGTCTCTCTATACAAGAAAGAAATCGACGGTCGAGTGGAGATATCGGCTGTCGGCAAGTCCCGAAGCCTAAAATCCCCGCAATGATAACTGTCATATGCTTAGTATGTACCTACAGATCGACAACCTTCCTACTTCCAAGCATATATGAAATGAATAAATGAACATTATTGTAAAGATGCTGACCGGAGATATCAAGCGCCCAAACACCAGACCTTCCCGCGGATATAATAATAATGATAGTATAATACACATTCGCATATAACAAAGACCGCTACGAAATAGCCCTCAATGTCTTGAAAGGCAGAGCATCACCAATCCGTTTCGAGTCCGTGAAGAGCATCACAAGCCTGTCAATGCCACATCCCCATCCCCCAGTCGGGGGCAGACCCCATTCCATGGCCTGCAAGAAGTCTTCATCGACTCCACTGGACTCGTTTGTACGCTGGTTGAAAACCTTTTGCTGCTCAAATTTACGCCGTTGCTCCCACGGCGAGTTCTCCTCCTCGTACGCATTCACATACTCCCTGCCTTCAATGAACAGTTCGCATCGAGCAGCGACCCTCTGCCTGTTCTTGCAAGACGGGTGTATGAAGGATTTCGACAGCGGCGAGAGGCACTCGGGCGGATGGATGATGAATGTAGGCTCGTGGCATTGAGGCTCCAGATAGATTGAGCAGAGCTTGTCCATTAAGCGAGGGAGCGTGGGAAGCTCGGGTAGAGGGATAGAGAGATCTTCGAAAAGCTTCTTGACGTCTTCCTCTGCAGTGGCCGTGGACAGGTCCGGTAACTCTCGGTTAATGGCAGTTTCGATGCCGGGAATGAAGTCTATACGGCGGAAAGGAACGGAGAATGGGATGCTTGGGTCTGGTAGATCCGACTGTATGCTCTGTTTGTGTTGCGCAACATGCGCGGCGAGACCTGAGAATAGATTCTCGGTCATTGAGATGACGTCCTCCAGGTTTGCATAGGACATGTAGAATTCACAAGTCGTGAACTCGGGATTGTGCGATTTATCAATGCCTACAGCGCACTCTTTGTAAGCTTTTCAACAGCTAAGGCATATGACTTATAGTAGTACGCACCTTCATTACGAAATGATGGTCCAATCTCAAAGACTCTATCAAATCCGCCTATGACCAACCTCTTTAACCATAGCTCGGGTGCTATCCTCAGGTAAAGTGGTTTATCCGGGAACTCATTTGCTGTAGTAACGAATGGTCGTGCAGTCGCACCGCCTGCTTCCCCTGCCATAATAGGGGTGTTGACCTCCATGAAGTCATGTTTAACGAAATACTGGCGGATATACTGGATGACTTCTGACCGGATTCGCAACATATCCGACGTTGGCTTGTCGGCGAGAAACTGGACATGTCGAGGGTATGCATCGGTGCCATGCTCTTTGGTGTCAACAGGGATATCGTGTAAAGAAGGAGATAGAAGCGTTGGTAGCTCCGTGGCTTGCACTGTGAGCTCGCCTCGTCCAGTTCGATGAGGTCTTCCAGTGATGGCTTAATTGATGCAGAGTGCAGATAGATTAGTTACTGTCGAAGAGCAAGGAAAAAGCACCAGACTCAAAAACGTACAGAAAGCGTCTCCACGACGGAGTAGACGGTATAGTCTCTTAAATTTCTCAGGTGTTACATCGGCCAACTGACCCAAGTTGCACATGGCCTGTAGTTTGTGACCGTTTTGGACGATGTCAAAAAATATCAATTTGTTGCCAGCCAGTCTGTACGTTCGTATTCTGCCTACAAGAAGATTTTTCTAAGTACATAGAACGAATAAAAGAGCTAGTAAGAGGCCTGTTTTTTCGAGGCCGTAACCTACCCTGGACCACAACTTTGTCCTGCTCTGCTACCTGATTGGGCTCAAGATAGTCATATCGTCTGCGGAAATCCTCCACGCCGAGCCTGTTCGGATTATTTTCTAAACGTGGATACGCGTCTGCAACAGCGGCCTGGACTTCTTGTACCCGGGTGTTGAAGCCAGGCTGCTGAGCTGCAGCTTTTGTACTACTACACCGAATATGGCTTTTCAACGAGCGATGAACGGCGAGAGGACGCGCGAATTTCAGATGCGATGATGCTATACCAGATGAAGATGCCCGATGACTATGAGTGACAAGTTAGCAACAAAGATATACAATGCACATTTTTTTTATTTTTGATCAATCTCATCATAAATCAACATCGAATCAGAAAGGTAAAACCTGCTATGATCATCACTTGCACTTTCAAAAAAAATGCAAGACTCATTCGCAGCGGTTCTGAAAGGGCTTATTTCATCCTTTCGAGTTGATTTGAGAAAAAACAGAAACAGAAGAAGAAAACCTGGAACTTACCATTGTGACAACTTACCCAGAAGGCTCTGGGAGGCCCTCCTGGGGCCAATTGATTGCATTGGGCTGCGGTGAAGCTGGCTATGCCATATGCTACATATGATATGGTGTTGTGGATGGGAGAAGAGAGGACGGAAGCAGGATTTTTATATGCGGCGAGCGGAACGGAAGGTGGTGGTCCAAGCTTCTTCCCGGCTGAATCTTTTGCTGCCATCGATTAAATCATCCTCTTCTGATCCCCATTCAACCACAGCCTCCATCTATAATTAAAGGTAACGTATTTGTATCTCTGTCTATCTGTTCATATATACGCCCACCGCTTTGCGATTGATACGATACTAACAGTCTCTCTTCACTCGCAGCTTATTCTCGTGACTCCCGAAACAACAGACGTCACCGTCCTCGCAACATAACATAAAATGTCTTTCCTATTCGGCGGTCGCCCCCAGATGTCTTCAGAGCAGAAGATTGCTGCTGCTGAGACAGAAGTCGAAATGGTCTCTGACATGTTCAACCGGTGTGTGCGCATAATTTCATTAGAAAGAAAGAGGAGAGAAAACAGCTGACAGATGTCTTTTAGTCTTACACAATCTTGCACCGCCAAATGCATCCCTGCAGACTATAGAGAATCCGATTTGAATAAGGGCGAATCCGTTTGCCTAGACCGCTGCGTCTCCAAGTTCTTCGAAGTCAATATCAAGGTCAGCGAGAAGATGCAGGGCGAGGCAGCAAACAGACAAGGTGGCGGAATTGGCGGTTTCGGCATGTAAAGTGCATGCGACCTGGATTTCTGTTTCGATAAAGTGGAATAGAGGGGGGAATGAGAAGGATAAAGGCTGGGAGAAATGTTGATCTCTGCAATCTCGCACTCTCTACTCCGTTTTTGTTATTTCATATTGCAATTTTGCCGGAGGGAATGGCAGAGACTCCGTTGTCTGCCGGTGTTTAAAATGTGGAATATAATACCTAGAATAGGTAGTGTACAATACAGTTGACATGCTGAGCATGTTTTATATCCGCGCTTCTTCAATGGTCTTTGATATAATCGTTCCATGAAGTCAAAGAGACAGCTACTTGCGAAGTGGCAACACGAAATTAAAGGATAGTTGGTTACTGCGTAATAATGTACATCATCGTATATTGAGTTTTGAGTATGCTATGCTGTATGGGAACTTAATTATATTAACTGAGAAAAAATCGTGTTCGAATATGGAAAAAAGAAAACCATAGCGCCTGATGCAAACAAAATTGTCTATGCTAGAAACGCCAAAATTTCCTGCCAGCCCAGGAGAACCAGGATGTGTCATTTCGCTGTTCTCCTTGTACCAGACGCTTGATGCGGTTCTCGACGACGCCAACGTTTCGCTGAAAGTCCTGTAGCCCTTCCTCGACATCTTCGATCTTTGATTCGAGGACATTTAATTCATAATCCAGCTTCGCTCCTAACAGCTCAATCTTTTTCATTTCCTCCGTCAAGCGCGACCCTTCGTCGCCAAACAACTGATTGATGCGTTCGCGGAATTCCTGGATTGCGTCTACACGCTCGGGGTAAAGGTACCCCAGTTCCTCTTGCAAGGCACTAGCCCTCCGATACAAGATTTCCACTGAAGCGACCTGCTCCTCAACCCAAGGCACCGTTTTCTGTTTTAATTCCAAGACTCTGGAGTGAAATATTTGCGCATCGGATAGAAGAATATTCTCCCGGAGTGTCGCATCCTCGAGGCTTGCGGTAGGATCCTTGTCAGGTTCGGCTTTCACAACTTTGAAGCCTTCCCAGACCAGAACAACTTCCTCAACCGTACTAAAGGACAAATGACGAGGACATCGACCGTTCCTTATGGAAAACGGGTTGACGTGACCTTCATCGGAAAGACTCTGTGACCGACGGAGACTCTTGAAAGCTGTTCCCTCTGAAACATCTTGATCACTCATAGCTTCTGTTGACCTAGTCTTGGACAGTTCCAAGTCCTTATCGTCGCCTTCTTGTCCGTCCTCTTCCTCTTCCTCTTCTTGTATAGTATCTTCCTTAAATTGTGCCGATTGGCTGAATAAGCCCTCATTGCCCTTTTCGTCGACAGGAGGAGATTCCGGCTCGATGTGGATTTCCGGTGGTGCTAGTTTGGGTGCTGATGGCTGTTTTACTTTTGTCAATGAATCATTTTCCTCTATAGATTCGTTGAGATTGTCCGTTTGTGTGGTATCGACACTTTCCAGAGCTGCTAGTCCGGCGTCTTTGTGATCTGTGATAATATTTTGATCAACTTCGCTATCGCCGCCGATGTTGTAGACATCCGTGGCATCAAGATTAACCGAATCTTTATTATGCCGGTGGCGATGGTGACTTGTATAATGGGAGCGTCGACCAGGTAGACCAACAGCGTCTTTGAACCTGCCGAAGCCAGCGCGCGCATCGGACACTTTCCCTGTAAGACTTCGCGATACCAGGCGTCCTAGATTAGAATCCTTGTCTTCTACTGTTGTCGCAGAATCATGGGGGCGTTTTACACTGTCACTGTCTAGCGCTGCACGATCGGCACCGGAATCTGAACCGTCGTGACGCTTGCGACCAGCCCAAACATAGCTACCCTGATCATTTGTTGTAAAAACAAGATCGTCAGTTCGTGGAGCATTGTCAAGCCCGGTAAAGGGGGTCTTTCGAGGTTTCCCTTGCCATAGCCATCGAGCCCTTTCGCCATTGGCTAGTTGCGCGAATTGTTCCAAGTCCAGTGTTTCAATATCGGATATGGCGCCTTTTTCTCGACCGACCATGCCCATAACCATCTCGCCGCCCTTCCCACTGAGTTCAGCAACGGTAGACTTCACAGCACCAGTCCAGCGTTCCGAATTGGTAGCTTTCTGGCTGACTCGGTGTAATCTGTCAAGTGTGTCGCGATCCAATCGCCGCGTACGCTTTAGCTTCTGTGATTTTTGAAAACTGCTGATTCCCCGTTTCATACTCGACAAATCGAAGGCATCTTTGGGTACTGGCGCCCCAGCGGCGTTGAGCCTATGGCGCGCACCCAACAAGGCACCCAGCAGCGCCGCAACGGTCGTAGCACCCAATACACCGTCGCTCGGCTCGATATTGTATAGATCTGTGCCAATGTCTGCCCACCAATCACCTATCGCCTTTTCGGTTACATCACACAGTAAGCCGTCAGCATATTCCTGTGCTAGTTTGTCGAAGATAACGAGCGCAAGCTGACATTGCTTGACAACTTCCACGACTGCTGTATATAGAGGTACACGGTCACTTGTTTTGTACAACTGATGGAATTTGGCTTGGACCACCGGGGACGGGGGTTGAAGCTTTAAGCCTGCACGACCGGCACATCCCATTCGTTTCAAATCCTCATTCACGATGAAATGGTCGCGGTTTTTCGTTATATCGCCTTCTGGTATTGCAATGACTGTGAGGGCGGAAGGGAAAGCGCTTAGGTTTGTAACCATTAATGATCCCATGGGTGTCTCCTTCGCTACTGCATGGTATTGTTGAACGGCATCGAAGTACAGTTTCAGACGTGGCGACCAGCTATCTCTATTCGTCGGAACACCTAAAACTCCAACTCTGATTTGATGTGTAGGATCGCCCGTGTATGTAGCAATTATAAAGGTCGGATGAACTCGAGAGCATGCCCACTGCTCAACAACGTAGATCTCGTATCCTTGCAAGATTTCGCGACGATGGAAGAGGGTCGTTGATGGGTCTTCTTCTAAGTAAATCAGGGCAACGGGATCAGCCAAGGCAATTTTCTGGTGCCTCTTTTGGGTCGACTGTTCGACAGCGACGTCGTTGTGTGCCGCCGAAGACGTAGCCTCCGCGGCTGGTGAAGAACGAGTTTGGACATTTTGGCTCGACGCTGGAGTTGACGCGCCGATTGTCGTACTTGGGGCGTCAACAGGAGCTGGCGACATTCTCAGCTGCTTGCCTGTGTCTTTAAGAAGCAGAGGGCAATGTGAAGATCAGGTATCACCTAGACGCGGTGAGGAGACTGGCCCACAAGGGGAGGTGTCCTTGGACTAATGCCGAATGGGCGCAAGAACGGGGCATGTCTGGTAAACGAGGCGGTGTTATTTGGCCTTGACGTAGGCTTGATAGAGATGTATCGAAATTCGACACGATACCATGCTGTCAAAACAGTTTAAACAGGACGTGAAGGTGCAAGTAACATCGCTGGCAGCGGCAAGCCGAGGGGACAACGACGTCACTCAGACAGGAAAAGCGGCTTCTTAATCAGCCAAGTCCAGACCTCGTGACCGCGGCCATCAGTCATCAACGACTCCCTGCAACATCCCCTCCTCCCCCCTGCAGCTGCCCCCTCTTCATGGAAACGAAAACGAGGAGTTGGCTGCTGAGGTGAGTGGAAGAGCCACCATGGACCTACTACAGAAGGAGCACGAGCGGGTCTGGAAGCGCATGAAAGCTGCCAAGAGCGTCAACGACGTTCAAGCTACTATCGACTTGCTCCAGGAAGCCCGCGATTCCATAGCCGCCGGTAAGAGATCGCCTGTTTTTTGCCGTTATTGATCTGTGCTGATATTTTGGTGCTCCATGAAAGACCCGACCAAAGCTTCAATTACTCTCGCAAAGCTACAGAACCCAGTTAAAGCATCATTCGATGCGACCAACGACAGTCTCAAAGAGACCCATAGCAGCCTTAATAAGTATACGAAAGCGCTGGACAAGGTAATTGGGCAACAGCAATAATTATGTGTGCGTGGGGAAAAAAAGGCTGACAGTGGTATTGTGCAGTTGTTCAAAGACCGTCCCCTTCCCAGCACCGAATATGACGCCCTCTCATCCTCTCCGAATCTCGTCAATCGAGCGATAGCTATGCATCTGCTGCGGGAAGGCCAATTTTCAGTAGCATCGACTTTCTTGGACGAAAGCATTCAGGCGAAGACTCCCGCCCAACCCGGATATATAGACGCAGGTGCTTCAACTAGCAATGACGATAACCCGGCTCTACTACTTGACCAGATCCAATCAGGGAGGATTCGAGAAGAGTTTACCACCATGTATCACATTTTGCACGAGCTTCGGGAGCAATCCAATCTATTGCCGGCAATACAATGGGCGAGAGAACATCGAACACTACTAGAGACACGAGGGAGCAATCTTGAGTTTGAACTCTGCCGTCTTCAATTTGTTTGGCTGTTTCACGGTGGAAAGGATCCTCATTCCTCGAGCCAAATTGGCCGACAGGCTGCGCTGGAATATGCGAGGATGGAGTTCTCGAGCTTTACACCACGGTACTTGAAAGAGATTCAGCAACTTATAGGAGCCATGGCTTTCTGGCCAAACCTTGATAAATCGCCATATCGACATATATTCAATAACCCGAGTGCTTGGTCTGAAGTGGCCCAATCTTTCACACGAGAGTTCTGCTCGTTGCTTGGCTTATCGGCGGATTCGCCTCTTTATATAGCAGCAACTGCCGGTGCCATCGCCCTTCCAACCCTACTAAAATTGCAGACAATTATGAAGGCAAAGAGAACAGAATGGACAACACAAGACGAGCTACCGGTTTGTATTTACACTGTTACATTTGGTGTGATTTCGTTGTTAACCCAAGGTCAAACAATCAGGTCGAAATACCCCTCCCTCGATCATATCTATTCCATTCTATATTTGTGTGTCCCGTCTCCAAAGAGCAAACTACGGACCAAAATCCTCCGATGATGATGCCGTGTGGCCATGTCATTGCGCAGGAGTCGCTTCAACGAATCAGCAAGGGCAACAAGTTCAAATGCCCTTACTGCCCGAGCGAAAGTCATCCCAAGAATGCTCGGAAAGTTATATTCTAATGAATTTTTGTTTGTTACGAAAACAATACGTGATGGCGTAAAGAGCGTGCTTGGGTAAATTGATTCTACGAGTTACGAATAGGAGGAACATCTGGCGTTATTTCCCTTTCTTTCCCTCATTCCCCCCCCCTTCAAATTGTGATTATAGTGAAAATTCTTTCTTACTTTTCATGCCGACAGACCGATAGATCGGCGAATGATATTCAAGATGATTGATTGTGGCGTATGGAGCGAGAAACAGGATTTCACAAACAGTCCGATCGATCACTCTCTGTACCTAGCAAAAAGATGAAACCAGCTAGTTACTTGGCGTGTCTATCGTCAAATCTGGGCCCCTCAACAGAGCCCATTCATTGTTATCCCAAGTGCCTGACTCGCTAGTAAATACTACAGTACGTACTACGCAGCAAGCATCATGCATGTCCCGCTTCGCTGTCGGGATATTTATCCTACGCTAGACAGTCACCCTAGCTAAGTAATGACTCAATCCCCTGAAAATCCGTAATTGAGTTATGACTATCCCTGCCTAGATAGTAGATCCAGTGAGTCATCCTCTGCGTTGGCTTAATTGATTAACTAATGCACGTGACTTCGCGCAACTTTGGCGATGAGGGGCCAAGAGACATCGCGTGGGCCGCGTTGGCGATGGGCCAACGAGCGCCAATAAGCTGGCTTTCTTTTGGTTCAGCTGGCTATTATCCCGGGCTGCTGCTGCACTGCTTTGGCTAGCGTTGCCTGGGTTAAAGGAGTGGCCTGGTAGTGCCCTATATAATGAAGCCACCCTCGCCATCTCGAGCATTTGGACGTCGGGATGGCCTTGCTCGTCGTGCCTGCGTTTCCGATCATCCCCCAGGCTGCTATCCTGTCCTAGAAACCAGGCATATTACGTTCACCTTATCAGTCCGAATACTGCAGTCCATCATGTTTGATGAGATGTTTGTTAAAAGGGCATCTCATAGCCGCCCCGAGAGTTTCAGCAGCCGGTATCGAGCCGGCAAGTCGACGCCTCGTGTCACGAAGCGGTCATTTCGAAAGAATGATGCTGCAAGTTCTTCTTTCTCAGATGCACATGACAAGCTCAACAGTGCACTCGGCGACCGGTAAGTGTTATCCGGAAAATCCACTGAAAGAAATGTCTTTCTAAACTTCTTGCTGCCTGATCATAGAAGCCTCAATCTAGCCACTGTTACGATATGCGTCGGAAAGGATCCGCAGCAGCGTTTGTTTGCTGCCCATCACGACGTCCTGTGCACCTCACCTTTCTTCGCTACTCATTGTCGCGGCCAATTTCTCGAGGGACATAGTAAGCAGATCCTCCTTCCGGATGAGAAACCCGAGGTGCTGTCTTCGGTGCTTGAATACCTCTACAAAGGAGATTACTACCCTCGACTGCTACACGATAAACGTCGCGATACTTGGTCACTAGAAGATAGTGATATTATGGATCTTGATGGAGCCACGCATGAAGTCTCAGTGCTTCATGAAAGCGATGGGACTGTGGTTTTGAAAGACACTGCCATGTAGTAAGTGACTGATCATCCCCTTCCATCTTTTGTTTTTTTACCTTACTAATTTGTATCCTCTTAGCTGCGCTGCCGAGCGATACAAACTACCTGGGCTAAAGCGACTGGCCCTTCGCAAGCAAGGCTTTCAGTCGGGAATCCACTGCAGCACGATTCTGGCCAGTGCCCGGTATGCTTATGCCAACACACCTGAGAACGACAGTCAACTGCGAGCCCATTACCTCGCTTTGATCATTCGGAGCAGATCGACTTTCAAGAAAAGTGGCACAATGCAGATGGAAATGGAGAAGGGTGGGAAAGTCTTTTTTGATCTGTTTGTCGCTATGTGCAATCACATGGTGAGCATATTTCCCCCCCTCTCTCTCCTTTTCTTTACGAATGTAATTCTAATCTTTATTGTGACGACCACCTAGGACGACCTCTCTGCTTCCTCCACAAATTTTAGTCGGAGATTCTAACCGTTTCCTAACCAACAAGCGGCATATTTCACCAGATTGTCTCCGCCATGCTCATGTGTGTACTATACCAACCCTACCCCGACCTAATTTGTAATATATATTGTCTTCCAAGACAAAAGCCGATACCCTACTCCTTTCCTTCTGTTTCGGGAGATTCTTACACTCTCCCACTCACCAAATTGTGATGTTTGTTCCACTTGGTATTTCGGATTCCCTTTCGGAACCCCCCTATATGGCATTTTACCTGCGGTATGTGATTGCTGAAAAAAAAAAGTATTTACTTATGATAAAGTTAACTACCTACCAAAGTAGGTAATGAGATTCTTCCATATGTTATTGTCATTGAATTTAGTCATGCTAGTCCATCTTATCTGCTATTAAATAATCGTAGCTTTAATAACAACTTTCGTAAATAACGTGACCCAGTAACAACTCAGGGAATCGGGGTATGGATGTTTGCCTCTCTCTCTTAGTCAATTAAAAAGACAGATGATATACAGTCATTTCGAGACGTACGAGGATTTTGCCGCAAACCAATCCGGCTTGATGTTCTGTCTGTGCGAGTATGAGCGTGAATATGTGCCTGCCTATGTAAATGTAAATGCGCTGTCTGTCAAACAGCTCGCAATATGCTATCCACAAAGATTGTAATCAGATAATCGAGGAATATGGTGAGGGTAGCCTCGATTTGGACCAGGCATCATACTTGTGCTTTGCTCTCTTTTGTTTGCACGCCGAAATAAATTAGCATGAAGCTAAAATGATACAAGCAGCAAGGAGTTTCCCTGCAGAAATTCTGTTTCGGCAATAGGCTGAGAGATCATATTTTGGAGGAGTTGAATATAATAATAATCTTCAGACACCTGTTCCGGGAAATGCGCCAGATTTGCTGAGCACGACTGTGGCACGTTCTCGCGAAATGTATCCTTTCATCATATTCTGCTGCTTCATTAGCTGCTTGGTTGCATAGCTTGTTTTCATCTATAACTTGGGAATTTGAATTCGTATGCACATTGCAAACGGATAAAGACATACCTTGTAGATCATATTGGCTAATAAGCACTCGACTTCATCCATGTCAATACGGGCCTTCTCATCAGCCTGATTACCAATCCGAAGAGCAGCTGCAAACTCCGTCAAGGGTATACGGGTCCGTCGGATTTGTGGCTGTCCATCCTTTGCAGGCTCAAACCCACCGGCGATGAAAACCTTTCGGAATAGATTGCGCAGAGCTAGATCGCGACCTCTTTCGAGTGGAAGATATATGCGGCGTTTGACGAACTCTTCTGCGCCAGCTGACATGGCGGCATCGAAACCAACAAGATTACCTTGCTTGATGCAGTCACATAAAGGTCGGAGGAGCCGTTGCAGGCGAGGAAATGGAGCTAAAAGGCTTTTGCTTGGTAGTCGATGTGTGGTTACGAGATGACAGGGGATCAGGTAGGTAAGGATCAACCTTGACTTATGTAAGCGCGTGACCATGACACAAGAGTATTGTATATAAACTTACTCTTTATTTCGCAAAACGTCTGTTTTGCACATGAGCCAGGCTTGCGTAAGACTTTCTTCGGCCTAGGCGGATGCATGTTAATTAGGTGTACTCCTATCACGCACCCAAACATACGTACCTCTTTGTAATTCTCCTCCAGAAAGTTGATGACTCCGACGTAATAATTAAAAGTGACAATGTGAGATTTTGGGAACTGATCAGGTCGCGGAATGTCTGCTGACGATGCATCCAAAGCGCGAAGGACGCTCTTAGACAGCCCGACCTGATTCAACTAGATAGACCATCGCGTCAGTATGGACATCTAGCCACAGGGTTAATTGAGGCAAAATACCTTGAAGTATGTTTTGAACAAAAGATTCGTCGTCTCATATATGCCCCATTTGCGTGATTCCTCTATAGGAGCGCTGTGCCAGGAGCGTTAGTCCGAATGCATAGCTCAGACTGACTGATATACACTTACCGGTCACCCAGACAAAGAGTAAACATCCTGTTAATTGTCCTCGCAGCATCCTCGAGATTGGCGTTTTTCTCTGCATTGGAAACTACATCGTCCTGGAAGCCGTTGCCGAAACCACCTGCATTTTGAGATGTATCGGAATCATCTGCTTTTATTGCAAAAGCGCGGAGGTACTTTCCAGCTATATATAGACAAGGAATCGTCCATGCTGGGAAATGATTGTTTGAATAGCCTCTAATTAACTGGTTGACGAAATCCTTCCACGCCTCGAATACTTTCAACCAAGTGCTATGGTTTACCGAGGCGTTCATGAATTCGTCGATGGCTGCCCAGTAGGCGCTGAAGACGCTGACCCAAGCATTGCTTTGTTGTTTATTCAGTTTGACGCTAGTTTGTCTGTCGTGGACAATATAACGGCGTATATCGTTCTCAATGTTGTCTCTGTCTACTGAGTTGCGGAAGGACACCAGGCGCCGGGGATCTTCTGCTGGTGAGTCTGGCGTAAACACAGCAGCCATGAGTGGGCCCGACTGCAGGGCGTGGGCTGCCTTGAAATCAACGAAGACAGAGGCCATGGTTGCAGCAGAGTGGCGACAAGTTTGGTATATCGATCAGTCTTCCTTGACT
Organism: Talaromyces albobiverticillius; assembly: GCA_023721895.2. Lineage (NCBI taxonomy): Eukaryota > Fungi > Ascomycota > Eurotiomycetes > Eurotiales > Trichocomaceae > Talaromyces > Talaromyces albobiverticillius. The sequence continues at coordinate 2,904,781 of JAMBUR020000004.1, forward strand.
TGGGATGATTAGCGTTATTGATGCCAAAGACGCGGGCCACAGGCTGTGATTGGCGGGTCCGTCGCCGTCCCGCAACTGTGGCTGGGCCGGCCCAAAGAGGCTAGCGCACGGCTCAGCCTCAGCTTCGCTTAAGCGGAGGGCCACAGCCCTAGCACCCAAGATCCTTCACAATTCTCCATTTTCGGGTTCGAAGAAGTCAGCGGCATATTCTCTCCGTAGAGACACGACACGACAACGACACAAAGTAAGTGTGCATGCTATCGCAATTCGATCACGATTTCTTTTACTAACTGCTGATTTACAGATGGGTACGTTTTGCTACAATTATTTTCCCTTTCCTGGCCCCTGCGACCCTATACCAAATTCTCAGCTCGGTTCTCGCTTTGTCGTGCAACGAAGGACGATGGAACAGCAAGTCAATTATCTATAATCACCACCATCTTTTACGCCGAATGTCAAAAACTTTTATCAAGTGTGCGCGTGTTGCAAAATTTGCAAAGGTAGCGATGGGCAATGTTGAATGCAACGATAACTACGACTATATGAGATAGCGACATGAAAAAATTTCAACCATGCAAATGAAGAGAAAGGAACGAAAGAGTACAGCCATTCGGTTAATACGATGAACGAGACACTGCGATAACGACTTGACAAGCGAGAATCGAGCTGTTCCAATTCCATACTCACACAACACAAACTATCCATATTCGACCAAAAATACTGACAAGATATTGTTTGCTAGGCCGTCTCAACGAGTACCAGGTCATCGGGCGCCACTTGCCCACCGAGGCGAACCCGACGCCCAAGCTTTACCGCATGCGCATCTTCGCCCCTAACACAGTGGTTGCCAAGTCGCGCTTCTGGTACTTCCTCACCAAGCTGAAGAAGGTCAAGAAGGCCAACGGTGAAATTGTCAGCCTCAACGTGGTATGTGTGATATGACGGGAAAAGGAGTGATCGAGACTGGAGAAAAACGAACTAATTTGTCATTCAAGATCAACGAGAAGCGTCCCACCAAGGTTAAGAACTTCGGTATCTGGTTGCGTTACGACTCTCGCTCCGGCACCCACAACATGTACAAGGAGTTCCGTGAGCTCTCCCGAACTGACGCCGTCGAGTCCTTGTACCAGGACATGGCTGCCCGTCACCGTGCCCGATTTGGCTCCATTCACGTATGTTGTCTTTCATTGAAGAGAGGGAGGACAAAGTACTAACTAGCATGCAGATTCTCCGTGTCGTTGAGATCCAGGACAACGAGAGCATCCGCCGTCCTTACATCAAGCAGCTCCTCACCAAGGGCTTGAGCTTCCCTCTTCCTCACCGTGTTCCCCCCACCAAGAAGGTCTTCTCTTACTCTCGACCATCCACTTTCGCATAAATGTTGTTGTGTTGTGTTTTGGGGTTATGAGGATTTGCGGTTATCAATGATGTGTGTAATGGCCATAAGCATTCATGTTTGTTACCAAACAAATGAAAGAAAAAATAAACAATACGAAAGTATTACAGGGCAATACTAAAAACTGGCTACTCCTGGTATCTTTATGTCATATGTCATGCTAGAGATGCTCTCTTTTTTATTCCGAAATGATATCAAAAATTTCTTTCCACTTAGTTATCAGAGATCTTACAGGCATGCGATTTGGTTGTATGGGTCTACCTACGAGCCGGAGTTAAAAAGGCTTGCCTATCAAACGTCTGACTGGACGGACTTAACGTATGTCTTGAGTAAAACCACACTTCGCGATGAATATATATGTTTTTTATAGGTGAAACCCAAATAATTGAATTATCTTGATCGACTGTGGATTAAAAATACATGATGCTACCTGCTTACTGCATAATTAACGCCCGGCGTTGCGTCATGGCGGACGGCAGGCACAGTAGTAGTTACCCGGCCGGAGTACCTGGCGACTGCGGAAACATTCTCATTGATTAATAAAGCTCCATCCAGGATCGCCCTCCTCGTTTCTTTTCATCCTCTTACCCATCTTACAGCACAATCGTTATATTTTTATCGATTGACCTTTCAAAGGATCTATTTTCATCATGTTCGCGAGATCCGCTTTCAGGCTCTCGCAGCCCGCGAGACAGGTAAAAAAAAAAAAAACAATTCCCGTCCATGCCGTCCCTCACACAATGAATTGCTGATTAATGATTTGTTTTTGCTTTCACAGAGCTTTCGCAAATACTCGACCGAAGCACCAGCAAAGGGCAATGGCTTGTTGAACATCGCTGTCGTCGTTGGTGCCATTGGTGTCGGCACTGGTGTTTACAGGTACTTGCAGAGCAAGCCTGTTGTTGCCGAAGAGGCCAAGCAGCGCGACAGCACGTTTACTGGTGGTGACCAGGGATTCCTCGACCTGAAGCTCGGCGCCGTCGAAGTTCTTAGCCACAATACCAAGAGATACCGGTTCGAGTTCCCTGACAAGGAAGCTGTTTCGGGTCTGCATGTCGCTTGTAAGTCGGCCATCTAGTCAAGCGGGCCCGCATGGAATTTGGTACATGTACTGATTATACGGATGAATTGTAGCTTGCTTGATCACCAAGTATAACCCACCAGAGGGCAAGGCTGTTATCCGCCCTTACACCCCCGTTACAGATGAAGGTACGCGACGATCCAAACGAACTCAAAGTGATTTGGCTGATCATAAGCAGACACACCTGGGCACTTGGACCTTGTTGTCAAGACCTACCCCAATGGAGCCATGTCTTCGCACTTAGATAGCCTGGCTGTTGGCGACCGTCTAAACTTCAAGGGCCCTATCCACAAGTATCCCTGGGATGCCAACAAGCACAACCACATCGCCCTGGTTGCCGGAGGTACTGGTATTACCCCCATGTACCAGTTGCTCCGAGCCATCTTCAAGAACCCCGAAGACAAGACCAAGGTTACTCTGGTCTACGGAAACGTTACTGAGGAAGACATCCTGCTGAAGAAGGAGCTTAACGAATTGGAGAACACTTACCCTCAGCGCTTCAAGGTCTTCTACCTCCTCGACAAGCCACCCAAGGAGTGGACTGGCGGCTCCGGATTTGTCACCAAGGAGCTCTTGAAGACGGTTTTCCCAGAGCCCAAGGAAGAGAACATCAAGGTGTTTGTCTGCGGTCCTCCTGGCATGTACAAGGCTGTCAGCGGCGGCAAGAAGAGCCCGCAGGACCAGGGCGAATTGAGCGGTATCCTGAAGGAGCTTGGATACGACAAGGAGCAGGTCTTCAAGTTCTAAGCCTTTAAGTTCTGAGGCAATGATGAATGAGGCGAGACGCTTGTGTGCGTGTTGTGACATGTACATTCTGTGCGATAGTATACGAGTCGTTTGTTTTACTACATACTGTATAGCAGATAGATTATCGAATTATAGATATTTACTGTTATGTACTCATTGAATGGTTTTTGATTTCTTGTATTAACTCTGAATTATGGTAAATACGTAGAATGACTGACTGACGGGAATGACCACCAAGGTGCAGGCATCGCAGGTCTACCTTGGCGGCTACGCAGCGGGGGAGACGAGCCCCTCCAAGGGTAGGTCCGGAGTACACGGAGGAGGGTACCTACAGCTGGTTAACCGAGGGGCAGGCGGGCAGCATGAGCAAGTGCCTAGCGAGAGGTCTTTGAGCGGAACGGGCAGGGATAAGCCCGCGAAAGATTCCTTTGGCTGCAGCTAAGCCGAAAATGCTGTCTGTGTGTCAGGTCAGTACAGTGAACACAGGCATGCCGACCACACTATGTGCCTAATGCATGACGGGAGCAATAGCCTGGGCTACCTAATTCGCTAGGCGCCGGGCCTTGGTAGGCGGCGCTACTGAATAGCACGCAGACTGCCAAAAAAGCAATTCTCTGGCGGCTGGCTGTAGTTACATGGTAGGTACCAAGTCAGTAGTAGCACGGTATACACATATAGAAAATAGATGCCGGGAATTATGTCGCAATCACTATGCGAAAGCGAAAAAGAGGGAAAAAAGGCTGAAAGAAAAATAAAGTAAGAGAAAAGAGAGCGCGATCAGCTGGCGCGATCGGGGGGAGACGAGACGCCTCGGGAGGGGGAGGAGAGCCTGAGAGTCAGTCAGCAGCTGGGAGGAGCGGCAGGCGGGAGGGAGGGAAGCCTGTGCTGCAGCTAAGCCCAGGCCTGGATCTAGTGCGAAAACAGCGATCAGTCATACCCACACGCGCCCTGCTATTTAGGGGCCGCCCGCCCCTGTGACCCAGCCGAAAAACTCTTCCTCCTCCTCCCTCCCTCCTCTTCGCTCTTCCCTATTTTCCCTTCCCTCTGTATATCCATCCAACCGTGGAATTCTGTTCTGCATTCCCGCAACGCCCGCCCCAAAATGTCACGCAAGGACGAATCCAAGGCCAAGGACGCCATTGTCACCGTCAATATTGACGACTTTACCCGCACTCGCGACAGCGTAAGTCTTTCTCTCCCCTTCCGTTTGCTTGCTTGCTTGACTGGCGCCGCCCGCCAGCACCCGCTATTGTTATTATTTTTTCGCGTGCGCGCCCGCCCGCCCAGCACCTTCCTTCCCCCCTCCCCCCAAACTCTCGCGCCGTGCTTCAGGCATACCCATCCACTTCTGCCAGCTGCGTCCCTGCTTGGTCCCAAGATATTTGATTTGCATTAAATATACTTTACATATTAAATTACTGTCCCTTTACCTGCCTTATTTCAACCCCTTCTACCTGTTGTTCTGTCGGCGCAAACGCAAACCATGGCGAGGGCTAGCGCGGCGCCCCTGCAACGCGACACAGCCAGGCTAGTGATGCCGCTGCGCCAGGCCACTGCAGAAATCCAGCGGGCCTGCGCCGGCATTCGCTCGCTCTCTGCTTGCTCAGACAACCACCAACAATATCTAACATACTCGCAGGTCATCGTCAGCCTTGCTACTCTCCAGTCTGCCGTGTCTGATTTATCGCGCGCCTACATCAACCATGCCAACACCGTCTTGAACCGTGGCCCTGTCTCCACAGAGAGCAGTCTGACCTCTGGACTCGCCGGCGGCCTTGCCAGCAGCTTACTTGAGAATGGTCTCCTTGGCGGCGCTGTCGCTCACCATGCTCTCGTCCAAGAACCAAGAGATGAGAAGAAAAAGCGCAAGCGTGCCCCTCACGACCCTAATGCTCCCAAACGCGCCTTGACTCCATACTTCCTCTACATGCAACACAATCGCGCGCAAATCGCCAGCGAGCTCGGCACAGAAGCCAAGCCAAAGGATGTTGCCGACGAAGGCACTCGCCGCTGGGCTACCATGAAGGATGATGACAAGGAGGTATGTCGCGCGTCTTCACAATTTATAAATTCTTTTACTAATGGCGTCATTTGTTGGAACAGGTGTGGAAGAAGCTTTACCTCGACAATCTCGCTGTCTACAAGGCCAAGATGACAGCTTACAAGGCTGGCCTTCCCATTCCAGAGGATGACAATGCTCAGGCAGACAGCCAGCTGCAACAGAGTGTTGCCGCCGAGGCCGAAGCTGAGGAGGAGTCGGAATCGGAGGATTCAGAGGATGATTCAGAGGAAGAGGAGTCCACCAAGGAGCCTACTCCCCCTCCCAGTAAACAGCGCCGCCGTGCCAAGGCCCCTGCTTCTCCCGTGGTAGCCAAGAAAGCCTCCCCTGAAAAGAAGAAGCCTACTCCAGTAGCAAAGAAAGACAACACCCCTGTGGGCAAAGCTTTCAGCACCCCGAGCCAGACCAAGCGCAGCAAGAAGAAGGCGCGCAAGAGCGAGGGTGGTGCGGGTGAGGATTAAGACCGCCATAACAACCTTCTGTACATGACTTGTCTTTCTTTTTATCTTCTTTATCCTTTCTCTTTGCTTTAAGATGTCGATGGGGGAGTATGTGGACTGTTTATTTCTCTCTCTCTCTCTCTCTCTCTTGGATTTCCCACAAGTACTGGTTGACTGTGGTGTGATTGCTTGGATTGTCGCTGCTGATTTATTCTTCTTTAATTACGAGGGTCTGGCTTTATTGTGTGTTGGTGTTTTCCATTTCTTTTGTCTTGTCCGCACGATGGTTCTATCAATGATATCGGGCCGTGTTAGTTACTAGGGTTGTTGTCGCAGTTGCTATTTGACGCTGTTAATGGACTCGTGTTTGTTCTTGATGCTTAAGCCGACTATTATTAAGTATTGAAATCCTGTAAAAACTGCAAAGATAAGAGTCTTAGGGCTGGCACTTATAGGATGCATCCTTATCTTATCTCGCACGATGCTATCACCCCCGCAATCCAAAATCAACCTCACGTAAGTTTCATCTCCTTGCGGCTTTCTCTTTCGCATTTTTTTCTGTCTGCTGTGCCACCGTCAATCGCCTGCTGGTCGTCTCCAGCGAGAAAAACCAACAATGCAGCTCATTCCCAAAGAGGTACGCCGTATTTCTTCTCCATCCTCTAGCTCGGGCTAGCGCAACACATTATGTAACAAAATGCATCGAGGCGAACCACAATTCTGTATAACATTCACTGACCGTTCCTGGGGCATACAGATCGATAAACTGGTTATATCCCAGCTGGGTCTCTTGGCCCAACGTAGGCTTGCCCGGGGTGTCCGGTTGAACCATGCTGAAGCTACTGTTTGTGTAACCCAGTCCAGATTGAAATAGGCGCATGCTAATTGTAATGCTGACAGGCTTTGATATCGTCGAATTTACAAGAAGTACGTTGTTTGTAAATATATGTATTTTTTATGCATTTATAATAACAAGAACAGCTCATTCGCGATGGCAACCACACCGTCGCCGACCTCATGTCTATCGGCAAGACAATGCTGGGTCGTCGCCACGTCCTGCCATCAGTCGTCTCCAGCCTTGTAGAACTACAAGTGGAAGGCACATTCCCTATCGGCACGTATCTGGTTACGGTGCATCATCCCATCAGTACCGACGATGGAGACCTTGAAAAGGCGCTTTATGGCAGCTTTCTTCCAGTCCCGCCCAAGGAGGCATTTCCCGACCCCAATCCGGTCGACTATGAGCCTGAAAACCAGCCTGGCGCTGTCATTACCGTAAAAAATTCAAGGATAACACTTAGCGAGGGTCGCAAACGTATCAGACTCAAGGTGATGAGCAAGGGCGATCGGCCAATTCAGGTGCTTTATACTTTCTGATTTTGCATTACAAAAGCTAACCGGTGCTCTACAGGTTGGGTCGCATTATCATTTCATTGAAACAAATCCACAGCTCCATTTTGATCGTGAGAAAGCTTACGGTTATCGTCTGGACATTGCCGCTGGCACTTCCATCCGATTCGAGCCCGGCGATACAAAGACAGTCACTCTTGTTGAAATCGGCGGAAACAAGATCATCAGCGGCGGCAACTTTCTTGCTTCTGGGAAGGTAGATATCAGTCGCGCAGAAGAGATTTTGGTCCGGCTGCAACAAGCCGGGTTTGCCCACGTTCCTGAACCGACAGCGGATTCGGGGCTTGTTATCCCCCCTTTCTCATTGGAACGCGAAGCGTATGTCCGCATGTTTGGTCCTACCACTGGTGATCTCGTCCGGTTGGGGTCTACCAATCTGTGGGTCAAGGTTGAAAAGGACCTGACTACATACGGTGACGAATGCACGTTTGGCGGAGGCAAGTCACTGCGTGAAGGCATGGGCCAGTCTTCAGGGAAGATCTCTAAGCAGTGTGTGGATACGATCATCACCAATGCTTTGATTATTGATTGGAGCGGAATCTACAAAGCGGACATTGGTATCAAAGATGGAATCATTGTCGGCATTGGCAAGGGCGGCAACCCCGATGTCATGGATGGTGTTCACCCAGACCTAGTGGTGGGATCTTCGACAGATGTCATTGCTGCCGAGGGCAAGATTGTGACTGCCGGTGGATTCGACACTCACATACACTTTATCTGCCCACAGCAGGTGAACGAGGCTATCTCTTCGGGAATCACGACCATGCTGGGTGGTGGAACGGGACCGAGTACTGGCAGCAATGCTACTACATGCACGCCGGGCCCAACTCATATGCGTCAAATGATCCAAGCTTGCGATTCTTTGCCTGTAAATTTTGGAATCACCGGCAAAGGAAATGACAGCGGCAAGGAAAGTCTTCGTGAGCAGGCTCTTGCCGGAGCAGCCGGTATGAAACTGCACGAAGACTGGGGCAGCACACCAGCTGCGATAGACACTTGTCTTGAAGTCTGCGACGAATACGATATCCAATGCATGATCCACACCGACACCTTGAATGAGTCTGGATTCGTTGAGCAGACTATTCAGTCGTTCAAGAATCGCACCATCCATACTTACCATACCGAAGGTGCTGGCGGCGGCCATGCGCCTGACATCATCTCTGTGGTGGAACACCCCAATGTGCTACCTAGCAGCACCAACCCAACACGGCCATTTACATTGAACACGCTAGATGAGCATTTGGACATGCTCATGGTCTGCCACCATCTCTCCAAGAACATCCCCGAGGATGTCGCGTTCGCCGAGAGCCGGATTCGCGGCGAGACCATCGCGGCAGAAGACGTGCTCCATGACCTAGGCGCAATCAGCATGATGTCCTCGGACTCGCAGGCCATGGGCCGCTGCGGCGAAGTCATTCTGCGTACATGGAACACGGCACACAAGAACAAGGAGCAACGCGGCATTTTGCCCGAGGACGAGGGCACGGGAGCCGACAACTTCCGCGTGAAGCGATACATCAGTAAATACACCATCAACCCGGCCATTGCGCAGGGCATGTCGCATCTTATTGGCAGCGTTGAGGTTGGCAAGTTGGCTGATTTGGTGGTGTGGACGCCTGATAATTTTGGCACGAAGCCAAAGACGGTTGTTAAGGGGGGCATGATAGCTATGGCTCAGATGGTATTCTTCTTCTTTTCGGGTCTGATTTACAAGTTACGTATTGACTTTTTGTTATAGGGAGATCCCAATGCATCCATTCCCACTGTTGAGCCGGTGATTATGAGGCCTCAATTCGGGGTAAGTCCTTCCTTTCTTCAGACAAGAAAGGGATAATATTGATATTTTGGAAGTCTTTCGTCCGCTCAACGTCGATCATGTTCGTCTCCCAAGCGTCCATAACCAACGGCATAATAGAATCATACAACCTCCAGAAGCGCATCGAAGCGGTCCGCAACTGCAGAGATGTAGGAAAGAAGGATATGAAATATAATGATATAATGCCGAAGATGAAAGTTGATCCGGAACGATATGTATGCTTCTCCCCCTACTTCCACTTATGTTACTTGTTGTGTATGCGAAGCTAACATGAATTGATAAACAAAGACTGTCGAAGCGGATGGACAACTCTGCACGGCTGAGCCAGCAACCAGTCTGCCGTTGACGCAGCAGTATTTTGTGTATTGATTTATGCTTGGAAGTAGTTGAACGATATGCGTGCTCTTTAATTTGATGACAATGTAGTAGGCAAGCGTGTATACCTAGGTGATAGTTTCAAAGTATGTTTTCATTTGAATGAATGATTGATTGATTGATGCTTCAAGAACAAGAATGCACGTATATACAGGAAGTAATCCAACAATGCTAAAAAAAAATCAACAAAAAAGTCTAATGATGCTCGCTTGAAGAAGATGGTGAAACGTTCCGATCGCTAACAGGCCTACCCAGCAATACCATAGCCCTCCTTTGCATCATTTGCCTCCGTACAGGATCGAAGCTTTCTCCTCTGCTGCTGTCATTGGGTACGGCTTCGGGTGGTCGCTGGATAGGCGAATCTACTACACCCACGCCCAGTTCCTCTTCTGCTCGTCCTTCGTCATGGCTGTCGTTCAAATGTAGCCATGCACGCAACCTGGCATTGATACGATTCAAAGCAGGCAGATAAGACGGTAGTGACAACGGCAAATCGGGCAGTTGTGTTTCGTGAATAGGGCTGCGATGATGATAATCATAGTGGCGCTGATGACGATGGCGATGGTGATCCTGATACTCACGATACCGCTGCAACCGGCGTATACGCTGCTCCCTCCGCACCATCAGATTGCTGACCTGGTATTCGATGAATGACGGCGGGAGCACATTGTGCTTGCACACGGGACATGTGCTGCCGTCGCGCATGAGGAAGGTATCCACGCATTCCGGGTGGAAGATGTGTGTGCATGGGAGTTCGCGGACGAGAGATGTTCCAGGGACAAAGTCGTCGAGACAGATGGCGCAGGTGCGTTGAGAAAATGTTAGTCTATGATGATTGTTGTTTTCGGCTCCTTCGTTTTCGGCGGTGTGTGCTCGTGGTGGTGGCTGGAGGTTGGGCATGATTTCTTCGAGGATTGCAGATATGCTTTCGTCTTGGGATTCGTTGGTGATGAGATTGTCATTTTGTTGTTGTGTTGTCTTTTCTTCGGAAACTTTGGTTTCATCATCTTCCTTGGGTGATGAGGAAGAAGGTCCTTTCTCATCCTTCTCATCCACTTCTTCAACTGGATAGACGTAAACTGGCAACTGCGAAAGAAGCTGTGGAGGGACAACGAGTCGCTTGATCCCTAGATATTCTAGATCTACCTCTCCAGTCACAAGGCGTCTCTGCAAACTCTCTCGTCTTCTTCTCTGCACATGCATCATGGTGAAATATGCAAACGCCATCATTAGCACGATGGCGCCCAAGATCGCGAGTACAAATACCCAGATTCCGGGGACAGTAGACGATTGAGTAGGCTCTGTGATGGTTCGTCAGCCCATTAGTGTAAGGAAAGGGAAGGAAGGGCCATACCCAAATCGAGAAGAGCATAAAACCGAGCGCAATCACCTCGAGCTTGCGCCTCCGTCATATTCGTGCTATTATTGCCGTTGCTGCTGCTGTTGTAATCACTCGCATGCCCCGAGTACTGCGAAAGCTGAGACATCAAATGCGTCCCAGCGGGACCTGGAACAGCATAAACGGGATACTGATTATCTTTCTTCCACTGGCCACCATCGCCCAGGTCCCATACCGCATTGTCCGATGGCGGAGGTTTGCCCGAGTCCCGATTCTCAGGCTGATAAAAGATGAGTGTGCGAGCATTTTCCCGTCGTGATGCGGCAAGATATGCCTGCGTGCATTCGGGCGTCACCCACGGCGCAAGACCGATGATGTTGTGGTCGAAAGGCGGAACGTCGGCTCGCCTGGTGACATTGGAGGGAATGAATGGCGCTGTGATGTTGTTGCAGACCTCATCATCATCTTCGAGACTGGGCACGAAAAATAGTCCCTTGTATGATTCTTGGGCTGGTGGGTTGGTGTTGGACAGAGTCCGGATTGTGCCGTCGATAACGTAGCGGAATATTACGCTTTGCTATTCAAGCAGGTCAGATTTTGCCAATTGCCTAGGTAAAAGCCAATCGGTGTACTCACATTGTGGTATCGAGGACCGCATTGCAGAGTCGCTGGTCCTGCAAATAAAGTCACCGCTGTAGTCATGGTCTGCACAGCTGCATCAGAGCTATGATAGTCGCTATAGATAGGTTGTAAGTAGTAGTGCGCATTGCATAGCTAACACCATAATAGCATCTAGCATGAAACAAGCATATTCTGTGATAGTAGCAAGAACAAAATCGTGTCGTATATTCGAGGGTCAGCGAGAAATATTATTCGAATAGTGATTAGGGTAAGGAAATGAGCCATTCCGGAAGTGCCGAAAAGGGAAAAGAATGCAAAAGAGGTACATGTTTGCGGAACCAGGAATGCTTGTTTGGGAAACGCTGCTTGAGTCTATCCCATTCGTTTTCATCTATCTAGCGAGACAGTATCTACTAATCAGCCAAACAAAGGTGCAAGACTATATGGCGATGTGGATGGATGAACGATGAAACCATAATTGCCGCATCCAGCGATTGGTGCTGATGCTTTGATCGCAGCTCGCTGATCCCAATGCGATCGCATTCAAAGCACAGCAGGTCGCAATAGCCATTTTCAAATTCCATGTCGTTTATTTACTTAAATGTGCTCGAGTTCTTCTCTTCCAAGTCTGAAATGCAATCTGCGAATGTCGAACGCTCGTGCGGCGTGGCATCTGTGCTGTCCCTTGCTTAGGAATAATCCGATCTCATCTAGATCGGACAGATTGCAGAGAATGCGTATGTAGATTACTGGCGACGTCATGCGATAGCTGTCTCAGACTCTCATACCTGATGCCTGGTATCTGGTCATGTCAATAGAGCCAGCTGTAAGTGAAGTGAGAGTACGTAGAAAGAAGACTTACGATAACCGCCGGCGCATCTCCGATGGGAGATCTGGAGGCGTCTCTGATTGGTCCTTCAAACGCCGAGACGCGGAGAAGGCGCGGCTGATGCTCACGTGACAGCGCACGGGCCACTGTTATTGACGCTGACATAAGACATCGCTGGACGACAACCTTGGAAGGCGACACGCAAGTCACCTCTTGCCCTCATCCTTGTGTCCTTCAGTCATTACGAGCCTACAATCACGGCCAAAACCAACAGCCGTGTTCATTCTCCGGTTATTGTTCGCTGCAACTGGACCCAACTCCAACCCGTTCCTCGCCGACGGAAGATGCGCCGCGGCAACTAGACCGACTTCCCATTTCACGGAGTTTCCCTATTGTTCTTTTCAGCAAACGTCCCATCCGAGGAGATCGTGAGTGAGAATGGCGAACAAAAGCAAAGGCAAAGGCCGCGACTCGCGCCAGTCCCGAAGCCGCAACACGACACCAAGCTCCGGGCTGAGCGCGAGCACGGCAACTGGCGTTTCGTCTGCTCCTGGCTACCTCGACAATGACCTGTCCAAGCTGTTTTCTGCAGTATCCGTTCAGTATTCAGATCTCCTAGAGCAATCGGGCGGCGGCGGAAATATCCCAGACATCAAGACGCTGGAACTCATAAGTGATCACTTGAAAACCCTCAGTCAAATAGCCGATTCGCGGGGTGATACGTGCAACGCCGGTATGCGAGAGCTTTCGCAGCGAAGGAAGGATGTTATTGAAGACCAGCGCGAGCGGGAAATGGAGCGCGATGCAGAAGACAGGGTGAAGATGAAGAGGGAGGCAGACGATGACGAGGAGACAAGCAGAGCTTTCAAAGGAGGCAAACTCAAGAAGCGCAAGGAACGCCCTCAAAAGGAAGATCGCCCTCTTGCAGTGGGCGCCCATGAGGTTTCTCGGCAAGACGGTGGAGAACTCGGTAGGTTTTCATCTAATCTCAAAGTTATATATAGATCTTAGACTGACTTTATCGCCTTGCAGGAGAACGTAAGCGCAGTCGTGAAGCCCCGTCCCCTACAACTAAAAAGTCTCGCGCATCAGGCAGCACATCATCCCTCTCTCCCCCGTCAATCGCTTCACCTCCACCGAAAGATGAAGAAGCGGCCGTCGTTTCCTCGTCAGAGGATAGTGACGAGTCGCATCAACCAGAGCCAGCTCAATTAGTCCCTCAGTTCCAAGTATTCGGGTCCGACCCGCTGAAATTCGATGACCCTACAATCTATCACATTCGGGATGTGACCCCAGAAACGACTGATGATATGAAGAGGGAGATTTATAGCGTGGCGCACTTTCCGCCAAGTGACTTGAGCCATATGATGGCGGGAATGGCACCAGACAAAGACTTTAGCAATGCCAAACCGACGAATCAGGTCAATGCCAACACCTTTCTTACCTGGGTCGATCCTTTTGTTCGTCCTCTTACAGAGGAAGACATTGCCTTTCTAAAAGAGAAGGTAAGCTCACTATATCCCGTTGTGACTGCCTTTTATTCATTTCTAATCTACAAATAGGGCGACCGTACAACTCCTTTTGTAATGCCTCGTCGAGGAAAGAAGCATTACAGCGAGATATGGGCAGAGGAAGACGGCGCAATGAATTTAGATCACCCCAACGAGAAAGAGAAACTGCCATTGAATCAAGGCAGGGGAAATATTGAGCAAGTAACCGACGACGTTGCGGAGACAGACAAGGTTTCTGTAGGACCTCTTGTCAGCCGTCTTTACTCTCTTTTGCGTTACGAACATCGAGTCGAGCCTGATGAGAACAGTGCCAATGGAACAACAGGCGGAGGGGACACATCGATGAATGGACTTCTAGGAGGCGACTCGTTCATGGATCTAGATCACCCGCTTGGCGAGCCGGAGTCAAAGCCCCAGCCTGCTGCAACATCATTTCCCGACGCGTCTCCCAGCGGATTTAAAGTTCCCGCAGCAAAGCTGGAGCATGCTCAGTTGGATGAGAGATTGAAAGCTGAGCTCCGATATGTCGGCTTTTTAGGCGCAGAAGATAACCCTGATTTCGATGCTCATTATGACGATGACATTGCACAGCGGCTTCGATTACTACAAAGCGAGCTCAAAAAACAAATGCTTGTCAACGGAGCGCGCAAGACGCGTCTCTTGGAAATCGCCAAGGAACGTATGGCATACCAGGAATACAGCACGATTCACGATGATCTCGACTCTCAAGTCCAGCAAGCCTACCTGAAACGAACACGCACTTTGGGCAAAAGCAAGAAAGGGTCGCAAGCCAAGCATCGACCGGGAGGTGCGGGCGGCGGGAGCCACGTTGTCAGCGCCGCCGGAGTCGGGCGTCCTGGTATTGGCGATATGGCTCGCACGCTTATGGACCGTCGCAAGCGATGGCGAGACTGTATCGGGCCTGTTTTCAAGGACAGCAAGACAACCGTTCCGGCGAGAGAGGATAGTCTTTTTGATCCGGTTACGATGACCGAATATGAAAAGGCCGAACTGGAGGGCTGGGACGAGGAGCAGGAATAACTGGCTTATCCTGCTGTCTTGAAACACTAACATTATTCTATGCGACCGTAATGATATCATGCTGCTAACCCCTTTATTTCTGCCAGCATGCATTTTTGAGTTATGTAAATACCTTTTATTTCCTACAGAGATAGGACATTGTGTCTGGCTTCAGTGCACTATTCGGTTTATTCAGGTGTTAGGGTCTATTGAAGGGATTCGTCAATTTCAGAGGGTCAAGGCGTTGTTATTTTAATGACATGGTTGATTAAACATTTTACTGGAATTTGGCGATATGAAATGATATGATATACATATAACCGTTGAATGATTAAGAGCACTTAGCCAAGACTATATCCAAGATCATCGATGAATAACATGCACACTCCAAGGAAACCTTCTCAACTTCGCCGTCAACTCGCGCTCACTTATCTCCAAGTCCGTGCATATCTCATCAAAACAGTGCTGACCATCCAGATACTTTTCCAGGGCTTTGATATTCCGATGAAAACGGATAGCTTGTTGGGCTGTTCGTGTTCCACCTTCCTCGTCATCATCACCTTCTCTCCCTTCTTCTTCGCTGTCTTCGTACTCTTCATTACTGTCATTGTCGTGTTCATAATCGACATCTACATCATGGTCCTCATAAGAAGTCCCTACGGGCGACGATGATGACCCCAGTCGAATGCTGATGTTGTGGTGGCTGTTATTGTTTGTGTTGTTGGTACTTTGATATGAAGTCGACATGCCTTGTTGTCGTTCATCGTCTGCATGTTGGAAGGAACTTTCTCTACTTAGATCGGCATCACCTCCATTTTTGACAGAAGAAACAGATGCTGATTTGGTTAATGATTTCACATCGGCATGCGACGATGTCGCCGAGGTGTACGTGAATCCTTCCGGTCGAGGCCCATAGGCGAATTTGTGCACGCGATAGAGGAATCCTTTGATTATGCCAAAGGTAATGAACCGTCGGATATCGACATTAGCGAGCTGTCGCTCATTAAGTGAATACCATTGTTTGACGCTTTGTCCTTGTCTCAAACTTGCGTACAGCTCAATGATTCCGACACCATCTAGGTGTTTCCTTCTTGCTCGGCCTCGTCGTAATCTTGACGACGAGCGGTATCCTTCAATATGACCATCGTCGTCGTATTTACCTCGTCTTTTGTTATTGTGCTTATCATTGCCGTGGTTGGTGTTGTCATCATTATCGTCATCGTCATCACCGTCGCCAATGAGCGGCCAAATATTCTCGTCGGTATCTTCGAATCTGCCAGGTGGACTACCCGGTAGTAATTCCGCGCCTCGAAAGTCAGACGCTGACCCCCTCCCAGAAGAAGACGTCGGGGCCATCCGAAGTGATGCAGTCGGCGCAAAGCGGGTGTTGACGTAGCGAGCGCATTCTTGCTGCATGCCTTCGTCGCAGGCAATACTCGAGTGGAAAGTGGCTGTAGGTGCATATATTGCCGAGAAGGAGAATATATCAAGGAGATACACACATCCATAATATAATAAATGTCTAATTGCTCTGTAGGCGAGATTGAGTTCGACGTCAGCCAGAATCGAGATGATGCGCACGCTGTTGACTCCGTTGATATAAGGAACGATCTGAAAAATAATCAGCTATACGTAAACTATATCTGTATCCTTTGGATCCGTAGTGTATAGCTACCTTTTGAAGCGTAAGATCCCAGTTTTCATCCAGGAATGCCTCGAACCGAACAGTGAATAGCGGCACATCCCACGCCCTCACATATGGTGGCGCAGGATAAACGGGGAAGAGTTTGAAATTCAGAGTATTCAACTTGTCTACATCCCAAAGTCAGTCACCAGAGCCGTAGCAATAGAGATAAATGTTCACATACCTATCGGAATCATGCACTCGCTATAGGTGTTGAGATCTTCCATAAGCGTCTCGCACAAACTATACACTTTTCCCTCTCCACTCTTCGAATGATCACGACTCAGAAAACAGCTTTGCTCCTCCAGCCCATGCATCAGATCAGCGAGCTTTTGCACAATGCTTTTATATTTGCTAAAGTCCTCTTCTTCAGCTAGGACAAAGCAGAAGTTGAAGATGAATTCGTTTCGGTCATATTGAGGAGACTTCATGCAGATTGGGTAGCCCAAAATGCGGTATCCGCCGGTGCACACTTGCAAGAGGTTTCCGCATAGTTCTTGTCGCGGGATCACGAAGAAGGATATGTCGGAGAATGTAAAGAATCGCGCCTGTTGCGGCGACGCTGTTGGTGAGGGGACGATCGCGCCATCGGGGACCTGGTGAACGACCTTGGGGCCTGTAATTGTCGGTGTGTAAGTCATTGTATTTTCTTCTACTTTGGAGCAATGTGAGCTCGTAGTCATCGTGGTTTGTCGACTTGCCTTCCTGGGTGTCGAATTTGCTATAGAAGATTGCCTTTATCATGATGCGCAACAGGCATTGACACAAAACGAGCGAAGTAAGCGCAGCCTCATGTCCCCTTGCTAAATCGCATATCCTGCTAATGCGACACAAGATATTTACACTGCCTGAAATGTGTAGAGGTGGATTGCTGTCGATTGCAGAGTGAAGCTTCTGCGGGGAACAGATAAGTAGCTGCGGTGGGGAATGGGGCCAATCACAATGCGCTAGCTCAAGCTCTTGAATATTCAGGGCTACAGTTGTCCCAGCATACATATTTATTATCACCATAGGGTTTTTGAGATCTTATTAGAAAGTAACTATATCTCTGGACAACTCTGTTCTTTGAAGGGTAGGAATAAAAACGCTTAGTGCGTCTAAGATTGAGCGTATATGATGTGTTAGGCAAAGCAACTGATAAAGGATTTTGGGAGGGTATTGGTTTCGTAGAAGCGTCGATCCATAAAGTGGTGAAGAAGGAAAAATCAAGTAGTCTAATGACAGGGAATTGAAAGGGAAAAAACACCACGCCGTTGATCGAATTCTGTAAAAATAAGAATGCACCTTGTCAACGCCAAAACGCGCCTGATTGATAAAGTCGCTTAATAGAGATAGGGATGTCATGAATATAGAAGTGGAAATAGAAAAGAGTCGACTTCAGATGACAGGGCATATCGAATGCGCCACATCATTTGTAGCCATGTGAATCGATTGCTTGAATTTCATCGAGCAATCCCCGAAGTGCTAGTATTGGACGGATGACGAAAGACTGAGCTTGGATGCACGGTTTGAACTGTCACCGGTTGTTGGGCAGCTATTGCCAGTTGACTCATAAGAGCCGCACCAGGCGAGGGTATTGGAGAAGCAGGATTGTTCGATCTCGTCTCCAGGGGCTGGCCAGTCCGCACCGCGTTGAGCATATCAGAGTAACTGCCTCGTTCAACTGCCTCTTTGAGCCATTGTTCCCAGTCCTCATCCAGAGGAATGTTATCGCCTCGTTCACGAGCAGCAGTGGCGTATATGAGGCGTTGGTTGAGTTGTACCCCATAACTTTCCATCTCTTCGTCACTAAAATCCCCGTCGTCTTGTTCGCTCTGCTGCGTTGTAACAATTGGCAGCATTTCCTGGACAAGGTCGTCTTGTTTGGTAGAGGTGTGCGTAGAGTATGAGGGCGTCGTCTCGTCTGTAGGGAAGCGAGCCAGGGGAGAAGGCGATGGAGTCGCAGGACGGATACCGTCCGCTGTTGTGTCGCTGACTTTCACTCCTTGTTCCTTCTCATAGCGCTCCCGAGCTGATTTTGTTCCCTCCCAGAGGCATAATGACGCAATCTCAGCATCGGTCAATCCCAGCTCGTCAAACACTTCGAATAGCCTGCGATGCCACTGAAAACGGCCCAGCCTCATCCGGTGAGGTCCATACGAGTAGTCAAGCCCGGGGTATTGCGCTTCAATGCAATCAAGCGATCCATAAAACGCCGATGTCTCAATCCTCACTTCTGGGACTAAATTCCGGGTGATGTGCACATGAAAGGAGGTTGGGTCGGAGCTTTTTGGTTGAGGGAACGTGGCTTTGTAGACAATCTGTGCAAGCGACGGCTTGTGCATCTTGGATAATTCGAGTAGGGTGAGCGAAATATGAACGTGACGTGTGAGGAATCTGAAATTTGCGCGAGGTTGTCAGAATAAGCTCATCTAGTCGTCATTCGAGACAATGCTGCGAGATCGCGCTTGTTGCAATGGAGAAATAGAGAGATCTGAAGAAAATTCAAGACATACCCAACCAATGGTGAAAGCAGCCTTGTCCGAAGCAATGAGAAATGAACAACAGGATTGCGTTGCTAATTGAGCTCCGCCACCGGGACCTCTTCCCGCAGCTACTGTTTCACAGCTCGACGTTGAATCTTTTGAGAGTACGGGGCCAGAAAGAGGGACTATTTATGGCATATATATGGAACACAAAGGGCGAGCCAGCTTAGGCCCCGGGCATAGGCGCCAACAAGTCAGTCGCGGTGTT
This sequence comes from Talaromyces albobiverticillius, assembly GCA_023721895.2. NCBI lineage: Eukaryota > Fungi > Ascomycota > Eurotiomycetes > Eurotiales > Trichocomaceae > Talaromyces > Talaromyces albobiverticillius. Next base: position 2,923,842 of record JAMBUR020000004.1, read on the forward strand.
GAAACGAAACAGAGCCAGAATGCGAGTGGGAGGAGGTGGTGGAGAGAACAAGTACGATCAGCTTCGGCGGAATATTCCTGGAGTAAGCTTTTGGTACTGCCGTCATCACACGAGTCAGGACAAAAAAGCAATGCCCGCAGAGACAGGCGCCTGATCCCCGTACGGACAAAAAAAAATATCGTTTAGTTAGCTAATTCCAGGGCAACTCCGGAGAGGCCTAGTCGCTGGATGGTCAACTGGGTCGATCGATATTTGTTACACACGGTAAGCTCCAGGCACGCCGGCCATACCGTACTTCAGTGTCGGGTCTGGTAGATACACTCCCCGAGGGAAAAGCCGGAGGAAATTAAGTAGAGATAGAGGAAGACAAGGGCTTCCAGGCCCTTTTGAAGGCTCGCCAGGCGGCATGCTGCTAACGAGGACAACTCGCAAGTGACCAGCGCATTCATCGCAACTGCAGCTCTGACAGGTCGGAAGCGGCTGCATACCGTCGAATGTATCCGCTGGCGCTACTTTGCTGCGTCAACGCCTCCACGCTTCGCTGTGCCCACCCGATCGCTGGCATCGTCAGCGAATGAATGGCCTACTGGGTCCAGATCAGACACGTCTTTCTTTTACGGTTTCTTGGGAGGCGATCTGACGAGCTGAGCCAGACTTTTACGTATTTTTTATCCTACTTGCTCCCCGCCTACGAAGCGCTACCATCTGCACGACATGCAGGTTTGCCCCCATCGATTGTTATTTCGAGTCATACTGGCCGGTGATGCCGGACGATGCACCGTTCTCGCCCCTTCTAGAGGAAGCTATGGCGAGTAATTTTCTTGATTTGTATAATCCGTAAAGCTCGGCGGCATTCCGAGTGACTGCTCAATTTGATCGCTCGTACCAAGCAAACATTGCGACTTCTGACGAGAAGAGGGTCGGGTCGAGTCACCTGGGCCCAGTCTGCGATGCGATCTCACATTCTTTGTTTCTTGCGCTGGACAGGTTTGGTCGCTCGTTGATGTAGAAACTAGAAGATTTTTGATCTCGTAGGGTAAAAAAAGAGCCGAAGAAATGCACCTTCCTCAGGCAACCTCCCTCTTGGCGCTGCCGCTGCTCTCCCGAAAAGGCAGGTACGCACCAGCCGGTCCTTCCTTCCCTTTCCACACACACACACACTTCCATACGTACAACTCGTGACTTCCGCATCGGCGTGAGTTCAAAATCCACCATGACTTGTGCCAGACAGGGTCTGCCTTGAATGGATCAGCATGTCAACCTTCAACGGGGTCATCTCAGGTATGATGAGAACAGTCCAATCGGATGACGATACCATGGCTCACCACTTTGCACAGAGTTCCCGTTCATCAGGAGTATGTCACATGTACGATCACACAGTGGCTAGCAGCGCTAAACAGATAGCCATGCAGTTGACTATTTTCGCAAAGTATCGGACAAGCCAGCCCCATTGGTCTGCTTTCTCAGCCATGTGCACAGCGACCACTTGCAGGGGCTGGAGTCTCTGCGGTCGCCGTTCATCTATTGCTCAGCGGTGACTAAAGAAGTGAGTGAAATGCCCTGATCGCTTGGCTTGGCGATGGATACCAGTTGGACGCCTTACTAACTATATACTCCGAAATCAAGTTGCTGCTGCGGATAGAGAAATACCCTCATCGCATGAATTTTTCCAAGGGTATACTCGAGTCCAGGAAGCAGCATTATGGACATCTAGCCAAGCTCCTGGTAGGTTGTTTTGCATCTGCCAATGGATAAATGAAGTCAGCTGACCTAAGTTTTTAGAGGCCAATTCCCTTGAATACTCCAACTGAAATTGAGCTCACCCCTTTGCAGCGCATTCGCGTGACTCTCTTTGATGCCAATCACTGCGCTGGCGCAGTTATGTTCTTGATCGAAGGTCAAGGAAAGGCAATTCTTTATACTGGCGATATTCGAGGTACTCTTCTCTCTATTTGCCTCTTCCTTCTTGTTATTCAGCCGAGTAATTGTGGAACTGTTCTGACTGATCGACTAACACATACTTATAGCGGAAACCTGGTGGGTTAATTCTTTGACCCGAAATCCTGTGCTCATTCCTTATGCATGCGGCTTGAAGACTCTTGACAACATCTACCTCGACACTACTTTTGCAGTCAAGTCAAACATATACCGGAACTTCCCTCCAAAAGCAGAAGGAATCAAGGAGCTTTTAGAAAAAGTAGGGAGATATCCTAAAGATACAATATTCTATCTGAGAGCATGGACTTTCGGATACGAAGAAGTCTGGCAAGCTTTATCAACATTTCTAGACTCCAAGGTAAGATCCTTATACATTCCAGCCAGCTAGGCGCTGTCAGGAGTTGTGGGAATTGACATAAAGTAGGTCCATGTTGACAGATATCAGTATGATCTGTATAAAGCCCTCGCATTGCGACCTCAAGGCGGCACTGGGTTTGACACGACTACGTTCCTCAGCGGGTTTCAACTGGGAAACGGGGTTGTCACTGGTTGCTTGACATCTGACGAATCTGTTCGAATCCATAGCTGCGAACCTGGAGCCTTCTGCGAAACGATGAAAACGAAGAAATCAGTATTCATCACACCTATTGTAACCCGGGATAGAACCGGTATAGAGGTTCCAGAGGTCGGTGTTGGTGGAGGGAAAGGGGATTTGTACCAACTCCATGAATTGGAACTGCCAGACGAGATTACAGTCCAGAAACTCGAAGAGTTATTATCGGAACACATTACGGATGAGGGGGTATTGTCACAGACAAGGGAAACCTTGAAGCTAGCTTTCACGTCGAAACAGAGAGCACTTTCGCTGGGCGAATATGGACTGGCTGAGGATGCTGATATTTCGCTCAAGGATCTAGCCTCCATGCTTAGCAACGCCAGGAAGCTTGTGAATCATAGGTTGGGCGAAGAGAACACTCCAGACACCATAGTATGCCCGACCCAAACTAAATTTAGTCGTTTTTGCGCACGCTGACTCGAAAAACAGACATTCCCCTATTCTCGCCACTCGTCTTACGCGGAGCTCTGCGAACTCGTACAAGCTTTCAGACCAAAAGAAGTTTTTGCTTGTACAGTTGATGAAAAAGGATGGAATGAATCCGTATCTATGGAGGGACTGTTTGGACATTTGTGCTCTGGGAAGCAGTTTGTCCACGACCAGCATATGCGTGAGGTTCGAGGCGAATTACTGGAACGAGAAAACAAAAGAATTCGCTATACTTTAATGCGCGATACCAGACGCCAATTGCAGGCGATGGGAAGCAAAGTTCATTTTAGCATAGGGCCACTGCCTCAAGATCTTGACGAAGTTCTTAACGGCGATTCTCAGAATTCCTATGCAACGACAACTATTTCTCAGCCTACCAGTCAGGAATCTATTCATGATGATCATGGGCAAACTTCAAACACTGAATCGGCGCATGCAAGCGACCAGCAAGACGGAGCCAAGTCTCTACCAGTGGCGGAAACTGAGAGCCAGGAGTCTATTTCCGAGCTGGCGGTTAAATCTCAAGAATCTTCGACTGGTCATGACGCATATCGTAACCGTCTTCGAGCGTACCATGCTGCCCATACCGGCACATTCGATGCATGGAACGAGATTGCCATCGTTTCAGCGGGCAACAATCATGCAGAAGAAGAGGTTGAATTATAGGACTATCCCGGGGGTGCAACTATGCATGAAATAAGTCGTGGATATATTCCTGTCGAGGAGCGGTTTGAAGTCGGCCGATGCAATCTGACTCGCAAAATAGTCGGTATACGTGCTAATATTCGATATATTTTACTGTCAAGTATACTACGTGGAAACGACGAAAAACGTAACCCGACGGTTAAACTCGTAGGGATTCCTCCGGTATAAACCCTAGATCAGCGCCTCAATTACCCCATGCAGTCCAAGATCCTTATTTACTTTAACTGAATCTGCGGGGAAAGCCTTTACTTCTAATAGTTTATTTAAACCAGAAACAACGATGTGAGATTATCCGATAAATTTCTCTCTGTTCTTGATCTACCTGGGTTGGAAGTCTTTACTCCGGGTGATTGCAAGCCCTAAGTGTTGGCGACAGGGGCAATAGAGCCATCGTCAATGTCTTAGTGTAAAAATCGACTTGTTTCCGATTCTCAAGTTAGGACCTCTTAAACTATAAAGAATCCTAGATTTGAAGTCTTTTCTCTCTCTCTAAACCACTCTGGATCTTGATTTCTTGGTGTTGAGATAGCTGCTAATCTCTAAACGGCAAACTACAAGCCCTTAATTAACATGAAATAAGCATTCACCATTATAACCAGGGAAATAAAACTACTAAGAATTTGAATACCAATTCCCATTCTGTAGCCTAGTTGACATAAAATAACCCCTGGCCAATCCAGGTATACTTCCATGGGTTCTTCCGGTCTAAAGCAATACTCTCATGATTTAACCAAGAACAACCAACTAAATTTACTGAGAAAGACTCGCATACAAATTCCTCATTTCCAAAGGATTAGATTGGCCCAATGTAACCCCCGGTCAATCTAACATGATGATCAACCCGGGGGAGTTATCCGATAATCTACACTAACAGATTCGCCGGGATGAAGCTTCAAACTTTCTGATAAACAAAACACCGAGAGAGCCAATCGCCTTGAAGCAGCCACGCATTGCTGTCGCTAAAAGGAAATAGTAAAAAGCTTCGACTTTTATGACGTGATGTTGCATATCGAAGCTTCAATTCATGACGACCTCCTCCTCTCCTGGTGCGTGTTTCAAGCGTACGCACAAGGGCGGCTATACGAATTGGCCATGGAAATTGTGATCAACCTTGTACTAACCCTGGAAGTAGCTTTTCGGAAAGCCGAACAGCAACAACACATCTCGTAAAGATTCATCCGAGAGTAAAGCTCCAACACTTCTCGTTTCCCCATGGGGTTTGGCCTCCACGAGACATCGACTCTGCGGGGAATATGCATACACCAGCTACCATGCAGCACGTTATGCTTGGTGGAGCTTCATAAGAAGTTGGTCGGTTAAACCTCTTCAGCCGGAGATATCAACAGAATGGATACATACCTGGGCATGATGGTGATTCCCCGAGACAGCAGTATAAGAAGCCAAGAGATCTGGACTCCTCAATGGATTATTTTCTTTTCAACTCACAAGGTCAATTGAGTGTCTTGGATTCGCAAACATGAATCTCTTTCTCACGTCGATTGCGTTGCAGGTTTTGCTCCTGTGCAAAACCGTGCACGGCGTGCTCATTTACGTGGCATCCTATTCTGGAAACATTACAATCCTTTCCCTGACATACGAGTATTTCGCCTCGACTGGATCATCAGAATACGTTGAAGACGGTTACTTCCCTGGCTACGCGCCGCAAAAGAAATACAACCTCACCGTCGTCGATACCTTCAAGAGCGACACCGAATACCCAGAATGGCTCACCCTGAACAAACACAACAACATCCTTTACGTGACTGATGGCACTACCGGTGCCAATGGAACGATCGCTGCCTACCGCACAAGTTCTAACAATGGCACCGGACCCCCGATTCTGCTGGACCAGGTGGAATGCCTGAACGACGGTGCCTTTGCCGACTTTTACGCCAATGGGAAGGGTCTTGTTGTGGCTCACTACACCAGTGGCGCCATACAAACCTACGACATCACGGATGCAAATGGCACAATGAAGCCCCTGCAAACCTTTACATATACCAGAAACGGCACAGGGCCCGCAGGAGCGCGCCAAAACTCGTCGCACCCCCATTCAGCACGCACCGACCCCCTAGGCCAGTACGTGCTAGCCATTGACCTTGGAGCAGATCGTGTGCATGTCTACTCCATTGACGATGACAGCCTCCTCTTGACCGAGACAAACATCTTAGACGCTACACCAGGTTCCGGACCTCGACATGCCGTGTTCACACAAGAGCCAATCCTCTTTTCAGATGGTGTTGCAAGCTACGTGATGTACCTCGCTGCCGAGATCGCAGGTACCATCACCGCATACCGCGTCACCTATCTCGATAACAGGGGTGGACTAGACTTTGAATTGCTCAAGACTTATTCCTCACTTGAGCCTGGAACACCCAACCCTGACACCGGCGGAAAGGGAATCACGGGCGAGTTGAGAGTCAGCCCCGGAGGCGACTATTTGATTGTGAGCAACCGTCGTGATCAGAAATTCAATGGCACCACCGAGCAGTACCCTCCCAATGGAACTTCGGACTCGATGTCTACGTTCAGGATTCGACAGGATCTTGGCGGTCATCTTGACTTTGTGCAGTCGGCCCCAGCTGGTGGTTACGTGCCTAGGACTTTTGATTTGAATGGCGCCGGTAATCTGGCTGCTGTTGCCATTCAGGAAGGGGGAAGAGTCACCATTCTCGAGAGGGATTTGGCGACTGGTTTGTTCAGTCAACAGGTTGCATATGCCGAGGTTGAGGGCGAGCTCTGGGCTGTCTTGTTCAATGAACTTAAACCGGACAATTAAAACATCCATTTCCAATGGATCTGGACAAAGAACCTCCAACTATAGGTACCTAGATAGTTGCAAATATAACATCCTTGTTCAGGAGTGGACTACTTGCAGAAAGAATAAACACTGGCATATTTAGTAGTGAGATTTTATCAAAAAAGTATATCAATTCAGTAAATAATAGTAGGCTGCATATATATACCGAGGTCGAGGGCTGGATCTGGGGCGTTGCAAAGCGGCGACGCCCTGTGGACGGCTCGGCTCTTGCTTTTCTCTTCAGCCATAGCCGTCAATGGGTTCAGTATTGGCGGTGGACATGATGTCTTGAACCCATCATACGCGCATGGCGGACGCTTCCTTATGATTAAGGGATGTTTGCGGAATGAGCGTGTCCGTCTGCTCTATTTCGAGTCACGCAGTGTTGGCCGGCTAAAGAGCTACCGGATAGTAGTCTCAAGTCATAGCAATGATGTTTTTTGCACACATTAGATATACCATTCAGCCTGACGTCAGTTGAACATTCTCCATCTGCCGCATCAGCGTCGAGCTGCTTTCTTCCTCCTCATATCCAACTTCGATGGTAGTCTTGGGTCTGTTCTTGTTGAGGCCATCCAACAGCGTGCACGCCTTGCAAACTTTCTGGCTCGAGATGTAACCGCAACGTTCGCATTTTCCTATCGTTTGAACCCGGACCGTCTTTCCCTTCACTTGAAGTTGCGGTGTTTTATTATTCTGTTTCTTCTTATTGCTAGTCTCCTTGGATGCCGGCGCAGGCTGCAACTTTGGCAAGGTGACTTCGATTTCCTGTTCTTGTGCTGCCTCGTTTTCCGCCAACTGCTTTTCCATCGCGGCCATTTCACCACCGCTTGACCGGCCATTAGTGCTGCCGCATCCACCACTCGACTCATCATCAGCAGAGTTGGCAGTTTTCCCACTGTTACTAATCTCGGACGGGACCTGCAATGCCATATCCTCACCACTTCTCACAATATCAAGGATAGAACTCGGACGGATCTTCTCGAGATCTTTGATGAGCGTTCGAGCGCTGCCACGGAATGCTTCAGGGGAGTAGATGCATTCTGTGCTGAAATAATCTAGTTTCTTGTGGTGGGCGTAGAGAACAATCTCCTTCTCGTATGCGTATTTCAGAGGCTTGCTCCGTTTGATATCCGCGTTGGCTTGATCGGTAACAATGCTCGTGCCTCTAGACAAACGAGGTAAATCCCCACGTAACAGATTCATCATAACGGTCTCTGCGACATCGTCGGCGTTGTGGCCTGTGACAATATGCTTGATACCCAGACGCGCAGCGCCTCGGTCGAGAGCCTGTCGGCGAAAGACACCGCAGTATGTACAATTACCCTTCTTGCCAACCTGAGCAACCACTTGATCCATAGTCCAACCGTAGAGCTCGTCGTATCCAACAATCTCAAGCGGCATCTCGTACTGCACCGCGTTGCGCTTAACGGTCTCTAGACTGTCATCTCGATAGCCCTTGATTCCCTCGTCGATGGACAGCAGAATCAGGTCTAGTCCATAGTCATATCGCTCGTTCAGCGTCTTCAGAACCGAGGCCAGCACAGTGCTGTCCTTTCCACCACTGGCACCGATCGCGATTTGTTCCCCGCGCTTGAAGAGGGAGGTGGAGATGATGGTTTCGTGGATTTCGGTTTCGAAGATCGAGAGGAAACATTCTTTGCAGAGCTTGTGTCGATTTTTGGGGCGTATTATAACGGCACGTGCCGCCTGGCAGTTGAAACAGAGCGTTGGTGGCATGGTGAGTGTGTACTTGCTATGTGTGTACGTTGTTTCCCCGCGGCTTATCGAGAGAAAAATAAAATTCATGCCACTTATCGCCGCAAGTCATGTGATCCGCTGACCAATTTTATCTACGATCTTTTTCAACTTGAAGAACTGCATAGAATTATTGAAATTATGAATTATTGATTGACCGATTAACTTCCGAATCATCACGAAGGAGAAATAAAAAAGGAAATCAATAGTTCGATCGGAGATTGCCTTTTTTCCGATTTGGCGGGAAATTTGATACGGATGTGATATATCTACTTCGAATATATTCGTCGTCTACATCCATGGATGTCGAGAAATTTTCTCAAATACTCGTCTATTCGACTCCTACTTCGTATCATACACACTACGTAGGTAGTACTAAGTGTTATATACATGAATTACCCTGAAAATTCCATCTTCCAATAAATATCTCGATCCCCGATTATGGGCATCAAAGCTAGCCCTTGCTTCGCCAACGCCGGAGCAACCAAAGAATCTGCAATATGCAGGCCCAAAAATTTTTTAATATATTGATTTGCCGCTCATTTTCTTCTCCCTCCCAAGACTCCGAATTATTGCATCTATTTGCATGAGACGTGCATATATGTCCGCCACCGCATATGTACGTCGGTAGCAACCGAGCAACGGGGATTGATGCATCCTGAATGAGGCTACCTGTCCTTCAATAAATAGTACGTAGTGTCTGTAGGGCAACTGTGCCCCCGTAAATGTAAGCTTTGCATGGCCATGTCACATTCCTGAGCATGCAACGGAGATGCAAGAGGAAAAATATGCACGTCCGAGGGGCTTCTATAGCAATAAGTCATAACGGATGCAATTATTCCTTTGAATTCCCAATTAACTCTATATATATATATTAAATAATCATACATACTAAGTTGGTATTATACACAACAGAAAGAAACCCTCCTCCGATTTTGTGCCTTTATAGCTTCCCCTGCAACAGATTCGAAATCATTTCGCGACCCGTAATGCGAGTCGTAGCCCACAGAGTGGGGAAGTCGAGGGTGCTCGTAAAGGTGTCGGCATAGCCAAAGCCGAGCATTGGCGGGATCCATCCGCGCGCATACTCGAGCGCAAAGCAAGAGTCGTTCATCTTGTATTGCTTGACGTCGCCGCGGTGCAGGTGATGGACGCTTCCTTGCGGGTACACTTCCGGCTCGTAGGTTCCGGGCGTGTAGGCAGTCTGGGTGCCTTGGAGGATGTGGAAGTAGTCATCTGCGGTGTGGCGGCCGGTGTGTCCTTCAGTGCCGATGGTTGTTCCTGGGTGAATTGTTAGTTCTCTGCAAGATAGAGATTAGCTAGTAGGATTATAGGGAATACAAACCGAAAATGATCAAGTATTCCGTAATGCCTATTTATTTATTAGTCTCTTTGTCTCCCGAAAAAAAGGAGAAATGGGCAAAACTCACTGGCATGGATAATGTACATGGCGCCCATTGCACCACCGGCATTGTTGAACACCCACTCTTCGTCAAAGTTCAAGTGCTTCCCACCAAGCTTCTCATCCAACTCGCTCACGATATAGCCGACGACAGAACGCGTGTCATTTCCATGCGCAGCAATCGCTCGCTGCGACAGGTCGTGGAGATGGGCGGGCTCGAAGATGTAAAACCATTCGAGATGCTGGTCGAGATAGTAGAACAGAGCGGCGAAAGCGGCGAGCACCAGAGCGAAGATGGTGAGCGTCGAGGTGCATTTGCATTTGCCTTGCGAGGCGGCAGCGTTCTTGGAGGAGCCCATGGTCAATTGTTTGAACGCGAAATGTGTTGTAAGAGGAAGCGCAGTTTGAGTCTGCCTAAATTTTCTGGCGGGTAAGATTCAGGGGAGTGGGCACTAGGTTCAAAGCGGCTGCCAACCGTGGATCTCGGTTTCGGGTCCGCCCATACGCTGGTGGCGCCATTATCTGCGTGCTGTATCTGAGGAATTGCCAAATAGCAATCGTAGTAATAGTAATAGTAGTAAATATCGAGTTCTCCGAGTCTCCGCTTACATACGTTTCTTCAGAACTCACACTGCCAGAAGTTAGAACTAAGAACACTAGTCAACAAGCTTGTCCCAGGTCAGGAAGAAAGCAACGCGCTAGTACTAATATGGCATTTCGTCAGGGCCGATCCATTTCACTTAACGCTGCTGCTATTATTATATGTCTGATCTGATATCATATACAGTACGTATCAGAATCCCAACCAACAGTTTTGAATGCATTCTAAGAATACACTCAGCCGCCGCTGCTCGACTAAAAATACTCGCGAGGGGCCAACCAGAGCCGCGCGTTGGGCCATTAAGCGCTGCAGTGGATCCTTCCCCACTGCCTGCAGCCAATGAGCAAGCGAGACGAGCGTTTCTCGTAGCGCCCGCGGTTTGACAGGTCTAGATCTGATCTTGCTCTTACTCGGTTCTTACCACTCAGATACCTACCCTCAATGATAGGTTGAATTCTTATGGGAATAGCCCTGCCTGGCTCGCTCCTATCAAGCGCGAGGAAACATGAAACATTGCTTGTTCCTGTCCGGTCCATCCAGGAACCGCGATTCGACAGCAATGACCTGGAATCTAGACTATTGTCTAGCTGAAGGAAACAAAGGTACATAGGATGAATGAATGAAGGAGAAGGAGTATTGTATCTTTTGTTTCAGGCAAGGCTTTCTCGCCCGTCTAGGGCTTCTACTTCCCCTCTATACCTCTTCAAGGGGCTGCCACCACCAACATTCTAGGGCTTTGATATTACGATGAATTCGGAACTCGTGCCTGCGCATACCCAGGAAACAGTATTTTCTACGTGTCTAGAGGACCACCTACGTATCACTGCATCGTCGTAGGACGCATTCATCTCAGAGTCAAAAACCTTGGAATGGGCGGCCCGGGCGCATGCTACTTACGTAGGGTTTGGGGGCGGACTGCGCTGGTTACGTGGTTTCTCCAACAAACTTCAAGAAGAATTTGTTGTTTTGTCTCACTATTTTAGCTACTTTGTATTCAATTTCGTCAAGAACAACGACGTTGTGTACGTCTTATGTGCGTTTGTGCTTGTAGGAGAGTGTCCCTGCGGCTTCACGATGATTGGCTGAGACGGCCCGACTATACACAGCACAGCAAAGGAGTTTCGGAATCAGTACATCTAGAATGCAACGGTTCGCGTTGTAGGATCGTGTCTTTTAAGTTTTTACCTTTTGACCTTTTATCCCTCGATTTTGAATCAATAAGTGCATTCCAGTGATGGTCATAGTCAGTGTATCGACATCCAGAAGGTTCTGTCAATCCATACATATTTGTCCTAGAACAGGCAGGCTTCCTTGATTCTTGGCATGGTTTCTTTTTTAGACTTCTTACTGGATTCCACAGATCGACCAGTACGTATTGCAAAAATTGAAAATATGAAATAATCCTGTAGTCTAGGATCGATATCTTAAGAAAGTTCGGGAACGATGTCATCCATATGATATGTCCAACCCCATAACGAGACAACGCTTGATGCTCGGAATAATATCTATGTAGCAGGTTCAAGAAACATAGTACGGAGTAGATCTGGAATATTCGCAGTGGTAAGCCTACCTAGCAACTCCCTATACATAGCCATACTAGCATCGTCCCTCGCATGACACGCAGCGTCGCGGGTGATTGCCCAGCGGGTGGCCATGCCGCCCGTCATTGGCCGCTGAAGCCGCTGAGCCCTAAATCGGAAACAGCCCACCAGCCAGTAAGACGCTGCTTCGTACCTGTGATCGAACTCGCTAGTGCTGAAACGATCATAATTATCTGCGAGTATACTTAGACTAGCGAATCACCTCCGGCGACCTTGTTTTGCAGGCAGCGAGCGCGATCCGGGGGGGATGACCCTATTTTTGTCCCTCCAAACCGCCTGCGCGAACACGCCCAAGGCGAATCACAAACTGTATACAGCCTATAGAAGCCATCGACAAAGATAGGCAAAGGGTTGGGCACTCCTGGTATGCTGTCCAAGACGCCAGCCCCCCCCTGCTGCGACCCATTTGGCAGTGTGTTGGAGGTCGGCCTCTCCACAGCGAACAACTGGTTCGGAGTTGTCCTTGCAGCAGCCACCAAGCGCCCTGCCTGGATTGGGCAGTCGCATGCTGAGCATCATGATGGCATCCAGTGCATATAACTACTTGCCTGCGACCTCACATTTTTCACGAGGCCCATCCACATGCACCGCTCACTTTCTTAATAATATTTCCTTCTTTGCTCTATTCCTATTTCTTATTTTTTATCCCAGTCTGCATTCTCTCACTCCTACTTTAATTTCCTATCTGTCCTGAAAACTCAAAAACCAAAAATATTAAAGAACACCTCGTCCTCTCATTATTTGAGTCAAAAACCATTCGTCTCTTCGCCCGCCATTACATCCTACCGTGCCATCCCCGGCCTCACGCTGCAGCCCCCACGGCCTGACCGATCAACAAGCGTTTGACTCAGTGCAACGATCGACTCTTAGCGTTGTCATCAGCCATAATATAGACCCTTTTTGGACAAAAGGGCCGCCCGGTCGAATACTTAAATAAAAAAAAAGCATATCTATCTATATATTATCTGCCATTCCTTCATTATCGATAACGCCGTCGACACGACAACACCAACAATCCGAGCCACATTCTTTGCTTCGCTGGGCAGGATCTCGCAGCAAACCTGGTTCGTCGCCTAATAATTATCCAACTTTCGCTTTTCGGAATATCTTCTCGCTGTCCGGCAACCATTGCCCTGATACCGAGACTCGGAATTTCACCTTTCTGGATTCGGACTCATTACATACATATCCATCCCTCGCCTGCTTTCTGCTAGTCGGATTGTGAGAGATCAAAAAAAAATCTTCGTCATTTCTCCTTCCATCTCTTGTCTACTCTACTATCACTCACTCACAAATTCATGATGGACCAAAAAACTCACAGCAAGATGCAAGACGCCCTGAATGAGTTTGTGCTGCTGCCCGTGTCACGGGAAATGATCAGCCACCTGGCGCAGCAGGCATCCAAAGTCATCCGCTGCGAAGAGCATGTGACGGCATCATCGGTGAGCCAGCATGGCCAACCCACGCCGCCCAGCACGCCGCCATTGGACCCGGCCGACAACAGCCTGCCACCCCTGCCACCTCTCGAAGTCTTCATCTCGTCCCTGGTCCAGCGATCCCAGGTCCAGGTGCCAACCCTAATGAGCTCCCTGGTTTTCCTTGCCCGTCTCCGAGCCCGACTCCCTCCCGTGGCCAAGGGCATGCGGTGCACAGTGCATCGCATCTTCCTCGCATCGCTCATTCTAGCGGCCAAGAACCTGAACGACTCGAGCCCGAAGAACAAGCACTGGGCTCGCTACACTGCAGTTCGAGGCTACGCAGGCTTCGGCTTCTCACTGGCCGAGGTCAACCTGATGGAACGCCAACTGCTTTTCCTGCTCGACTGGGACACCCGTGTCAACGAAGAAGACCTGTTGAAGCACTTTGAGCCCTTCCTCGCCCCCATCCGCAGACGACGCGAGATCGCCGAACAGAAGGAAGCCATGAACTCTCACCATCGCCATCACAGTCACCATCAGCATGACTGGTGGCGTCTGAATGCGTCTGCCGAGTCTCTTGCTGCTCGCCTTCGTCGCCAGAAGCAGGAAATGCGTGGAGAAGTCGGCGCCTTGTCTCAAAGACGTTCGCAGTACCTTTCCATTCAACAACATACTGCCAGCCGCAATTCTCCAATGTCACTAGTCGAAGAAGGTGACCGCTACAGCCCATATCCTCGCCGCCGTGCTTCACCATATCGCAGTGCCAACCGCTCTATTTCTCCACCCTCTGTCAAGGATGTTCCTGGTTTGTCTCACACGGAAACCTCCAACTCGCTGGCACCATCATCCCGGTCCTCTAGCGTTGCACCTAGTGCACGCAGCACGCCAGGCAGCATCAGCACTTGCTCATCAAACATTGACGATGTAATGGTCATTGACGGAAACACCAGCCCGGCAAGCTCGGCCCTCAGCTATAGCTATGTCAATGTCCAGGCGATGAAAACCCAACCAAAGCAACAACATTCAATGCCCTCAATCGTCCAGCAGCCAAGCAAGAAGATCAAGACGTCGGCTAGTTTAGGGGGTTCTAGCGGTGGCTTGATGGCTCGGTTCTTTGCCTCTGCCGCTGGAGCTTACATGAACGGTCGCATTTCTCGCACCGTTGCCTAAACAAGCCAAAACATCAAAAAAAGAAACCCGACTGACCGAGCTGGCCTCGCATTCCTCTTTCTATTACGTGTCTCTCTCTCATTCAGGAGTTACTTTTAATCATTTGGAAGACTACAGGAGTATACTTAGTATAAACCCGGCTCTTTATACCCATTTCCTTTCACTTCACCACAACACATTGCATCTGGCATGGCTTGGCGTTTTTACAAATTTGCAACATTCTGAATATTTCTGATGTGTATTTTTTTTTGATTTCCTGGGTGCTTATACTTGTTTTATTGATATTGTGTTTATTGCTTCCACTGTTTACTGCTTGCCTATTACATTGGGGGAGTATATTGGAAAGCGATGATTAATGTCTTTCTCTCTGTCTGCCTACCTCTTGGATGATACAAACAAGACTTTACGTGGCTGAATGTACTAGAAACTACGTACTAATCAAAATGACCTTTGACCTGACTGAGCTTATGCAGTAATAGTAACTCCTGATGGATGGTAGCGGGTGGTCGCATGATCGCCCTTCTCGTGTCATGCGATATAGCCTGTGATGCATCTAGATTTTAGCCCACACCTCGTATTTTGAATGAACATGCTGGGATCATCAGTTGATCGATAGCATGATCTCCGCGGTCAGTTAGTTAGTTAGTTAGTTAGCTTAGGGCTAATGTATGCCTGAGGCAGTGGGGGGATCCCCGAACCCCTCCTTCCCGATCCGGACTAGCACCAACGTCACTGTCGTTATTTTGTTGTCTGATCGAAATGTTTCTATTTAACTCAGTCAACTACCTGTTCAAGAGGGTACTTTCTTGTGTGCGTGTCTGTATTCGCGACGCTGACCTGCAGCTCCAGAGGCAGAAATGCCTTCTTCAACATGCCATCTGCCCAATGGCCTCACCTTCTCAGTGACGCCTGTCTTTGGAGGAGTAACTTTTAAAGAGACCGATTCTGGCGTCCACAACACCGCATTTCCACCAGGATGGACTGTTGTCATTCACACGGAAAAGCTAATTGAAGACGAAGGCCATGCTGAGAATGACGATGTCGACACTGGCACAGATACCAATGCTAATACGAACTCTAATAATAATGCGACGGCAGACGCGGCAGAGCGCAAAGTCCGCATTTCCAGTTTCAAGAAGCCGACGTTGCGCAATGACTGCATATTCATTTCCTCCATAACTAGCCCCTCCAGTAGCGAGTACAAGGCCCCGGTCTCGCCCTCGCGCCAAATTGCCATGATGCTTTGGGCCACTCTGTGGTGGTACTTCCACGAGCCTCAGCCAGACCCATATATGGTGACCGAAGCTTGCTCATTGACGCCAGAGCGGGGAAGGCCCAAGGGCGAATGGCGGGTGAACATCAAGAGAGAAGGGATCTTCAAGGGAAGAAATCTGTTACAAAAACTGGAGCGCATGGGCTTGATTTCCAATGAAGACTCGTCTGTGGGAACAGAGTCTATTGAGGTCCGCAACCCGGCCAATTGGGCACGCATGTTCACAAGCCGTCGGAGTTTCTGGCAATTGGATCCGCGCATCTTCATCTTCACATTGACACCGACAACATCGACACCGGCGAATGCTGCTTCTTTATCTCCCCTGAATTCCCCGCATGGCTCTCGGCCTGCCTCTCCGAGTTTTGAAAGTTTGCGTTTGGTTGATTCCCCAACTGAACCTCCTTCTTCGCATGTATTCGGTTCTGTGGCTGGTCCATATCATTCAGGTAGTCATCTCCCAACATATTATCCACCGGCTCCAACGCAATATATCTTCACAAATGGCATCCGTCATCCTCTTCGACAACGACCTCCTCATCAGGGAGAAACATTTTATACGCGCTATGTCCCAAGTGTGGGACAATATCTTTCATTCCGTGTGCCGGTTCTAAACACATCCAAGCCGGGCCATAATACTACATCATCTACCTCATCTCTAGCCGTGCCGCCTGCCCATAGTCCTTCATCACAAGGGATGTCGGATCTAGACCTGTTGCACAAGTGGATGAATAACCCCCGGGTCAATGCAGCTTGGGGAGAAGCAGGGCCTCGTTCAAAAGTAGAAAATTTCTTGAAACACTGTCTGAACGATCGACACAGTTTCCCCGTGTTTGGGTGCTGGGATGGCAAGCCATTTGGCTTTTTCGAGATATATTGGGTCAAAGAAGACCCGCTGGGCAGGCTCATTAGCGGTGTTGAGAACTACGATCGAGGGTTACATGTGTTGGTGGGCGAAGAGGAGTACCGTGGCGCTCACCGTGTGTGTGTTTGGCTCAGCTCGCTGGTGCATTATTGCTGGCTAGCTGATGCTCGCACGGAGACGGTGTTGTTGGAGCCTCGAGTTGACAATGAAAAGTGAGCCTCTCTTTCCCTCTGTTTCTGCAGAAGAATACTCTAACAACTCTACAGACTGATATCGTATCTCACGGCTCTGGGCTTTTTCAAGCAAGGCGAAGTCAGTTTTCCGCACAAGCAATCTGCAGTGATGAAAATGACGCGGGATGGCTGGGACCAGCCAGCACTATGAAAGCGTATATAATATATAATTAGCTATTTAGACGTTTGCGAAGTCGTTCTGCGATTCTTCCATCCATTCATTCCTAAAAGCAGCCCCACTCGGCTGTCTGCGAATGTGTTGATAACAGAAATATATCCAAAGACGAATAGCAAAAACTTGAACCTGCAAAGTTGCTTCTTTAATAATATATCTATATACACAGCAATATCTTACATGACCAAGACTTCACCTGATCACCCAAAACTCCGCACCTGAGGCTTAGATTGAAACCCCGGGATTCTCCAAGACTTGTCGGCGTTATCGTCCGAAAATCCTCATCCACGATCAAATATAATATAATACAGCTTCGTCCATCTTCAATTCCAGAAGGTCAATGGAGCTAATCTTTCTTCCCCGTCTCTTCTACACCACTACCCTCCCCAGGTTGTTCAGCACTACTGTTATTATTGCCATGGTCGTTCTCAACAGGCAAATCCATCCCGACCCTCCTCGCCGTCAAGCGCACCCTCTCTTCCTGATCCATGTCCATACCCGGATTGTATCGCGCGACTAACGTGGCGTACATTCTCTGCGCCTTTGCGTACTGCACGAATTGCTCTGCTTGTTGGATTTGGTGTAGGGATGGAGGTTTTGTTTTTGAAGAAGGAGAGGTAGATGGAGTAATGAAGCGGTCGCGGAAGCGTTGTTTGAGTGGCGATGTTGTTGTCGCTGATGATGATGATGAGAGTGAGATGTGTCGGCGAGGGAGTTCGCGGAGGAGAGCGCGGTAGAGCTGCCGGGCTCGGAGGGGGAGGTCTGTTGATAACATTTTTATTAAATATGAAAATATATTGCTTCTTTATTGATGCGTTTTCTCGGTTAAATAAGAAGGATGATGTGATGCCTGGATAAAAGTTGAGCTGTCGTATCGATTAAAGATTTGAAGTGGGCCCGGCCGGTTGTTCGCGCTAGCTGGCTAGTCTTGCAGCCTCAGGAGTCAGGCTACTAACGTCTACTTCCCCGGGGCCAATAAGAGAGAGTGCTGTACGTCCAACTGGGTCAGTCGTATAGCCACGATTTATTAATTTATCAAGTATATGTTGACTACGTAGTCTACTTCATTAAAATTGCCAGAATTTGGAGTGTGGAGTTATGACACAATAGATTTCACAGATTTTCCCTGTTGAACTCGTTCAATGATATCAGACAGATAAACACACAATATCCCAGTAACAAAACCCAACAACAGTAACCAGAGCAAGAAGGGGTATGGTATTATCATGAAACATAAACATAAATACATGGAGAAAGAGATATATATAAGTCCGCACAACATAGGTGTACGGCCGGCGAATGAGGGCGATGCGGGCGACTCCAGAGTCGAAGGTAATGTGAACTTGCTTCATTCAAGTCCGTAACCATCGATGTCCCCACGTTCTATTCCTATCAATTGCGCCTCCAGATGGTTCCACTTGCAAACTTCGAGAATACAGGTCCTGGAAACGATTAGCCATGACTCTCGGAAAGAAGGGGAAAGGAAGGAAAAGACTAACCTCTTCATCAAGCATCTTCGCATCAAGTATCAACCGTTGCACATCTTCATTCTTCTGAATGTAGGGATAAGGCGTGCGCTGACTGCGTTGAATGGCAAGAACAGCTTCACCCATAATTTCAAACTTCTTCCAGTTGATTCGCTCCTTGTTATCACCAACAAATGTCTTGTTGCCTTCTTCTGCTGATACAAGGTCGCGTCTATGAAGTGGTAAGAACGGGATACGTTCTCCAAACGAGTTGTCCCACGCCAGGCGATATGCAAAATGACTCTTTTGTGTGCCCATCAGTATAACCAGTCGTAGGAAATCCTTCTGTACTGAAAGTGGTATCAAATCTCTTGTTTGCGCCAGTCGTTGAACAGGTGTCCCGTTAATGCCTGCCATGACGGCACCTAAGGAGTTGTAGTTATTCAGACGTCGAAGCCGCTAGAAAGGAGACCCGTTTGTTAGCTTCTCCACTGTTAATGAAAGAAAGTCAATTGTCATGACCTACCAATGCAATGTTCATAAACTTTTCCATGGCCTTTGCTCGATGTTTAGCCTTGTCCCGCAGCAGTATCATGCCTGCCACCAGAAATGCCACATGGTTGAATTCTTGAATCATGCGATTCACGTGTTGCAGACTTTTAGTGTTTTCCTTCTCGGGACCAGACAAACTGACGTGGCGTACAAGATCCCGCGGCGTGAAGGAAGTAAACATAACCCAGTCCATACGAGTTAGTTCGCGGGCGAAATCGTCGTCCGGAATCTCCATGAATTGCCGCCACGCAATTTTGCTAAGCATAAACCGAGGAGTAAGTTCCAGACTCATTGCCTCTCGCTGCGCGTTTTCCAAGGATATCATAGTTGAAGATGCCTGTGTTATAGTTGAGACCGATCTTCCGGTACTGGATATCGTTGATAGAGTTCCAGAGTCTCTTGAAGATTCAGTCGTTGGCTCGTCGGACAAATCCAACGAACTTATGTGGTTGAGAATTTTCTCCGAAAATGAAGACTGGATGAACGTAGACGGTGACATGTGCGTGGAGGTATTACTCAAAGACCCAGTTTCCTCATATTCGCCATCTTCTTCTCCGTCCCGATAGGGCCAACCGATATCGTCATCTTCTACACGATTTTCAAGATGAAGGCTGATTTCTTTGGCTGCAAACATATACACATGACTGTCTTCAATGGAATCGACAAAGTCGAGTATCCTCTGGCGGGTCTTGGGATGTGCAAAATCCACGGGGTATTCGGAAGCCCATTGGGCAATCACTTGAAGCAGTCTCAATTGCTCAGAGGCACGAGTCAATTGAGGCAGGTCGCTTTGTTCGGTTTTTTCGAAGCGGGTAATGAGAGCATCGAGTAGCGTCGATGGGGAAGCAAACTTGCGATATAGGCATAAGAATATGTTGACGAACTTGGACTCTCCTTTGGAAATGGGCAAGGCGACGAGGCGTTCGATCAATTCGTCAAAAGTGACTCCGGGGTCACTGGGCGCGGTCTCGTATGAACGTTTTTCTTGTATCTGCTCCGAGCTCGCCGGTCTGCTTCGGGGGTCGTCCGGGTCATCGTCCATATCCAAAAACGAGCTGAATGCATCTGCTGATCCGGCACTATGACGCCAGGTTGTCCTGAGAGCGCTTTGGCGGCGGGGAGGACTGCTTGGGAGGCCGGGAGAGGAGGGCCTGCGTGGATTCATCCGTGTTCCAGAAGGAGGAGTGTTTGGTCGCACAGGGTGTGAGTTGCTGCGGCCATTTCTCGAACCGGGAGCATTGAGAGCCACGGTGGTAGCTCTTCGTCGGCTAGGGACACGGTGGTGACCGGTCCCACCGACTTCACAAGGCGGAGCAATGGATTTTTTTTTTGTTAGAGGTGGTTCGACGCGGAAATGCTTGACACCACTAGCTGAAACGATGGAAATGAAGGCTCCCTATGCTGATGCGTCCAAGGAAAAACTCGTAACTTAATTCTGATCCGTGCTGGCGTAGTATCGATCGAGCTTGGACGCTCGGGGAGTGGACGAGTTTCTCGGGAAACGCGAAAGAGGCCTCGAGCGCTGGGTTCCAGTCTTGGATCCAGTAAATATTTAACTCCGTAAAGGAGAGCGGAGTGACGATTCAGGATAGAAGTGAAACACGAGCACAGTAATATAACAGGCAGACCCGACCGAGTGGATAGGAGAGACTTGCAGCCGTTGAAAATAACGTCGCAATAAGAAGGAGCCAGGCCCATGACGGCCGGCAGGGGGGACTGCGCGTTAGTGTCCTTACTAAGTACTTAGCCGGGCTAGCGCACAGTCTGGCGCGGGCTAACGTTTACTTATTCCATACTAACGCTTATTAAACGGAGCTGCCCGTTTGGACTCCTCTTCCTCCAACACACGCACGCAACAGCCACGCAGCCACCCACGCACATGTCGCAGCATTGATTCATTTCTCCCAGGATTATATACCGATTACACGTCCGAGAAAGGACCTGGAATTTGAAAGGACATGGAAGCGCTCTTCAACTGCACGCACACTACGCTCAGTGCTCGCTCGTCCAGCGATATTTCTCCGAGATGGCGCTTCCTGGTCAATATTGACCCAAGGACGATATACTTTACCGGATCATAAGTTGGAGGTTATAATTAACCAACTGCAGGCGTGCGTAGTACGTACGCATTCCTCTTCCTATTCCTTCCTGTTGTCCGTGATCGACCGGCAACATATCGGCGGCTGCAAAGCCCTCTCCCCATGCCTATTATTACTCTTATTATTTTTATTATAGTGTCTTGTCTAGGAAAACTGGCCTTATTTCCGCGGGCAAATTTTCACTTGCATACCACCACTATGTAGCATGTACTACCTACTTTCAGATGAACGTTGGGGAAGTCTCGGCAATATATCCGACATAGCGACATCTCCTGCTGAGACTGTACTGAGACATCTCAGACTCCAGAGCATTGCAATTGCATACTCCGTGCATTGATTGGGTCGCATTATTAGCCCGTCATTCATGTGCACCATGGACGTTCCACAACTTGACCGAGATCATGTGAAGTCTCGAAGCGGGACGGTCTGGATTTATTTCAAAGAGGAATGACTTAAAGCATCTGCATACGACTAGGTATAAACACACATTAATTGAGGCTTTTAAGTCTCTTATGCACGCGCTACGACGCTTCTTGACGAGGCTCGGCGACAGCCCGAGATTCCGGACATTAAGGTTTGCAGCTGAGACTGATGTTGCAGGAAGAATCCCAAATTTGGCCATTCAACTGGCTGCTAACTGAAGAATAACGAATAATCTACGTCGGGGAGTAATCCGGATGCCCTTTTCAGGATTCGTTGACCATTCCACGTTTAATTCGCAAATAATATACTTATCCTATATAATGGCCGTGGAGACACAGGCACAGGTTTATACGGTATTAAATACAAAGAGAAGATCATGCCTTGGGCCCATTTCGAATCGCCATTCCCTTCTTACTCTCCCAAAAGCTTCCTGACGGATACTGGTAGATCTCAAGCACTTCTGGCTTATATTCCACGCTGTATCCTGCCTCCCATGGCGTGACAAAATATCCATTCTTTGTTTGAACTGGATACTTCAGTACTTCGCTGAAAGAATTGATATGCTCTAGGAGACTCCTTTCCCCAGCAACACATAATGTAATTGATGAGGGCGAGGTGCTGGGTATGTTCATTCAAACCAATTCCTCCACTGTGTGTGACAATAGGTATATTGAATCTATATAGGTGATAAGCCATGGAAATCGCAAGAATTTTGACCAACTTACTTCTTGCTCATCAAGAGGACTGCCATCACCTCGTTTACTCCACCCAGACGACAAGCATCAATTTGACAGTAGTCAATAGAGCTAGCCTGCAACAGCTGCTTGAACATTATCCGGTTTTGGCAATGTTCGCCCGTAGCTACACCGATACCAAATGGCTTCAATGCCTGCCTAATGGCAGCGTGGCCAAGAACATCATCTGGAGAAGTAGGCTCCTCAATGAAACTGTTCACAAACATTAAAACTGACTTGCGTCATTTGAAAACATAGGATCAAGAATATACGTAGGCTTGTACTCGGCCAATTGCTTCATAGTGTCAATCGCCCCCTCGACACCCCATACTTGGTTTGCGTCAACCATGAGCATGCGCTCATATCCAATTGTATCACGGGCAATTTTAAGCCTTCGCTTGTCGTCCTCAATGTTGCCGCCAACCTTGAGCTTGAATTTATCCAAACCAGTAACAAGATTTTCTTGGATTACTTCAACCATTCTCTCATCCGAAAATCCTAGCCACCCTGGGCATGAAAGATCGAAAAGGAGCTTCAGATCATACAAAAACTTCTTTCCGGTCCACGCCCGACAACTTCAAGCCTTCCCCAACTTCTGCCTCATTTCCATAGACAGAAGCGGCATCTATATGTCGATACCCGGCCTTCAGCGATGCTTCAACCGCGCTCTTTACCTCATTTGGCTTTGATTGCTGCGATGTTCTTTGGTTTTAGTCTTGCTCAACAGAGCTAATGGCCCGCCATTCATAATTACGCACCCATGTTCCCAGGCCTACTGATGGCATCAAATACCCTGTGTTCAGGGTCAAGAATTGGGTGAGAGGCATCGTAAGTCGAATGTAGAATAATAGAGAGTAGCTAGTAGAAAACCGGAACCGGATGATAGCTAGAGAAAACGACTATTCATAGAAGATAGATAGATAGATAGATATATGAAGTCATAGATATATAAAGCTCCGATAGCCTTGTGGATATCTCGTCGGAGTGACAGGCTATTGATATTGCGGCGCCGGTTGAGCGCAGGAATGATAGAAGTCTGTCCTCGGTGGAATGATCTCCCATACCAAAAACTCAAGACTTGACTGCAGATATCCTTTTAAAACTTTGCATACAGCTACTGAATTTTCAATATATCAAAATGTGGATTCTGCGCAAAATCTTCAAGAATGAGGCGATGAGAACTGATCCCCCAGAGATCTACAACCTCAATGTTCTCCTCGTCACAATAGCGGTCGGTGGATCTAATACCACTGGCAGCTGATGGTGAGTTCTCTGACAGCATTACAGGCATCAATTGGAGCTATGCTATATGGAATGGACATGGGCTCGATTGGTGGAATCCTCACCATGGCCCCCTTCGAAGCGTTGGTCACTCTCAATTCTTATTTCACCTTTCGGCGAAGGCTCAGTTGATACACACAGAGACTACGGTTTGGACAAAATGAGCACACAGACTAAAGCCGACTTCGAATCCAACATTGTGTCTGTTATGCAAGCGGGTACTTTTTCGGGTCCTCGATAGCTGCCTGGTTGGCGATCAGCATTGGCCGTCGATGGAGCCTTATACTCACCGCGATCTTGGTTTTTATAGGAGTTGCGCTCCAAGCGGCTTCCTGTGGTATAATAGCAATTCTTTATGTTGGGAGGTGAGCAAATGTGTTACAGAAACACATGCTATGATGGTGCCGACATTGGTTGCTCAGGGTCGTCGCGGGAGCGGCAGTCGGAATGGCTTCAACCATAACGCCCTTATACATTTCGGAAAATGCGCCCCGGTCCATTCGGGGACTATTGACGGGGATCTATCAACTCAATATTGTCACTGGCCTCTGTGTAGGTATTCGTCATCATCAAAAGAAAGTGCAATATTCTCTAACTGATTGTCGGTAGCTCGCTTTTTGGGTGAACTACGGGTCGGAGCTTCATCAGAAGGGAGCGAGCCAGTATGTTATCCCCCTGGCTGTTCAAGCGCTCCCTGGCGTTACACTACTAGTCGGAATGCTGCTGGTTGATGAAACGCCTCGTTATCTTGCACGAAGAACCCGACTGCAGCGCTTCGAACTCTTGCCAAACTACGAAATCTCCCTGAAAGCCACCCATACATTCGTGAAGAGATGGATAATTTGCTCCTCCAGATTCAAGGGGATCGAATCTTGTACGAATCCTCCTCGAAATGGTCCTTGGTCAAGGAGATGATCGGCGATAAATCCCACATACGCCGGGTACTCATCTGTGTGATACTCATGTTTTTGACCAATTTTGTGGGAACCAATGCATTGAATTACTATTCTCCAGAGATCATGGAGCTTCTAGGGATCACCGGATCGGAATCTGACCTCCTCGCAACCGGGGTCTATGGCTTTGTGAAGATGACGGCGTGTGCAATTTTTCTCACTTTTGTTTCGGATTCTTTGGGAAGAAGAAGATCATTGATATGGACAGGTTGTGCGCAGGTATGGTTCTCTCCCTCTCTTTCATTTCCGATGATGGACTGAAACTTGAGATACAGGGTGTTGCTCTCTATTATATTGCCTTTTATCTTCGCTTCAATGCCAATTTTGATGGCCAGGGCATCCCTGCTGCCGGGTATGTCGCTCTGGTTGCATTATACCTCTTCGCAGCCATCTACCAATTTGGCTGGGGGCCTGTTGTTTGGACATATTGCTCGGTAATTGTAGCTCTGAATCTTCCATTCTATTCGGTATCTGACTATGTGAGCACAGGAGGTTCCTTCGGTTCGTCTCCGGCCTCTCACCATGGGCATTGCGACTGCAATGCAATGGGTCTTTGCGTACGCAGTGGCAAAGATAACGCCTTTGATGATAGCAAACCTAGGCAAAAATGGCTATGGCACATTTTTTATGTATGGGAGCTTCTGCTTCTGTGCTGGCTTGTTTGCCTTTTTCTGCATCCCAGAGACCAAAGGTGAGTTTTCCCACGGCAAGAAAAGGGGCAAATGTTGCTAACACGCTTTCTTTGTTACAACCAAGGGCTGTCACTTGAAGCCATGGATGAATTGTTCCAGGGGGTAAAGCCGGAGTTCCCTAGTAAATCGCCACACGAGCCTTCGGTTGAGATGGTAGAGGATGTGGCCGCTAAACGGGTTGGAGCTGGAGATTATTGTTAACACCGTAAATCTGAGACCACCATCCACAATTTATATACTGATCTGTGGCCGAAAAATCACCCTATCACGCACTGTTACTAGTAGATACTATTGGGTACTCAATTGAACTCAGTTCATTCTATGATATAATGAGAAAGGTGCATGATGCCACAGCGGGATATCTAATCTGATGATATCCCAATCCGGATATCAAATGTTAGGTGCATACCAGTACGAAACCCGTGCCAGCAATCGGGGTTTTCTTTAATCTCTGGCCCAAAGAATATATTCGATCGGTATGATTCATTGACGCTCTCAAGCCAAAGTATGCTTCGAGTATGATCCACATCCACCAGTGAAAGATCATTGGCAGAATTTCCATTCCCGACAAGAGGTATCAACGAAAGAAAACGAGTTTTTGTAACGTCCCAATTTCAAAATCTCACTGAGAACAGGCTCTTTAAGATTAAGAACCCTCATTCTCGGGTGCAACCAATGCAATAAATTTCATGAAGCCCTCAGCATCAGAGTCTGTAAATTCTCCACCTTCGCAACCTTCTCTCCATTTCCTAACTTTCCCGAGACCGCGGTTGAATCCCCTTTCTGCGGTCCAAGTAGGAGGTGGTCGATTATTATTGTGATGCTTGTAATTATTATATCTGTTGTGACTGGCAACGGAGGTAGAATTCCATTCTTCCTCCTGGGTCGTTCTGTAGATCTCTCGGAGTTTGGCACGGAGACCAGGATACTGTGCGAAGAGTTTCTGAGCCTCTTCCGATGAGCTGAAGCCTCCGAGTTTGGTACTCTTTTCCTGTTCTTCCGAATGGGCTTGCGGTTTCTCAAGCTGCTGCTGCTGCTGCTGCTCGCCCTCTGCGGGCCTTTGAGCTGTTTCTGGGCCTTGTTTTGGTGTACAGTTTATCTTGTGTGATTTTGTACAGCCGAGAGAGCAGCTTCAGTGGCGGGGTTTAAAGTTAGTCGGTACAAACTAAGAAAGAGAAGCAAAAATAAAGACATACCTCGATACGCCGCAGGTAGGGCATTTATATTTGGAAGCTTCTTTCGAACATACCTCGCAGAGCCCGGGCATCGTGTAGATATAGATGCTTGAAGTCACTGTCTCGATAAAGCAACAAAGCTTAAACCCTCTCAATATGGTACCTAGGTTGGTATGAGGAGTTTTGTTGATACTAGTAGGGAGTCACGAAGCTCTGCAATTTTTGATATGTGGTCCGTGCGCATTTGAGCACAGTGAAGCAATTCTTCAAGACATCGTCCAGGTTCTTAAAAGTCGAATATCGTCACAAAACCACGAACCGATTGTTCAAAACACGTGGTTACTCTAAATTGCGTGAAGCATAGAGAGTTGTAATTTTTTTGTTGTCGCGTCGGAATGATATCACGTGCTTTTGACGTCAATGCCACCCGGGCAAATTCTCTTTTTGTCATCCACTCTTTAGCTGCGTATTAATAATTAAATAATTGCGAGCTACAAGATTTCCATTCCATCGACACCACGACCTAGAAAGCATCGTCAACGGAATTTATCATCGCTATATCCATTGGCTACACCATGTCAGCGCAGCAGGTGTCGCGGAGTCTTTTCAGACATACTCTGCAACGGTCGCAGAACTTCGTAACGCGGCAGGTTGATGGCGTCGCTCGATTCACCACACGAAGATCTATTCATTATGCGACGAGGAGCATTTCTGCTATAACACCCTCTCAGAGCCGTCGCAGACCGGTTTTACATCCTAATCACCAAACATCGGGCCTTCCGAAGATCAACGGTCCTTCTACGGGCAATAAGCGAACTATATTCATCCAAACAGAATCGACGCCGAATCCCGATGTGAGTTTGGCAAACGCATAATTACCATGCATCAAACAGATTGGACCATGATGACTGACTCTTTTTCTTTTTACATCAAGGCTCTTAAATTTTTGCCTAATCATCCCGTCTTGCCGGAAAACTTTTCCACTCCGTTTTTAGAATACCTATCACCGAGGTCAACTCTCGCTCCTCCACATCCTTCGCCCTTAGCAGCAAAGCTACTCAACGTTGAAGGCGTATCATCAGTGTTCTATGGACCAGATTTCATTACGGTAACCAAGTTGAGCGATGTCAACTGGGCGCATGTCAAGCCCGAAGTGTTTAGTCTGATTACGGAAGTTGTCACGACGGGCGAGCAGATCGTGAACACAGTTGAGCGCACCGGAGAGAATGCGCAGGAAGGTGGTGAAGAGGATTCTCTTCGATACAATGAGGAGGATGACGAAGTTGTCGGGATGATCAAGGAGCTGCTGGAAACCCGCATTCGCCCGGCCATTCAAGAAGATGGAGGAGATATCGAGTTCCGCGGGTTTGAGAATGGGATAGTCATGTTGAAATTGCGAGGAGCGTGCCGAACTTGCGACTCTAGCACTGTTACACTCAAGAATGGTATCGAGTCGATGCTTATGCACTATGTAAGTTTTTTACCGGGAACTTTCTCGTTCTGCCTTGTCTATAATGGCTGGCTGACTGACTTGTCTTACAGATTGAGGAGGTTCAAGGCGTCGAGCAGGTTTTGGATCAAGAGGAGGAGATTTCAATGCATGAGTTTGCCAAGTTTGAGGAGAAACTACGGCAACAGAAGGGCCCAGGTGCTACTGCCTCTTCAGCATTGGATACAGCGGGGGCTTGAGGGTTCAAAATTGATAGACACTGCATGAATCGCCGATAGCCATTGCCAATCTAATTTTGTATTGTTGCATTAATCATAGAATGATGTACATCTCTTACTTGTTCCTTGTCCTTATTCCAGCGAGTATAGATTGACTCTGGCAGAGTACGTAGTGTGTTGTTGTTGCCACTTGCATCAGCATCAAAGCATCCACGGATGCGATCAGGTGATTCGCCAACGTCGGCTGGATATTGGCTGCCGTGAACAATGACGTCCTTCGACCCATGGATCATGGTGAATCAACGAGTCGCCTGATCAATCATCAAATACGTAGGGAAAAGAATAACAACGTGGCCCATTTCCTAGCGACATGTGATCGATACATTCTTTATTTCCTCCTTACATGTATGCCTCAGGGTCAGCCCAGACCAGCCTTTCTCTTGAGTACAGCTTTCGCTTGACCTGTTCTGTTTTCTTTTTTCGCTTTACCCCGCCTTTTTGTCCAAGTCTGTGCTAGCAAAACTAAAAGCCTCCAAAGTCTTGGAATTTGTGGGGTAAAACTTGTAAGTTACCGTTTGTTACTTACCAAAGTGCATGGTGCGCACTTTAGTAACGAATCTAATGATACAGTTAGCTAACCAAGGGTACCTAGGTAAGGATATTCGGCACAACCATGGGCAGAGTTCTGCGGAATTGGGAGGCTTCAGAGTGTACGAAAGAAAAGAAGTGCGTCGCCATAACGCTGTTCTGCATTATGGTTTACCCCAGACGATATTAATGCTGGGGCGGGCTTAAATGACCGCAATTTTAGCCGGGCATAATGGAGTTGCGATGATTGGCTGGCCGGTCTGCATTAAGAGTGGCCGTCTGTCGTCTACACGCGAGGCTTGCGGTTATTACAAATGCAGTACCAAAGGATGTTAGGCCTTATATCGCGATAAATAATTGTGGCTATTCAATCAGAGCATGCGCTCTAGCAATCATAACAATGACGATGCTTGAGAGGCTGGACGCGGCCTCTCACTAGTGTCTACAGCCTGGTCAAGTTGGCAATTTTTAGCATGGATATATAGTACATAACATGACATGACATAACATAGCAAACAGCACAGAATGATCTCCGATGCGTACGTAGTAGTACCAGGGAGATTGCAATGTAGCGTTCGAAATGCAGAGAAGATGCAGGTGGGGTTGTATTATATTAATAAAATAAATGTGGGATTGCATGGGGGGAGAGAGGGTTGAGGACTCGCGTGCCTCTGTGGCATCTGCCTGCCGCCTATGATCTAGCACACAAGGCATAGCGCATAGCCATACATAGATGATAGCACAGCATAGAGAGAGAGAGTACTACCGAGGCCATTGCTGTGAAAATCAAGCGGCGTGGCAAGAGCACGACGGAAAAGGCGTTCTGGAGCTGGCCATCGAATACGGAGAAGTCGTTACGTACTGAGCGAGTTAGCGTCGTACTGGGCTCGCGGGAATTAGATGGGCCCTCGAGGGTCCCTCTGGCCAATCAGCATGCGCAGTTGCCCCAGAGCGGGGCGCACGGCTCCTGATTGGCGCATCTCGCAAGCACCCCGGAACGTCCGACGTGCACAGCAGCCAATCCGGAAAGAAGCTCGCAGCCCCCCTCCTTCCCTAAGTTGTCAACCTGATGTCGCTACCTTGGCGCCTGCCTCTCCAGGCCCATGAACTAAGCTAACACTAGGGGCCTAAGGCTCCTCCTTCCCCAACGCCGGCTTCCGTACGCACCTAAACGTCTGGCGATCTTCGAATGGCATTTCAACCGCCCATATTTCTTCTTCTTCTTCTTCTTCTTCTTCGTTTTCCGTCACTATTATTTGCCCTCATCGCATCGCATCCTTACTGACAGCTTGTGCCAACTGGTCTTGCTGCCTGCATGCACAGAGCCTGCCAGCGGCACGCGAGTCAACCCTGGCTGTCTGTCATCCATTCATCTACACACGTACATATATCCACACAATCGCATACACTCCCAACTCAAGTCCCTCTCTATACGGGGCACACGGCGCACGGCGCACGGCGCACGGTGCACGGTGCTCTAGACGCTGCATTCGCCGCGCTCTGCCTGTCTTGCCCTCGCTACCTACTTTTTTTTTAATCAATTCCCTGCAGACCGGCGAGGATTCGGGACGGATACGTCGTACTCCCCGTACCCCATAGTCTAGTACCCTCTCGCGCTCCCTTTTCTCCAGGTCTTACAAGAAACCGGCCGCGCCACCACCTCACCACCTGCCTCCTCTCCCACGCCGCCCATTTGCCCCCCCTTCTTTTTCTTCAGGATTCCCTCCCCGATCTTCTTACTTCATTCTTCCTTTATTTTTTCCTGTCGCGCGCTTAAGTGATTCGCCACCTATTGCATGTTAGGGGAAAAAATAAGGAAGGAAGAGACCATTTATCGATCTATTTTACTCTAGTCGATCTCCATCTCTCGTGACCCCCGTTGGGAGCGGAGGCTCCAAATTCGACGGGACCAACTTTTCCCTGTAAGTGGTTTACTTATTCAAACCTGGATTTTTTGTAAAGTCGATTTCGAAGAACACGACAATTTATTAATTCTCATTATGCGCTTCCAGACTCTTCAATACCTGAAAATGCGCCACTTCTATGGTGCGCATCACCTGTTGGCGCCAGTCTGCAAGTAGCACACCTCCAGAGTGCCCGCGCATTCGCCCCCGATACCGTCCGTTTTCTTTGTCTTTGAGCAGCGACGATAGCCATTAGACTTACTCCTCGTGTCGCTGTTTGCGAGAATTCCCGGATTCGCGCGATTTACACACAAACAATATATCAAACTGGCACACAAGCGAATACCCGATTCAGTGGACAAAACGCAGCGCTCTTGCGCCTGGTAGACATCCTCTTCTATCGTCGCCGGTCGTCGAGCATTCGGGGAACTAGAAAGAAAAAGACCTTGTACATTCTTTGATCTCCTTTCGGATTAGACTACAAAATAGAAGCTGCGCCCCGCTGGGTAGAGAGGTGGGTTTTGTTTGACACGGTACTGATTACTGAAGTCTGAGTCTAATATTCATGATACAGATACTCGCTTTTGTTATTTGATTTCTCATACACACTGGAACCGTATAGATTGTATATTTTTATTACTCCAAGGTAAGGATTCTCTCCCTCGCGGTCGTTATTGATTTGTCTTCCAGCATTCGCTAATTTGACTGAACTATAGCCCACCACCATTACTTTGCTTCCCCGCAAAGTTGCAAGATATTCTTATTAGACGCCTGATTGCTTTATTTCCATTTGATTTACAACAAGAAAGAAGACAAATTGCTCACCGAAGATTACCCTGTGTTATTTCCGCCTATTGCCAACGGAGCAGCAGGTGAAACTATCTACTACCATATAACTATACTAGCGCTTTTGTCAGAATGGCCACAACAGCAGATAAAACTGCCTTGCACCCCAAGATTGGGACTGGTGCTGCGCCTGGAACCAATGCGTCCATACGTCTAGAGAAAGGCAAACCCGGTATTAGACGCTCTACGCCAGACTCAGAAGCTTTGACATCCTCTGATGACGAGTTTGAGCATCTCCACCAAGTATCTACAGCTCCAACTGCGGCCGCGGCGAAACCAGTTCGTCGGACGTCTTGGCTTAACGAGGTACCACATAACCTCACTCGAAAGACTTCATTGACGGCTTCAGGGTCTGTTGTATCGCCCGGTTCTATCCCCTCCACATCAGCGGCCGATCAGCCCAACTGGGGGACCAACACCAGCCCTAATTTGAACAACTCCATTTCCTGGAACCACGGAGGCAATTTTCCTTGGGCCACAGGCATCTGGACTGCAGAATCGCGGAAGGAACCCCCACCTCGACTCACTGAACTGAGTCAGTCGCCAACAATGCCGAATATACCAGTCACAAGTCCAATCACAGAAGAACTGCTGAGCCCAACGGCACGGACGATGGCCGGTGACTCGTCCATTCCCTTCACGATTCCTCTTCACCCTACTCCAAAAACATACCGATCACAGTCATACTCTGTCGGTCAACTCGATCCGGAAACTGTAAACTTGATGTCCACCAAGACAACTAATCAGTATAACGGGCCGCGAGGACGGTCTGGAAATCAGCCTGGTGGACTTCAGCATCGCTCGTCTCGACCCAGCTTGCTGGAAGACCTGGGCCATGACCCTGCGCTTCTTGGCCGCGTACGTGAAGACGACGACGATGACGAGGATAATAACGCAAATGAACCAAATGACGCTCACCTGTACGCTTCCAACCAAGCACGGACAATCGAGCAGTTAACAAGAGAGAATGCTCTTCTACGACAAGCCGCTCGTTTTGAGGGAGCCCGCATAAGAGATCGCGCGGCCTCCTCCGCCTCTATCAACAGTAATTATTCTCTTACCGCCGGTTTGCACAGTCTACATCGCATTCATGCCAGCGTACCCGAAGAATCTGACCTTGCAGTCGAGGATCTGGATGAACTGGGCGACATTTCCGGCTACAACGGTCTTCGAAACAGTGGTCGAAGAAGGCTATCCGAACACTCGGCCAATCTTGAAAGGCAACTTGCATCCTTTGGTTCAGTCGAGAACAGACCACTAGAAAACCTCAAGCGGGCCCACTGGCAAACGTCTCTTGGCTTTGGCAGTATTGGTGAATTACCCCAGAGCAGACGCCACTCATTCGCAGATATTCCCACTAGACACGGTTCGATTGGATCAGCTGGTGAAGCCCAATCGCAATTGGGAGCACGGCCAGGTGATAGAGAAGATGGGTTTACCAGCGCTCTTGATGGAGCACTCTCTACACCTGCAGTCGAAAATGGTAAGCATTCACCTTTAATTTCTGATTTCGATATTTATTGTTTCACAATGTACATTGATATACTAACTATTGAAACCAAAGCCTCATACTATTCTTCGCGAGACCCCCTTCGGGCTGCTGAAATACCTGCGTCTTTACACCAAGCTTACAATGTGCCTTCAGCCTACGGTCGACCACATTCAGGGCTAGCCCAACCCCACCAAAACCAACGTCTGTATATTGTAACATTCAAATGCTACCGTGCAGATGTCTTTTATATTCAAGAAGACACCGGACTTCAGGTTAATCCGGGCAATCTTGTGATTGTCGAGGCAGACCGCGGTACAGATCTCGGAACCATCCAGCACGCGAATATTACCTGGCAAGAAGCAAAGGAACTAAAAGAGAAATTTGCTGAAGAGCATTATAAATGCTTGATGATGTTCTCACGCCAGGCCCAGAACGGTGCATCGAACGTCGTCAATCCGAATCTAGGTAACCGTAGTGCGGTTGGTGGAATGGGCCCTACGGGGACTCATGGGGCACACGAGCCTCAATCGACGGAGATCAAACCAAAGTTGATCAAGCGACTGGCTCAGAATCATGAAGTTCTCACACTGCGTGACAAAGAAGGAAACGAAGCTAAAGCCAAGCGCGTCTGTCAACAAAAGGTTGCTGAGCATAGACTCAACATGGAAATCCTCGACGCTGAGTTTCAGATGTAAGTTTCACTAGCCTTTCTAGTGGATTAATCTTATACTGACTGAATGACCTGATAGGGACTGGAAGAAGTTGACCTTCTACTACTTTGCAGACTCCTATATCAACTTCAACTCTTTGGTAACGGATCTCTTCAAGATTTATAAAACTCGGATCTGGATGTCTGCCATCAACCCAGCTTCTTTTGTTACACCGACCGCTGGGCTTCAACCTCCAGGTCCAGGCAATCTAGGATATGCTCAGGAAGCTCCAGCTGATCGTCGACATGCTCAGGAAGGTCGCAATTACAATATGCCACATTTATCTCCAACGCCACCAAACCTTCGTGACTCTTTAGAAAGAGGTGAATTTGGCGGAAACTCGGCCGGTGTTCTTCGCAATGCTTACATGGACCCATATCAAGCACTGGGTTCCTCTGTCCGCCAACAAGAACCTGGCTTAGCCCACTCTCCTGTTTCTCATGATCCTTTCTCGCCATTTCCATTAAATGGTTATGGTCTCTTGGAACCTTCTGGTCCAGACTTTGTCAGAGCCACTTCTCACGGACAACGATCTGATCACACTCAAGCAGACTGGGTGGGAGGCTTCCAGGGCCTATCACTTAATTCTTGATAGACCTTTTCCAAAAGATCTATACTCTATATCCCTCCGGTTTTTCTTTTCTTTTTTTTTTTTTCGTCGCCGCATGCTCTTTTTTCATCTTTCGTCATTTGAAGCTTCAAAAATTGTACTAGATTCTCGGTTTATATTTTCAAGGGTAGGTCGATGAAGAGATCTATAACCTGTCGCTCCAGATACCTCATAGACCACGGTGACTCTTCAAGTTTACAATTTCTCCTTTTGTATGATTTGTTTGTGTCGCGCTGTCAATAATGTTTTTAAAATTATGACTTGTAACGTTGGGGATGCTTCAATTGCAATATTCCTGTCTTTATACTTTTTCTCTCTATATTGTTCGTGTGGGTTTATCAATGTTTTCAGCTGTTGTACTTTTTCATTCCGTGATAGACAGGAGATTATAATTACGTATAGTTAACGATCAGGGCTGGACTCCAAGAGCAGAGAAAAATTGTGTTTATAAGAGCTATATGAGAAACTTGTTTGCGTTTTCCTTCTACAACATCCACATGGCTTTCAAATGAAACTACATAGGCTCGTTCATCAGTCAAGCAAAAAAACCGTGATTATTTTCTTGGCGCGGATTAGATATGTGATCACGTGATGCGGACGACACGCTTGCAGCCAAGACCTGCACTCTCCACGTGATTGGCCGAGAAGGCGCCTCGCCTAAAAATATTAGCGTCCCACACACAATCCCGACTTTAACGCTTGAGGGCCGCGTCGAATCTTTTCCACCGTCTTGAGTTGCGAAATCACAAAACGACGACGACAACCGACAAGGAAGCCACGCCGACAAGGTATGTCCAATATGATCCTATCGATTCGATGCAATTGCATCTTTTTCTCTTTTGCTTGTGTCTTGAGACTGACTGGCTGGTTCTTGGTAGATGGGTGCCTTAAAATACGTGGAAGAGCTTCAGAAGAAGAAGCAGTCTGACGTGCTTCGCTTCCTGCTGCGCGTTCGATGCTGGGAGGTGAGATTCTGCGAACCCTGAATTTTGATCTTGATTTTTTGTTTTATTTGGAATGCTTTATCGGAAACCTGCCGGAATATGGAGATCGAGAAAGAAAAAGGAAGACAGTTGCGGTTCACCAATTTTACAGCAACAACAATACCCATTGATAATGGTGTATATACAGAAGACAGATTAAATTCTGTTCTTTTCGCCCTTTTCGAGATTCCGGTCCAGGTGGACGTGTGGCACATCCAAATAAGCAGCACTTTGTTGTTATATTATTTTGCTGCTGTGCCTTGCTATACACTCGTTGAACTTTGCTGAGAGTGCATCAATATAGCTTCGTCAACTCAATGTCATCCACCGTGCTTCCCGCCCATCGCGCCCCGACAAGGCTCGCCGCCTGGGCTACAAGGCCAAGCAGGGCTACGTTATCTACCGTGTCCGTGTTCGCCGTGGAGGACGCAAGCGCCCTGCTCCTAAGGGTGCCACCTATGGTACGAATATTTTTCTTTCAACTTGAATTTGGAGAGAAGAAAAAAGGTGTGCTAATTTAGTTGGTATACAGGCAAGCCCACCAACCAGGGTATCAACCAGCTCAAGTACCAGCGTTCCCTCCGCTCCACCGCCGAGGAGCGTGTCGGCCGCCGCTGCGCCAACTTGCGTGTCCTGAACTCCTACTGGGTTAACCAGGACTCGACCTACAAGTACTACGAGATCATCTTGGTCGACCCTCAACACAAGGCCATCCGCCGCGATCCCCGCATCAACTGGATCGTCAAGCCTGTTCACAAGGTGAGAAGCCACCAAATCTGCAACGCTTAAAATAAAATAAAGCTAACAGTTGATTCTTTTAGCACCGCGAATCCCGTGGTCTCACCGCCACTGGCAAGAAGTCCCGTGGTATCAACAAGGGCCACGGCTATACCAAGACCAACGCCGGCCGAAGGAAGACCTGGAAGCGCCACAACACCCAGAGCTACTGGAGATACCGTTAGGTGTGAACAAAGCACAAAATGGTGGATGTGGATGTGGATACAATGTATGGGAGGATTATGGCACCTGGTTTTTTATTTCTTCTTCTTTGAGAAGTGTCTGGGCTGCAATAGCAAAAATTCATTATCATATGATTCCAGTATTATTTTGAGGGTTTCCAAGCGTGTTATGATTGGTTTTTACGAAAGGAGTCGTCTTTTGATTGACACGTGACGACTATTAAAAATATAAACGTCAATTCATAATATGATGTGTGCCCTCTGATTCCTGAAGTCTGAAGTGCCAAGTGGAGATGTAGAGCTTTCTTTTGGTAGCGTGCGTAGCATGTCTTAGTCTGAGGTGGTAGCAGGAACTTGTGGAGTCAGGCAGGAACCGCTACCAGTCAAGGCGGCACCATCGGGCAGGACTAACTAGCCAGGCACATGCCACTACATGTACTAGTAACTATGGTAAATCCAAGACCTTGTCTCAGAACTAAGAGCAATAATTATAATTTCGGCGACAAAGCGACTTTGATGGTCGAGTATTTCGATACGAAGTCCGATGTGCTCCGTGCCTTCGCAGACGGGTCGGCCCCCATTATAGATCGTCGCCTCGACGCTTGACCTCGACCGTCATACAAACCGCCTGTTCAACGTACCAACCAACTCTCTTTGCAGCACTCTCAATCTCGACGCAGTCGCATGATTCTAGACCCAGGTGGATATAGGTGACGTCTGTCCGAATTCTGCTGTCGTGTTGGATACAATACTACCTCATTGTCCTGCTCTTTGTCTGCATGCGGCAGCCGTCCATCGCATCGCAACATCTCGATTTGACTCAACATCGACCGACCCTTTACAGTCTTCCAAGCAATAGTCGAGCTGGTATCGAAAGAACAAATTGAATAAGGCAAAGGACAAAGAAGAAATAAAAGAACGACTGAATCATTCCATCACCTGCCAATAACTACGTACATTTGAATGTGATACATGCCTCGTCCACATGCCGACGTGGACCTCTCGAATACTTCCGAGCACGTCGTCGAGCTCGCATTCCAACCAGGCCCATGCGCCGCCTCCCTCTCATCGCAGCGCCGTTGAACCAGATAGAAGTGCGCTCATCGCGATAGACTACAATGTCCCCATTCTCTCGCCAACAACGCCGACGGCCACGACGACGGCGGCTTCTTCCCCACGTTCTCGCCGTCGATCTCATGCTCGCTCAATCAGTCAGCCGTTTCCCTCGCTCATGAATGCAAGCGCTCTTCGAAAAACCGATAAGAAAGGGACCGCCAACCGGGACTTCATCGCGGAATTGGGCGATGATGACACAAAGATACGGAGCCCTGGCGAGGATATGATAAATGGCCGATGCATGGCATGCAATTCTACATGCCGCTGGCCTAGACATATTCAAGTCTTCAGGTGTATGGTCTGTTTGACGGTTAACGATCTTGAGCCGCGTCCTCCTTCTACCAATACAGCACACCAGCATGATGATGTGGACGACGACGCCCATCCGCCTCCACCACCGCCCAAAGATGATCCTTCTGAGCGTTCGCTACCTGGTATGTTTATTGCTTTAATGTAGGGAGAAAAGCTACAATTGGGTTGTTTTCTGACATTTCCTTACAGCTGTCCCTATTACCATCGAAGAGACAAGAGAAATTATCGATAGCTGCCTGTCAAAGTTCCTCGAGAGCCGCTTGTCTGGCAACCAAGAGTCTAGGTCTGCAATCCCGGAGCCGAGGTTTCGCGACATCAACTATGGACGACAGGGTGAACGAGCTGCTGGAAAGCAGGCTGCTCCTTCGAGTACCGCATTCAATATATCCAGTACCAAGTTCTTGTCACCGCCTTCAAGCGGCGCAGAGGATATGGAGCGAAGATTAGATGGCCGTTCGGCAAGGGTTCGGTCGAGTTCGGACACCCCACCCATGCCACGAAGAAGAGGTCACTCTGCCCAAGGTAGAGAGCGCTCACCTTCGCGCATAAACACAAAGGCCGCAGAGCCGAGGGGTCGTTCTGAAAGCCGGCCAACTATCTTCCGGCCTCTAGAGGAGTACATTATTAGGTCACTGACAGGCTGCGACTGCCTCAATAATTCGTTCATGACCGCCAGTGCGCTTCGTTCAATTGTGACTACTGAAGATGACCGCCCGAGGCAGCCTGTGCTATCTCCGACTTCTCCTACGTCGGAGAATGTTATGTTTCCGGAAATCGATCCGAAAATGTTGCTCCTAGGTGATCTTGCCGAAAATTCTTCCTGGTGGATGGGCGGCCGGCCGCGTCGTCATGAGAGTAAAGACGGTCCTCCTCCGAGACGAGAAAAATCGCCTCTCCGGTCAAAGTCTGTTGTGACGACAAAGTCTCCGCGGATAGAATGGGGAGCGGTAGCTGAATGGTATCATCTGGTTGTGCATGTCGGGGAAAATTGGAAGGAAACGTGGAAAAAGTTAAAGGCAGAAATGGAGCAAAAGACAAGTGTTGAAGGCCAAACCAAGCCAGAGGTTTCTGTGGACCTGGGTTTAATAGACAAGGAGATCACAGAGGCACGAGTGCACGCCCAAAAGACTTTGCTTAAAGCAACTGAAAATCTCTTGAAACGCCCTCGGCGTCCACTGCAGCGTCCTGAATTCGCCAGGTTCCTACTCATATTATTCGCGAATCCCCTGCTAAATCCTTCAAATAGCAGTACATCAATGGCACCGAATCCTGCTTCTACGGGGTCAGTTGCAGATAGTCTAAAATCGGTCCCAAATTTTAGCCGACGGCATGGCACTGGCGAAAAGACAACAACAGCATCTAATTCGACCAGATCCCAATCTGGTGGTCTTGGCCACCACTCTGGAATTGCCAAGAGAATCCTGGGCCTCCTCGCAAACCTGCCCAATGAATGCCACCACTATTTAGCTGGATGGTTTGCGCGCTTGTCTAAAAGTCAATTTGAGACTCTCGTGGGACTCGTGGGACGATTTGTCTCATATAGGCTAAGCAAACAACATGATCGTCATCGTGGCGGACTGGTGTCGCCTGTCAATGGACTGGTTCCAAGTTTCCCAGGCGGTATTGAGAGCTCACCAGCTCATCTACACGCGGTGCTGCACGATTCGCGTTCTCCAGGTCAGAGCAACGAGGATAGCAGTCAGCGACGAATGATATATAGTGCAGAGGATTGGCAGATTCGAGCTGCTGCGCGGGTCATGGCATTGCTATTCGCGGCGAACAATCAAGCCAAAAGCTCACTGAATAAGCGTGATGCTCTGCTCCCGAAAGATTACAATGCGGCCACGGCGCCCCTTATTTCTCAGTATAAGCGCAATTCGATGACGCTACCTTTGAATTATTTCTATAATACTCTGTTGGATTACTCCGATCTTGTTTCGGATTTCGAGGCGTGGGAGTCACGAACTGCAAAATTCTCGTTTTGCCAATACCCTTTCTTCTTGAGCATCGCTGCAAAGAGCCGGATTCTAGAACACGATGCTCGACGTCAAATGACTATCAAAGCCCGGGAGGCTTTTTTGGATAGTATTTTAAACCACAAGGATGTGAGCCAATACTTGAACCTGAAAGTACGGCGGGACTGCCTCGTCGAAGACAGCTTGCGAGGTGTCAGTGAGGTTGTCGGGGCGGGATCAGAGGATATAAAGAAAAGTCTACGTATCGAGTTCATTGGCGAGGAAGGGGTGGATGCAGGAGGCCTTCGCAAAGAGTGGTTTTTGCTGCTTGTCAGGGAGGTCTTTGATCCTAATCATGGCCTTTTTGTTTATGACGACGACTCACAGTTTTGCTACTTTAACCCTTTTTGCTTTGAATCTTCGGAGCAGTTCTTCTTGGTTGGAGTTCTTTTGGGTCTTGCGATTTATAACTCGACTATTCTCGATATTGCATTACCGCCATTCGCATTTAAGAAACTTCTCACTGCGCCCCCATCTGCTAGTGTATCGGCAGCGGCACAAAAACCGCCGCATACATCGTCGTTGGATGACCTCGCCGAGTATCGCCCGGCATTAGCCAAGGGTTTACGAGCACTTTTGGAATACGACGGTGACGTCCAGGAGACTTTCTGCTATGATTTTGTCGCGCAGGTCGATCGCTATGGCCAACATGTCAGAGTGCCGCTCTGCCCGAATGGAGAGAAGAAGCCGGTCACCAACACGAACCGTCAGGAATTTGTCAGCTTGTATGTTCAGTACCTACTAGATACCGCTGTTCAGAGGCAATTTGAGCCTTTCAAACGAGGATTTTATACTGTCTGTGGAGGCAATGCGCTTGCACTGTTCCGGCCGGAAGAAATTGAGTTGATGGTGCGTGGCTCTGATGAACCTCTTGACGTGCCTACCCTACGAGCGGTAGCCACATATGAGAACTGGCCTGCAACAACCAGAGACCGGCGCACCAAGGAGACAAACAGTGCAAGCTCAGAGACAAAAGCAGAAGCAGAGCCGCCAGAACCAGTAATAGACTGGTTCTGGGACTTCCTGGCGCGCTCCAGTCCAACCGACCAGAGAAAACTACTCTCCTTCGTAACGGGCAGCGATCGTATCCCCGCGACTGGCGCAGCCAGTCTGAGCATTAGGATCTCCTGTCTGGGCGAAGATTCCTCTCGCTACCCGATTGCGCATACCTGCTTCAACAAGCTGGGCCTTTTCCGGTATGCTACGAGGCAGAAGCTCGAAAGTAAGCTCTGGGGTGCTATTTGTAACAGCGAGGGATTTGGATTGAAATGATTTATCTATTCCAGAATATCTTGTCTAGATTTACTAATGAGCAAATAACTGAATGAATCGATTCAACGACTTTCTTCTTGTCGACTAAGATACTGTAGTTAGCTGACTCTCATAACTTTCTAGGTTTTTTTTTTTTTCTTTTAATCTACTGGCAGGGCCATTGCCGATCGTCTAGTTAAGATAGATGCTTGTCGGAGCGTGGCTAAGTACCGAGGAGGAAACCCGGGTAAACATATTCCCCCTTAATTATATAGATGGATACCTTTCAGACCCCAACGCACTGGAGTGTCAGTGACTTACCAACCAGCTTACAGAGCCCTCAGTTAACTGTTAGTTTGCAAGGAACAGAAACGCAGTAACGAACATGGTAATATCTTTTTATAAGAAGAATTATAAATATAAAAGCCGAGAATGGCGATTCTCGCCTCTGATTAGTTGCGATTTCTGCACTCAATCGCACCGTCTGTCTATTAGGGTTAGTGCTCACTGGTATTTATTATTATTCATAAATGAATCCCTGGGCAGCGAGCAAGCCCCTGAGTAATGTCGCATCCAATCTCATGTAGTAGTGAGAGTGGCACAAACTAGTAGTGCACATTTTATAGGCCTACTCATATACACGCTCGTATACGAGCCTATATGCAAGCCAGGTGAGGAAGCTCCCCGAGAGTCCCTCCTCCCCGGTGCAGCCTTGGGCGTTCACGCCACAAAGGCTTGTTTGTCCAACTAGTCAACTGTGAAGGCTTCCGAGCATCCGATACAACGTCACTTGGCCTCACTAGAGCAGCCAAACTCCGGTCAAGCTTTCGCCTTCCGCACGCCACAGCGAGCTAGGGCGCCTTTTCCGTAGCCCTAACCACCCGACAGTATATTCCTACGCAGTGACATTGCCGACAGGCGAAAACGCAGCATTGCGCGGGCTTTCGCGCTGTGGGCTGTCGGCTGGAAGTACAGAATATCCCAACAGTGGCTCTTCTAAATGGACCCAAAAAGTGCTGACCGCAGAGAAGGATAGGTATAAGCATCCCCGCAACGGGCCTCACTAAAGTTACTAGACGCGGGGAGATAACTGGGCCCCCCGGGTGTAATTCGCCGATCAAAGTCTTGCTTAAACTTAGCCAACGCAACCTCACAATTCCTTTTGCTACGTACGCGATTCCCCGACTACGCGAGTACATACGCGAGTAATTGCCATGTCTACCGGTGCTCCATGTAGAAACTTGACTGGCTGCGTCGGAAATATCCACGACAAACTGCAGGGATGTTGATTGAAACGTGACGCATCATCTGACAGCCTAGCCAGTTCACGCCCTTTTCACGAGGATCCATGGATACTACTTGCTGTGGCTTTGTTGTGTCGGATCATTGACACCCGATGAGCGTCGATTGACTCGATTCCACGTGTGCCATAGCTCTAGTTGACTGTCAACGCAAGATCAGGCAGAATAGCGCCGCCCCCATTGGCCATGCATCCCATGCGTACGTACTCTTCACGCAACCCGCACTGATCCGGCGAATCGTGACTGGGTCTTCATCTCTCCTCACTGCCACTCCCAGGGAATGCATCCACCGATTCATATTTTACCGGGGTCCTATCCATCCACTAGACAACTCCGGCTGAAACTAAAGCAAGAGAAAATCCGAATCATTACTGAACAAGGCAAGGCGCGAAAGCGGGGGGAAAGCACCCAGCTATGGACCTAGCTATGGCAGACCTGCCAGACATGGGCATTATTTTAAATAAAACCCCCGACACGTCGTCCTTCTCGGACACAGTCCTTCAGACACCCTTCCCTCTTTTGCAATTCCTCTAGGGTACTTTCTATCCGTATTCCACTGCAAAAATGGCTGCAGTAGTTACATCTGGTGCTGTGGGCGGTACGGGGCTGGGAGAAATCCTCAAGAATACTCCCGCTGTCAACCTGTCCGAAAAGCGATCAAAGATTGCTGGTCCGTCAGGTTTGAAGGGGTTGGTCAGTAACCGCAAGACTTTCATGATAGGTCTCTTTGCGTCCCTGGGTGGTCTTGTCTATGGATGTCAGTATTCTCCCACTTTGATACTTACAAGTATGGCTAGCTGACGCATTTGTATAGACAACCAGGGAATGTTCTCTCAGGTCTTGACCATGCAGTCTTTCATCAACAGGGTAGGTAAAGAATGGTGGCTGCCCCCCTGTTCTGCCTCTTGCTAATAATCATAATCTGCAGACCCAAGGCTATGCTGCTACCACTGGCATAGGTCAGGGTCTTTTGACTTCAATTCTCGAGCTCGGTGCCTGGGTCGGAACGCTGTTTAATGGTTATCTTGCCGATGCTGCCGGTCGTCGTGCCACAACGGTCATTGCCGTTATAGTCTTTACAATCGGTGTGATTGTTCAGGCCTGCACAGAGAACAAAAACTATGTGTTTGGTGGCCGGTTTACGACTGGTCTGGGAATCGGTAGTCTCAGTATGATTGTGCCTTTGTACAATGCCGAGTTGGTATGCATCCATTCTTTTGATCAAATGAAAGATGACAATTGCTAATCCATGGCAGTCTCCACCGGAAATTCGAGGTTCGCTGGTTGCCATTCAGCAGCTATCAATCACGTTTGGAATCATGATTTCGTTTTGGGTATGGAACGCTCTCCGGGTTTTAATGTCTTGAGCTGACTCGGTTATACAGATCGGCTACGGTACCAACTACATTGGAGGCACTGGTGAAAGCCAGTCTGATGCCGCATGGCTCATTCCAATCTGCATCCAGCTGCTCCCCGGTCTGATCCTTTTGGCCGGTATGCTGCTATTCATGCCTCAGTCCCCGCGTCATCTGATGAACCAGGGCCGCGAGGATGAATGTTTGGCTACGTTGGCACGACTTCGAAACCGTCCACAAGACGACATCTTGGTCCGCGTGGAATTCCTGGAAATCAAAGCCCTCCGCTTGTTCGAGGTCGAAACATCTGCTCGCAAATATCCTCAATGGCAGGACGGCTCTACCGGGAGCAAGTTCAGGATTGCCATGGCCGAATACAAGAGCCTACTTACGAACAAATCGCTGTTTAAGCGAACTGCAGTTGCTGTATGTATATATATTCTTCACTCTAGGAAAGCTATTTTCTCTTTGCTGACGTCCATAAGTGCATGATCATGACCTTTCAGCAATGGAATGGAATCAATGCCATCAACTACTACGCGTTAGTTTAGCTCTTCCCCTTTGATTGAGACATAACCTTGGTTAACAATATCCAGTCCATTTATCTTTGAAGCCCTGGGTCTCAACTCCAACTCTGTCAACTTGCTAGCAACCGGTGTAGTCGGTATCGCGGAGTTCGTCTTCACCATCCCAGCCGTCCTCTGGGTTGACAAGGTCGGACGTAAAAAGACTCTTATCGCTGGAGCTATTGGCATGGCTGTTTGCCACTTTATCGTTGCTGCCATTATTGCTACGTATACTGGCAAATGGAAGGAGCACCAGGCAGCTGGTTGGGTTGCAGTGGTGTTTGTGTGGATTTATGCTTGCAACTTTGCTTACTCTTGGGGTGAGTACCTATTCTCTATCTGACCTTGACCTGACTGTCGACAATGACTAACTGATACTGCGTAGGTCCCTGTGCGTGGATTGTTGTGTCTGAAGTGTTCCCCCTCAGTATGCGTGCCAAGGGTATCTCTATTGGTGGCAGTTCCAACTGGGTTGGTCACTCCCTTTTACCGACTTAACACAAGTGAATAATAGGTAGCTGACTGTTT
Source organism: Talaromyces albobiverticillius (assembly GCA_023721895.2). NCBI lineage: Eukaryota > Fungi > Ascomycota > Eurotiomycetes > Eurotiales > Trichocomaceae > Talaromyces > Talaromyces albobiverticillius. Next base: position 2,968,402 of record JAMBUR020000004.1, read on the forward strand.
CCAGCTCAACAACTTCGCCGTCGCCATCTCCACATCTCCCTTCATCTCCGCCTCCAGCTACGGCGCCTTCATCTTCTTCGGCATCATCACCACCATCGGTGCGCTGTACGTCTATTTCCTCGTTCCCGAAACCAAGGGCCGTACCCTGGAAGAAATGGACGAGATTTTCGGCTCGACTGGGTTTGCCCAGGAGGATGAAGTCACCAAATACCGTATTGAGCAGGAGATTGGTCTGTTGGCTCTTTTGGGCGAGGGAGAGGCTGTTGAGAAGGAGAAGGAGTTTGTGGCTGCGGAGCCTCTGGACGCTCCGGCCCAGTAAACTAGTTCGATTTACGTCAATCCACGACTTGATGCAGAATTCGTGGTTTGAGGGGCGATCTTTTTTATGATTTAAATAATAAATAATGTTGATGTTCTTTGGTGCCGGTTAAGTCTGGGGAAGGACTATAGTTGATCACTTTTGATGAATGCACTCGTTTAGTGTCGAAACTGTCGATAACTTGATATTACGTATCTTGAATCGTGGAAATCATTATCCCTGCCCGTGCGTTTGGTGGATCGTCTTGTATTCAAAATAGATTTTTCCATGATCCACATTCTGGTACTTCGTATTAGATCTCAGACAACCGTGCGTGCTAGCTTGTTTCGGATTCTTGAAATAAGAAGACGGCGGGGCGTTGATGTTTCTAATTACGAGGCTACAGTCTTAGTTGAGAGCCAAGTTCAAAGTGAAAAATTCAATTGATGGCCTGGAACATTTCTTCCATGAAACGAACGCTCAATGACTGACAGCAATATGCATAGACAACAACGAGAATGCCTAAGTTCAACATTGCGATGTTGCCATATTTTTGTAATGTCTATATGTACACCGAAAATAAAGATAAAAAATAAAAATAGACCACACATCTTAAGCCTGGATACAGTATTGGTAACCTAGCCACAAGTTGTCGCACGAGTCGTCCAAGCCAGAGTTCCACTCAATTAGCTGGGACGCCGTAATACCGACTTCGGCCTCAACCCGGAGGCAGTAGTCGCCGGATACTACGCTGTAGTATTTCGTGCAAGAAGAAGTGGCTCCAGGGTAGACTGGGTCAGAAGAAGAAGAAGTTGGGGTAGCAGCCGCAGACGTGGAAGACGCCGTGGTAGCAGCTGGTACAGATGGGGTTGTGGTTGTGGTTGTAGCCACAGGAGTTTCAGTAGGGATCGACACAGAAGTGGTGGTTGCTTGAGGAGCAGGAGTGACGCTGGCGATGCTGGTGACGGAGGCGACAGCAGTTGAAGTGGCAGCAGCGGCAGTGGAAGTAGCGGCGGCTGTAAGCGTGCCAGTACCGGCCGTGACATCTCCAATAGTATCGGCGTCACAGCTGCTTGTGCCCGTGGTCCAGCCAATGAGACGGTTGGCAACATCGGAGACATAGCAATGAGTGGCAATGCCCTGGCCCAAGTTACCGTCGCTGGCGATGGATCCAGAGTTGTACAGTCGTGCAGCCATATAGTACTTGGTCACGTCGTCAACGCCGGTCGAGGCAATGAGTTGCTGGAGACCGTCACCGCTAGACGTGCCAGCGGTGCCGTCATTGATCATTTGAGTGATCTCAGTGGAGGGGCAGGGATCCTGGACATCGTCGTCGTCGTTGCAAGTTCCAGATCCGTCGTGGCTTTGCATGAGACCTGGGTTGACAACTCCATTGTCGGTGGTAGGTACTCGCACGCAACCGTTGCTCTCCTGCATGACAATGGCGAGAATGAAACGAGCATCTACGCCGGTGGAATTGGCGACAGACTGGATGGCGGTGCCAATGTCGTCAATCTCGTCATCAGAGTTGTTGGAGACGTCCCATTGAGAGCATGAGCTGGACAGGACTTCCTGGTTGGCCTCGAGCCTGGAGCATCGCTGTTAGCGCTATATCCTAGTGTTTTATATCATCAAAACATACATTTCGTCGAAAGAGGAGACCCAGTCGTCCATGGAAGGCCAACCGTCAGAGACGTCTCCATTTCCACCAAAAACAGTGTAAGAACTTGCAGATTCGCGCTTGGCAAAAGATTGAATGCTTGCTGCTCCTGCAACATCGCGAGAAGGAATGGAAGGAACCGGAGCCCCAAAAATGAGTGCTGGTAGGCTGCCGGCAGCCAAGATCTGCAGGAAGAGTCAGTCCAGTTCAAACACACAGTGCATGGCAGGCACAGCTGGTAGTACAGAGCACGTTACGTACAAAAGGAATGACAGACATGGTGTCTGGGTAAAAGGAAAGAGAGCGTCGAGTGAATGGAAGAAGTCTCGCTTACTTACCAGGAGGAAGGAGAGAAGCCAGATCTGGCGGGTGGCAGATTATTTCTTATATGGATGGCGGCTCCATCCCTTGATTGCTGCAGGCACAGCTCTCAGACAGCGTGTGTGCCTGTGTGGCCATTCCAGTGATTCCACCCACACCCCTCGCCAGCTGAATTTGTTGGTTGAAGCCAGGGCAAGGATTGTAGAGGAAAACGATGGCGCCGATCGGCCGGCAGGAGACGTCCAATGGCGGGCGAGGCAGGAGCAGCGGGCGCTCGACGTGAAACAACCGACGCTAGTCTAGTCCCGCCACGATGAAGTCCCCAGCTCAGCACTCTGCCAGCCAGCGCCGCTTATTAGCTGGCGTCCGCCGGAGCACGCCGAACAAAATGAACAAATCAAATTTTTAATATACTCGAGATTAAGGCTCATCTGCCAGGAAATGAGGGCAATATGCCCCGTATGCCCCGAAAGTATGTACAATGTGACGTCTGATCTCGAATCGCGGGAGACATCCGAGCGCCCAAGCCCTAACCCTAACCACATGTCACTCACCAGCCTCTCTTCTTGCAGATTCTTCTCCATAACTAACTCCTCGGTCCTCCACCACCTTGCATATTAGCCACCAACAGTACGTATTCGCACTCTAAACTAGTCACACGGAGTAGCGAATCGCGACTGGCCAGCCTGCCCAGCACAGCCTCTGATTGATGCTGTTGGCGCGCTACTTGCTGTCTTCGGCTCGCTCTACGGAGAAGCCGTGGCTGTACACTGTACAGCAAACGCTGAAGTTAGCAGGTACCAACGAACAAGTCATGCCAAGCCCTGCGACTGAATCAGCCTTCCTGCCCTACCAAGAAATACGCCTCGTAGACAAAGATGACAAAGATGACCCTCGAGGGTGTCACTTCGGCGGCTTTGTCAAAGACGCAGAGTCATCGGGAATACATACAGTACAATGCATGCGGGGCGGGCTTTGTACCGAGTACAAAGCCCTAATTTATTGCATTTCATTATTTTCATATAAATTTCCCAATACGGTTAAATTTGTGCCAGAAGATTTACAGTCAGTTGCGGTTGGTTATAGAAGTCCTTGAACCTCGATGAGTCCGATTACTGAAAGTTGTATATTATTGTTATTTTCTTTTTGTTTTTCGCTGAGCAGCCTATAGAAGATTGATTCATTCGTCTTCCGCTCCGTTCATTGAACCCTACAGGTGCAGTGTCTACTTACCTTGAAGGTGACATATGGCAGGTGCAGGAAGACTTTCTTCGACCAGTAATTTTATACCGTCACGTGGCCATACAAGAGCGGTGACCATTTGATGCGCCTACTCATGTTCGCAGTGAACAGGTCTGAACTTTATCCCACACGCTCTGACACATTGGTCCAATAAATCGACATGTCACTGCATGAAATAACAGCCCTGCCTATTCCAAGAGTTGGCTGAAGGACAAGACACCTACCTGGCTGAAATCGAGTCCAATTGACGGTTAACCAAAAGCACAAAGGAGTCAACGACATACCGCAAATTCACACCGAGAGACCTCAGGCGGTTATGAGATGCAATTTCCCGTTCTTACTTGCCCGAATCTTTGTTGCTGACTGGACTGGACTGGCTGGGCGGGCGTTGTCACCGCGAAGCAAGATCGAGCTTCGGTAAGCGAGAGTTTGTGTTCTTGTCGAATAGACTCGATTGGTTCTCTTCCAGCAGGCCGGATATGCATGGCGTGTGATGTATTGGAGTTGGAGTTGGTATCTTGGGGTTGGTATTAAGCGTGTAATAACACCCGTTATGACTGTTTGTTGGTCTGTAATTTTCGTATGGGCCATTTCCAGGGTCTCCACCCGCCTTCCCCAGGCTGCTGCCGCTGGCTGTCCAAGACAGATAAATACCTCCCTTTCTTCCTCCAGCTCCCCCCCTCTTCTCCTTTGCACATCCCTTTCTTTCTTTCTTCCTCAGCAATAGATACCCCTCTCTCAGGTGAGTCAGGATGAATTGACTTATTAAGTTGCATTGCTAGCAAACGCCTTGTTGGAGCCACCACCCCACTTCCAGGAAAGCGGGGGGAGTGCCTGCCCTGCTTGCAAAACAAACTGACATCACCGGCTGACACCGTCGCTCTCGACAGATTGTATTTTTTCCTCTTCTTTGTTCACCACAAACAAAAAACCAAATAGCAATATCTCCTGAGCATATTATTCTCCTTCCACGCAAAAATGGCGTCCATTCCTCAGACCATGAAGGCTCTGCAGTAAGTTGTTTTTGTTTTGTTGTTGATGTTGTTGTCATTATGCCACCTTAGTGATGCGCATTTTCACCAATTGTCGCTTCTTCTCTTACTGACCTGACTGATCCTTTTGTGCAGATACTCGGAGCCAGAGAAATTCGAAATTGTCCAAATCCCCGTGCCGACTCTTCGCGACAACGACGTCTTGGTATGCTATGCGCCTTGCGGAGTTATTGATGCTGTTGACGGAGTTATCTGTCAATATGTTGTCCCACAAAACGAAGTAAGACGCGCTGACTTGTAATAATATTCTCACAGATCAAAGTCAAGGCCTGCGGTGTCTGTGGAACCGACTTGCACATCCACGAGGGCGAGTTTCTTGCCAAGGTAATTTGACGCTTGCTCAACTCAAATTTGCCATTGATCAATTTGCTGACGTGGACGTATCCTGTAGTTCCCTCTTGTTCCTGGTACGTTTGTGTCTGGAGGAAAAATAGGGGTTTGGCAACCACTAACCATCTCTCCGTAGGCCATGAGACTGTGGGTGTCGTCGCAGCTGTTGGACCCAAGGTCAAGGGATTTGAGCTTGGAGACCGTGTCGTTGCTGACAACTCTGAGCTCTGCGGCGAATGTTTCTATTGCCGTCGCGGTGAAGAGCTTCTTTGCGAGCATTTCGAAGCCCATGGTGTCACCATGAACGGCGGTTTCGCCGAATACTGCGCCTATCCTGGTGTGTAAATCTTATCCATCTCTCTTCTGTTTTGTGATCAATTGCTGACTGTTTCTTTTAGCCGGCCGTGTCTTCAAGATCCAGCATCTCAACGATGTTGACGCCACTCTCCTTGAGCCTGCTTCATGTGCCGCCCATGGACTGGACAAGATCGCGCCCAAGATGGGTTCGTCTGTCCTGATGTTTGGTGCCGGTCCCACCGGTCTTGTCCTTTCTCAGATGTTGCGCCAGAACGGCGGTTGCCACGTTGTTGTTGCTGCCCCCGAAGGTCTGAAGATGGATTTGGCCAAGAAGCTTGGTGCTGGTGATGAATACATCTCCCTGTCGCGTTCCAACCCTGAAGTTCAGTTTCAGAAACTAAAGAGCGAGAACCCCTATGGATTCGATATTGTCGTAGAGGCTACCGGTAGCGTGAAGATTTTGGAAGACGCTATCAATTACGTCCGCCGTGGTGGTAAGCTTGTTGTGTACGGCGTGTATGCCAACAAGGACCGCGTCAGCTGGCCTCCAAGCAAGATCTGTAAGTTCTTTTTTTTTTCACTGAATTTGTATCGAGTGGACCTGCTGACATGTTTCGATAGTTGGCGATGAGATCACCATTCTGGGATCCTTCTCCGAAACCTACAAATTCCCCGCTGCCATTGACTACCTTGACCGAGGCAAGGTCCAGGTCGGCGGTATTGTCAACAAGACATTCAAGCTTGAGCAATGGGCCGAGTGCCTGGAGGCGATGCGTAACAAGAGCGCCATCAAGGCTGCCATCACTTTTGATTAGAAGATTATCGTATCTTCGAAGATTTCTTGGGGTCTTGTGAGATATTATTTCGTCGAATTTCGTAGCCAATATGCGTCGACCATACCATTCCATAACATGATTATGTGATAATGATAAATGAATAAAATGACGGTTGCATGGTATTTTTGTGTCTTTTGAGTATGAGAAATAAATATACGAGGATTGGGTGGGCTGGGGCTCCTCTTTAACATTTATACTCACCGTCTTTTGGATGGGGACCTTGACATTAGCTCATCATCACGATGATCGCATGGGGGCTAGTCTCGGTGCCTTGGTACCTTGGGCGCGATCGCGTCATTGACCGCAGTAAAAGCAGCAGAAATTGGAGCAGTGCAGATTTAGTTTCGATGATCAATTGACGTCTCTTCTGTATGGTAGAATTGTTGATCGTCAGCGGGTCGATGCTCCATAGCTACTCCGGAGTGTGCGGGTCGACTGCAAAAAATTACCTACGTAATTAATTTCTCCGTCCATCGTCACCGCATCAACCTCCCTTCTTCACTCACAACAACCCGTTCACAACTGCAACCATGGTCAAACCACTCTCATTCAAAGGCGACAAAAAGGTCAAGAAGCGCAAGCACCGCGAAGACGACGGCGACTTCCCTGCGCGACCCAAACCAACAGCAACAGCAGCCGACCAGGACGAGGATAGACGCGAGGAACAAGCGACAGACGACCAAAACTGGGTCTCTGCAGACGTCCCCAGCGACATAAACGGGCCCATTATAATCGTGCTCCCATCAACCTCCGTCCCGACATGTATCGCATGCGACGCCAATGGGCAGGTGTTTGCGAGCGAGCTGGAGAATACCATTGAGAATGATCCGCGAACCGCGGAACCGCACGATGTCCGGCAAGTATGGGTTGCGACCAAGGTCGCTGGAACGGAAGGTTTTAGTTTCAAGGGTCATCATGGACGGTATGCCCCTCTTTCTTTTACCTTTGTTTTTCCACCATCAGACTAATAGTTAAACGTGTAGATACTTGACATGCGATAAATACGGTATCCTGAGCGCAGACGCAGCCGCTATATCACCCTTTGAATCGTTCGTCGCCATCCAACCACCCGACACACCGGGAATGCTCGCATTTCAGACACGAGGCGGCGAGGGGGAAACAGAGGCATTTGTGACTATTAAGGAAAAGACCATTCCGAGCCGGAAGGCCAACCCTAATGACGACGATAAAGACAACGACATCAAACAAATCGAAATCCGCGGCGACGCAACCTCAATAACATTCGAATCTACACTACGCGTGCGCATGCAGGCCCGCTTCAAGCCCAAAATCAAAGCGTCAAAGGAGAATAAAGCGCAACAGAAAATTTCGAGGAAGGAACTCGAGGCTACTGTGGGGAGGAGATTGGAGGATCATGAAGTCAAGCGATTGAAGAAGGCGAAGAGGGAAGGGAATTATTACGAGGAGATTTTGGATGTCAGAGTGAAGGGTAAACATGACAAGTACTCGTGATATAACCTAGGAAACTTCAAGTTGCAGGCTTGATCATATAAGCGGTGTGAATGTCCGAAGAGCCGACATGGTGGACATGGAAAGAATACATCGTCTCCATCCAAGCGATTGACATGGTCAAGTTGACCTACTCCGCAGCGAGTCAGATATTATGGACCAGCATGCCAGCTGTCTCCTCCAAGCGGCGGGCCAGAAGATCATTGAGATGGATGATACCAGCCGTGTCTCAAAACACGATGTTCAACGATCAGCACATCTGCCCTGTGTCCACTGCCAAGATTATAAAATATGAGTTAGCATCTGTATACTCATACAGTGGGAGGTAATAAATATTTGGAACACTTTGAAGTATATATCGAGCACTCTGTATACATTCTCCGCAGCCTGTAATAAATGTGTAAAAATAATAAGTATATTATATACCGCTGCATAGATGTCGATACTCTGTCTCCAGGCATAATCTTGATATAGTTGCCTAATTGTCTACGTACTCTCAATATTGAATACGCAAGCTACTACGTACACGAGCAGCATGCCGAGTCGGGACAGCGGAGTTATGCCGGTTGCGGGCATGGGCCCCGGCGCGGCGATAAGCAGCAGCCCCGCGTCTAGCCATGCGTGCGTGCGTGTGTAAATATAGCAACGCTGCAAAAGGACGTCATCCTCCATGCACAAACATAAATAAGAAATATCGCCATCGCCATCTTGACTCATTCTCCTTTTATCTCCATCCCACGCAACCCCCCTGCCCTGAACAGCATGCCGCTCACAGTCCTCTCCGCAGCGCAGGTCCGCACCTTACTCCTCTCGCTTTCTCGCGACGACGTCCTCACCCTCCAGCGCAACCTCGCCGAAGCCCTTCGCGACTACTCGACAGGCACACACGAACAGGGCTGTTCCGCATCGTACCAGCCCCATCGAACCGCCATTATCAACAAGGATGGCCACACAACCGTATTCATGCCCGCGAGCACCGGCAAGACAACCGGCGTCAAGATTCTTTCTACACCTGTCGATACTTTTTTAATGGATGCAGGAGGAGGTGGAAAGGGGGCTGATACCATAAAACCTGGCTGCACCACCATCGGGCAGGATTTGCTGGCTAGTCGACAGTCGGCCAAGGTCTCGCTTTCGCTGGAGGATTACTCATCGAGACGCTCTAGCAGCTCGTTGTCGACCGACCTCAGCTCCATGTCGCTGAGCCCACCGCATGATGGAGCAAATGGTGAGAGCGACGTCGACAGCGAGACTGAAGTCTCGTCGTTTACGTCTTCTACCGGCAACGGGCCGAGCATAAACCAGCAGTCTCTGGCAGCGCAGCCAGGTACCAGTCCCAACACATCAAAGTCACAAATAGGATCTATAAAGCAAGTCACGGGCAAAGCATGGCCACCAGTGGGGGCACGCGATTCCTCTCCTCGAGGCACATTGACCCTTGTCGGTCAAGACGGCCATCCAATCGGCCTCCTCAGCGCGCAGGACCTGACGGCATTCCGTACCGCACTAACCTCGCTATGCGCCTTCATGAAGCGCAAACACGTCAAGACCATTACCGTATTTGGTGCGGGAAGACAGGCGTACTGGCACATCCGCCTTGCGCTTCTCCTACGAGGGCCCGAAGTTAAACGCGTGTACATTGTGAACCGCTCCTTTGATCGCGCAGCCAATCTCCTCAAGGACATCTACTCGGGCTCAAACGCATCGTGGCGCTCCGACGTCAAATTCCACGCTTTCAGCAGCGATTTTGTCGAATACAACCGTCTGCTACGCGAAGCTGTGCGCAAGGCAGATGCTATTTTCTGTTGCACACCTTCCCTCGAACCGCTCTTCCCCGCCGAATACCTTACTTCCACCGAAGGCCGGCGCAAGGGACGCCTCATCAGTGCTATCGGATCGTATAAATCGCACATGACAGAGCTGCACCCGGATATTCTGCGACACGAGGTCAAGCCTACTTCACACGGGCACCACCACCACAAACATGCGCAACGCGGCGGCGTCGTGTTGGTAGATAGTCTGGAGATGTGTCTCCAGGAAGCCGGCGAGATTGTGCAGGCGGAACTGGGACCGCATCAACTGGTTGAAATTGGGGAATTGATGATTATGAAACAGGCCTCGCGGCTGTCGTTGGCGGTCGAGCAAAAGGGTGCCGAGGAAGGTGAAAAGGGTCTGCAGCGTTGGCTGGAGAGTGGCAATGTGGTGTATAAGAGCGTGGGTCTTGGGTTGATGGATTTGGTGACTGGTGGTGACTTGGTGGAGATTGCGAGGAGTCGTGGGATCGGTACTATTATTGATGATTTTGAGTAGTTTTCCTCTTTTTTTTTCTTTCCAAATTTTGTTTGTGTCATGGTTCAGGATGGTTCAGGGCGGCTCAAGTCATGCATTGTATTTATTTCGACGTGGTTGTACATATCAACTAACATATTAATTTAACGATAGAGCTATTTTCTTATGATAGGTACCTAGGAGAAAGAATGGCAACATTACTGACTAGGCGTCTGAAGTACAGAACTATATGAGTAAATGGTATAGTTTATATAGAGCTTGCCATGCTAATATCACCAGTGATATTGATAGCATTAAAATATTAAATACACAATATAATAAAGATCGACTCCAACTCCTATTCCGAGTCCCGAGACTAGAACAATTCTTTCAGCAATGGAAAGAAAAAATAATATAAAGAATGAATGGACGAAATCTACAAGCCCCATAACTCGTCGTCATTCTTCACCATATCATCCTCATGCAACACCTTGAGCCCTTGAGATTTGCTCTGCTTTTTCCTGTCACGCTTCGTCACCAGTCGACTCGGCGTGAGCGGCGTCAAAGGTGTGAAGGGCATGTACGGACTGTATGGAGTCGGCATACCAGTGCGCGGTCCGCCATGTGCGTTTACCGGTCTCTCCAGGATTGTCGTCTTTGTGTGCGGCGCACTTTGAGGAGGATTGAATTGATTGCGGAAGGGGAGAGTGGAGTTGCTACTGTTGATGCTCAAGGGAGGCGGCACGTTGGTGCGCATTGTGGCAGTGTTGGGAGTGGCGACTGCTTGCAGTGTGAACCCTCTGGGGCTTTGCATGCTGTTGCTGTTTGGTAATGGTGCGGTTGGAGGCGGGCCTGGGTTATAGATTCGTGGTGATAGTGGCTGGCTTTCTTGGTAATATGTTGCAGTCTTGACCAGTTCTGGTGATTTCACTGGAGGCGAGATGGGCAGATCGCGAACTGAAGTGGGAGACTTGACTTTGTTGGAGCCTGACGATGACCGCGAGCCCGGGTTGAATATGGACAAATTTGAGAGCTTCGACAGTCTCTTGCTTGTCCGAGACTTGTTTGTTGCCATATTCTCTTCCCGTGGGGATAAAGGCATGCTTCCTTGTCGTGGGGATAGAGGCATACTCGCTTGTTGTGGGGATAAAGGCGCCTGGTACTGAGGCTGTAGGGGGTAAGCTTTGTGCTGAGGATCAGGAAATCGTGGTGAAGCCAACGGCGAATCCGGTGATTTGTCGTCCGCAACAGGGGAAGTATGGGCCGAGACTTTCTTCGCATCATGTTCCATGACGGCAGCATACAGGTATTCCATCTCCTCCTGCGCTCGGCGTCGGTCTGCAGACACGACACTTTCATCAATGGTTGCAACACTGCTGTTCATCGAGGCTGCATGGCCCTTGTGGCCCTTCACGCTAGTAGTAGACCACGACATATTATTCCACGCGTGTTGTTTGACTGGGCTCGGAATCTGGCTGTCTACGGAGTAATCGGAAACTGGACTTGGGTCGACGCTGGTTTCAGCTAATTTGCGACTAGGATCCAGCATCACCATCTCAAGCGAGTAGTTGGAGGAGTGTGCCTCTCGGCGAAGTCGTCTTCCTACAAAGAGCAGAAGGAAGACGACCACAGCATCGAAAATCACGTAGCTGGCAGCAATTCCAGCGACCTGAACAGGGAGTTGGCTGTGTTTGTGCGGCGAGTCGAGTGTGTCACGCCGGGTTGTGATGATGGTATCGGCGGTGACCGGTTGGGCTAGTACCAGGGTCGTTGGGACGAACATGAACATGCAGGGGATAAAGCGAAACGCCGAAGCCCAGAGATGGCGAGCAGGGAGTGCAAGCATGCTGGGAATGCGAGCGGGCTCCTGAGGGAGTTTTATATTCTCATCTAGGCGCGGCGCAACTCCTGTCAATCAGTTGCCAAAAAGCAGCAAATGCGTGACAGGGAGAGAGAGGGGGCATGATGGGGGGTGGGCATAATGCACATATATGGGCAGCAGCGAATGGCTCTCGCCTGGCACTTGGTGTTTAGACGGTCAGTGGAGGATCGCACTGGGCGAGGGCAGGGAAGCTGCTGAGGGGAGTGATTGGCGGCTAGTCTGTGAAGCGACCAGGGGTGGCTGCAGCTCCCGCCGGCCCGTCGCCAATCGCCCTGTTGGGCCTGTTTTTTGTCCTGTTTGGGGCGGTGTTATTCGCTGGAGAGTCCATTTTGAGTTCTTTTCGGATCGACTGATCACTGTGACACTGCGACTTTTGCCTCTGACTGGCAACTGCCAGTGCTGTGGGATTGCGCGAGGCGGGGTAAGCAGCTTCTTCCTCTCGGCCTTGTAGTTGTTACGATGGCTCATAGCTGATAAGTCTATCATCCTGTCATGGTGAGGAATTGACTCTGGCAGATGCGATCATGCTTTCAAGAGAACTTGACTCTCTCAGAACTGCTCCGTTCTTATCTCAATGTTGAATGTTCTGAAGATAATCAAGATGTGCCTGCCCGCAGCCAGCCAATCGCTGTTCTTGTTTAGCCGCCGACCCCGTGCACGGCCCGCGCCTTCCGTTCTTGATGTGCTTCTGCAGCTGCTGATTGGCTCCCGCTGGTTGGCGGCCGGGGCTTGGCTTTTTGCATGGTCTGGCCAATCACAGGCCCCGTCACGCTGCATATGCATGCGCTCTCGCTTGATGCCATTGGCTGAGATGCTGTATAGCTTCGATCGTTCATTTGCATGTATTTGTATTTTGTATATGAATATGGATATGTACTCTATCATGTAGCCTTCTCGCGTCTTCTCCACATGTCTCTCCAGAGCTCTTTAAACCCATAGACCTTGGTGCGATCCTCTTCATACAACCGCACCGGTCGATTAGTCTGCATCATATCCTCCAAAACACCGCCCAGGCTTTTGCGTCCAGCACTCGCCGCAGTTCGACTGCCAGATCCCCCGGTTGCTCGCAAAGTGAGCTCATCTGCCAGTGAAGGTGCCACGTCTGCGTAGCATGCATTCATTTCTCGCTCTAGATTCAAATATGGTTTCTGTGCAAGCCGGGGAGCTTGTAGATTGTATGACCGTGTGAGATCGTTGATGCTTTTAATTTGTAGTTCATGCCACCCTTTTTCAATGGCCACGAATGCCGGATCTCGAAGTGGAGGGAGATGTGGGAGTGAGCTATCTGCATCAGACAATGGCGTGTCGTTTGAATGTGGAGCTTCAGCAGCAGTATCTGCTGGTCCCGGGCCACGAGATATTCGGCCATCATGCCTGATTTGAGAATAGCTGACTGCATCCTCTGCACCAGAGGATGCAATAGAAGCTTCCACCTTTTTCTTTTCTTTCAAACGAGCCTCTGCTGCGGCGTAGGCCTGTGCCCTTCGCCGCTGCTCCTCCAACGAGCCCCCACGGCTCGAAATCAGCCTTGCAGCATGTCTTCGCCATTCGACTCGAAGTCTCTGCCGAAAACGGTCTATTTCTCGAGCGAGATCCTGCTGCTTCTCTATCCATGGTGGAACAATCTCTTGCTTCTGAATAATTTTGTTCATGAAATACTCCGTCGTATCGATGAAAGCGCTGTTTGCGTTGTGATCGGTTTGCGTGTGCTTGCCTTTTCCTCGTGGTAAATTCTTAAATTGCCCTTTTGCGATGGCATCCTCAATTCTTTCGTTTGCGAGCGAGGTTAGCCCTTCCAAGGTCATCGGCATTGGTCGTGCACCAGCTTCAAAACGTGCAGAAAGCTGCTTCCGAACCTCCTCCCGCTCCTTATCTGACAACCCAACGCTCTGACTGAGAGAATACACATGGGTCTTATCTCGAGCACTGGCAAGACGGCTACCGGTCGAGTGGCGAACTTTCGCCGCAGGCTTTAGGCTCATGTTGACGGGCATCGTAGGGTTTGGAATCTTGTAAGGAGTACGTATAGGCTTGCTAGCATCGTCGAGCATTCTAAGTGTCGTATCTTCGACGCTCTCAGTCCCGCGCCACGGTGTTGCAATAGCATTCTCGCGGGTACCCTTCCCTGCGCTGGACTGTGACTGCGTTAATTTGACATCTGAGTTTAGCATATTAAAATAATCATACCGGCATGTCCAAGAGGGAGAAAGCCCCCGCATTATCGCTTTTGAAAGAAGCTGCTTTGATCTTCTCTTCCAGCTCCTGCTTTAAATCTTCCGAGAAGCCCGCTTCCTGTATAATATTCTTGCGCGCCGATCGCCCTCCCTGAAGAAGAGCGTCATCTGTCATCTCAGCCAGCATGCGGGACATGGCCCCTTCTTCTTTATTCCCAGCATCCTCTGAGCCACTGCTTGGTTTTTCCTTTTTTCGAGGCGGCGAAACCGAGAAGGGCTTCCGTGGGGATATCGGCGTCGACTGTATGAACGGCGGGAGACGTCGTTGGGCTTGAAGACATGATGCACATTGAGCGCAAAACGAAGAGCTGCGAGCAACCCTCATCGTGGACGTTTACCCATCGATGTGTGAGATTTCAGCTTTTGTAATGAAAACCAGTGAAAAATAATGAAAAGATTGGAGACAATCGATCGATGACAAGCTCATCTTCGCCGCCCGCTCCGGCCGGAGTTGGTCCGTGCGCTACCCTTTTCTTCGGTCTTGGCACTGCCAAATCTTCGGGCAGTCACTCCAAACAGTGGAACACACTGGTGATTGCATCAATCGATCGATTCCTCATCGCATCGCAGCCACCGTCCAAGAAGAAGAGCTGTGCAAGCTCTTAACGTTCAATATGCCTGCCAAGGGTGCCCCGACTCGCATGAACCCGGTGCGGTTGCAGACGATTCAGCATCTTCGAGTCCGACGACCAAACCAGCAACAACAGAATTCATGCGCTACGATTATGTCCTCTATGCTCAGTATGCATTCCCTATCTTCCTTAAATCAATTGATTCGGTCTCATTGTAATTGAGACGAGTTATACGGACTTTTCTAACAGCTGTTGCGTGACAGGTTGCTGGGCCTCGGCTGGACATGGCAGTGAAGGATGCTCGGGTTTGGAGGAATCATTAAAAGCATGCATGGACCAAAGGGTATGTGACTATTTTTGCTGTTGTTACTGACCGTTAATTACCGCATTTGCTAATTGTCTTGCGCACTTAACAGAAAGACAAAACGGTCCAGAGCAACGCTGTCAATTACCACTTGATGAGGATGTTCCCCAAGGTCTCAGGACCGCGGAAGCGAGAAGGTCGCCTAGGTTAGGAAGTTTGAAATTTCGTCGCATATATATTGGAGTTTTCTTTTTTGGGAAGGATCTGAAGTGAGCGTCAAACGGAACCTCAGAAGAGAAGAGGATGCTTCACTACACAGTGAGTGTATGATTATTTGAGGGCTACTGTACAGTACAATCTCTAGTTCACTTTGCGGTCATAACATTTTTTATATATATTCTATTAAAGACTCGATTAATCCTTTCGGAGTTGCCCCTAGAATTTAAAAATCTTGTGTCTATCAATCCTTAGATGCGCTTGGGAAAGCCATGCCTGCGAAAAGTGCCGGTTCATTAACGTTGTGATGCTGATAACTAAAGGGCAGGTTAGCTAAGATCATGTCACAGAAGAAAAAGAACTGTCACGGCAGTATAAATAACCCTACCTCAAAACGCCGATGCCGCCTGGCTCAAGCATCAACGACAGCGGGAAGTCCATGGGATATCCCAACCATCGCTTTACGAACGCTCTTAACAAATGGCCATGTGCCACAAGTACGACATCAGCCGGACCAGGCTCGCCGTGCATGTGGTTTGCTTGAAAGCCCCGAATCTCTTTAATCAAGTCATCCAAACGGTCTGTCACTTGCTGTGCTGATCTACAGGTGTACATGTCAGTAAAGAATTGCCGTTTTTGAACATTACAAAGGGTGATCGACTTACTCTCCACCTTCGCATCCATCTCGCCATATATCCCATGGCCTCTCGCTGTCAAGGCCATGCCCTTTTCTGTGCGCGCGAATCTGGCTCGTCACCATTCCCTCATACTCCCCATAACCCCATTCTGCCAGTCGATCTGTTGTCGACACTCGATCGCTAGTAGATGGCAACAAGGACGTAAAAAGCAGGCCAAATGTCGTCTGTGCCCTTTGCCTGGGGCTAACATACACATGCGCAACGCGCGATGGGTCGATCAGCTTGCCAGGTCCCACGAGAACCCGGCCTGTATTTTGTACTTGCGCGACTCCGTCGGAAGTCAGCTCAAGCTCGGTGATGCCGGTGTATTGACCGGATTTTGTCCATTCAGTCTCTCCTGCATCTTTATTTTAGCAATGCTATCCAATTGACTTCAGCAAGCAACTAAAAGTGTATGGCCTACCATGTCGCGCAATGTAGACGCGGGGTGTGCCTGCGTCTTTATCGGACATTGTGAATGTCCCAGTTCTTAAATTGGAAGATTGGATATATTTCATGCAAGGTCAGAATTGGTTATGCATCCGCCTTTTCTCTTTTAATCGTCCGTTTCCAAAGTGCCGGTGTTGTCAATGTTCAGTCAAGACTCACCAAAGTTGGGAGGGGCAGCGGCGCAACTTTTTTACCTTTCGGCTTCCGTAAAAGGAACCGGTCAATCGACGATTTCTATCATTCGCTCATTTCTTTCGAATTATATTGAAGATGCTGGCTTTCATTTGAATTGACACTTTGTGAAGGCTACACAATTGACTAAATCTTAGAAAGAAAAGGCATTGGTTATCAGAATCAATTGGAGATGGAAAAATATATGAATATATGAATATATGAATATACTATTACATATTTTAAATATAAGTACAAAAGATGCATTAGCTTCCCTCCAACATCAACACATATTCAAACAAGCATCTCCTAGCAAAATTGCTTGCTTTGAAATTCTATATACCCCGAGGACTTTTATGCCCCCCTATCAGAACAGAAGAATATACATGAATAAAGCCGCTTCGAAATTAAACGGTAATGGCAGTCAATCCCAGGTTGTGGAAGAAGCTGATCAGATCCTGTGCAATATTGACTTCCTCGACCAAACCAGTGTCGGGGTTTAAGATCAAGAAGTCGGTGCCATTGTAGGTGACTGGGTCTCCTTCCACCAAGGGTCTATTTCATCAATGCACTGTTAGCAGATTGTGCAGCAAGGGTATAGAGAGAGAGAGAGAGAGAGAGAGAGAGAGAGAGAGACTCACGTTGGCACAAGAGTAAAGTTGGCGCCGATAACAGCATTCAGAACCCAGCGTACAGCAATATTGTTGTCATTGGCCACCCACGCATGGACGTCGAACGTGTAACTGTCCCAACCGTTCCTAGATTTCTCGACAAATGCTTGGAACTCTTCCCGGGTTTGAATATCCTGTAGCACGCTGCTGTTTCCGGATGGGATACGATCAGCATGGAAGCTGAGGGTTGGTGAAAAAGTCGAGTTGATCAGCGACAAGTTTCCGTTCCAGATGTCCAGGTAGTTGTCCTTGATCTGCGCGAGATGTTTCGACCCAAAGTAGTTGGGGGTGGGAGTTGGAGTTGAGCAGCCTCCGGCCATGGTAGAGGTGACGAGAGCAGAGATCGCAAGAGAAGCGACAGAGAAGAACATCTCTAGGGATTGAGATTGATTGGAAGTAGGAGTGTTGTTATTTGTCTGTTTGGTTTGGTTGTTTGTTGAATGTTGAATGTTGGAAGGAGAGCAGGCACCTCAGGGGGTTTATATGTTGTCCACCTCCCATATTGTTCACTTTTCATATCGTTCAGCTCCTGTACACTTCTTCAGCTGTGACTCCAAGTAGCACTGTATACGGAGTACTCCGTAAAGGTTTCTTCCAAGCCTGCAGGCGGCGCACGATAGAACCGATTTAGGGCTAATCCCCCCCACCCTTTTAGGGGCGGGTAGCCCTTTAGCGTAGCGTTTTGTGAAGATCCGATGCTTAATTCCTTAGGGCAATCTTAACTCCATCTTCCTCGGCCGTAAGCACTACCACACCTTAAAATCCTCCAATAGCCTCATCGCTCCGACACGTTACGGCCGTCGACGTTAGGCTCCCGCAATTTCCGATTCTTTGGGGCGAAACCAAGTGCCTGTCGCTGCGATATTATTCTAGAT
The DNA here is from genome assembly GCA_023721895.2 of Talaromyces albobiverticillius. Lineage (NCBI taxonomy): Eukaryota > Fungi > Ascomycota > Eurotiomycetes > Eurotiales > Trichocomaceae > Talaromyces > Talaromyces albobiverticillius. The sequence goes on from JAMBUR020000004.1 coordinate 2,986,228, forward strand.
AAAGTTATAAGCTTAGACCGAAATTGGAAAAACCACGCGCCGTCTGTCCTTGCTGAGATTACCTACTAACCTAATGCTATAATAATAGTATATGTACTGAGATTTTTGGTAATCTACTTCAGACACGCCCAAATTTCAAAATGAGTTTGTCACTGGTCGGTTTAACGGTATACGCATCAATAGCCTCAATGCCATCATCATCCACAATAGTGGATTTAAAATTGCTGTATATCGCGGCTGTTGCGAGTTTCATCTCTGCGATTCAAGAGATCATTGTTTAGCAAAGAAACAACTTATATGGGAGAAATGGCCTGGGTACCTTGAATAGCAAAATTGCTGCCTACACACATTCTACCACCGCTGCCAAAGGCCCAGAACCACCTTCGCATCTCCTCCATTTCCGGTGTGTTATACTCCTTAAGCCATCGATGTGGCTCCCATGATTCAGGCTCGGGGAATACATCTGGATTGCGGTGAAGCGAATACGCTTGTGCGTTTACCCTTGTATTTGCAGGGATACCGGCATATCCGACAAGTGTGGAGGATGGCGCGGGCGTTACACGTGGCTGAATACCTGGAATAGGCGCGTGGAGTCGAAGCGTCTCCATAATGACTGCATTTAAAAGTGGTAATGAATCAATCTCCTTGGCCCCTGGAAGCTGCTTGGCAGTCTTCCCAATGTCAACTGACAGAGAGCGTAGTTCTTCGCGTAATTCCTCTTGGATTTTGGTGTGTTTAGAAAGTTCCCAGTACAAGTAGGTAAGCCCTACAGCGCTAGTTTCATGTCCGGCGGTGAGTTGGTCATATGTTTCACAAGCAATGTCGATTTTTTGTTGGCTTAGCTTCTGTGTATTCCCCTCTGGATCATCCTTCCCCAGGCTCAGTTGCTTCATCATTGATAACTTCAAATGTTTATATACCGTGGGCTCAATACGAGGGTCGTCAGAGGCGAGAGATTTTTCAGCCTTGTCACAGAGATCCATATTCCAATCATCCATCACCTGGGTTGCATAGCGACACCATTGAGGAATGATAGGTAAGCCAATGGCTTGACTGAAAGTAACCAGACCCGGTACTTCCTGATAGTAAAACTCATAGGGTTTTCTGCACTGATAATTGTGCAGGAGGTGTTTCCGGAACGGCACATCTTGTAGCAGATTAGATGCATTCTGAAGTCCATAGAGATAGGCCGAGACAAAGTCCATGGTCAACGCTGAATTTAACTCGTGGACATCAATTGCTTCTTTTAAATCTGCGGCGGTCTCCAATATCGGAAACAGCCGATCATATATCATTGTCGAGGATATGAGCTTCAAAGAAGGCGATGACTGCAAATAAGATTTCGAATATATATTGGATAACATGCGCTTCCGGGCGGCATGTGTTTTACTGCCCGTCATGGTAAACATACTCACTGTCCTGCACCCGGTAATACACGATCAGCATTCTTTTTCCTTTTGGATGGTGAGAGAACAACCAACCCCAGCGAGCCAAATACTCTTGGATACCATTCATGCTTTTCAAAGCCGCCACCATAAACAGTTTTGAGGCCACCTTCCACGCAGTTTATGGAGATTTCAGAGGGACCTAGTCTGACGATTGGACCCAATTTCTCGTGCGCGGCATGAATAGTGCGGTTGTTTGTCGCTCTGAAACGCCTCCAGGTAATCCATGCCGAGGAAACAGGCGCTGTGATGTGCGCATTAGGGATTCTTGCCAACGGAGAAAAGAAAGCTGGATACAAAATAAATTTATAGATCAGTGCAGACAGCGTGGCTAGAATGCCGATAATCTGGACGTGTGAAAGCGCCATTTGTACATGATCTATCCTAATATCAGGGCAGAGCTTCGACAGCCAGTTCTAAAGCACACAGTAATTTGCTTTGTGGGAGGTATTGTATGGAGAAGAATCGAAGTGCGAAAGACGTGGAAAGAGCAGATGAGGGGCTTATCAGCGTGGGTCACTTAAGCTTATCGATAAGAATAGCGACGCACAAGTCCCAACTCCAGCCAACTCTCAATTGTTGTGATACACAGTAATTTCTTGTTGTTATAGGAGCTCAAACAGCTTGTAGCAGCAGCAGTGCTTCGCTGAACTGAATGGGTGGAAGGTGAGGTCTCGTTATTGCCTGGCCGTTGATTGGCTGCGAGGAAGATAGCGCTAAAGATCCCACAGTGACGTCGCACTGATTGATTGTTTCTTTTGGCAACATCGAAGCATTCGCTTCAACCTCCAAGAAAACAATTCTAAATTCAAAAGGGAATGAGGCATTCCAAACTCAGCAACGCAATTCTGGTTTTAGTTACTCCTATTGGAGTTTAACCAGATTGCGACGGACATTGACTCGCGGGGAACATGCTAGCAGACCTTCCGTCAGAGATTATATATCACATCGCAACTTTTCTGCCGACAGCGAGCTCGCTTACCCATTTGGCGCAAACTTGCCAGCGTTTACATAAAATCATATCCGCCGATGACCGTATCTACCGTGCCTTCATCCGGAATCGATTCCCGACTCTCCAAGATGCCCCGCGTTTTTGGCGAGATGTCGCTCAGGCTGCCACCTCGCGGTCCCGCGCTCTCGATCGTTGCGCAGTCCTAGCACGCTTTGTTGTTCCTCCAAACACCGCCAAGGTGGTTGGCATCCGCGATACGACTAGACACGATCGTCCAACAATAGGATATCGACCGTCGCTGGATAGCTATGAGGTCTGGACAGGCGAGAACTGGCAAGACAGAGAAGAGGTCCTTGCCTGGGGAGCAGCGGCAGAGATTATCCTAAAGATCAAAAGGACGGGAACAGGAGCCCATGAGACATGGCTACGTTTCAACGATTTGGAACACGTGAGTAGTCACGATGATGTCCGTGGTGTCCATCTTTTGAGACCAGACCACCCCGGTAAACTCGCCAAGAAGCAGCATCTGATCTATGGACGTGCACGAGGTGATGTGTCTCATATTGCGATCAATCCTGACGACGCGACTTACGAAGTGCAACAATCATTCATCACCAATCAAACTGAAATCCACAGTCTCGACCTTAGCACAGGATCTGAACCAATTCTTGCTGTACATAGCTTTGATGGCCAAATATCGTTATACCGAACGACAACTAAGGAGACGGAAGTTGCTTCTTTCGCGACACTCTCCGGAGAAACCGAAGAAGGAACGCCCCGCCATTATATCAAGTTTCTCTCTCCATCCAGAATCGCTGTTGGCCATGGAAGAGTGGCGGATACAATTGTAATTTCTGATGTGGCAGAAGACCATATCTCAACCCATCGTGAATTGACATTTGAGGACCCCTATCATAGGTCATTGTGGCCACGGAGGAAAGCGCGAGTCGGAGCCATTGCCCCGCTGGGTATCGACGCATATGGTGGAAGAGCTGATGGGCAAGTGTTTCTCGCCGGTTGGGGCAACAGTAGAGTGAGGTATGATTTGTTTCTTCAATTTAACGAAATAGAAGAAGACTTTGAAAAAACGGGTCAGACTAATTTTACCGATCTATACAGACTCCATGACCTTCGCTCACCCAAGATGTTCGAACGGGAATATATCGATGTGATGGACAGCAATCCAATATATTGCATTCAGCCTATGAACGACCGATTCCTCGTGGGCTCAGGATCTGAAGCCGTTGTTAATATATTTGATCTTCGAATGCATAACGCCTACAACCATTATGAAGCGAGACCAATATCGCCAACGCCATCAAGCTACAAGGCCCCACGAAATGAATTCTCTTTCTTCCTGTCTCATCATCCACCAAATGTCCCCAGACATCGCAGCTATGGTGGAACCTATCGCGGCCCCATTTACACCATGTCGTCGCCCTCATCTACTTCTGCAACAGTATATACGGGCGTTGTTGACGGAGTAATACGTCTCGACTTTGGTTCCACAGACGATTTACTTGGCCGCAATAACAGCACCTGGTATCAGGACCATTTGGATTTGGATGCCAGTGATATCGCTAGACATACATCCCCAACCGTCGCTCGGCAGCAGAACCACCGCAACTTAACAAACAAGGAGAAAGTGCTTGAACTGTCGGGCTACGAAAGACCTAGCCCTGAAAACAAATTTGCAAGCGCTAAGCTCAGGACCCAGGTACCGTTTTGGGGTTTGAGCGAAGCTGACGAGATAAGAGAACGTGAAACAGAGTGGGATCGACGCTGGAGGAGATTAGACGAATATCAATCGTGGAGGTCAAGAGGAATATAAATAGAGTAAACTTTCTTCTGATTTTTTTTTTTGGTTAACTTGTGAACAAACCAGGGTATTCCTGCTTTTGTCTCCGTTCAAACTCCCTTTCGATAGATTAAGCTCTATATATTCTAGAATAGAAAGAAAAGAAAAGACTGGCATATCTGCCAATGTTCTAAAATCCATAAAGTCCCGCAACGCCTTGCTTCACTGTTGAAATAGTGATTGAAAATTGAGTCCAGTGCGACATGCGCGAAGCAAAAAGAAAGTAAAACGTGAGGAGAAAAAAACTTTTTTCAGCAGCAATTCGTGAAAATGGGTTTCCGGCTCAAAAGCTTTCGCCTAGTCTTCGAATTTGAAGCTGTATTGGGACGGACCAATATCTATAGGACCTCCACGGTAGGAACCACGCTTTTTCTTGTTTTTCTCTTTGGTAAAGCCTTTGCCACGGGTCACAGACAAGTCATTGTAGGCACGCTCGGCGTAAGCATAATTCACATAGGTGTTCGAGGGGTGGTTGTGGGGAAGAGCACTGGCTGCGGCCAACCGTGTAGGACGAGCTCCGGTGTGCTTCTTCTTCGGTTGAGGGTCTGGTGGAAGTGGCACAGAGTTGAATGATGCATTTTCCTGCTTTTGTTTCTGGTTCTTGTTGTCGCCTGATTTCGTACTGGTGGATGCTAGCGTATCTGTTGAATCACTGGAATCATTGACGGAAGTTTCCTTGGTTTCAGCCTCATCTTCAGATTCAGACGAGGAATCGGATGACTCGGAAGAGCTGCTGTCGTCAGACTCAGGTAGAGGTGTCTTGGTGGCTTTTTTCAAAGTTTTGCGCTCTGTCTCAGATTCGTCGGATTCAGAGTCAGAGTCAGAGTCAGAGTCAGAGCCGGAACCGGAATCAGAATCAGAATCAGAATCAGAATCAGAATCAGATCCAGACTCAGAGTCACTGGACGAACTATCATCAGAAGAGCTGTCGCTTGAAGAGGACGACTCTGACTCGTCAGATTCTTCTTCTGATGAGCTTTCCGAAACATCGACCTTCTTAGCCTTTTTCACCGTTTCTTTTTTATCTTCGTCTGAGTCTTCGGCTTTGCGCTTTGTGCCTGTTTGCTTTGGCGGTGAATTTTCCGGCCCAGATTCGTCATCTGCGTCGCTATCCGATTCTGACGAAGGTGAAGCGCTCTTGTCCTTTTTCTGTACCTTGGGCGCATCGTCCATCGACACATCGGAGTCGGAATCGCTCGAACTCGATTCGCTTTCGCTTTCATCTTCAGATGATGTAGACGACTTCCATGACTCGTACATGCTCATTAAAGATGATGCCGCATCTTTGCTGACGGCGACGGTCCTTCCATTGCGTTCCTTCTCCTCCTTGATCAGAGCCTTGCTGGAGAAAGTATAACCGTAGGTGTCGAAAAACGATAAAATGGCAGTTATGAGGGCCTCAGGCGCTTTTTCAATTGACTGTTATGCAGAAAGATCCATTAGTATGATGAAGTGAGAGTAGACCAATGAAAGATTTTTTGTGTACCTCTGTAACAGCTTTCTCAGCTGTAGCTGACTTCGACGACTGCTTTTTGGGCGCCATTCCAAAGACCGTGGAATTGGTGAAGTCGCTTCGATGTAGGTGAGAAAGAAAAAAAAAAGGCCCAGGAACAGTATCGCTATCAACACTAGGGAAAAAAAAAAAAGGCCCAAAAGGTGAAAGTGCGATCCATTGACAGGGCGGTGAGGCTGCGTGTATTGTGATTGGATGAAGAAGTGGAAACCTCAGGCCTCCATGTGCTGTTGTATTTTAGGAAGGAGCGATGCTTCCCAGATGGACAGCTTTATTCATTGTCGCCATCCTTTCGGTTGCAATTGAGAGTGAAAGTGCAGTCAAAGGAAGAACAAAGAACAAAAACGCATATAATAATAATATACCCTTCAGTCCACGCTCACATTGATCTCTTATATGACGTTGAAACATGTGGGGAGCCTTCCGCCTGTAATTTAGTGAGACCTTGGGACGGTACGCAGCTACAGCCATCAGCCGCCGGCGCCGCTATTCGCTAGGGACTGCGGGAGAACCTCCAGCGTCAAGGGCCGCATTCTGGATTCCCCAACACACCGCGATACTCCTCCTCCAGGATCTACAGTCCACGCCCAAGAACTTCCAGCGGGTCTGGAATCTCCAGCATCGATGCGCTCGCGTGTTTCACCTCCCTATTAACGACCCCTACGAACTCACCTTTCCTCGGCGAGGGGGCTTCGACGCCTCCTGAAGGAGAGCTCCCGAAATGACAACATTAGGCGGACCGACTCCTCGAGGATATGACTCTCCGGGGCAGCGAGCGCGAAGGCCCGCCGCAGATGCTCGCAATGAAGGAAAATCAGCTGCAGGGGATGGGACCACGTCCAGGGCCCATATGTTCCAAGATGAAAAACGGAGGATTATGATGAGCTGTTTCTCCAAGCAGGACGATGATGGTGCCTGTATGCTAGTCTTTCTACCCTGAATCCCCTTCTTCCACGAGAGGAACACTATCCGTATTGTGACACGCTATGCAAGATACTAACTCCAGTGTGACTAGTGACCGAATCGTATATCACCCATATTCGAATCACTGAGGATGGGGCATATCCGTCCACCCCGGCGCCACCCAACTCTCCTGCCGAGAACAAGAAACCTCGATTAATTATTGTCGCATTGAGGAAATCGGGCCGCGTTCGTATGCACAAAGCTCGTGAAAATAACGACGGGTCATTTTCCATTGGCAAAACATGGATGCTAGATGACTTGAATGCGATACAAACCTATAGCGACCTACCGGCCTCTACCCAGCTTGAACAACAGCACAAACAATGGGCATCAAACGTCGGATTTACTGTGACAGTAGGGAAACCCTATTATTGGCAGGCAGCGAACTTCAAGGAGAGAGATTTCTTCATCGCCAGTCTGGTCAAGATCTATAAAAAGTATACAGGTGGCAGGGTTCCGAAATTAATTGGCTTTGATGAGAAGCAAAAGCAAACATTGATCGGTGATGCCAACCAAGCACCCCTGCGCACTGAACAACCTGGCCCTCCGCCGTCGCAAGGACCTCAACCAACCCAGCCAGTTACAAATCGAGCTCCTAGTCGCGAAGGGAGAAATGAACTGAGAGCACAGGCATCTGAGGAGCAAAAGCTCAGAACCCAGCCAAGTCGGGAACAAGTGCTACGATCATCGCCATCGCCTGGCAGACCCCCACAATTACCTATTGCAAAAGCTCCGCCTTCAGAGCAAAAGGCGGATTTAGCTGGCCGAAAACCCACAGACCGATTTGCAGAAACTGCTCGAGCGGTTTCCAGAGGTCGAGAACAAAGCCCTGCCAACCTTCGACAGACATCCCAGACCCGTGAAGGCAGGGATTATAATCAGGCCTTGGACGTTTCAAGAGAACCACTCCGTCCTGGCACAGCCGGATCTGGATCAACGGTACCCTTCCACGGCCAGCCTCTACCGTTGGAAACCAATCGTCCAGTATCAAGACCGTCGAGTAGGGATGCGCCACCCTCTCGAGGCAGTAATATCTCGAATCGATCATCGAGAAATCTTGAATTAAGCATCCCGCCTTCTCTTCGACCGGGCTCATCAGGCAGCTACAAAGCTAAAATATCCAACGACTCCATTACCTTTACACGAGAAGCTAATGAAGTCAAGGCTGAGCCAGTTGCGGCTCCACCGGCACCTGATGTTCCTCTTGCTCAGCCCGTTCAGGAACCCATCATCGCTCCTTTAGCCCCATCTAAGCCCGAGCCTCCTGAGCAAGCAGAAGTTTCCGCAGAACCTTCTCAGCCTATACCGTCGCCTGAAAAGCCCACCACTGAGCCTATGGGCGATGAAACTGACGAAACTGACGCTCATCGCCCCGGTCTCGGGCCTATGATTAAGAAAAAGTCGGCGAAAGATGTTGCTGGTGCTTTTCGTAAGGCAGCTTTTGCGTATAACGCGTTCAAGCCTAGGGCGGGTGGTGCCGGCGAGCGACTACTGGCAAAGGAAAAGCTTCAGACAAATGAACCCGATGGTATTACAAGCGTTGTTCCTGCCCCGTTGTTACGAGGTGTGAGCAATGAATCAACCAAGGCGGAAACAGCCATCAGCCAGCCCACTCCTCCGACAGCACCTCCTGCTCAAGAACCGCCAAAAGTTGAGATTACTCGAGCAAACACGGATGAAATAGCGCAACCTCCTGTTGATGTGGCCCCAGAGGCCCCTGTTATTCACCTACCTGAAACTACGGAAGAGAAAATTAGATCGAGATCCGTGTCACCAGCTCAGGAACGGCGCCGAAGACGTCGTGAAGACAACATTGCAAAGTATTGCCAAGCCCTGGGTATTGAGGCTACTCTAGTTGAGGGCACAGAGGGTTACTTCGACGAGATACTCACTGATCTTGGTTGGAATGGTCGTCTGAGTGACGACAAGAAAATCGAAGATCTGGAGGCAGATATTCGACGAGAAATTGGGCGAGTTCAGGCTATCAGTTGGCTGGGAAACATTGAACAGCAAGAAGGTAAAATCGATCACTTGGCGAAGCTCATTGACCGAACAATTGAGGAATGTGAGGAACTGGATGGTCTTCTGACACTTTATTCCCATGAACTTGGTGTAAGTATTTATATTTCCCCATCAATGACTTTTTGCTAATGTGGCCCGCAAAAAAAACAGACTCTCCATGATGACGTTGCGTACATTGAAGCACAATCTCAAGGTCTTCAGGTCCAGACTGCAAACCAAAAGCTTCTTCAAAGTGAATTGCAGAACCTTCTTCAAACCTTATCTATTTCAACTGAGGATTTACGGCCGTTGAAAGAAGTTTCTCTGAATGGCGCAGATGGAATACACCAAACAGAAAAGACCTTATCTATACTTTATAAGGCAATGTTGACCATCGATTCTGATATTCATCATAACAAGAAGCGCATGGCCGATGCTGCCGGTGACTCTAGTAGTGTCGGTGTTTATGCCGATGCAGAAATCGGACAAATGCGTGCAATTCGGGAGAAGAAGGACGAATATCGAGCAGAAGCGCGCCATTTCTTGGAACGTCTCAGGCAGTTCATGTCCGTCGCGTTCAAAGCCAGTGAACAGAAGCGGATTAACACGCCATCAAATTCCACAAAAGATGCTTTGAAATTCGACAATACAGCGCGGAATGCAGCCCGTCAAGATCTCTGGGTTTACTTTGCACTTATGTTATTCTCACGGGAAGTCAGTTCCACCGAATGGGCTATGATAATCAATATGTACGAGCAGGACGCCAAAGCACCCTATCAAAATGAACTAAGAAACAATCTTACGGCCTGGAAGAAGGCTGTCAAGAAGCACACCGGTGATGAAAACGAACTTCTATTCACCCATCATGAGAAAGAGAAAGAAAGTGATGGCATAACTACTGCGGCGCGCAAATTGACTGTCAGAAGAGGCAAGACTGTTCGCGTTCAACATGGGCCAAGAACTGTTGAAAAGCAACCAGGCAGGCTAGAAGCGTTCGAAGTATTCGCAGGTGCACTACATGAAACGCTCAAAATGATCTCCGAGGAACAGAATTTTACTGTCCATTTCTTCCACCTAAACTCACTCGCGACTGTCGATTTCCCAGACATCGTGACTGCAAGTAAGCCTGATGGAAGACCGCTCCCGGACTTCAGCATGAAACAACTGCATGATCCCGACCGTGATCTCGCCAAACGAGTTGAGCAGATCATGGACGGTATCTTTTCCTTCTGGGCTACTGACATTCAGAATCTTGTCGATTGGGTATTAAGTACCGACCAAATGTAAGAAAAACATCCAAGAATCGCGAAATATGCCATATAATCTAACCTTTTCATTTCTTCACAGACAAGGAGTTGGAGTACTAGCTGCCCTTGAAGGGGCCGTTTCCGAGTTTGATGATACGAATCAGGATTTCATTGTGCACACGTTACAGAAATTGCTGAATCGATTGAATGGCCTGTTCAACCGATTCGTTGACCAGCAAATCAGAGGAATTGAGGAGACCAAAGTAAAAATCAACAAACGAAAAGGTGTCATTTCCTTTATGCGGACATTTCCCAACTTTTCCGCGGCTGTTGAAAACATGCTCGCCTCCCAATCATCGTCCAATTTCTCCGATGTCCGCTTAGCTGTCAACGAAGCGTATAATAAAATCAACCGTGCTATGTGGGAAAGTTTGAAATTCATTGCTAAAGAAGCTCCTGGTCAAACCAACGGAGCTACTACTGGGGTAGGCGACCCAGAGGACAAAGAGGCTCTCAACTATCATATTCTTCTCATTGAGAACATGAATCACTATATCGAAGAAGTCGATGTTCGCAGTCTCCCCGTCCTAGAACGATGGCGTGATCGGGCACACCAGGATTATCACGAACATATGAAACTATACATGGATGCGGTCATTCGACGTCCTCTCGGAAAACTGCTAGATTTCGTGGAGTCAACCGAGTCTCTTCTTACAAACATAAGCAACCCAACCGACATTGCTACGCGTACGAGCCATTCGAGGCACGTGGCAAAGAAATTGGTATCGTCGTATGACTCCAAGGAGTTAAGACGCGGAGCTGACCTTCTCAAGAAGCGTGTTGAGAAGCATTTTGGTGACGCAGATGATCCGGGGCTCAGCCGCAGCCTTGTGCTTAAGGTGTTCAAAGAGTGCGAGAACCGATACACAGATGCGTACGACCGCATTAAGAAGATTATAGACAACGTTTACGAGGGTCAGGTAGAGCTCGAATGGAATCGGGATGAAGCTGGAGCGCTTTTCCGACGTTAAAGTCTTTTTCGTGTTGATATATGATTGATCTTTGAAAGCAATCTGCGCTTTTTTTCGCGCATGCATTTTTGGGTGTTTTCTTCATTTCTTCATCCTTGTCTCCTGCATCAATCAGTGTTCTAATTTGCAGGGATTTATGCTGTTTATATTGGATTCTGTCAAGTTTTTGTCGGCACTGGATAAATTTGGTGCGCAAGGTTGATTTTTTTTTTTTTAATATTTTCCTTGCTGCATACCATGTTCTGTTGAAAAGGCGTATGTAATTTATATATAACCATCGCTGTATTGGGTAGATGTAGTATGAATTATTTTCCCCTGATATGATCCGCATGGGTCCACTGGTGCCACAATGATCATTACCACTGCAGATAACGTGTTGCACAAAGCGCTGAAGGAGGATTAGAAGCGAATAGTTTAGGCCCTCGATCTCGCCCTTTTGTGGTTGCGTGTCGTGTGTGGAATACATGAATTCTATTGTATCAGGATGCCTGTCAAAAAACGAACTGCCCCATAATAATCTCAGGTCCCAGTCCACCAGTTCGTAAATACGGTTTATTTTACCGTACATCGGAACAGTATCGATAGTTCGTCGATTGAGGTTAATATTGACTAAGAGCTAAGTGCCGCCGCCGCCTGCCTGTCCTTTCTCTTCCTCCTGTCTCTCAGTGCGCTTTAGATCTGATCCAGACGATTTGTGAAAGAGGCGAAGCGTTCCATTTGTGCATGTGAGTGAGTGCTCTTTTTTCCTTGACCCTTTCCTACTTGGATCTACCTGTCATTCCAATCGCGACCCCGTGCTGTGGGATCCCGGCTAAAAGGGGTTGCATCGTCCGTGCCGCAACACAGTGACGCTTCAGCCAGCGACATCTGGGGTATCACTAATTGCACAGCACCGCAGCCCTTTTGAGATGCCATGATTGGAGACCACTGCATGTGCGACTAATTACTGCCAGAGCTCAATTTGATTTGTACAAGCGCTCCTGTCAGGCTAACCCATGGTCGTCGTCATTTAGAAGCCAAGAGCAGGTTCAGCTGCTGCCGGGACGCAACCTATAACCTTCCTCCTCCGAGAGACCTTCCACGCGACATTCCTTAAGACTGCCTTCCACCAACCAATATCGTTCCTGCATGTCGCGCCCTCCTCGAATTCCTCTACGACTTGACCCCTCGCACGAGAAGCTTGGCCGTCGTTAGCCCGATTAAAGTGCGCCGAACGATTGAGCAATCTTCCAAGGAGCAGACATGCCCTGGCGGCCTCTGCCTCGCATTGCTTTCGCAGTTGCCATTTTCCCCTTTCAACCCTCCTCGCCGGCCGACCTTCCTCTCGAACTTGGCGATGAATTGTATATAATTGAACAAGGAGGCGCCAATGGCTCGTGGTTTCGCGGCTATCTTGTCGCGCCTCCTTCGCTCCTGGCTGGGTTGACTAGCGTGAAAGGGCAGACCTTGGAAGCTCGTGTGTTTTCTGGTATTTTCCCGAGGAACTGTGTAGAAGTTCGAGAATACTTAGGAGATGCCGAGAGTCGCAAGGCACTGGAAAATGGAGATGCCTTGTTGACAAATGGCTCCAATGGTGCAGCATCTGATGAGGTCGAAAAACATCGACAGAATACTGTCGACTTACTGGAGGATGCCGGCGTGAATCAACGATCCGGTTCAGTCGCGACATTTCGGTCTGGTTCGGTGCCATTGACACCATCCTCAATGATTGCACGGAATCCCAACGGTTCTAAGCCAGCTGCTCCGGTTCCGATGCTAAAGATTGGTGATGAAACACCAACATCATATGAGGAGCCCCTGGTTGACGAGATTGCATCGTGTCTGCGGGAATGGCATTCAACCAATCTCCACGAGCTACTCCTCACTCGACAATATGGTGTCGTGGAGACTATGTACAACGTTGTTTTGGAATTAGATTTTGCTAGGCGACAATTACTTCATGATGTTCTCACTGCTAAAGAGAAAAATGCTGTCCGACAGGCGACTGTATGGAATTTGGTGCGCGGGAACAAAATGCTCACGGGCGAGATTATTGTGCGAGATCCGAACCAAAGTGGCCGGTTACTGACTGGAGATGACTCGGCAATCGAATTGACCAAACTTCAATCAGAGATGAGCATGTTTGATACTGATCCGAGGCAACATGGAGATTCATCGGCCCTTCGTCACCTTCTTCTCGAGATAAAGGCAATTTCAGGTTCACATGCCGGCCCTATCACATTGTCCCTGTACCTGTCAGCAAAAACAGACAATGGCACCTTGAAACCATTATCAGAGACTTATCTGCTAGAAATACAGTCTGCGGACAACTTTTTAGCTCTGGCTCATAGCAGCAAGCTGAAAACTTTGTTCACGGAGCTATGTGCGGCAGATGTAAGTGAAGGCTCAGGGCGGGATGCACACTTATATCTCGTTATTATGGTACAGTCGGCCGAGCTTCCTCGACCTTCTCTTCCATACGCCTCGCGGTCATCAACCTCACGCGATGGTGTTAATCGCAGCCCATCTACCATGCACAGTGTCAAAGGTAGCGTAAAAGGGCGTCGCAGCATGGTCTGGAATGCCAAGTCGCCACGAGTTGGTCAACCAGAGACCATCAGAGAGACCCCCCCTAGAAGCGCTGATTCTGCCGAAGCTCAAGATGGATCGGAGAGTGCCTCACTTAAAGACACGGCCGTGATTCGCACCGTAGGTGCCGGTATAATCGATATCGCACATATTGTCAGACAAAACATTGATGCGGAACATGTTATCAATATTTGGTCTCCACTAAGTGAAGATAGCGAGGACGTCGGCAATGATAATGAGGGCTTCGATGAACTCGTTCGCACTCTTCTCCCGAGCTCGTCTAAGCGATACTCCAAGTGTTATCAAGCTTCTCAACTTCATCTTCATTTCTATCCGTTTATTGATGCGGATGCCGATGTTCTTGTGCGCAACAACCCTACTTTGATGCATGATGTTACTCAAACGCGCAGAATGGGGTTCGCAGCTGCCCCAGAACAGCCAAGATCTGATATTTACTTGACTATTTCTCGTGCAAGGTTTCCTTATCCTGCTCTACTATGTCATCCTCAAACCGGACAAGTGCCTGTTCCTGCGAATACTGGCCTCCGCAACCTACAGTTAACTCTTGAAGTTCGCAATGCCAAGGGAGCTCGTTTAGAGCGTTGCATATTTGCATCTTCAAATAGTACCGGTCATACTGCTTGGAGGACCACTGTGACGGACAGGAACTCTCCATGGGACCAGACCATTCGGCTGAAAATTCCAACAGATCAGGTTCCTGGCGCTCATGTAATTATGAGTATAGCGGATGCCCCAGAGTTTCCATTCGCGCTCTGCTGGCTACCCCTATGGAACCAGCAAGCTTTCATACATGACGGACCCCATTCACTGCTCCTTCATGCATACGACAAGGTCACATCGAGCGTGGATGAAGAAGGAAAAGGGGCGTATCTCAGTCTACCATGGAGTTCACTGAACAAAAATTCATCTGTCCCTGATGAATCTGTTACGGGACCTCTTGCTACAGTCCATGTCGAGACCAATCTCTGCAGTACCCTATATTCCCAGGATCAAGTCATGTTGGGACTCATTAACTGGAAGAAACAAACAGGCAACGAGGTCTTGGAGCTCCTGCGACGTATACTCTTTGTTCCGCAAATTGAAATCGTGAAGCAGTTGCGTGACGTCTTCGATGCTCTTTTCGGAATTCTTGTTGAAAATGCGGGTAGCGAGGAATATGAAGATCTTATTTTCAATGCCTTGGTGACAGTGCTGGGCATTACGCACGATCGACGATTCAACCTTGGTCCCCTCGTAGATCATTATACGGAGCAGCAGTTTAGTTTTCCCTTTGCTACGCCATGCTTGATTCGAAGCTATTTGCGGCTCTTGCAGGGAAACGATACTCCACAGCAATCGCGAAACCTTCGTGCGGCCTTCAAAGTTGGACGACACTTGTTGAAATTCATCATCAACGCCCGTGAACAGCAAAAGCTTAAAGAAGAAGGTATCGGCGTTACAAATGTGCAGCCAACATTCAATCGCGACCTGCACTCAATATTCAAGTCTCTTGAGGCATTAATGAGGAATCCCTCTCCTGTCCTGGTTGGAAGTAAGACATTAGTGGTGCAACACTTCCACACTTGGCTCCCCGAGCTCGTCAATGTTCTTCCTAAAGACGAAATCATCATGATTGCGCTGAGCTTCATGGACTCTACTAAGGACGTCAAAGGCATGCTAGTCTTGTACAAGCTCATTTTGATTCAAAACTATTCAAAACTCGACATTTTCGCATCCGGAGAAGATAGGAATACGCTGATTTCCTGCTGCTCTGGCTGGCTTGACCCGTACTGGGGCAATACTGGTGATGTTTCCGATCAGTATCGCGACCAAGTACGCCTTTGTGCATCAATTGTGGCAGAATTCTCGACACAACAATCCGATCCTCAGCTGTATACATTCATGGGCAAGATTACTTCATCCTATTGTGCCATTGTTTTGGAGGGTGTCGACGATACCGATTACCTCTCCATGCTCTATTCCAAATCATTTCCATTCCAGGTTAAAGCATCTGAGCGCAAGCAGAAGTTTGATGAGGCTCTGGTTGAGCTGGCTGGACTAATAGCTGCCATCTCAAACATTCCGAATCCCAAGTTACCTATTCTGAAACCAGACGATATGGCGGTATTCATAGCTAATGCACTGGAAGCACACAAGTCAATAATAAGCTGCGAGGCTTATCCTGAAGACTGGCTAAGTCTTCACATATACAACCATCGTGCGACTGTCAAGAATCTGGAAAACCTCTTGTCTATGTTGATCAGCTCGTTCCTACCCCCGCCAGATGAGGCTGACAATTTCGACATGAAGTTGTGGGAGCTCTTTTTTATGACTTTGCTAAAGGTTGTATCGAGCGATGCCCTTGCTCTCGAAACATTCCCCGAACAGAAACGCAGAGCGGTCTGGAAGATTGGAGGAGATGTGCGGGAACAAGGCGCTGCACTCCTGCGAACAGCTTGGGAAGCAATTGGATGGGAGACCAGCGAAGATGAGAGAGAAAAATACGCATTGACCAAATTGGGTGGTTATCAAGTGCAATATGTTCCCAATCTTGTCCCAGGGATCATTGAATTGTGCCTCAGCGTTCACGAAGGCCTCCGGCGGGTCGCAGTTGAGGTTTTGCAAACCATGATCATCAGCGAATGGGACCTCAACCAAGATTTATCTATCATCGAGATGGAAATAGTCACAAGTCTTGATGTCCTCTTCCAAACGAAAAATATGAACGAGAGCATCACGCAAAAGCTTTTTATCACAGAGCTGCTTGACCTTTTTGAGAAAATCGAAGCCTCTGACGATGCGTTAGCCACAGATGTCAAGGGCCTTATAGCCACGATAGATGATTTACTTGAGCTTTTGGTGGCTTGTAACAGTGGTGGTATCACTGAAAGTTTACATACGCTGCGACTCATGGAGTTCATGAAAGATATGGATAGGGAGGATATTTTCATACGATACGTTCACGAATTAGCTCAAACTCAAGTCGCTGAGCACAACTACACTCAAGCTGGTCTTGCTCTGCAGTTCCATGCTGACCTTTATTCCTGGGAACCGACAAGGATAGTTCCGGCGCTATCGAACCCTGCATATCCAGAACAGTCCGCTTTTGAAAGAAAAGAAGCCCTGTATTTCGAGATAATTCGGCATTTTGAGGATGGAAGGGCTTGGACACATGCTCTTGCTTGCTACAAAGAGCTGATTGAACAATATGAGCATATTGTTATGGACTTCGCAAAACTTTCACGAGCACAGGGTTCTATGGCCAAGATCTATGAATCGATCGCCAAAGAAGAGAAAGGTTTCCCTCGCTATTTCCGTGTTTCTTATAGGGGACTGGGATTCCCTCCAACCCTGCGAGATAAGCAGTTTATCTTCGAAGCTTCGCCGAATGAGCGCATGGTTTCTTTCACTGATCGCATGCAGAAGCTTCATCCTGCTGCGCAGATTACGTCTTCTGCAGAAATCGAAGATATTGAAGGTCAGTTTCTGCAGATCAGTGCTGTTAGTCCTCATAGGGAGATCCTGCACCCAGTATATCAACGTTCCAAAGTGCCTCACTCTGTTCGGGAACATTTACTCATATCGGTGCCTCTTCAATTTTCCTATACTTCTAAACGCCACACCAGCGGTCTGAATGTCAAGGAGCAGTGGGTTGAAAAGACCATCTTTACCACAGCGGAGCCATTCCCCAATATTCTGCGCCGCAGCGAAATCATAGGCACTGAGGTGGCTGAATTGACACCATTGCAGACGGCTATTGAGCGGACATGGCGAAAGACACAGGAGCTGCATTTACTTGAACAGCACGCAATCTCTGGCGATGACTCTACTCTCTCTGGCCTAACAGAAGCTTTGGTACAACTTCTTGACTTGGGAGCTACACACTCTAGCTGCGTGGCCGTCTACCGCCCTTTCTTGGCCCCAGAAAAGGAGAATGAGAATGAAGATGACGTTGGACAGGAAGATGAAGAGGAGGAGGAGACTGAGCAGAAACCAATTGATCCACTTGAAAATGCCCTTGCGGTGGCTCTGATCGATCATGCACTCGCGATCAAGCGTTGCGTGTTACTATACTCTCGTCCTTCTCATCAAGCGACCCAGGTTGAACTTGTTGCTCGGTTTGAAGACGCTTTTGGTCCTGAGATTGCGTCTCTTGCTGCGCACGCACAAACGCTTTCACCTCCTCAAAGCGCCAATCATTCGAGCAATCGGTCGACCCCGCATGCCAACGGGCAAGGCTTGGAGCTGGCAGCTCGATCATTCAGCCCAGAGCAGGAGCTTATTCGTACTTCACGGTCTAACAGCCAGCGCAGACACACTGCAAAGCCGTCGCTCAGCCACCGTATCAGCATTGCAAACCCGTTCAAGAGATCTAACCATCAAGCATCGGCCTCTGTTGCAACTGCAAACACTGCACACGGGTCCCCCGATATGAGACAGATGGCGGAAGCACAGTCCAGCCGTCAGTCTCTCACTCTTCAGGATCGTGACGACGATGCGGTAACGGTCCATTCTCATGCCACTAGTCGCGGCGGAAAGAGCGACAAGCGACGAAGCTGGTTTGGCGGTGATGCCAAGGTGAAACATAAGGCGACTCCTGCTGGCGACGATCAACAGGAGCAGCAACGCAGAGATCAGTCGCGAGCTCGTAGTGCGACAAATAAGTCTATCAAGTCACAAGGTGATGATTCCAGTCAGTCTCGCGCACGACAGAGCAAACTGGAATCGAAGAAAAGCACACCGGTCTTGAATAGTGGAGAATGGAACAGTGCGCAAACAGCGTTGCCACGAACATCTCAGTCCGAACGTCCTTCAACATCTGAACGATTCGGATACTCGGACTATAAAATTCACTCGTCCTCAGTCACAATATCAGCAACAAGCTCTTATAGTCAAAATCTTGGCAACAATGCTAATGGATCGCCTTCTTCAACCGGTGGCGTTCGCGACTCTGTTAAGAAACGGTTCAGTTTGCTGAAGGGCATCAACAAGAAATCAAGCCGACTCAACGTTCGGGACGGTGGAAGCGGCAGCAATGGTGCTTTAATTGAGCCTTTGCGTGAAGAGTGATCATATTATTTTACTTTCCTTTCATCGAATTTTTGACTCGTTGGTACTTTCGGAGCACATCCGACTAATATGTATTACATTCCTTTTTGGATCTTGAAAAAAGAAGGGGCGAAGCTTTGTCCTGATATACCTATTTCCTTTTTTTTGATATCTTTCTCTCTTGTTTTTATCTATCCTTTATTTCCATCCAGATGGAATTTCTTTTCCCTTTGATGTATTACATGCTTACTTTTATTTTGATACCAGTCTCATAGGCAAAGTTGAGGCAAAATTGAGACACGGCGTCTCTTTCTCTTTTTTTCGTCTACTTCTTTTCCACCTACTGATTTATTTACCTAAAAATATGTTTTGTACCCATGTATGTATAAACAATTGATGGGTCCAATCGATCTGTTGGAGAGTTATTCTCACTATTAAAACTTATTTCATAATTAGATACCATCTAAAACATATATGCGAGCTATCCGTTATTATAATTTGTTGTCATGGTATAATCCAAGGTCGTAGCGAGGTCGTGAATACATTAATCATATTTGCGCAGCTTAGGAGAAAGCAATTGCCTAGGAAGGCAGAGGCAATATAACCCTGGTGCTTATCCTTCGCAAGATGTGGTAGTAGTAGCAGCAAGAGGCAATTCCAAATCGACGACCCACGGCGCGTTATTAGCTTTATAACCCACCGTGACAACACTGGCGTTCACAAACAAGGTCTCTTCACCAAACTTCAACGGATCTTTAGCATTGTTGGACATGTCGTAGTAACAGCACCTTTTTTCCAAGACCGTTTCGGGGTCTTGCTCGATCTCCCCCTCGCGGCCATCGTCGGTGTTGATCTCGTCCGCCCAACTGCGTCGCACAGCACCAAATCCTTCATGGATATGCCCAAAGACATGTAATCTAGGTCTCGCCCGTTGACACGCCTTGAGTAATTTCTCGCACCCGACGTTGTCGAGCGTACCGCGGACTTCATCTAGAATACCAAAAGGGGGGCCGTGAGTGAGCATAATATCGACGCCCGGGAAAGACGGCACCCATGTTTTCACTCCTGGAAGCGACGAAGGAGTCGAAGGGTTAAATCGATCTTCCTCCCTCTCATAGGCAAAGGCCCACCCCCAAAATTCAGGCGTATAGGGCGATGCATATACAGTGAACTGCGCCCCGCTTTTCAGAGGGAATGTCCTCACTTCTTCCTCCATGTATACAATCCCGGCCTTTCTCGCCGATTCATCCGTATACAAAGCTCTGACTGCATCTGGATCCTCCCGCCGGGCAGAACCATGCCTTGCCGCACCCTTGCGAGCGTAATATTCCTTGTCGTGCGAAAGGTCGTGGTTGCCGGCAATAACGAGTTTTATTTCTGCGTCAACATCCTTCTTGAGCATGTCAACTATAACTTCGTGTTCTGGCTGGCGGCCCACTTTTGTCAGGTCTCCTGCATGTAAGAAGATGTCGGCTTTGGGGAGTGGATATCTGTATGCTTTGTCGGTGACAGCTGCTGGGTAAGGAGTTGACGTGTGCGTATCTGATACCATGCATACTCGCGTCTTGATTGTTGTTCTGGATTGTGACTCTGCACTCATTTTCCTATGTTCTTTCTGATCAACGACGGGATTGTTTTCAATATCGAGGGGTTGCCCGTGGTATTTTGTTTCAAGCCTTTGATTCCAATGTGTAAAGATCTGGTTCGGTTTTCTGTTCTCACATTGAAGAGACAGAAAATGGGGAATTGTAGGCAGCAGCTGAGCAGGGTAGATGCAATTACTACTTTTGATATGGACCCACCATGTCACAATGACGGGCAACGTGACCAATCATCGGTGATTGGTGGTCTACATCCTGAACGTCCACAAGGCTGAAGAGAAAAAGAGAAAAAATAACTAAAGGCAAAAAAATCGTTCCATTGGTAAGACAGTTTAGAGCTCTACAGACATTTGCACCCGTAGATGCCCCAGATCATAAAAACATGATTTTTTGTTTCTGGAAAAGGAATTGCTGAATTGCAAAACTCCTATACCACCCATGCACTTTGCAAACCAGCCATCGCATGTGAGATTCCTCTTGTATCTTTTTTTTGTTTTGCAATTTGTAGATTATGTTAAATTTGTTTTGGAAGTACACTTCGTCTACTTCCTGATGGCACGCTGGTAGAATGCCAACTCCTCACCCTCCAAAACATATCCGTCAACACGACCGCTCTGGCCGGGGCGGGAAGAGACAACGGCGAACAGACGGCCGGCCTCGAACTGGCGCTCAAGAGCATTCTCAACCTTGCCGGAGGCAGCGAATCGGGCAGCCTGCTTGCGCTCGACGCTCTTGCTCTTCTTCTCCTCGGTAGTCTCGGTCTTCTGCTGGCGTCGTCGGGTGACGGTCTGACCGTAGTGTGCCTCGTACCATTGTCTGAAAGGAGCAGCGTCGATCTGGACGACGGCGGCCTTGGTGAGGGTGTTGGTACGGACGAGTTCGTTGTTGGAAGGGTGGAAGGACACGCCGATCACGCGAACCTTGCGGGAGATACCCTCAGATCCCCAGGAGAAGTTACCGGAGTCCAGACGGAGAGCACGGTACTTGGTGTTTCCACCACGGGTGCGGACAAGGTGGATTCTCTTGTTGCCAATACGAGTGTTGGCTGGCTGACGACCCTTCTCGAAAGCTCTATATAACAGGTTGATGCGTAAGTTAAACAATTCAATAGACTAGGTCGTGGGATAGATGCCTCCGTCGAAGGCATGGACAAAAAATCGTACCTCTTCTTGCGGTAGGTGGCCCTCTTCGCACCGGTGGCCGAGCGCTTGTGGCGTGAATCACGAGAAATACCCATATTGGCGTTTGATGATCAGGACCACTATGAAGATATAGTCAGTCACTGGTTTGCGATGAGAAAAGAAAAAAATCCGGCTAGGTGAAAAAAGAATCGAGATCGAAAGTCAAGAGAGAATGTGTCGACCGCGAATATTGCAATTTCCACAAATTTGTTTCTTATTCTTTTCGAAATTTTTTTCTCTCCTTTTCGTCGTCTTCCCCTTTGTTCTCCTCCTTGATGTCCTTCAACAGCCCAAGAAACGCAAAACACCGCGGCCAAAATCACAGACTCTCTTGTAGTAACTTTTTGGTTTTTTCGATCGATTCGAGCAAATTGCAACAGCCGGATTTCTGATTGAGAAAGGAAGTGTTCACTAACCTCAAATGCTGTGGTCGTTCACCGGAACAGCGCGCTGGGTTGTCGTATGGGTTGTCGTGGTCGAGATGAGCGAGCGACTTAACGACGGGGCTTGAATTTCGTTTCGCAGTGTGCCTACCGAGACTTGCTCGCTTAGTGTGCCCTACCCGGCCTAACCGCAGACGGCTAGCGCGGAGAGTCACGTGTCGCCAATGAGATGCCGTCCCGCGGCGAGACCCGCCCATTTAAGATTTCTGCCTCAGTCAGGCCAAGTCTGGGCATCAAAACGGATTTTTCTGATTTGATGATTGTTGGTGTTGAAATGGTCCTTATATTAACAAATACTATCTGCAGTGTGTGCTAGAACGCTAATAACAAGCCCGAGGATTACATGTGTCTGGGTTCTGCCCACAGGATTCTTTTCGCGCATCAAAATGAAGAGCCAGACATCTATTTATTGCTAAGATTGGGCTTGTGCTGTGCCTTTTGAGCCCGTTTGTCCGCGACGAGGGCATCAAATCGCTGCAGCGTAGTATAGCCCTCGATGAAGTCGTTCACAACCCAACAGAGCCACACGCGCGAACCAAATCGGACGTTGTGAGGTCGCAACCTGTAAAACCACATGTGCAGAGCCTCGCTCACATGAATTGCTAGCATGATGCGGATGAGAAGTGGCTGAATATCGTAGCAGAAAGCAGCAAAGCTGGGAGCATATCCAAATAGGTGCGAGTAGAATACAGAGCCGGGCTGAAAATGTGCACGTCGGGAGTGGAAAATAAAAGTCAACAAGCACACCGTGAACACTACAGCGCCAAATCCGGTTGGCGCGCGATACTCCTGGATTGTGATATCGGAGCGGCCAAGAGTCTTGAGGCAGTGCTTATGCATTTCGACCACTTTGTGACGAGCTTCGTTGTATCCATTCAAAGCTGGCTCGAAAGGGATAAAGAAGTGTGTGCGTGATTTGCTGCTTGGAGAATTTGCCGAAGAGATGGTCATTCCATTAAGACGGATATCCTCCATTTGGGGGAATTGCGCTTCTTTGGAAGGGACTTTGCAGTAAACTTGTAAGAACAGTGTCAGCGAATCGCGATGATCGCTGTTCATATGTGTCGTGATACGCTGCTGTTGAAGCTGCTCTTTGCTAGACGGGTTGCCATCGGTTTGGCGTTCATGGAGGGAATTCTGTGCGTTACTCATTGCGGCTTGATATAATCCAACCGATTGATTGAATGATGCAACTAGAAGAGAAGATAGAATGAAAACAAAGACCGCAATGATAGTTGGATGAAGAAGATGGTTGTTGCTGCGGCGGAGAAGAACACGAATGTTGGGACTAAGCTGCGATTACGGAGACCTCGGCAAATCAGACTAGGACATCATATGCACCAACAAAGGCAATTATATTTGGTTCCAGCTCTCACCCGGAGAAATAATTACTGAAGAATTATTTCAGTTGGTAGTTGACAAAATAGAAGATCCAGACAACCTTCAATAATTCAGTAATGGCAGCCAATCAGATCCCTTGTCGACCCGGTGGATCGTATCCCGGCCATAGCCAATCATGACTCGTCAAATTTGTATATAGAAGACTCCCCCTTTGCTGAGAGCCAGGTGGATTCAAGTCTATCGAATACGGTTTATTTATTATGCAGTGGAGCTTTTGAGAGATGATGAAAAGTCAATTAAAGAGATTAAGTAACATTCATATAGCAAGCAAATCAAAAACATCGTCGCTATCATGGGCAAAATAGAAAATCGTTACGAATATAGAGATACAGAGACCGAAGGCAATTCGATATACATGAGAAAGACACAAAAAGGGAAAGATGCCAGGCTGGGTCTATACACTTGTTGATGTTGCTGTGGCCGTATGACTAGAGGAGCTGGTGTGCTTCGTTTTCGAGTGCTGTCTGACGAGAGTGAAGATAACGTTGCAAGTGGATTAATCAGAGGGGTTTCCCTTTTTAGGCACTGCAATTTGTTATGAAGAAGTCAGTAAAAAGAAGGCATAGGCGAGTAGGGAGACGGAGGCAAGAACTTACAGTAGAGATAGAGTCAAGTCACCGTGTATAGCAGCCTTTAGCTCAATCTCGACTTCAAGATTAACCTCCACCTTCAGCTTCAAACCGTCCTCGTCATCTATAGACCCTTTGGCATCTGCAGCAGGTTCCATCCTGCCACCGCCTTGTCTATTCTGTTGAATAGCGTTATCATTGCGAGCATAGGGAGCTACCGCTGCGTCGTCCTCCTCACTGTCATAATCTTCGTCGTCGCTATAATCATCATCATCTTCTTCATCATCGTAATAGTCAAAGTTGCGACCACCGGCTTGATCTTGCTGTGTGCGAAGTTTTCTTCGCCTTTGCAGTTCTCCTCCTTCGTTTTCTGCGTCGGACTCGGTTATGGGCTCGTCTAGGTCGTCTTCTGAATACGAGTCGTAGTCACTGCCGTCCTCGGAATAGTAGTCATCCTCAGGAAGAGGATTGTTTTGTGTCCGCGGTTTCTCTGCTACAGCAGCCATGCCTGCATATGCTGTAAAGACCAGCTCTCTCTCTCTCTCTCTCCTTTTTCTGCGTGTGTCCTTTGACAAGAAGTAGAGAGGTTTATTCCAGAGACGTGAGATACGTGTTCTCTCACTGTCTCACCGGGGTATGCTCAAATGTGCAGTAATTTTGTAAGGGCAACGTTCTTTTATTGGAATGTATTGGGAGTTGACCTCAACCAGTATAGATAAAGGCACAGAATGGGTTTAGACGTCATTCGGCCGCGACGGCCAGCGCGATATTGGATGGATTGCGCCACTGACCTAGATGCTGGCTGACGATGACAGCAAGATTCATGGCACCCATGACGTGATAACCTTAGAGATCAGGCTGCTACGCTCCATATATTAATATTAACGTATGTAATAAGCGCCCACAAGCCAACGATGACGGAGGATCGGCCATCGAGCACAAGCCACAACATCAAAGCATGGTGGATCCGAGAGATTGCATATTTCTCCGGTTCACATCTGAGTGGCTGTTGCAATTTTCCATTCTTCTTGAGATAACGTGGATTCGGTAAATAATCAAGCCGCGAACCTCGTACCAGAAGACGCTGTACCGGGGGATTTGCGGTGGGAATCAGGGAATGTGTGCGTACCAGAGACAGGCCCCGTACCATACAGTGTAAAATGACAGGCTCGTACCGTACTTGTGGTGTGTATCAGGGTAAAATGACAGAATGATATAAAAACACAGACTGACGTCACAGTGCAGCCAATCAGCGAGCAGCGCGCCCACATGGAATGGCGTGGCTGCCCCACGCTTTCCATGCTTAAAACGACTGGCAGCAGCCAATCATGTGACAGTCGTCGCTCCTTCCCTGTCTGCGCTTCCTGGCACTGGCACCTGCCAGGACGTCATGGCTTCAACGTCCACCACGCAATGTGCGCTTCACCCTCGCATGCCACTGCCCATCAGTGGAGATTATGACGCTGTCATCGCGGTTCTGACGTCGGAGGACCGTTAGACTAGTCGTTGTCTTCCTCTGACCGGCCAAAACCATGTATATATCAACACTAAAACGTGCGCTGTGATCGTCCTCCAATATCATATAAGTTTTTCCCCTAAACCGTCCAAAAAGTTCCTATCGATTTCCTTTTCTCTTCATCATGTCATCTGAACAACCCACTAGCCCCGACCTCGCTGGCTCTTCATCCCCTCAACAAAAGAAGCCACCCAAGCTTAACAAGAAGAAGCCTGTCACTGAAGAGCCTCCTCAACAGAAAGTAGAGGAAGAAGAAGAAGAAGAAGAAGAAGACCAACCACACGACGAAGAACAAGAACAAGAACCAGAACCAGAAGAAGAAGAACAACCCGAGGCTGTAAAACAAGAGTCTGACGAAGAAGAAGAAAAGCCTGAACCTGAGCCTGAGCCTGAGCCTGAGCCTCAACCTCAACGACGGAACCGAAGAAGCCGTCCCAATAGAAGGGTACAGAGATACCAAGACCCTGAAGATACAGAAGAAATCGACCGTACCGATATGGACGCCCAACCCGAACAACAACAACAACGAGGAGGCCGTCGCAACCGTGCCCGCAGTGGCGGTAGCCGACGGCAGCAGCAACAAGGTGGCGGCCAACTAGGCCCTCTTGGAGGCGTAGGCGATGTCGGCAACACCATCAGCGGTACAACAGATATGGTCCAAAATACAGCCGGAAAGGCTGTGGGTGGCGTCACCGACTCAGCCGGCAAGGCTCTCGGTGGTGTGCTGGGTGGTGGACAAAAGGATGAAGACGGCGGTAAGGACGAACAGCTTCGGCTGCGCTTGGACTTGAATCTGGATATTGAGATTCAACTCAAGGCGAAGATCCATGGTGATCTGACTTTGGGATTGTTGTAAGTGAATCATCATCCCCTCGCTAGCCTTTTTGCCAGCTTTAGTAACGTGCCTAACTCGCTAGCTCCTAGGAATTAAAGTTGATGAAGTTGGATAAACCTTTTATATTTATGGTGGCTCTGAACGAAAACCAAGCTTTTATGCTTTGACGGTTTGACGACTTTTTTTCTTTAAATTTCGCATTTTTTTTCATGATTCCATTTCACTTGAAAGATCCTGTTTTTTTTTTTTTTTGTGTCTTCCTTTGTACTTTGTATTTATTTGAGCGAATTCTTCCAACCTAATGCCAGAACTATAATGCCTCTGATCTTAATTCTATTCCCCTCCCGGTTATGTGTCTTTACATATACCTATATAATATTTATCCTTGCTTCGTAATGATGGATGCGCGGGTGATCAATCAAATGACTTCTATAGTCAAGTCGCAGGGCACTAGTAATATACCCCTTCACTAAACAATATGTCTGCTATGAATATACAATCCTGTCATGCTCGAACACATAATTTATACTCAACATGCCATCATCCCATGCCGATCAATGGGAACCAACAAAAGACGTATGTATAGTTTATGTAATCTAAGAGAGAAAAATAGGACCATCTGAATAATTATAATAAACAAAACTACAAGCCCCAGACTATAGGCCTGCTATGCTCATCAAACCGTAGCCAATTGTCACAACAACGACAAACGAAACAAGACTGGCGGGTATGCCGCGAGTCAGGAAGTGACTGACTCGGAGGTAGCGTTGTCCTGTTCCGGGGATTTCCATCATGATGGCAGCTGCAAATCGTTATTAGATGAGTTTCACCAAATGAAAATAGGGGAAAAGGAAAGAGGATTGAGCCTACTCATATTCGGAAACCCGCTCGTCGGCAATCCCATTGCTACCGAGCACATAAGAGCGCTTGTCATAACGAGCAGATTTGGATGCGGATTCTCCATTCCAACACCAACCTGCTGCACAAGCGGCAGCACAATGAGCGCGGCCACCGTGTGCGATATGAAAGTGGCCATGACGAGGATCAAAGCCGCGAAAACGAGGAGCACGCCGTACAGACTGAAGTGGGCTACTCGTTCGGTGATTGCGTTCGCAATAGTGTGCAATAGTCCTGACGAAGTCACAGCCTTGCCAAGGACCAAGCCTCCTGCAGCGAGGATGATGATGGTCCAGAGGAAATTGTTGAAATCTTCTTTGGTCAGGATACCACTGCCAAAGAAGAGGACCATGGGAATGATGGCGATCACGCCCATGTCGCCAAAGATTGTGTCGAGTTGGTGGCTAAAGCACCATAGAACAATCGTTACCAGTGTGGTAAGAGTCACAAACCACTGCGTCCCTGTGAAGCGGTCTTTGACAGGTCGAATGGGAACAATCGTCGTCCCTCGACCAGGTTTGAACGTGATGAGTAAGATGGCCCATATCATAAGAATACAGATGACGCAGACGGGTATAGATATGAAGAACCAGGTGCCCCAGCTGAGGGCAGGGTACATATTCTCTAGTGCAATGATGTTTTGCGGCGACGCAATTGGAGAAGCTGCGCCTCCGACATTTGCTGCCAACGCAATTCCAAGAATGAGCGCCTTGGAGAAGTCCGATTCCGGCGGCAGATTCCGCAGAAGCGGCTACATTCATAGTCAGCAATAATGAACAAAAATTGAGACGAGGGGGGAAAGACTTGCCTGTATAATCGAGTAGCACAGTACCGGTGCAGCAACGTTGCTAATCCACATACTCAGAAACATGCTGACAAACATGTTCGTAACCAAAACAACACGAGGACTCGTTCCGGCTCTACTCAACACAAAAGTAGCCATGCGACGTGCAATGTCGTACTTGGACAACGCCGCAGCAATCGTGAATCCTCCCAGCAATAGCATAATAACTGATGTCCACATTGATGCGAACACAGCTTTGGTTGCTGCATCTGGGGCCAGCCGTGCATGCGGCTTATCTTCTGCTCGCAAAACCCGAAGTAACACAACCAAGAAAGGAATCAACAGCGATGTTACAAACAATGGAATGACCTCAGTCGCCCACAGTAAACTGACAAATACCAGCATCGCCAAGCAGTTTTGCTGCTCAGGTTTTTCCATAATGGGCACAGAGAGCAATATGGCAAATACTATGATGATGGCAAGCAAGGAAAAGAACGACAGGCTGCACATCCATTCGGGGAAATAATAACGCCCAAGTGGTGTCTGTATTTCTTTCCCTTTGCTTTCAACGTCTCCTGTGCGCTGCACAGCAGACGGATCGGGTTCACCGAGCAAGGTCCGACGAATTCCCATATTTGCTGCCTGTGCCTTGCGCTCAATGCCAATCATCTCTCGCCATACCGTGTTTCTCTCCCAAACGACATGCTCTCGCAGATGAAGTCGGAGCTCTCTCTTTGCGAGCGCCAGGTCGCCCTTGGTAACAATATCGGCGTAGATCTGCTCCACATGGTTGATGTTTTCCTCCACACGCTCTGACGTCGTATCGGTGAAAGGGTAAGCTGGCGAAACAGTCCCATTAAGATAGGGTCTCCGTAAACTCCGATCGAGAATCTTATCATACTTCTTTAATGCTTTGGAGAAGCCTGTCTTGTTGAGTTGTATGTATGATTTCAGCTCGCAGAGAGTAACATAGACGCTGATCACTCTTTTCTTTAGGTTAACGCCTGAATTGTAGAGATCTAGAACATATGCGTCATCTTCGGAACGAGGGTTGCCATTGTTCCAAAACTGCGAATCGCCCATGTCGCTCTGGTACACATCAGACCGATCACCAGCATCCCGATGTCGTCCCGAATGTTGCGACCGTGATCCGGGGCGTCTATCGCCTGTAGGCGAATCCAAGTCATCACTGTCACGGTCATCGTCGTCATCGTCATCCTCTTCACCTGCGGAGCCGCTCACGTTACTTCCGCGCCTATTCAGAGTGGAACCCAGGCCTAGAGATTGGAGAATGCTTCCAGTGCGCGGACGTGACCCAATGCTCAATGTCCGCGATTTGATCACCGTCTCGGTGACGGGATCCATATTCACGCCATCCGTGCTGGCCTTGTATTGTGTTTGTTCCTTGATGACATCTTCTACCTCGCCAAAGATGGTGAGCTCTTTAATCTGATAAAATGAGCATATCTTCTCCAATTCTATGTCGAGCGCGCGTCGAAAGATCGTATCGGTATCGACCGATTGGTCCAGAAGAGGGGAGGCCTCGGAATCAACGGCAGCATGGGTGTCGGGATGGTTCACTTGCCTCTCAAGACTATAAATTCTGTATTTTCCAATCCAAACCGAGTCAGTAGCTATTCTTAGAAGTAAGCACGGCAGGGGCAGTAGGTGCAACATACAATTTCTTGAGATTATCGTATGCTATATAGTTAGAACTCCAGTCCGGGATCGAATTGAACTGAATGCTGTGAGAAAACTTCATATTGGCGGGGTCGTAGTGGGCGACAAAGAGCTTGTCGGACCCGCTATTTCTCAGTCCGGTAGCTTTTGCCCAGATAATATGAGGCCGAGAAGTGATAAATGGCTTCTTCTTATGCTTCTCAGGTAGCACAGCCTGATTTAGATCCTCGAACGGTAAAAGACGAGTCTCCTCGTGATCTCGGCTTCCGTTGCTAGCTGTATTGGCATGTGGGACAAATTCCGATATGAACGGTGTGGTTGTGCGACGCTCAGTCGTCGACGAGACAGTATGTTGCGGGGCGTGCTCTTGTGGATGACGAGACGGGGAGATAGCGGTCTCGAACGAGACAAGTTCGATGTTCTGAGACGGGGCAGCTGTTCGTGAAGACGCCACGGCGACGTTCGTGAGAGAGGATATAGATACAAGATGCAGACAAGAATAGCTAGCTCTCCAAAAGGCAATTCCTCGGGTGGTGCACCATCGACCTGGACCAGCGATTGAATCAGTTGAATCTTGTGCGTGTGTGCGTGAGCCCTGGGCTCCACTGCGAGCTATGCTGTTCGGAAGGTCGTCGTCTGTCTCATGGCCTCAAAAGAGCCAAAGAGCCCAAGACCCAAAGCAGAGTGGTGGCCATCGGCGGCCAATAGAAACGCCGCCAAATGGCATCAGTGAGCACCGCTACTGCGGCTAACTTGGCCAATCAGCGCAGCTTTTAAGGTCAGCTGACCAATCAGCGGCTGGTGCCATCATCCCTGCCTCAGGCATGCGTCCTGCAGGACAGATGGTGTCAGGGATATAACTTGTGCAACTATAGAGACCTCAGATGACCGTGCAGATCCAGCTGACATTATTCGTTTGTAGAATTCAGCATTGTTGATAGCTAGATGACCAATACGAAGAATGGGGAAAGGAGAAAAGGAAACAAAAATTTGTAAATTCAAGACAAAGATCGTTTGTTTGATAATATACATCCGCGAATAAGTAAGTGCATATGCATTCCAGAAGTGCGGCGAATTTCACAATTTCACCTCTCTCCCCATTCGACAGAAACTTTTCTATCGCCCACCCGGCGGGGCCCGCAACTGCAAGTTAGACCGGCCGGAGACACCGATCTTATGGACATGCTCCCTCTTATCCCAAACACCGCTTCGGCCTTCGGCGACAGAAACAAGCTCGCTAGCCACGCGCATGGCTAGTTTGCTATCCTTTCGCTTCTCTGCGGCCTCCAAAATCCATTGAATCGCTGTGCGGCGTCGCTGGCGCTGTGCAAGTGGAACCGGCATCGGGACGGAAGCACCTCCACCGGTAAGACCCTTCTGCTGGCGAATCTTGATCAGAGGGGCAACCGAATCTACTAAGAGGTTGATGTATATCACGGGATTTAGGGGAAGCTGGGGACTTGGTAGAGTCGTAAGGAGACGTCGCTTGGCGTCCGTCCGAGGAGGAGCCGAAGTGCGAAGATGGTCAAGGATGAATTCCATGTCCTGAACAGGATAGCATGATTAGCCGATATAATAATAAACAGGCAGTACTATGTACAATGTTACTAGCTTACCTTCTGCGCACGGCTTAGTTTGCCATCTCTCATGAGTAACTTGGTGAATTGCTCGACCACGGGATCGTATCGACTTCTCACGTTCTCCGTCTTGGGAAGTTTTGAAGGCATGTCGAATTTTAATCCTGGCAGTCTCTCGGCAGCTTGTTCCGCAGCAAGATCAATCATGTTTGTAACCGCCGCTATCGATGGGTCCTCAGGAACTCCCGTGGGATGTTGTGTTATTTCTTGATGGAGCCTTGCGGACGTGGAATAAGAACGAGATCCCTTCTTGTTTTGATCTTGAAAAAAAACCTTTGGTGCGTATTTGAGAGCGTCTTTATCTCTTTTTATGACCTGATAAAGTATTCCAAGTTAGTGAACAGTCCTCTTTTCTCCTGTCGTTCCATCATAATAGAAATCAACCAACCTCATCAATTGGAGTGCCCTGTTCAAGCTCCGGGGACCCAGGAGCGCTTCCATCACATTTTTTCCCGCTGAAAATCTTATCGTACGCAGCAGCTTCCTCGCTGACGGGAGGCAATTCGTCCTGAGTAGGAGTTTTTGGCTCTCCGGCTTCCTTGGAGAGGTCCTTGTCGGATTTCGAAGAGTACGATCGTCGCGAGTTTTGAGTGCTTGGGTTATGTGCTGTAAGCGTTCGTCCGTTCGACCAATTGATTGGGGACTGTGTGGTGCTCTGTCGAGATGATGCTACAAGTGATCGGTATGGTTGGCGGAGAACATTTCTCGCTGTGAAAAGGTTGAGTCGTGGCGCCATTTTGGCCGATTTAGGTCGACTTCAAGTTTCAGCGGTAGTAGCAAGGCACGTATATATGCCTCTCGCAAAAAATTGAAATATCCAGACCACGTAAAATCTCTGGTGTGGCCTGATCGTGCGCTAATGCTGGATGATGTTCTAATGTGCTGCAGTCAGACCCAAGATTCTCGTCGCGGTTAAACTGAATTTCCGAGCCGTGACCCACTCTTACATGAGTATTCTACACACGACAACCTAGGACTAGTATGATCCTTTGAAAAGCTTTTAATTTTGATAGATTAACTCGAGTTGTCACAAAATTGAAATTGAAATAACATCAATGCCACCCGCTTGCACATTCCAGATCCTTGACAATAGGTAGTACAACAGAAACAAAAGTACTAAGCCGCCCATGGGATGGGTACAATATTGATGAAGGGGACGAATTTTACGTATTCGAATTCATGTGGTGAATTACTTCAATCTTCAGGAGCAGTTGGACACTGAAGAAAATCAATTCTTCTCGTTCAGACTGCCTTCCATCACCACGAAGATTAATAGGTTGATCAGTTTACCGAGAAGTGTCATCCGGATAGACATAGAAGGCAATTGCGAGAATGGTGTACCTATTTTTGAGTATCGATGGAGTCAGTATTCCGTGATAGATGAACTTCAGAGAAGGGAGAAAACATACATTCCCAAGCAGAGACCGCCCTCCAGGTAGTTTGACTTTCCATCTTGAATAAGGAATATAACCACCAGAGCAGAGATAAAGAATGAAACCGTTTCGAAGATATGGAAGTGCAATGTCATCTCTGCTCCCATGATCCATCCGAGAATGACAAGGAATGGAGTGACGAAGAGCGCAATTTGCAGACTGCTCCCGATAGCGACACCAATAGCGAGATCCATCTTGTTTTTGTAAGCCACCACGACAGCAGTAACATGCTCGGCGGCATTTCCGACAATGGGAATCAACACCAGACCAATAAAGGTCTTGCTCATGCCGGTCTTTTCTACGATGCCCTCAATGCTGCCAACAAGATACTCCGCACAGATTGCAACCAGGATAGTAATAACAACCAGAGCTACACCGGCAGCGAGCGGACTCAGAATATGCTGTTCAGCTTCTTCCTCAGCTTCTTCGGGGCCAGCTTCGGAGCCGGGTTGATCCTCAAAAAGATGAGAGTGGGTTTTCAGCTGGAAAACCAAATACATGATATAGAGAATCAAAAGAATGATGGCCGTGCCGCGAGAGAGTAGAAGAATACTTTGCCTTGTGTCATCAGGAGCAGTTTTGTAGGAGTCTGACATGGCTGCAAAGAGCGACGCAGGAATGATAAGGGAGGCGGAAGCAACAGCCATCAAGGAGGACATGGTTGAAGCGACGGTAGTGTTGAATTCCTGCTCAGGATAGCGAATACCTCCGACCAAGAAGCAGCAGCCAAGAACCAGCAATATATTTGACAGGATACTTCCTAGCATACTCGCTTGCACAACACGAATCTGGTCGTCCTTCAACGCGACTATGCTCACCTACGATCATTATCCATTAGCTCCTGGATTCATTTGTACATGGAAGAGACAGCCAGCTTACAATCAATTCCACTGCGTTTCCAAATGTCGCATTCATGAGGCCACCCAAGGTTTGGCCCATGACGGCGGCGAGCTCCTCGGTTGCGAAGCTCAACAATGAAGCGAGGGGTATGATGGCCAGAAAGTTAAGAACGAACACTGTTGCTGAACTCCACTGCAAGACACCGGAGATGATGCCTAGCGGCACAAAGACCAACAGGACGTTTACATAGTTACTTGCCAGAGTTGCCCAGGTGAGATATCCCACATGGGCTGGCCAGCGAACCCAGAAACGTGAATCGTTTAGGTAAGGCGACACCGGAGGATGATAGTCCTCATGGTAAGTGCGAGGGTGTAGCAACAGTGAACGTTCGTTCACATCTGTTGAGCCATTTCTGGTCATACTGGGATGAGACGAGCCGACCCTGTGGAACTCCCGAAAGATGTTCCTTGAGGACGAAGAAGCAGTGGTCGGTAGGTCTGGGGGGGTTTTTTTTTCTTGGGTTAGTCAACCGTGGGAATGTTATAGCACAGGAATGTTAGGGCGTGTCTCTGCATGAGATGGATGTGATAGAGCGATGCAATTGAGATCACAGGGAGCGATCCAAGTAAATACGTAGCAAAGGAATGACAGGTAGATAGCTAGTTTAGAGCTTGGAGGGGGAGGAGGAAGAAGAGGAGAAGGAGGAGGAGCAGTGATTAAGATCCATGGATCACTTGCCTGGGCGACTCATGATTCTGCCTGTCTGCTGCCTTAACGTTCAGGCTTTACTTTGTTATTGGTTGAGCGAACCAAGAAATCCGGCCCAAGGTTTCAAGTTTTTGCAATTCCACGTAATTTGCTGGAAACAATTAAGAGTGAAGCAGACAGGGGAGCAGTGCGGAGAAGCGGACACTCTACAGTGTACTGTCAGGAGGAGACCTTACGAACGTAGCCCGGTGATTACGTCGTAGGAGGATTTTGGATTCTATGAGTGGTTCTTTTGCAATTGGCTAGCTTGATCGATATTGTTGGGTTGGAGATTATCAATCAGCATGGCCCACTCGAGAACGAAGAAGCTCCTCTTCTCGTCGCGGTGAGAAGGAAGCTCTGGCCATCGGTGCCTCAGGATTGAGGCTGTGCAGGCCCGCAGCGTCATTCACGCAGCAACAAAGAGCGGGTCCCATTGGCCGGGAAGCCGCCAAGATCTGCGCCTGCATTGTTTTATGTATTTTACTCTTTACACGCTCATACCCCGGGGTCTGGTCTCGCAGATAGTAAAGCCCGTGTATGCGTACGTATTTCTGGTAATACAATAACACCTGCATGCCCATCACATTCAAGCTTCATTTCATTCTTACAGTGGCATGGCGATAGTTTCTGCCCTATTTAGTGTTTATTGATTGACCAAGTCTAATTCATTTGCTGAGCACGTCGAGCAGTCATGGGAGTAGTAAGTGCTGGGTAAAAGCCGTTTGGGTATGTTTCGGCCGACGTTTCGGCGATAATCGACAGGCGCTCCTTCCCACTCCCAGCAACCCATCGACACATCAACACATCAAGACGTGCACAAACCCATGCCAATGCTGGATAATCATGTCTGCAGCCAATGATGAATAGTCCCAGTCCTGTACGTTCTGCCCGAAAGCGTCGACGCCCTGCGTTTTCTTGCACCGAATGCCGTCGTCGCAAAGTTCGATGTGACCGAGTCATGCCATGCGGGCAGTGCAAAGCCCACGAGAATGCCTCCTTTTGCACGTACGACGAACGCCCTCGTACACTCCCAGTTCGGGAAGCCTCGTTTAACGCAGGCAGTGCGCAGCAGGAAGAAACAACGCAGGGTGATGGGCCCGAAGAACCCCATATACCACCCCCGCACGCCTCAACGCCAACTACAACCTCAGGCCGCTTTCAAGGCATCGTGTCCAAGACTAGGGTTTTTGGTCACGGCCACTGGATGGCCGCCTCCTCTATGGTACGTTCCGAATTTTCCTGCTAGCCATGTGCAATATGAGTATTGTTCCCTGGACTCCCCGCTTACAGCCACCTGAAGGTAGAGGACCTTTCCATCTTCCAGCCCATTGGTGAGTACTATTACAAGGTGTATAAAGAAGCAAACGACGACCCTACAGATGAAGCCGCAAAAGCAGCCGCCAACTGCAAGCGGCTGGCTCGAGATGTCAAGAGACAACGTCCGAGCCGAAGGCGTCTACCTGCGGGTATACATCAATCTTTCCCTAACCGCCAAGTAATGGACGTGTTGGTCGGACTTTATTTCAAAACATTTGAATCCTGCTACCGGGTACTTTACTTGCCCTCGTTTATGGCGGAGTATGAGAGTTATATAGACAACCGTGAAACCGCGGAGAGCTCCTTCCTGCTGCAGCTTCTTCTCGTCATGGCTGCTGCAGGCGTGTTACATTATGATGCTGCTATCCGCAAAGAGATAGCAGCGAAGGCTCTGTTCTGGATTCATATATGTCAATCGTGGCTCTCTGCACCGCTGGAGAAGGACCGATTGACCTTGAAGGGCATTCAAGTTCAATGTCTGCTTCTCCTTTGCCGTCAGATATACCATGTGGGACCGGATCTTGTATGGATCTCGGTAGGCTCGCTCTTGAGAATGGCTATGAATATGGGACTGCACCAAGATCCAAACAATCTCGGAGAAATGAGTCAGATGAGTGTGCAAGAGAAGGAGGTACGAAGACGGTTGTGGTACGCCATACTGGAAATGAATGTGCAGACGGCATTAGATTCAGGGATGTCACCCATGATTCGGAAAGAGGACTACAACACCCAACCACCATCCAATGTGAGCGACACCGAGCTTCAGAATGCAGTCCGAGAGGAGGACATTTCGAATAAGTCGACGCAGGTCTCTTTACAGTCTCTGCTGGCAAAATTCCTTCCACTTAGATTGGAAATCGCTAGAGTCATAAACAGCCTACAGGAAGGCCCTTCATACGACCACATCCTAGCCATTGGAAATGAGCTGACTTCGGCTTGTCGTAATATTACTGTCGCAGTAGATCAAGCTACTTCTGTCGGCGACGTGCCATCCGAAAATCAATTTGCACAAAGTTATTGCAGCCATCTGGTTCGCCGCTTTGCTTTATGCCTTCACTTTCGGTATGCCATCAAGGCCAAAAGAAACCCCCTCTACAGTTATTCTCAGAAAGTTGGCCATGAAGCCGCGCTAGACCTTGTGGCACTCCTTGACGATGATCTTTATAGCCGCTTACTCGTCGCTGGGGGTGGTATGTTTCGTGATATTATCACTCGAGGCGCATTGCTCATTTTCTTGGAACTCAGCCCGGACCCTGAAGCAGAAACCTCAAGCTCCGCGAAAAAAAGGAACCGCAGTCGCCAAAGCTTTCTGCTACAAGAAGCCCGCCGTATCGTCCAATACACCGAGGATAGAATCCGACACGGCGAAACCGATGTGAAAACCTATGGGTTTCTTCGAATGATGCTGGCCCAAGCTGAAGGCCGTTTTAACGGCTCGCTAACGGATGAGGACCTCACGAACGCTTTACACGATGGGCTAAACATATGTCACCAAATCCTGGAAGGAATGGTAGCTGATTCGGCCATCAGTAACAACACTGATGTGATGAGTCCTGGTCACTTTCTTGAGTCATGGACACCCAGCAGAATGAATGGATCACCTTCAGTGGATTTGGAGGCTGACCCTTTCGACTTTATGGATAACGTGAATGTGGACTTTGACTTTTTGAATCCTCAGTTCTCTCCTGAGTGGTTATCATAGAAAGGGATTTAATGTCTGGTCGATTCTATACGGACGTTGATTAATGATTATACCTAGCACATAATAACTAATCTATAGATACAACCCCACTGTACACACGCCTACTTTCTTCTCGCTTCACTTAGACAGTCTTGTCCAACTCTGGATACTGTGGAAGCTCCCATCCATTCGTTTCTTCACGAAGCATCCACCGTGCGAGGATATCCAGCCTCAAGAAAGAGGCAACTCGGAAAATCGCGTATATCGTGCCAATAGCCCAATTCGACGACGGCAATTGATCCATATAATTTGGAGTTTCCGTCAAGCCCCTCTGCATGTGAGCTATCCAGGGCCTTAGCTTTTCCTCGTAACTCTTCAATGCGGTCGTGATACTGTTCATTGATCCTTCAGAATCTTTTCCACAACATCTCGCAATCTCGCCGGCTAGGACGTAGGCACCGACCATGCCACAGGATGTACCCATCCCAGTAAAGACCGATGGACAGTAAGCTGCATCTCCTGCCAGTGCAATGCGGTGACGGGACCAATGGTCCAACACAACAACGCCTATGCGCTCACAATAAAAGTCATCGGATTCAGCGAGTGCTTTTAGGGTCTCTTCTTCCGAATGCCACCCGATACCGCGGTAAGTCTCTGAAAATGCCTGTTTTTCTTGACTAATATCACCCTTTCTGGCGGCTTTGAGTTGCTCTGATTTGTTGCTGTTGCAGAATAGATATGCCGAGTACTTGTGAGGATCGTGCCGGCGAGTCATGATGCCTCGGCCCTGTGTTGTCATGTACACGGTGGCATCGTATCCCTCCCCTTCTTCCAGATCCCGATGAACGGTAAAGTATCCTGCAGCTGCTCCGAGAGGTTGAAAGGACTTATCGACTGCTGCCTGTGCTGCCGCATCATCATCGTCGTTGTCGGCTTCCAGCATCATATTTCTGGTACGAGAGCCTTGACCATCTGCTCCAATGACAAGGTCGAATTGCTTCCTGCTGCCATCCGAGAGCACTTCCGCATACTCACCTGTCTGTTTAATATGGAGCGCATACATGCCGAATTTGTATTCGACACGGGTTGACTCCTTGGTAGTGGCATCGTAGAGCAGCTGGCACAGATCCCCTCTCATGATCTCGAAATCGCTTGTAAAACTTTGCAACCCTTGGCCAGACCTGTTCACAGGGACATATCCCCATGATCTGCCCTTGCCGTCAACGAGCTTTAATCCCTGTTCTGGAACCGAATGCGCGCGAAAGGTTGCCTCCAGCCCCATTCGTCGTACGACCTCGATGCCAGGCCCGCGTAGATCGATTTGTAGACCCGTGGCGCGTAGACCAGGAAAGCGTTCGACTACCGTGATTTCATGTCGGAGTTTCGAGAGCCAGAATGCGAGAGCGTTACCTGTAATGCCTGCACCGCAGATGAGGATTTTCAGTGGTGCCATTGTATCGTTTTAGGTAGAGTTGACTGTTGCGCAGCTATTGAGTTAGGGTTCCGGCGAACCCTCCAGATCTCTATTTCTGGATGATATGAAAAGAAATGAATGAAAAGCAAAGAGAAGTTCTGAAAAGTACCTATTTTATACTTGCTTCGGCATTTTAACCAACTACCTGACTTCGGCCGACAGGAAATGTAGTGATCAGTTATCAGGCTTTAAGATGTATGCATTTGTGGTTGCTTTGCACCGATATGGCCGATACGACCGAAACACCCGTAACGCACACCATACATTCAACATCGGGTGCCCTCCACTATAGCAGATTATATATACAGCAAAAAAAAATACAATTAAAAGCCGTAGATAAATAGGAGATCGAAAAAAAAGGGAATAAATAATGTCCACGAAGCCACAACCCCTAAAATCTCAATGACCCCCTTATTGTCACTGGCCGCCATTAAGACCTGGAAGCCAACCGTTAAAAAATCTGTCAAATGCACTGTTGAGACTGAATATTTCTTACCTGCAGCATACGCAAGATACCATGTGCGTGTAGCCCCGCCATCAATCCAACTCATGTTGAAATTCGCCTGGTTAAAGAAATCATATGCTTCCTTTGGCTCTATGATAGCGTGGTTGGCATATAGCACCCCTTTCCAACCACCTGACGATACGGTCGAAGCCGGGTTGCACGCGTTTGAGGCAAACATGGCATCCCACTCTTGTTTCACAAAAGCTTCGTTACGTGTGTATGCAGATGAAGGTAGAAGCGGGAGCATATGGATTCTGGTATATTGATTTCGATGTTAGCATCGAATGCATAATGAACAGCACTTTTGAAAATGAGCGGAAGCAATTTACTGACCCTTGGATGTACTCGAGATTGGTGCCGAAGTATGTAGTGTGGTGGGCCTTATTTTCGAATAGCTGCATTTGCTAGTCAGACAACATTCAAGAAAACAAAAGGGGATCGATCAAAAGGGTCCGAGTCCCAGGTATTACTTACAATTCCAGTCACCTTGTTACCGATAAAGTTGCTCGGGTGGTTTGAGTTGCCATCTTCCATGAGGAAGTAGTTTTTCAAGGACCGTTGGAGTAAAGCCAGCATCAGATTTCCTCTGGCTTCCATACTCTTATCACCGATAGTCTTCCCCCACATCTTCACAGCATATGCAAACATGGCATCTTCTGAAGTTGACTCTTGATCCTTGCCATCAGCGGAGACGAAAAGGCCCTTGGCCCATGAATGCCCATGGAACCAATCAAATGCCCGTGAAAAGGGGAATGAAGGGTCATCGGATGCAGAATTGCCAGCATCTCGAACCAACATATTTACCCATGCCTTGTTCGCATCAATCCATGAGGGGTCCAAAGCGCCAATGATGGCGGCAGCATGAATGAAATATCCGTAATGGAAATGGTGGTCGTTGTAGCCGGAATTTCCAAAGTCCTGGTTCAAATCATTCGTTTCGTATGCGGCACTGGATACCACGCCTTTCCATGAGTCGTCATATACCAAGGGGAATTGTTGCTGATTGTTCACGAAGCGCGCAAATGCCTTCTTGAGACCATCTAGTGTAGCTGCCGCGGCACTTGGGTTGTTGGCAAGTGTGTGGACTGTATACACTAGAGTTGCAAACTTGCTCAAGACTTTGCCACTGTAGTACATGCTGTTCAGATTGCTTTGCCCATCTACATCCGGTGTCAGCTCGCTTTCCGCTGCGGCACAAATGGCCTGCTGAATATCAGGAGAAAGCGTATCAACTGTGCCGAGAGATGATGACCACGGAGCAAAGTCCATATCAATTGGGAGGTCGCTTTCAACCATGGTCCAGCTGTCTGACGCCACTGCGGTCATGTTTCCTTTAGTAGTAGAGCGAAGTTGAACTGGTTGTAGATTGGCTTTTGTCTGCGCGTCGAATGATTCAATATGGTGAGGTAAGGCGAACATCAATAGAGAAGTATTTGCAGTATTGGATCCAGCCTTTTCCCAAGTCAATTGATACGTGCCAGTGGAATCACTTACCGCCCCAGAGATGCTGGCCGATCTGGCGTATACTCCAGCAGTTCGATCGAACACACCTTCACCTACATCTCCAGCGGGGTTCTTTGCGACTTGCAGGATACCAGAAAACCCGGTCGGTCCTTGGATGGTAGTGCTTGATGTGGTGAAATTGAAGCTGGGCATGATTCCGTTGTCGTTATCAGGGGTAACGTAGAACAGCCAGCTTTTACCATCTACCAG
Source organism: Talaromyces albobiverticillius (assembly GCA_023721895.2). Lineage (NCBI taxonomy): Eukaryota > Fungi > Ascomycota > Eurotiomycetes > Eurotiales > Trichocomaceae > Talaromyces > Talaromyces albobiverticillius. Next base: position 3,027,112 of record JAMBUR020000004.1, read on the forward strand.
GGTCACCCGATATTTGTATGTTCCTCGGCTAACAGCACCCACGCATACTAGGTCCCGGAAGGTGATAGAGCTTTGGACAAGAGGCTGCAATCCTTGATAAATACCGGTGACAAACCCCATACCCTGGAGTACAGGGAAAGTGACGCTTTGGCTTGACTGGCCAGAGGGTCGTAGAATGACATCTGCCGAAAATCCTGTCAATCGGTCCGTGTTCAGAATCGTTGAAGATCCCAATTCCTTCGCTGACAGAACCATAGACTGCAACCCAACGGGGTTCAAGTAATACTCAACTGGTTTCCCAGGAAGTTCATGGCTTTGATTGCCATACACAAGTTGATCGACGTCGGTATGAGAAATAGCCAGACCCCAACTCTGCGCACTTCCACTGCCCCGTGACCATGCTACAGAGTAAGGTTGAGTAAACGATGACGTTGTCTGATTATCCAGAAAGAAATTCGCATAGAATTTGTTTGTCTCAATTGGAGAAGTAGTGTTTACCTAATGAAACCTTGTTAGTAGCGGTCGACGATGAGACAAGTAATCACTACTTACAACCCCTGTCCTGGGTACAGGGTGGTCCTTCTTGGTCGCAATATTCGTGGGCACAGCATCCAGGGACACTGTTGCAAAGACATCTTGACCATCCATTCTTTGGAGATCAGCAGCAGCTTTTGATGCAGATGACTTGGATGTAACGGATGTCTTGATACCTTGACTACTGCTGCGAGTAGATAGGCTTGCGCTTGATGAATCGACAGTGGGAGTTGCTCCAGCTGTCACGGTGACTGTTTCCACAACTGTCGTCGTTTCCACTGAAAAAAAGGGGATGAATGATCCTGACGCAGTCAACTCGCCAAACTGTTCAAAGTCGCCTAGATCAATGGAGGGAGCTACCGAGGGAGCTACCGAGGGAACTCCGGAAGGAACTGCGGATGGAAATGGAAAGGGCTGTAAAGATGGGTGTCCCTCTGTCTCCAATTTAGACTCATACACCTAAGACGTCGTATTAGCATCATATAAGAGTACATTCAAGCCATGCAAATACATACTCCTTTGGTTTGGATATCGAGAAGCCTTGCAGTCTGTGGAGGGTACAACGTCCTGAGACCCGTAGTATTCTTTGGCACAGGATATGACTGGATTGCTGGACGTCCGGCGGCCTGATAGCCCTAATTAGCAAAGCACCAAAAGCGCGTGGGGAGAGCTCATACGGATGAAGCAGTCGGCAATGGTGTGAGATAGGGATGACAAGATATGACCTGAATAGTCTGAGACCATATCAGCATGAAGTTCAAAAGATAAATTATATAACGATCCATGGCAATGGTGTTGTTCGGAAGCAAATAGATTTCGAGAACGAGTGACACGTCTTCGTGTATAGAAAGCGAATGACAGAATCATGGAGAATATCTCTCCGATTCAAAGCACATCAAACAAACGAGTGGCAAGGCCTTTTATCTCAATTGGCCATATATAATCAACAATAATAAACGAGGGAAATAACGGTGGCGCACACAGAAAGCCACGTTGAGAGCGAGTGTCGAGGACCGGGACAGATTGAGGAAAGCAGTCCAGCATGGGGATACATCTTGTATAGATATTTAAGATATTTAACGGACAGGGTGCAAACAGACATGCCATTGTGCTGGATTGATCACTCACCTTGCGAACTGATGAGTTTCAGAAAGTCGCTCAGGAATGTGCAAGAGTAAACAATGGCCGGATGAAGACAGGCATGCCTGGGGGGGGTGGGTGCGCTGTGGCCAATGGGGGGCGCCGCTTCCCCACCGCTGCCCATGCCGGACGACGACTGGCATAAATATCCAGACACTGAGTATGTATTTTCCCGTGTCTTTCCTCTCTGAATGAGAAGAAAAGTAACATGTTCTTAGTGTTATCGACATCTCAAGAGCAAGGGGCCTTGGGTTCTTCGTTTTAAGTTTATCGGTGCCTGTTTTCACACTGCTTACGACGCCCTCTGCGTGGACGCCTATCTCGAACGGGTCTCAGCGCATTCCATGCGCACGCGACAATTTCCAAGGACCTGGGAGTCTGGGGAGGCTATCTAGCTAATGCTTGGTCCCGAGGCCTGTGAAATCCAGGACTGTTGACGTTGTTTGGAGGCCTTGACTCTAAGCCAACATCCTTAGACCTGGAACTTCTAGATATAGAATATCTAGTAGAATACGGTACCTGCCTACCTATCAATGCACTGTAGCTCAATCTCATAAGTCGTTCCTAGGTAGGTAGCTGGGTGGCAACTGGAAATAGTTCGCAGCCTTTCGGGATGGAAGTTGTTTAGGGCTCAACTAGCCATACGAGAGTAAACTACCTACCCAGGTAATGAGAGACATAACTTTCTGTTAATTGCTAGTTCTATGATTTGCGTCGTTTGCTCTGCAAGAGCATGCCATTGGAGTGAAAGATATATTTTCATATCGACGAAAGGAGGGCGGTGGCATAACTCTGAGATAATATATACATTGAACACCCGACAACTAAAGTCTCTAGACATGGAGAACCTAGACACACCCAATAGATTCATCTTACATGAGCGGCCGTTGCATGGGCTTGATGATACCTTGCTTAATTAGTACACGAGGTTTGGTAGATTCGTGGAACGTGTCCGATGTAGACCACTCGGGCCCAATCGGTTGGCGGAGAGACCTCTCGTATTGCTGTTTGTTCTCGAAAGGATGTGGCAATTGTGTGGCCATGTATTTCACGTTCTGCATGGAAACATATTAGTAAATTCTGATTGAAATATGGACAGAAAGCAAATCATCACAGAATGTATATAAATGCTTACCTTCTTGACCCTCTTCTCGTTGATGATCACATGTCCGAGTTTTGCATCTTTACGCTGCTCGGGCTTGATCCCTTCCACCTTGGTGATAAACCGTTTCTGGCGCTTCTGCTGCTTCTTGCTGATCCCAGCACCAGTCCAGCTGCCCCATCCCGGTAAGGTGTTGTCGACGATTTGGTCGCCTTCTTCTTCGATAGCTTCTTGCTTTTCGCGTTCAAAGTCTTCTACAACGTCGTCTCCGGCAAATGCTCTCTTCACAAGGTCGTGGTTCGTAAGCAGAACCGGAGCACTGTCATCGTCACTGTCACTTCCTGAGTTGTCCTTTTGGATAGTAGCTTGAGATTTTTGAGTATTGGATTTCCGTGACTTCTGTCCGCTAGAAGCTTTGTTGCCATTAACCACCGCTGTCTGCTCTTGGTCGTCGACGGAAATGTTAATGCTATGGTCAGCATCACCTAAGTTGCGTTTTCTATTTGTTCGAGTGTTTTGAACTAGCCAAGGATTCTCAACTTCCTTTTCGGCTTCCTCGACAATAGGCCTCGATTCCTTCACTGTCGCGGATTTGGTGACGACTCCGACCTTCGACTTGCTGTTACTTTTGCTGTAGCTGGCACTGGAACCCCCAGATAATTTTGTAGTCTCATTGCCGAGATCCTCATCTTCGGAAGCAATAGTCTCCTCAAACTCATTCTTACGGAGAGATCCAGTTAGATTTTGCTTTGCTGTTGGCTTAGAAGTACCAAACTTCCTTCGACCGCCTTCTTCCTCTCCAGAAAGATCTTCATCGTCATTTCCATTGATTTCACGACGCAGTTGCCTGATTTCTTCTTCGTTTTGCTGTTTTCTGCTTGCCTCTGCCTTTTGCATGAAGCTCATGGACAATAATTTTGAATGTGGCCCAGCCAGCTCCGAGTCAATCGGAGTATCAAGGGCATCAAGATCTCGATTGAGCCGCCGTGACTCAACCTCGGAATCGGCTTCTTCGTTCCATGCGTCGTTATCGTCATCTGACTCTGAGCTTGATGATCCCAGATAATCTTCATCGCCTGCCTTGACATTGCGCCCTTCGATTCGTCTTTGCAGCTCTTCATCTCTCTTGGACGCATCTATCATACTAGAACGGGCATCTTCATCCCATGTCGCACGCCCTGTTTCTTTCAAGCTCTTCGCCCATTTGCTATCTTTGTGTTTGGCACCCATTCGCGCCTCTGCTCGTCGACGGTCAAACAATTCCCTTTCTTGTTCGTCAGGGTCAATGCCTGCATCTATCAAAGCCTGTCGTTCCACTTCCTCCATTTTCTCACGTTCCTTTCGATGCACACGACGATACGATTTACTCTTGATTTTCTTGAGTCTTTTCGCCCGTATCTCTTCTCGGAAGAGAAGGTCACGGCGTTTTCGGAGCTCCATGGTTCGAGCACGAACTTCTTCGAGTGACATCTTCCTTGTTTCCAATTCCTCAGCAGCCTGGAGTTGTTTCTCAGCGGACTTCTCGTCAGTTGCTAGTCCACTTTCCACTAGAATTGCTTGAATCGTGCTTTCAAGATCTGTTTTTGGTGCCACCGGTCCAAGTCTTGCAGTTTGTTGTTCATAGGGATCTGGAAGGGGAAACGAGATATGCTCGGCCTCTCGATTTGCCTTCACTGTATCAATCCATCTGTTCAGTGTCTCTTTGCTCTTTTCATAAGCTGCTGCTCGATCTATTTTATCTTGCTGTCTTTTGGCTAATGGCGCAGTAAGCTTTCCCTCAGACCCAGATTTGGCTCCCTTGGTCGCTGGAGTTGAGCTTAAATGCTTTAAAGAACCCTTTAACCGCGAATCTGTCACCGAGGATAGGAGATCCGAGACAGTAAGCTTCTTAGAAGACGTCAAGCCATACTCTGTTGGCACTGCATTTTCCTGACCACGAATTTGTTTTTGAGACTTGACTTTGTCCTTGGCATTTTCCAGAGAGCTGACAAAATCTTGAAGTTTAGAGAGTCCGTCGCTTTTCCCGTCTCTTTCATCGTCGGATACAGAAAGATCAGTATCATCATCGGTATCGCTTTCTTCTTCATCACTGATGCCCTCCGAGTCGCTGTCGGATCCTGTGGCATCTGACTCTTCTTGAGCTGGCCGTCGCTTTTTGGAGGCTTTAACTAAGACCTCGTTCTCGCTTTCGTCCTCCTGCGCATTCATATCCCAGGCTGTAGCTAGATCCACTGCATCTTCGCCCAAATCATCGTCATAGTCTTCTTCGTCGGACTTCGCATCGGAGTCGGAACCTTCTGAGAGATCAATATCCTTGCGTCTGGTAGTGTTGGGTTTTCGTTTGGACTTGGGCTTGGAGGAGCTTCCGCGGAATGTGAAATCTTCAAAACGTTCCTCGTCGCTGCTCCCCCATGCTTCATCACTATCGATATCGCTGTCATCCTCGCTACCGACCTGTCCTACTTTCCACTCATTGCCTTCACTGTCGCTTCCATAGTCCTCGCCGGAGCCATCGTCGCCTGTTCGGCGGCGTTTCGTATCCTCGATGTGGTCTTCGTCGTCTCGTTTACGCTTAGGAAAATCTTCCTCGACTTCACCATAGCGATGAGCCCGGACTTTTGCTTTCGTTGGAAACTGGTGTTCCGCAATGGCAAGCGCATTTAAGCCAGTGCTTGCCTTTCTCTTTGGCTTCGGCTTCGGAGCTGCGTCGTTCCGAGACTTCAGAACATTTGACTTTCTGCCAGCCATGGCTATGAAGTTTTTCTTCAGAAATGACCAAAGATTCCAGAAACGAATCTCTGATATTGTTCCAGCGCTGTCAACAAATCGGGTGGGGCCGACAGCTTTTTTTTCGATGATTTTTATTCTGCCGGGCGGGAAGCTGCTAGCCTCGTTACTGTTTCTCCTTGGCGCCGATTCCGACTGAAGACGACGACAGCAGGCAATTGACCATCAGATTTGTCCATACAAGACATCAAAACGCCAATCTGGTATGATACATTACCTCGGCGTGCCAAATGAAGCCGTCTCAGCCTTTGTTGGCGCGGCTGCGCCTGACCACAAAGCAGGTCACTGGAGGCTACTACAAGGGTAATCGGACTGGATCAATGGGTTTTTTCCTCAAGAGCAGTACATACATTATCGACCGCCGCAAAACACGCGAGTACATGGTTCCGAAGTCTCTGCCAGATTTCAAGGTTATTCAATCATTCGTCTTTGCAATTTCAAAGGGCCATTCGCTGACAGCCTCCTAGCTCACCCCTTTTGTTACCAAATCATTTCTTCCCACGCGATCTGCATACACCACCCAAACAACTCGAGAGGGCATGAAGACATATATACCCCGCGCGCTTAACGGCGAAGATTATCTGCAGCAGGTTATAGAGCGCAACACCAAAGAGTCTGGCGCTGTGCGTGCACACTCGGATCACATGCGCCTGCAAATGGCTGCGAACAACAAGAAGCGACAAGAGGGATTGGCTCGGGGAGAAGAGAAAGCCAAGAAGAAGAGGAAGCTGAAGGGAGGCCATACTGCTTCCAGGTCAGACTTGCGAGAACACCGACCGATAGTACCGCTCTGAACGGGCAGGGTGGTTTAACAAGTTTCGAAGGCGCTTGTGCCTACCGAAAGAAGATTTCATACTTCCTGTATATGTATGGCCAGCTCAGCATATTGGCTAGCAGCGTGATTGGCGTTACAAGGTATTTTCGGTTACTTTCCATGTTTTCATAAATAGATACAAGTGCATGTACATTATTCGGGAGAAGAAGAATGAGAGATCTTGGCTGGTAATAGGCCCAGATAAAACGATGCTGCGACAGTAGATAGCGATACTACTAAGAGTAGGATCTAATACGTAGGACTCGCCCTTTTATTTTGGAGTGATGGTAGGCCACGCCTTTGTTGCTGACTGACTTCCTTCCTCCTGAAAGATAGTGCGGATCTTAGCGGGCCGTGTCACAGGCTGGCAGCCGACTCAGCGGCCTATGACATAGCTTCTCTCAAGCGTCCAACAGCTTCTTCCATCTTCCTTCGCTGCTCATCAAAACGTGGATTCCTTTCGGGGAGCCATGATTCAGGATTTTGATATCCTCAACTCGGAGTTGCTGATCTCAGGGTAGTTTCGTCGTCTCTGCAGAAGAGCAGCCATGTTCCAGTCCTTCACGGGGAGCTCTCGCCGGCCGAGACAGGTGAATCTCTCCGGCCGCAACGTCAATCCGTTCGCTTCTTCCTCAGCATCGAATCGACAAGCACCGCATGGTTACGGCGCCCAGAATACACTTGCTATTGCGCAGCAGGAGCGATTAGTTAGACAACAGGAAAGAGAGCGGCTTAGTTCGGCCCGTGTCTTGCAAAAGACATGGCGGGGCTATCTGAGCAGACGAGCGACTCGCAACGCCTGGAGAGTGGAATGGGATACGCATGAGCAGATGAGAACTGGAGGAACCATAGGTTTTGAGAATGGTGATCTCACTCGGCTTTCTGCAACAGTTGCATATTCGTCTTTGGATCAATGCCGGTTACAACTCGGACTGCTCTTGCAGTTCTTTGAGGCTTCGAATGAAAGTGACGCGTTGAGACTCCTCTATTTCTCAAACTCTCTTAGAAAGACACTCGAAGAAGTTTCCACCATGTCAAATGAAGCAGGATGGACATCACTTTTGACTCGGCTAGCCAAGGTTACTTTACGCCTTACTCTGAAGCTGACGTCCCCAGCTAGAGCTTCTCATCTCCCTGGCGAGCTCCTTCTTCAGTTACTCTGCTTCTTGATCGATCTTATTCCGAGACAGATGGCCAAGCTTGCTGATGAGTACTATACCGTCATGGTGGCTTTGACCACAGATATCCAAACGCTTTCGAAGAAACTGAACTTCTCGACCGATCACCTCATCACAAGCATACTCGCCCTGTTACAACCTATCACAGCCGATACTCCAAATGCCTATGAATGGTTTGCCCGGAAATATCTGACTATCCCGGACCTTGGAAGTCATATTGGTCAGCTTGATATAATAGCATCCAGAATCAATTATAGACTCTTGGCAAAATCACTGGATTCTTATGCACAAGGTATCCTCGGGAAACAGTTCACAACTGACGATTTCGAATCTCGTCTATGGCTATTGGCATATTTCATATTCTTCCGCCGGTTTGCAGTTAGCGGAAGTTCAGTGCAAGAGGCACCGGAACCCGAATTCGTCAAAGTGGTTTCGAGTCTACTGAATTCAGTGGCGTCATATGTGTCTAGACGCTTAGAACCGGACGAGTCTTTGGATGCTGAAGAAGAGGAATACCAACTATTACATCCTTTCGTCGAGGAACAAATAAACAGCCTTGTGAATCAGAGTAGTATCACAGGCTTGTTGTACAAAGTTCGGCCTAACGAACCTCAAGTTGGAGTGAATGACGCGACATTTTCTGGTTCAGAGGATGCAAAAGCTCTAGCTTCATATGCTCTTACACTTTTGAGAGTTTTTCCTCGTCGTGGAGACGATATTCGGATGTGGCTCTACCTGGGATCGACAACGTCAATAGGGCTGTCAACGACCCAGCCGAGTGTTAGAGTACCTGCCATCAAATATTTCTGGAAAATGAGCAACGGAACTGATACATTCGCTAAAATAAGTCGTGATTCGACTAGGGTTCTCCCATTGCTGCGACCTTCTCCGGGAGGAGATACGACAAGTAGCATCCAGCGCGAGCAAGATTGGACAGTGATTTTGTTGTTTCTGGAACTCTATACCTTCTTGTTGAAGGTTATGGATGACGAAGAATTTTTTTCAGGTGACTCGTTGACGGCAATGGATACCAAGGTCTCTTGGACAAGGGAAAGTGCACTGCCTTTGAAAGATGTGAAGGACTTGACGGTGTTTCTCAAGAACCTAGGATTTACACTATATTGGAATGCGGCCGATCTCAACGAAACCCAGAATGTCGAAAATATAGGTAGTCTTAAGAGTTACTTTACTCCTACTGGTCAATATGAACCTTTGCCCAATGTGCGGGACTTGGAGCAAAGAAACAAGGAGAAGGGCTTGTCTGGAGTCACTGGAATTCCACTGGATTACTTCAGGGGCTTAGTGACTGGACTCCTGAGAATGATACACGAGCGCGAGTAAGTCTTCCTGCTGGTTTTAATGATGATTCCCCTGCCACCTTTTGAGTATTCTAACCGCTGAAAACGTAACAGCTCCCGCCGTAAGTTTCTCCCCGAGGGCCACTGGCTTATGACTTCGCGCTTTGACATGGAGGGCTTCATTTCTGCAGTTGTCGCCGAAGAGGAAAACCGACACCAACTTCAAGAAGATGAAGAGCACGATGATAATAACTACATGGATGAACTGCCTTCTCAGCCGCTCGGCTTGATTGGTACGGGGCGAGCCCAGCAGATCCAACGAATGCAAGCTTTCAGGCGCCACCAGCAACAAGCAACTCGCCGGAAGCAACTGGAAGCACTTGCTCCGAGGCTAGAAATACTCAGAAATATGCCTTTCTTTATCCCTTTCGCTACACGAGTTCAAATATTTCGAGAATTCATCTATCGAGATCAAATGCGAAGAAGAGAGGGCTTTATTGACCCTGATTCCTGGCGTATGTCGGTCTCTGCTGCCTCCATGGGCCGCCTGTTAGATGGAGGAGCTGCTGCACGAGATATCCTGAGTCGCCACCATGCTAGCATTCGCCGTGAAAGTGTATTCGAAGACGCGTTCGATCAATTTTATGAACTGGGAGAAAGCCTCAAGGAACCGATCCAAATAAGCTTTATCGATCAATTCGGTTCGGTAGAAGCTGGAATAGATGGAGGTGGAGTAACTAAGGAGTTCCTAACTAGTATCACGAACGAAGCGTTTATGTCATCGAATGGGCTTGATCTTTTCGTTGAGAACGATCAAAACTTACTTTACCCCAACCCAGCAGCTGTGGAGCAACGCAGGGAAGTCTTGCGCACAAAGGGCTTCACTGAAGGAAACCCTCAATTTTCCGATGGCGTGCGAGACTTACTTAAGCGCTACGAGTTTTTGGGACGTGTCATAGGGAAATGTCTCTACGAGGGAATTCTTGTTGACGTTCATTTTGCAGGCTTTTTCCTCCTTAAATGGGCCTTGACTGGCGGATCAACATCTGCTCGAAGGGAATCGGCATATAGGGCGAATTTGAATGACCTCAGGGATTTGGATGAGGGACTTTATCAGGGATTGGTATGTTCCCACCTAACATTCACGTTTGTAAGAAAGATCACTAACCGATAGCTACAGCTCCAACTGAAAAACTATGCTGGCGACGTTGAAGACTTTTCGTTGAACTTCACAATCACTGATACTATTCCCATCCCGGGATCCAAGGCTCGTATTCTTACAAAAGAGCTTAAGCCTGGTGGTGCCAACATTGCTGTCACCAATCAAAACCGGCTTGTCTACATTTCCTACATTGCTCGTCACAGGCTCCAGAACCAGCCAGCTCCGCAAACGTCCGCCTTTCTCAAGGGACTCGGCGACATAATTCAGCCCTCATGGCTATCCATGTTTAACCAATCAGAATTACAAACACTTGTCGGAGGTGATGCTGGTGAAATCGACGTCGCCGATCTGAGGCGCAATACACTCTACGGTGGTGTATACACTATCGGCGACGATAACGAAGAGCACCATACTGTCAAATTGTTCTGGGAAGTAATGGAGGGCTTGTCCAACGAAGAGCGCCAGAGAGTGCTGAAATTTGTGACCTCAACTCCTCGCGCGCCGCTGCTAGGGTTCAGTCATCTGAATCCCCGTTTTAGCATTCGAGATTCTAGCGAAGACCAAGAGAGACTGCCCAGTACCAGCACCTGCGTTAATCTATTGAAGCTTCCTCGTTATTCCAGCGCTCAGATTCTACGGCAGAAGCTCCTCTACGCTGTCAACTCCGGTGCTGGTTTCGATCTAAGCTGAGTCTTTCTCCAGGTACGGATGGTTGCGATCATTGTTGCATAGCCTAGGCGCTTGTTTCTGTCCTGCTCCCGCGTCTTTTGTCAGGACAGCCTTTGTGTGTTTTTTTTCAGCAGAGAATTGTCTTTATTATTCACCCAAGAAGAGAACCATAGAATGAATGCCTGTCTTTGTCCCCTTGTGTCATTCGGGTTTCACACTTAGTAGCAGCAGGAATGGAAGAGGTGACACGATGGACGAGTTATTGTTCTCTGCGTAGAGTAGAAACGAGAAGACCAAAGCCATGGGCCATAAATATAATACATACGTCCCAGACAAGGACGAGGTTCCATGGAACGCAGGTGGCGGCCCCGTGCCTTCCTCGCTAACCCCCTCGTCACGTGACGGGCAGAACAAAAGAGAAAAAAAATCGAAGACGAGGTCCCGAGATTGCCAGATCGGGCTAGCCTACACAAAATTTCCCTTTCACCTTTGCCTAAAAAGAAAAGAACCAAAGGCAGATTCCACCACCTGCACCTGCCACATCCCTCACTGCTAAAGGAAAGGATTTGGCATCTTTCTTCCCCTCCTCTTAGTTCTTCTCTTTTCACCCCAAAAAAAAACCAGAAAATCCAAAAAAAGCGAAAAATCTCGAAAAATACAGATTCTCCCTTGACCTGCGTTTGTTTGTGCCAGAAGCCACCAGCGGTTCCTTCCACAAACAATTCCTGTCATCACCACCTTGTCCTTGAGTCTGCGTTGTTGCATACGACTCCCTTCTTTGTGCAGCTTCCCGCCTTGAGAAATCGCTCTCTCGTGTCTCGACAACCTTTAAATTGCCTTTATCTTTCAGCTCTCTCATCTGTACGTTCGTTCCTGTCTGCATCCCAGATTATACATACACGCAAAAAAAAAAACACTTAGTGTCGGTATGCTTGTGCTTTAACTTGCGATCACGCATTGCTAACACGTGCCCCATCTCTCAAAAATCTAGGAATAACACCAAATACCTTCATCATGTCTGCTGAAGTGTCCACAACCCCCGCTGCCGACAACGCCAATGGCGCTGCCGACTCCAACGGCACTACCGTCAACACCAATGTTGCCCCTGACGCCGCGACTAGCGATTCTGCTACCACCCCAAACCCCAACCAGCCCCATTCTGCTTCGTTGTACGTTGGTGAGCTGGACCCGTCCGTCACCGAGGCCATGCTGTTCGAGCTCTTCTCCTCGATCGGACAGGTCGCTTCGATTCGAGTTTGCCGTGATGCTGTAACTCGTCGCTCTCTTGGCTATGCCTACGTTAACTACAACAACACTGCCGACGGTGAGCGTGCCCTCGAAGACTTGAACTACACCCTGATCAAGGGTCGTCCTTGCCGTATCATGTGGTCTCAACGCGACCCCGCTTTGCGCAAGACTGGCCAGGGCAACGTTTTCATCAAGAACTTGGATACTGCGATCGACAACAAGGCCTTGCACGACACTTTCGCTGCCTTTGGAAACATTCTTAGCTGCAAAGTTGCCCAGGATGAGTTTGGCAACTCCAAGGGCTACGGATTTGTTCACTACGAGACTGCCGAGGCCGCCAACAATGCCATCAAACACGTGAATGGCATGTTGCTCAACGACAAAAAGGTGTTCGTCGGTCACCACATCTCTAAGAAGGACCGCCAGAGCAAGTTCGAGGAAATGAAAGCCAACTTCACCAACATCTACGTCAAGAATATCGACACTGAAGTTACCGACGAGGAGTTCCGTGAGCTTTTCGACAAGTTCGGTGAGATCACCTCCGCTACTATTAGCCGGGATTCGGAAAACGGAAAGAGCCGGGGCTTCGGTTTCGTCAACTATGTCAATCACGAGAATGCCCAGACTGCCGTTGATGAACTGAACGACAAGGACTTCCACAGCCAGAAGCTTTACGTCGGCCGTGCTCAAAAGAAACACGAGCGTGAGGAAGAACTTCGTCGCCAATACGAGGCTGCTCGCCTTGAGAAGGCTTCTAAATACCAAGGTGTCAATCTCTACGTCAAGAACCTCACCGATGACGTTGACGATGAGAAGCTGCGTGAGCTTTTCAGCGCATTCGGTACCATCACTTCTGCCAAGGTTATGCGTGACACTGTTGGCGCTTCTTCCGACTCTGACAAGGATGAAGCCAGCAAAGAGGCATCCGAGCAGGAGGGCGAAGAAGCTGTAAAGGAAGAGGCCAAGGAAAATGAAGAGGAGAAAGACGGCAAGAAGTCCGATAAGAAGCTTTTTGGAAAGAGCAAGGGCTTTGGTTTCGTCTGCTTCTCTAGCCCCGATGAGGCATCTAAGGCTGTCACTGAAATGAACCAGCGCATGATTGGCGGCAAGCCCCTCTACGTTGCTCTTGCCCAGCGCAAGGATGTTCGCAAGAGCCAGGTAAGATACATCCTGATTTCCTGGAAATTTAATTTGAAACTAACAGCGTGCAGCTCGAAGCCAGCATTCAGGCTCGTAACACTATTAGACAGCAGCAAGCTGCCGCCGCTGCCGGAATGCCTCAACCTGTAAGTTCAAGAATAACTCATGATCAGAAATCTATTGTTACTAATGTAGTCTTTACAGTACATGCAGCCCGCCGTCTTCTACGGACCTGGACAACAAGGTTTCCTTCCAGGCAACGCTGGCCAGCGTGGATTGGCTTTTGCTCCCCAGCCTGGTATGGTGATGGCCGGCATGCCTGGTGGACGACCAGGCCAATACCCCGGTGGATTCCCTCAGCAAGGCGGCCGCGGCATTGGCGGTCCTAACCAGCAGATTCCTCAGAACTTCGGCCAAGGTATTCCCATTGGAGCCATGCAGGCTGGTCCTGGAGGCATCCCCAACGGTATGGCCTACCCCCAAATGGGTCAGGTTCAGTTTGGTCGTGGTGCTGGCGGTCGTGGACAAGTTCCTCAGGGCATTCCTCCAAATGTACCAGGAGTGCGTGGTGGCCCAGGCTATGGTCAAGGCCGTGGTGGTGCGCCTGCTCAACAAGGTCATGGTCGCCCAGGTCAAGGAGGTCGTGGCCAGAACGCTCAAGCTGGAGCTCCTGCCCAGGAAGGCGCCTCTGGTTCCCTTACAGTACAGGCTTTGACTGCCGCTCCCCCAGCACAACAGAAGCAGATGCTCGGTGAGGCATTGTACCCTAAGATCCAGGCTCAGCAGCCTGAGCTTGCTGGCAAGATCACCGGTATGCTGCTGGAGATGGAAAACACTGAGCTTCTTGGCCTGTGAGTTTTTTTTTTTTTTAAACACTCCCCATCTCGGTAGGGACTTTGACCTATTTACTGACTTGCGACAGAATTGATGACGAGTCCGCTCTCCGCGCCAAGGTTGATGAGGCTCTTCACGTTTATGACGAATACATGAAGAACAAGACTGATGAGTCCGAGGCGAAGCCCAAGGAGGCTGCCAAGGAGGGTTCTGAGGAGAACAAAGCATAAACAGCTTGTTCCCAATTCCTGGTGATTTTCGAGCAATTAGCACATGTTGCACTGCGACATTTCACCAAAAGCCCGATTTGACTCTTATGTTATCTTTAATGACTATGTTTTTTCTTTCTTCCTATTCTCAGTATGAATTTTTTTTCTCTATTTCTATTTCTTTTTTTTTTTTCTTTTTCCTTATTCTGATATCCCCGGTCTTCGGTAAAAGTTTCTTTTTGCAGTTGGATTTATCCGATACTGCTTATGTTTGTGGGTTGTATGGTGATCAGGATAAACCTATCCCTTTCTCGAAGAAACCTTTTTTCTCCTGTTCTTCTATCTTTAGGATAATTAGGGTTAGAAATTCTGAGAAATGGACGTGTGATTTAATTAAGGAAAGGGGAGCCCAAGATCTTTTTTTTAAGAAAAGTAGGTACTCAGGTCACATACATAAGCAAGGTTAAGTTTAAGTCCCTGTATTCTGGATATGTGCCTCTAGAAGTACATCGTCTCATCAAACACCGAACCTGGTTCTAGGGCTCTGTTTCTCCTTGGGACTGTCTCAATGGATTGGTTGATATGATGGAATTGTTATTTAGTATGCCGTTGCCTCCGGTCCGTTTGACAGTTTCTACATACTTTGATGGTTACTAGGAAATTTTTGGCTTCACTTGAATATATCCATCTAATTTCGAGAGGACTTGAGGTTCGAATTTATTGTTGCGATCAGTCTTGAAACTGCCTTGATTTATTATTAGGTAAGATTAATACATCAACGATCAATACAACCGGTTTGTTTATAGAATGGTCTTAAAAATTTATAGACAATGGTTGAAAGACTTTTATGTTAGTTGAAACATTCCTACCGAGGCGATGTCTGACCTTGCGCCAGAGCATCAAAGAGCATTGGATCCCAATACGAGTTTTGAAACAGGTCTGTCATGTTGAGGTCGAAATTTGTTGTTAGGAATGACGAAGATGACTCATCAGGCCACTGCAGGTCTTCGACGACTTCATTCATATCGGGCATTATTAGAGAAGACCCCGCATTCTCGTAGTTGCGTTCATTGTTAGGTTCTTGCTCGGTAGATCGGGGAGGCCCGCTAAGTATCGATGAAGGGAGGTCGTTTGGTTCATGGGAAGATTGCATGGCTGCAGAGATTTGTGAATCTATAAACGGACTTGGAGTTTCTTGGTCCTGGCATGTAGTACTGTCTTCCTGGCCAGGGACAATGCCGATCATTTTCCGTCTTTTGTTTTCTTTGGATGGGGTATCGATTGTTGAGCTATCAAACTGATTGGCACGCTTCGATTTGACACCATTTGTACTGGATATATCCTGATTTCTGCTCTGGTGTTGTATATTCAAAAGGAGATATGACAATGCTCTATGGCAATGCTTTGCAATTTCCCATTGCTTACACATGACCTGCAAAATATTGCAGCAATCACTAATCTCCCTAGCGATAAATTAGGGACCGACGATGATGAGTTGCATGGATAACTTACTGGCAACCTTTGAAAAGGGAATATTGTCCTAACTGGCACGCAAATGCAATTACCAATCCGGCCATATATGCAGCAGATAACAGGCCTGGCCAAAAGAGGGGTTGGCCCTTTGCGAGTTGTGTTTTCAGCGAAGATAAGATATTTCTCGCAGAACTGATGCATATCTGCAGACCAGAACAGAATTCAGGCGAAGATGGATCAAGTGAGAGACCAGGCCGATTGATGCAGAGAATTAGATGCTCGTAGAGAGTAGAGAAAAATGGGCTTAAGTCGAAAGGCGACTCTTCATCAGAGTCTGTATTCGGATCAATGACACTCTGTTCAGTAATGCCTTGTAGACTGCTTGGAAGGTTATTCCACCACTTGTGGACATCGGACACGAGATATAGCACAGCACTGCGGCGGACCTCTCGATTCTGTATAGTCTTATGGAACAATTCCAAAGCTCTGCCAATGAGCTTTCCATGCGTGACATAACCTGCCAAAGTGGCTTCTCGATTTAGTTTGTCTTCTTGTGAAAATTTCGCGGAAGACAAATTCATTCTTTGTAATGAGTTGTCTTGAATATCGTTGACTGTGATTGATTCTGAACTTCTTTCCACTTGGGACGGAGATGCTGACTGGACGGGGTTGGAATTCCCTGGTATATGGCACTCGAGAGCGCCAGGAAGACATACGTCAATATCAGAGTCTTGGATTCCCAAAGGCAAGCCCAGCGCCTGGCTCAAGTATCGGTCAATCGCATAAAAACTCCAAAAAACACGTTTCCGCAATTGACAGTCATGGGAATTGAGCTGCTGATACCGGTAGGGACAGCGATGAAATCCTGCGTGTAGAATGGATCGCAAGATGGCTCCACCGAGCAGAGATGCATTGCGAAGGGACATGGTAGCAACGAGATACAACTGCAAAACTAGAAGGGCTTGAAGGGATAGTATGTCGTGGCGATTAAGAAGTACATCGACCAGCTTGAGTGCATTCGCAGCAGACGGAATCTTTGACTTCTGTGAAAGTTGAAGATCTGGCCGAAGAAGACAGGAAATGTTGAAAACGCATTGAAGAATCGTGGCCCAACAAGCTCTGCGATGTTCGGACATGGTGCTCGAAAACTCACTATCAGTAGCAACGCTATCCGAATAGAATGCTTCCATCGCCTGGAGGAACGACGGTCCATGAAGAAATGGAAACAAAGGGTGCCACAGCTTGAAATACATCACCATCAGCCGTCGAGCGTCATCGAGAGCCGGTGCTTCTCCAAGGAGGTGTGCAATATGAGGATCATATGTCCATTGTCTCGGTGACTCGGCGGTTGCTCTGCTCCTACTGGCATTTTGTTTCACACGAGGAGACTTTGGCGGACCAACTATAGTGTCTTCGGGTGCCGGAAATTCTGGATTTGGAGAGGCCTCGAGAGACCCTAGACTTTTCGCAAATGCCTGGCGTACGGTATTCACGAAGAAGACACCGCTGGAGCTGCCTACGAATTGGCTTTCGTCGTTGGAATGGGCTATCAGAGACCCAAGCTCCGATGTTCTAGAAAGTGTATCTGAATATTCCATTGTGAAATCGGCATGTATTGAACAGGGGCACCGTGATTTAAATGCAAATTCGAACAATTTTTCAAAAAAGCAAACCAATCATCCATTTCGTTGGCTGCTGTTGAGTTTTGGTGTAAAATCTGGTTTATGGTGTTGCGTGGCCCTTCCAGTCATTGAATATAGCATCGTCTCCCTGTCCCACATGGCAACATTGAAAATTAGCATGGAATGCATGCCATCAACAGACCTTGGGGATGTTATGAACTGAACTTGAGGTCAATCGCAAAGAGTGGAAGATGCAGAAAGTGGGGAATAAAATCTTGCTGCCTCAGGCCACAAGGCAACAACACAGTGCCTTCCTTCGGCCGGTCAGAAGAAAGTATGCGACAACGACACAGACAAATCTCGCATTGAAGCGCAGCCATTATCTAGAACTGGAATTTGTCTCTGCCTTCATACCACACTGCGGTTTTTCTGAACCACATAGCTATGTCAGCTTTATCAAACCAGCGAAAAAAGAAGGCATCTCGGATTACCACAGCTTGCAATCCGTGCCGATCGCGGAAGCAAAAGGCATGTATCAAGTAAAAACATCAACTTCACGTTGCTAATTGTCAGCTGTACATCATCTAGTGCAGCGGAAAGAGGTTGGTTGATCATCTGATGAAGCAAGACCATTTTTTCTAAAACTTGGCAGGCCAATTTGCGAGGAATGCATTGACTACAACCGTACTTGCGCATGGCCAGAGCAGCTTAAACGGTATGCAAAGGCCAGCTATCTGTTGCTTCAAAAATACATATGGCTAATAAGTCAACAGTGGGCCGACCAAGGGCTATGTTGAAGCTTTAGAGCAGCGTCTCCACGAAACAGAAGAAGTTTTGCTGAGCATACTTTCTCAATTGACTCACGCGCAGCTCTCATCAATGTTATCAGTGCAAGACTCGTTTCCAAGAGAAGTCAGACCTCAAGAAAAGCGAGAAACCCACACTCCTATGTTACCTTCACGTAATAGAGGAGTGGAATATTGGAGATCGTTTCCACTGAGTGATGTCGAGAGCATCCAGAGGTGGAAGCAAGATTGCAATCGCACTCGGTCAAGACTCACCCCTAGCCAGGATGACGGAGACAGCTTTGATTCCTCACAGACTCCAAGACGGGTTTCAACAAGGGATTCTACAGAAGTTAATTCTACATCAGAAGAGACCCAAATAAGCGGACAAGTACCACGAAGTGGTCCATCGAATATTACATCTGAAGGGGTTCAGGGACCACCCGCACACTTCCGTCGTCACACAGTCGATTATGAGTCTGAAAGTAGGTTGCTGCAACCTGGAACGGATTTTTATGGCCATGCCTCTCGTGAACCCGACCCTTGTCCTCCACCCGATATTCCAAAGCAGTTCAGCTCTTGGGCAGCTGCGCCGTCCATACGATTTCAGCAGCAATTTCTTTGGTGATTAATTTGCACCCGAACCGGTCTAGAATACCCCCCGATGGTGATGCTCGTGCAACATTTTGATGAGTTGGGCTTGAGCTGTGTGTGTACCGAGCAACGGTGGAATTTCGGTTCGGGAGTGGACCAGCATTTACCAGCCTCCCACGACGACATGATAGGTGTAGCACGGCGTATTTGGTATACCAATTCCTCTATGTTCACCAAAAGTGGCGGCAATAGTTGATATAAAGATGCGTGTTATTACTCTGCAAAGACAATAATACAGTACATAATACGTGGGGCTACCCCAGACCCCGCCGCCGCCGCCGCCACTATCCCAACTATCGGTACAGTCTCGGTATCAGCAAAAAAATTCTTAGGCGAGATTTTTTGCGTGTGTTTGTCCAGGAAAAGGGGAACCCGAGCTTATACGTGAAAACTGAGCTCTTCTCTTCGAAGAAATTGAATCATAATACGTGTCTATCATGGTCTTAGCTACATTTTTGGAACACTGCAGTGCTCGGCTTGATCTCCAAAGAAGAACTGAAAGAAGGCGCCAAGCGAATACTCTACTCTCTAGCAATCTGCACAATGATGGACCATGCAAGATAGAATATAGTCGATTATACGGAGTATGTATATAAGTAGAAACTGAATATGTGTCTAGCTGTGATCAGATATCTGTCGCTGCTGATTCCAGGAACGGAGGGCAGCTGCCGACCAGCATAGTAAACAGGCAGCCGAACGACTCTTCCTTCGGTCAGTGCAATTATTCTTCCAGGCACCCGGTGAGAGGAAATCCAGGGTCAGAGTCGGAAGAGCCTCAAATACGTAGAAGGGAAATATACGGCGTGCGCAGTCACTGGTGAGCCAGCAAATCCCCCGACGCAATTGCCGAAAGATCGGAAGCCGCCCCCGTCGGTCCCTTATCCGAAGCCACCCCAGACCAACCCCAGCTCTTATTTTTATTTCCTGCTTTCTTCCCTTTCTCTTCTTCTTTCTTTTCTCTTTTCCCTCTCCCCAGTGACTTTTGTTTCTGAAATATCTTCACCATGAAGGCCAGAATCGCAGGTCCTTCAATATTCCGCCCTGTGTGGCGGCGAGATTTCTCGTCTTCGGCTTCCCGCCGCGCGATTAACAAAATCGTTCCAAGCGCTAATGAAGCCATTGAGGACTTGAAAGGGTCTTCTATGATCCTGGTCGGTGGATTTGGCTTCTCTGGTGTTCCCACCAGCTTGATCAATGCTGTTCGCGATCGTCCGGAGCTCAAGGACTTCACAGTTGTCTCTAACAATGCGGGCATGCCCGGTGTTGGTTTAGGCCAACTACTGGAGAGCCGTCAGATCAGTAAAATGGTTGCTTCCTTCATTGGCGAAAACAAAGTCTTCGAGAAAATGTACTTGGAAGGCGATTTGGCCCTTGAGCTCACTCCTCAAGGTACAATTGCTGAGAAATGTGCTGCTGGTGCTGCCGGCGTCCCTGCTTTCTATACCCCTGCTGCTTTTGGTACTATTGGTATGTTGCTCTTTTTCTCTGCCGTTTCAAACTCCGACTAACAAAAAACTCCAAGTCCAATCTGGTGAACTCCCCGTACGCTACAACAAGGACGGCTCCATCGCCGAAAAGTCCAAGCCCAAGGAAACTCGTGAATTCAATGGAAAACAATACCTTTTGGAAGAATCTTACTTTGCCGACTACGCCTTTGTCAGGGTAGCCAAGGCAGATAAGCTTGGTAACTGTCAATTCCGCAAGGCCCAGAACAACTTCAACGAGGCCATGGCCAAGAACGCCAAGGTCACGATCGTTGAAGCGGACGAGGTTGTCGAAGTCGGACAGCTTGCACCTGAGGAAATTCACTTGCAGGGAATCTATGTTAGCAAGGTTATCAAGAGCACCGAAGACAAGAAGATCGAGAAACTCACTTTCGCCAAAGACCCCAACGATCTGCTACAAGCTGGTATGTTGGGAAGTTCCCATGGTGTTGAGATGTTTCAAAGCTAATGCTAGTATATAGGTAACGGCGATGCTACTGCCCGACGTGAACGCATTGTTAAACGTGCTGCCAAGGAGTTTGAGGACGGCATGTATGTCAACTTGGGTATTGGTATGCCTCTTGTTGCCCCGTCTTTCCTTCCCGAAGGCATTGAGGTCGTTCTGCAATCTGAAAATGGTATCCTCGGTCTTGGTGGTTATCCTCGCCCTGGTGAGGAGGATCCCGATTTGATCAACCCCGGCAAGGAAACTGTTACTCTGGCTTCTGGTGCATCTGTCTTTGGTTCTCACGAGAGTTTCGGTATGATTCGCTCTGGCCGCGTTAATCTCACCATGTTGGGAGCTCTGCAAGTCAGCCAGTATGGAGGTACGTACAATTCTTGATGCTATCTATCTGTGGTTCAATTACTTACTCATTATTCTCAGATCTCGCGAACTTTATGCTTCCCGGAAAGGTCAAGGGTATTGGAGGTGCCATGGACCTTGTCGCAAACCCCAGTCAAACCCGGGTCGTCGTTACCATGGAACACGTGGACAAGAAGGGAAACCCTAAGATTCTTCCTGGTAAGCTTTGCTCTGCAGTGTCCTTGTTGAAGCCTTTTCTAACCTTTTATAGAATGCTCTTTCCCTCTTACCGGACCTCGTTGCGTCTGGAAAATCATTACCGACCTCGCTGTCTTCGACGTGCATCCTACCGAGGGTCTCACCTTGAAGGAAGTTGCTGATGGTTCAACTGTTGAGGAGATCAAGAGCAAGACCGCTGCTCCTTTCAAGGTTGCCGACGAGTTGAAGACGTTCTAAAATGGTTTGATGATTTTAAGTATAAGCCATTTCCATTGCCATTCTATGTACATATTATAATTTTTGGGAAGACGACCAGATTACATGATGCCGTCCATGGATAGTATATATAAAAATAGATATACCTATATACCATGAATAAAAATGACTATATTCCACCAAAGTTACATTCTGTTATAGATAGTTGTTTAGGGCTAGGTAATTAGCTAGTCGGGGGAGCGCCATTATTTATAATGGGAAAACGCAACTCTAGGGGCTGGGCTGATTTGTTGTGACAGTCCCGTGATTCAGAGAATTTTGTGTTATTTTCTTGAACTAAATAGATATTATTCTAGAAAAGATAGTAAACATAAAACTAGGCTACAATAATCACGTCCCTAGTGCTAGGATTAGGCCCCCGCGTTTGTATCCGTAGCGCCGACAAGTATAAATATATAGTGGATGATCAGGAAGGATTCATTCACAGTTGGATACTTTTGTCACTATATAAGAAAGACACAGGCTTTGCATCTTTAACCTTTTAGCCTGAACTCAAATACGCGACAATGGACATCGCCGACAGAAAGCTTCCTTTTGATGTGTTGACGGCTACGGCGGCAGACCTGCGCAGTTTATTACAGGCTGGTCAGACATCCACAGTCGATATTGTGGAAGCCTATCTGGCACAAATTGAGAAGCACAATAAGGCAGGACTTGGGTTACGAGCAATTATTTCAACTGCCCCTCGGGAGATAGTTCTGTCTCGAGCTGCTGAACTTGATAACGAAAGACTCAATGGAAAACTCCGAAGTGAGCTCCATGGAATCCCTATCATTGTTAAAGATGCAGTAATTACATCCAAGGCGCTCGGCCTGCCTACAACTGCAGGAGCTGTTGCTTTCGAAGAGACCTACGGGAAGAAAAATGCAGATATCATCGAACTATTGATACAGGGTGGTCTGGTCATTCTCGGGAAGGCTAGTATGACGGAATTCTGTGGCCTCAAAGCGACCTGTATAACGACCGGCTGGTCTGCTATGAATGGCTTAACTCAGTCAGCATATATTTCTGGTGGCTTCCGCGAAGATGATCTCTTTTGCGGCCGTTCCGGTCCTGGGGGCTCATCCTCTGGATCAGGTGTGGGAGTGTCAGCCGGGTTTGCGCCTCTATCGATAGGAACCGAAACAAGCGGTTCAATCTGTATGCCTGCAAATCGGTCAGCTCTATATTCCATGAAAGCAACAAAAGGGACCATTCCAATGGATGGGCTGTTCACCTTGAGCCGAGATTTCGACGGATTAGGCGGCATGGCAAAATCTCCCGAAGACCTCGAAATGTTGATGAATTTGCTCAGGCAGACCAAGACTAGTGATGCAAAACCTATTGAGTGGGAAGATATATCTGTTGGCTTCGTTGATCCAATGGTATGGGACGCCTTTGGATTTCATAAAACCCGGGACGAGGATGTGGAGAAACAGATTGTAAGATTATCTACTATGAAACCTCCAGTATCGAGCCTTATTAAATGACAACAGCTCGGCAAATATGAGTGGGCTAGAAACCAATTAGCCCAACGAGGTGCAAAGGTTGTTTATCCCGTCAAACTACCATCGATGGAAGATCTTGCCTACGAGGGAAAGAGCGTCAACTATTCGGTCTCGTGTGAGCACATCATTATCTGACCAAGAAAATGTTGGTTATTAATAATATTCCTAGTTTACGAATTCCCGAAACAGTTCGAAAAGTTTTGTGAGATGTTGGAAAACCCAGAAGTGAGGTCCGTCTCAGAATTGGTTGAATTCAATATCAAACATGCTGATCGAGCTATGCCCAAACGTAAGCCCAAGCAAGCTCCTTCCCGTTGAGAACAGTTCAATTACTGACATATCACTTGAGCACACACCGACCAAACCGACCTGATTAAAACGTTGGAATCTACTATAATCGAGGAGACTGCTTTGGCTGCCAAAGCCCATGCTAGGCAGTTAGCAGGTCCGCAGGGAATTGATTTTGCTCTAGCAGATAATGACATTGATATCATTATTGGACCGGGTGACTGTGCGATTTGTGCAGTGGCCGCTTTGGCAGGATACCCTACAGCTATGGTTCCAATGAGTCGGTTGGAGGGTCCTGGGGGCTTGGGTCAGCCTCAGGGGCTCATGATAGTTGGAACAGCTGGGGGTGAAGAAAAGATTTTGAGGTTTATGAAACTATGGAAACAAGTTATTGGAGGATGGATAGTTCCACCTCTGCTACAGTAATGACTTTGGAAATTGCAATGTCTGGAAATCTTTATATATTGATTGTATTTACGTACCTATGCAGGCATTAACTAAGAACCACAACAATACAAAACCATACGCTACTACCTCGCCTGCAACAAACTACCTAACAGAGGCTTGTCCTGTTCAATATCACGTCTGCATTCAAATATATTACCCCATCGCGAGGGGAGGTCTCTCAACCCTAACATACAAGCAGCCCTAACAGCCCTAACAGCGCGGATAGAACCGACAACCCTAAGCCCGCCAACGGTTATACCGACACCAACCAGCACGAGATATTGCTCTTTGTTTCGAGATACCAAAACCATCCCATGTCGCACTCGTGCAGTACCCCTAAGATAACTGGGCTTGCGCAAATCCAGTAATGCATCCAGAATGGATATTAATTCTTTGTTAGGCACTTTGCATATTACACAGAAAGACATTAAGGGGTAACATGGCATGATAAGACCAACAACTTGAGCCAGCTAGCTCACATTAACTGCGCCTGCATGGACATGCTAGGCCAAACTGGAGCTCCGATGTTACCTTCCATTTATGGTATGCTCATCGTACATAAGAGCTGCGCTGCCATGTTGGTGAGTTCGCTTTTCACCTTCTGGCAACAGTTTTGGGATTCATCTCTTTCACGATGAAGGTGCAACTTTCCATCCTGGCCCTTGGACCGGGCCTTGTCTGCGCGGCGGTGCCAGCTCCTCAGTCCCACGTTATTTACGAAAAACGCAGCTCAACCCCATCGCGATGGGTGAATACGGGTCGCGTGGATCCCATGCACAATGTAGTCGTGCGAATCGGGTTGAAACAGAAAGACCTTCATCGCGGTTACGAACACCTGATGGATGTGTGAGTTGAGAAACTTCTTTATATCTTGCTCCCAGAATATTATTTTGCTTGAAATGTGCTTACAATTACCAGAGCTCACCCGCAGTCACCAAATTATGGGAAACACTGGACCTCTGAACAGGTTATTAGTGCTTTTGCTCCGTCCGATAATACTGTTTCCGAAGTTCGTACTTGGTTGAACAATGCTGGTATCGAGGATTCTCGACTTTTGCATACCGAAAATAAGGGCTGGCTCGCATTTCCTGCGACAGCAGCAGAAGCAGAGGGCCTGCTGCATACTGAATACTATCACTATGTGGACGAGATTTCCGGTTCTAAAGCTATGGCTTGTGAACAGTATGATTCACCCAGTCTCCAATATTATATTAATAAGTAGGGCTTACTGGCATACGTTCCCCAAATCAGATATCATGTGCCAGACGTGATTCAAAAGCATATCGATTATATCAATCCTGGTATTGGATTGCCGGTAGGGACTAAAGAAAAAGCATCCCGTAGCAAGCGAAGCACCAATCCGCATAAATATTCAAGAACGCGAAAGTCCAGGTCTTTTAATGGGATACTGGAGACCTCCTCAGTCTCAAACTGCAGTGAAGCAATCACACCTGCATGCATTGCTGCCCTTTACGAGATCCCCCCCGCTAAAAAAAACGTCAATCCCAACAATTCGCTAGGAATCTTCGAAGAGGGTGACTACTATGCTCAAGAAGATCTTGATCTTTTCTTCCATAATTTATCGTCGAATATCCCCCAAGGCACACATCCACCCCCAGCATTTATTGATGGCGCCGAAGCTCCAATCGCACATTTGAGCCAGGCTGGAGGCGAATCAGACCTCGACTTTGACCTTGCCTATCCGATCATTTATCCTCAGACAATCACTTTATACCAAACCGACGATTCTAACTATGCTCTGGAAGAAATGCCTACGGCTGGCTTCTTCAATACCTTTCTCGATGCCTTGGATGGGGTGCGTATTCATATCTGAGGTTCTCTCCAGATCGAGAAGTTATTATACTGATTTGAAACGATTCTAGTCATACTGTACATACTGCGCGTTTGGAGAGTGTGGAGATGATCCAAATTTGGATCCTGTGTATGCAGACCCAGCTTCTAATGGGTACAAGGGAAAATTGATGTGTGGAGTCTATGAGCCAACGAATGTCATCTCGATTTCCTATGGGGGTCAAGAAAGCGATTTACCGGCTTATTACCAAGAGCGCCAGTGCAATGAGTCAGTATAAATATTTCCTCTTCTCCATATTCGTCAAGCTTATCATGTCAACATAGGTTCATGAAACTTGGTCTCCAGGGTGTATCAATTCTTGTCGCCTCCGGTGATAGTGGCGTTGCAGGTCCTGCTGGGGATGATAGTCCCAACGGTTGCCTTGGAACAAATGGTACTATTTTCAGCCCGGCTTTTCCAAACAGGTTAGTTATATATGATCAGCATTATGCCACACTTACTAAAACTCTTCCTCAAATATAGTTGCCCATACATCACAAATGTTGGGGCCACCAAAGTATACCCTGGCGAAACAGTGTGGGACCCTGAAAGTGCTGTAGTAGACCCGAAAGGAGACCCATATTCGGTAGCGTATTCCTCTGGTGGAGGATTCAACAACATATACCCCATTCCAGACTATCAGGCTGAAGCTGTGCAGAAGTAAGCGGCAACCTCCCACACATGCGTTTGTCGAGTATACTGACATATATGACAGCTACTTTGATAACTACAACCCACCATATCCTTATTACGAGGAAAATGCAAGCTTTGGCAGTAACGGTGGTATCTACAACCGCATTGGCCGAGGTTACCCCGATGTTGCTGCGAATGGCGATAACATCGCAGGTTTCACCGAAGGAGAGTTTGGACTCAGCGGAGGGACGAGTGCGAGTATGTCTTACTTTTGGATAGTTGTTTATGCTTATTCTAACATTATACTTTCCTTCGTCTAGGCGCACCTATTTTTTCCTCAGTGATTAACCGCATTATCGAAGAACGCTTGTTGGTCGGTAAAGGCGCCATTGGCTTCCTCAACCCAGTGCTGTATAGTAATGCCTGGGCTCTCAATGATATTACAAATGGGACCAATCCTGGGTGCGGCACGGCAGGCTTTTCGACGGCTCCAGGGTGAGCTGTCTTGATCTTTCTCCTTTTCTCTATAATAATAAATGAATCCATCGCTGACATGAATGACCAGGTGGGATCCTGTTACTGGACTCGGAACGCCGAACTACCCCAGGATGTTGGAGTTGTTCTTGAGTTTGCCATAGACGACAAAGGGAATCGGAGAGAAGGAGACTAGGTAATTCTGTGTCTATCAAGTAGCTATTCAACCATAGGTATACTGTACACTGCACCGGCCTTGCAATTAGCCCTAATTGTATCTCCTCGCCAAAAGGAGTAATTTATTTATTACATACCGTATTACATCAATACGCAAATGGGGCAAGAACTATGCCCATATCAGGAATAGTCGCACCGCGGCAGAAAGTGCCAAAGTGGTGCATCGCAGGTCATCTTCTGATCTTAGCAATCATTGAGCAGCGTTTTTAAATATTTTCCTTCCTTTTCTTTTCTTTCCCAATTGCGTATTTACCGAGAAAATACCGATCGATCAATGGCAATTGCGTCTCCCCGCAGACAGGTCCTGCGACATCTCCGAATTCTCCAACAATATAACAGGTTCTCGACTTCGCGAGCGCGCAACGCTGATTTTACGCATGCGGTGCGTCATTCCACCCATACAAAACTCTCCATGCTCACTCGAGAAATATCAAGGTAATTGGCGGGGGTGTTGTTGGCCTCGCGGTTGCCCGTCAACTCGCCGCACGACAAGGTACGAGCACCATTTTACTCGAACGACATGACAGTGCGGGGACCGAGACGAGTAGTCGCAATTCCGAGGTATGGTTTTCCATGATCCACTTCCTATGTTAGCAAAGGAGAGAGAAAGACAAAGTGCTAATCCTATCGAAATTAATAGGTGATACACGCCGGCATCTATTACCCAGCTGATTCGTTAAAAACGCGCCTGTGCATCGACGGCAAGAATAGGCTATACAATTACTGTTCTGAAAAGGGCGTCCCCCACAGAGTCACAAAGAAATGGATTGTTGCACAGAACGAGGTTGAATGGGAGGCCTGTCTGAAGGTGCATGAGCATGCAAAGAAGATCGGTGTACCGACACGATTTGTCGGCAAGGAGGAGGCTCAGGGCCTAGAACCGGATGTGCGCGCTCAGGCGGGAATTGTCGAGTCTCCGACGACGGGTATACTAGATGCGCATTCGTTTATGGCCTGTCTTCAGGGCGATTACGAAGATCGAGGAGGCGATATTGCTTTTCAGACTGCCGTCACGCGCATTGAGCCGATTGATAATGGGAAGGGGGGTTACCGTATATATGCTGCATCTTCTTCAGAAGGACCGAGTGCAGAAGAATCATCAATAACCGCGGAAACCATTATCAATTCCGCAGGACTGTATGCCTGTCAAATCAACAATATGATCCTCCCGCCCGAACGACATCGAACACCGTTCTACGCAAAGGGGACGTATTTCTCCTATAGCGCCTCATACCCCAAACTGTCAACATTAATCTACCCAGCCCCCGTCCCCGGCCACGGCGGTCTAGGCACACATTTAACATTGGATATGGGCAATCGAATACGCTTCGGACCAGATGTTGAATGGGTTCAGGATGCAACAGACTACAAACCATCCCCAGCCCGCCTGGAACAAGCCTTACCTGAGATTCAAAGATATCTACCCAATATTAACATCGATGCTATCGTATTAGATTATTGTGGTATACGGCCGAAATTAGGTCACGGGAGCGCGAATACTGCGGGAAAGGGCTTCCAGGATTTTGTTATA
The DNA here is from genome assembly GCA_023721895.2 of Talaromyces albobiverticillius. NCBI lineage: Eukaryota > Fungi > Ascomycota > Eurotiomycetes > Eurotiales > Trichocomaceae > Talaromyces > Talaromyces albobiverticillius. Next base: position 3,055,494 of record JAMBUR020000004.1, read on the forward strand.
CAGAAAGAAGATGGGTACGAAGGGTTTGTGAATTTGTTGGGCATCGAAAGTCCTGGGCTGACTAGCTCTTTGGCTATTGCCGATATGGTTGAGGGATTGTTGTATCGATGAGCTCGCTTTGTACATATCAATACATATTACATATATACGTATATCTTCTAATGGGGTCTAGTTTGGAATGTGAGTAGATAGATGACCTGGCGGTGCCTGGTCCTCTGCCGCTTGGTGACTATACCTAATATGGACGATGTCTTGATGGAGCTATGCCAGCATGCGCACCGTGCGCTGCAGGAAAGTGTCAAGACCTTCCCTATTAGGTATGGTCACCAAGCGGCAGCTTTGCCCCGCCGAGCGGTTACAAGCCTTACAGTAATTTACCACTATTTGTTAGACTTAATAAGGTTATTACATACCAATACGCAAGCAGCGCGGTGCCCCACCGAGCGGCAACTTTTGCTCCACCATTGTATCTTCTACTCCGTATAAAATACAGCAAGCCTTACGACTTCCAAAAATCATTTTAGGCAATGCACTCAATTCGAAGAAGAGTCAAGAATCATTCCATTATCATTCTGTAAACAGTGCAAATTCATACAATACATCCAATCTGAAACAGACGTCTTGATTCGAAGGTTCCAATATGTATCTGCTATGCAGCAGGTTGATAAGCAGGGTCAATTCAAAGCCATCTGCCCAAACGCATTCTCCAGATCTCTCGCATGGGTGACTCCTTCTGCAGCTGTATGGTTTTGTCCCCCGACCGGCTCGCCACATTCAGGACACACTGATCTCTGCATCGCCATGCCACATTCCCCAATCGTGAAGGGATACATGACGACGATGCAGCCAACTATTGTTGCTCTTATACCCATGCCATGGAATACTGGACAGTAGATATGACCGATTTATTTGCACTTCTCATAGCTCCTTTTACTTAGTACAGTCGGGATGTCGATGATAATTCGGGCTATTCACCTGGCTAGATTGACCAGCACATGCCCGTGTCTATATCTAATTCTAGAACTCACTGCAATCCAAATTGTTATTCTATATATATTATGTTCAGATGCATACCGATATATCACTGCCTATTATCAACCGCGCTTCGACGCATTCTTGAGCATTTTTGTAAAGTGCTATATCTCAGTTAGTGCGGATGTCACTCAATCCATTCATAGTGTTCTAAACTCACCTCTTTCTGTTCCGTCGCCAGTTTTCCATCGGTGTCCTAGACCCAGTCAGCACATAAATATCTCGAAAGAAAAGACCAGAGAAGGACGCACGCTTATTATGGTCAGAATCAATGAGTAATTATTATACAAGAATCGTTCTCGCCGTTTTGGATCGCCGGATCCTCGACTCAACTTGGTCAACAGCGTGTCAAATTCACCCGTCAGTCGACCGATACTAATTGAAACAGGTTCGTCGTCACCGGCTTCATTGTTTAATGACAGAATACCATGCAGGAGCTGTCCAAAACGCTGAGTGAGGAAATGAGGAGCTGACGATTGTTTCGCATCGTCTGTGGTTAATGATAGCGCCGATACTGAGCTTCTGGCAGCGCCTGAAGCAAGGCGCTTTAAAGATTCGCAATGCAAGTCCATGATTTTCTGGAATCGGGGCCAAAGCTGCATATTGATTCCATTAATATAAGACTCTGCAACAGGCACTTTTCGTCGTTGCAGTTCAAAAGCCGCCCGCTGATTTAGCCGGACACAGAGGAGCACACCCAGACAGTCGGTCGTGTTCTCAATGAGGCTTTTCGTCACAGTCTGTCCCAGCGCAAAGACCGGTTCAAAAATTTCAGTTGCTTTCCGAGAGATTTGATGATAAGACTTGACAGAGAACATCTCCGTCAGAAAAGAATACTCTGCCGATACGTTGTCAACTAGAGCAAGATTGAAATGTAGAAAGGGCACCTCGAATCCATGAGCCAATTTATCCTCCTCGGCAACGTACGCGCTGATGGCCATATGATTGCCAGTTTTCAAGGCATCGATCCGTCTTCCGAGGGTAAACGGGTCATGCGAGATGCCTCTCCCACCAGGACCAGCACCAGTTCCTCTTTGTGCCGACGGCTCTCCCCCTAGCACGTTGTTCGAGTCGGATGCATGGATCTTTAGCTTTTCCAGAGCCTGACTGTAACGCGTAAAGTTGGACAAGTAATACCACCTCATTGTATTGACGTATGCTTGGGTAATCTCGTCTGAAAGAGTGGGGTGCGCCCTAGTCAAGAAAGCGTACAAATCTTTGTACTTAACCAAATAGTGTTGTTGAATGTATTGGGCGTTCATATTTGGGGAACGAATGGCCTTGATTTGAGAGACCAGATAGTCGCGAATACGCACTGTGGCCTATATGATTTGTTAATAAAACGGCTCATGAGCTTTGAGAGTTCATGTTACCTTATGCTTAAGATCAACCAGCAGCGGCTTAACATCATCCACAGCCTTCAAAGAAGATCCGGCTGATTTTTCAATGCTTACACTGCGAGCCTCAATCTCATTCAGAGCTTTGACCCAGTTTTCGTCGATCAAGCCGTCTGTTATCGTGCGAATAGCGGTTGGAGATATGCTAATGTCCTCAACCGCGGGACCAAGCAGTCGCTCGACATTCCTCCGGTTGTCTAGCTTGGCGTTTAATTGTACGGATCGGGTTTGAAGGGTTTCGATTTCAGCAGAAACAATGCCAAGCTCAGTCTGAAAATCGGAGAGATACGACTCTACCGATTTAAGAACGTCATCACAGTCCTAGTCATTGTCAGCGCAGTTCGACATAGGCCCGCGTACTACATATAGCTACTCACAGCAATGGCATTGTGAAGCTCCTGGAATTTGTCTTGGTCTCCGGCGACTGAAACATCCAAGTCAGCTGCTTTTCTGTCAAGTGAATAACAGTGTACCCACATTGCTCTATTGTCCCCGCGCCATCTTTGCTGCTCAAAAGACCACCAGACTGCTTTCCGCGATTCGCAAACTCCTCCAGGCTCAGGTCTCCAAAGTCGATAGCTTCCACCAATTGGTCGGGTTTTCCGGCAAGGTTGTCGGTTGGTTGGACCGAAGGTTTCTTCCCGATGATAGCATTCAGCACTTCTAAAGGACTCGCGACCTCACCGGGAGGTGTGCGCGAGAACACCGATTTCTGTGGACCTCCTCCATTGGAGGCGTTTCTAACGGTAGTTGGCAAGGAGACCGTGGAGTCAGTCGGAGTCAGTAGGAGGGAGGTGGAGGAGGAGCGAGGGTGCAAGCTTGAGCGGAAGCCTTGAGCCGAAGAAGTGCGCGATAGTCTTTGACTGGGGGAAGGATGACGATTGCCGGGTGGAGGTGTTCCTGAGGGGGTAGTGTGGCCGGAGAGGCGATCGAGCCACATCCTCGAGAACCACGCAACGGCGTGTGCAGCAGCCTGTTTTAATCAATTATTTCATTGGCAGTTTGGGACTGTGTCTCTTGCGGGCGGAGAGCAGTGAGCAGCTGAAAGTCGACGACAGTTTTATTGATTATTGTGTTGGTGCGTATCAGGGAGCAGCAGCTAGGTAAGCTGGAAGAGTCACTCAGTGTGGTTAGCGCAGGCCTTGAATCTGGGGCAGGCCGCTAGTCCTCATGGGGAAGGACACCCTTGCCGCCTGACAGACTTGCAGACTTACAGTACATTCTCCGTACAATATATTAAATAGTAGTAAACCACATACTGGTACTCAAACTGCGAGAAGACCGCTGTCGTCGGCAAACAACAAGCATATACGCATAGCACCCAGCGTATTATTTATTAGCAAGATATACAGACAGACAGAAGACTAACTAAATAGACGCCGTTTGATTGGGTGGCTGAGAGCAAACTCCCGCCACGATCGTCCCGATATGGCCTAGCGCCACGAAAAAATCAAAGGAAAAACGGTTACAGGCCTGCCTGAGGCCACAGCTCTCGGTTGCCTAAGTTTGTTCCCCGTCCCACTTCTCGTCTGTCTCTTTTTTTTCCCGCTTCCTCCCCTCCTGTCTTTCCCTTCTGCACGCGCTCTGCTCCGGCCACTCCCTCCCTCACTCGAATCACTCTTTCTATCCTATACAAGAAATTTCTCCTTGAATTACAATTCACCATGGCCGACGACGCCCAGGTACGTTCCTAATTGCCCCGCGCCGCATTTGCGATCTTAGAGCCCCGCCTTTGTTCCCCTCTTCACTCTGGTATTCATTTGCCGGATGTACCTGCCCTCCATGAACTCAACCGCACACATTCTTTGCCCTTGGCTAACACGCTCATTCTTTTCAATAGCATGAGCACACCTTCGACAGCGCCGATGCCGGTGCCTCCGCTACCTTCCCTATGCAGTGCTCCGCTCTGCGTAAGAACGGTCACGTTGTGATCAAGGGCCGCCCTTGCAAGATCGTCGACATGTCTACCTCCAAGACTGGAAAGCACGGTCACGCTAAGGTTCATTTGGTCGCCATTGATATCTTCACTGGCAAGAAGCTTGAAGATCTGTCTCCCTCCACCCACAACATGGACGTCCCCCACGTCTCCCGTAAGGAATTCCAGCTGGTAAGTACTCCACGCCATCAGCGAAGAAAACGACAAGAAACTGACTGGCCGCTTCTAGCTCGACGTCACTGACGACGGTTTCCTTTCCCTGATGGACGAATCTGGTAGCACCAAGGATGACGTTAAGAAGCCCGACGGTGAAATTGGTGAAAGAATCGACAAGCTGTTCGTTGAGGAGGGCAAGGACGTCAACGTTATTGTTATGTCTGCCATGGGTGAGGAGGTCGCCGTCGAAGCTAAGGAGGGCCCCAAGAGCGGTTAAGCTGCTTTTGTGCCTCTTTCCTAGTTTTTTTTCTTTTTTGTGTCTATTTTATGTCAAAAATCTCATGCCTTCACGATATTTCTTGGCAATTGCATCCCTCGCCACTGACGCCGGGAAAGCTTCATATCCTTGACTTTTTTCCCGGCTTGTTTGTTCTTTTCCTCATAGCAGTCGAGCAAGACTTGTTCTTGGAGAATTGGCTTGAGCGTACTGATGAATTGCTCTTATGACGACCATGAACAGATGTGCATGTCAACAGACTAATCGTTGATCATTCTTCCCATAAGACTCTTTGATGCGGAATTTACGAACAAGAATAAGAAAAGTCTGGTGATACACTTCTACACAATGATTTTTTATTTATGAAGTCGTAATGGATTGCTGTCAAGCATCTGTAGTCGTAATTTTTATATGAATCAACGTATTGCTTTTTCAAGCTTGTCATTTTAGTTTGTGGCGCTCTGATTCGCTTGCCCCGTTTCTGCCATTTCGGGGAAGGCGGATAAATAATTGTCTGCTTGCCTCAGGTCATGACGACGAGCTCCAACTATCGGCCATGGCAACTGCCCTTGCAATCATCGACTCTTGAGGCATACATACAAAGATTGTCCAGCATAAACGTCTAAGCCCACGAGTCACAACGCCAGGTCGACATGAAATCTTTGCGTCAAAATGGAATATGTCAAGCGCGGGCCGTGCGGACAAGATGGATGTCGACAAACCCGTTACTACCTGGATAACGGCATCTGGTTTTGCAGACGCGGTCACCAGCAAGAGGTACTATACTATTTTTTCTCGATGATATCCGCAGAATAAATTACATCCAATCTGAATTTATTCTACACCATATCGAACTTATCCCTAAATTGTTGTTTATAGGGCCGCCAAGTCGAAGAAGATCCTGATGACTGGAACAAACGAGGAAAAGTCCATCGTATAAAGAAGGTCGCAGAGGAAAAATCACAGCAGAGTGAGTTTTCTCAGACCATGATTATTTTTTGAAAGACCGTACTAATAATCATACAGCATATACTGGACGAGAAGGATATCGCCTGTTCATATACGCATATCAGCTCATACTCTGGAAGCAATGTCAGACACTGATATCACAAAAAGGTTTTCCAGCTGACATAGAGGTATTATTGAATGTCTTCACCATTCCAATTCATATGCTCACTACTATGCCACCGCATAGAAAATAGTAAAAGATCTCTGGGCTCTACGACTGCGAAGTTTAACAGACAAGTTCGATGTGTCACTCGACGAACCGGGTGAAGATGCTGCGACAGAAACTTTCAGCTCACAGATTCCTGCAGTCACAAGTGTTGAAGATGAGGATCAAAGTTACATGAAAGGGCGAAAGTCGAGCCGAAGGTCGACTGACAATCCCCTTCTGAAAGAGACCTTGGGGCTCTGCTATCTAGCCTGTTTGCTGCTTCGCCTGCCTGTTAGCGTGGGCGATATCTACAGGTAACAAGACATCTAATTCACTTTTGTAAAGTTGCTATTTACATTAATCCTCGTACCAGATACGCCATACGAAATGAAATACCGTTTATCGGAGCTCTCAAATTTGTCCCCCAGGAGATGAGAGACCGAATGTCGCCACAACATACAAGAGACCTCAGCGTACAAGTAAGTTGAAGGCATCCGTTTACCTCTAGTCTATGTTTCTCGTTTTACTTTTTAAAATAACCAACTGCACAGGTGCTTCCAGAAAGTGAAGAGCTTCATGAAACCGTGTATCGATTGGTCGATATGTATACGCACGAATACAATATCACATTTCCTCCATTGAATATTCCGCTCATGCTGTTTCAATTTGTTCGCCAGCTAGCTATACCCTGTAAGTACCGTTCCCTCATCCCACTCTGGTATTTTTGATTGATCCTCTGGCCTGATATTGATGCAGTGGAAATCTATTCCGTTGTTCAACGATTGCAACTCCTCCTTAACCTTTCATTCGACTTCTCTTCTAAAAAAAGGAGGGCATTGAGGGCTGTGGCATTCCCGGAGGCCCAATTATTAGCTCTCATTATCATTGCTACGAAACTCGTGTTTCCTTTTAACAAGAACACAGGCTATCCGATTTCAGCTATAGAACCAGCCGCTCAGATTGTCGACTGGGGCTTGTGGACTAATGCACAAAAGCAATTTGAGGAAAGGACCAAAGTAGAGGGACGATTAGCAAAGGGTCAGGAAGTTGCCATCAATGAAGGCAACGTATTTCACATGACAGGGCAGCAAGTGGACGATTACTTAGATTGGTATCAAGATACTTGGCTTGATCAAAATAAAGGTCAGTTATCATCGATGCATCTTGACGCATGAGAACTTGGTAACTCACATCCAGCAAAGGGTATCATCCACTTGCAGACATGTTTCCGCTCACCCGCACGGAACCTGAGACTCACCTAGAAAAGCATCCCAGTGTTGAAGTTGAGGAAGCTATCGACGACAAAATTCGAGAGGTTACTAGGAGCATTCGCCTAGCCCAAATAATCCCTCCTGGGCAGGGTGCCGCGAATGTAGAACGCATTCGAGATACAGATGATGAAGATGATGACGACGACGAGGAAGAGGAAGAGGACCCTAATCCTCGCCCTGGTCACGCATATTCAATCTACAAGATAGAATCTGCATTACCTGAGACGGCACGGAAATTTTATGAAACAGCGGCAAACCTGTCAGGCTTGTCATTGAGCACGCTTGTGGCAGTTGTGTATCGCACCGAGCTCAAGTTGGAAAAGTTCCAGCTTGACGTGAGACGAGCAGAACTCCATGGTGAAGATATTCCCTACGATAGCGATTAGACCAAATTCAAGATCAATAATCTCCATGAAATGAAAGAAAAGAAACCGAGGAAGTCAAGACGTGTAAATGTAGAACTAAAAATGATTGGCCCGCAGGCAGTGCGCTAAGCCGAATCGGGAGTTGTTGTTAGGGCATTGGGCCCTATGTCCCAATTCGTCATCGGCCCGCACCTCGCTTAGCCTGGAGGTCAACGTCTTCACTGCGGTTGCTCAACGGGACCGTTCATTCGATTGACGACAAGGATATCAACGACAACGACGAATATCGCAACCAGTATGTACAGCCTTCCCTGGGAGATATATGAAGTCTCCCACGTCCATGTTATTGTCCTATTTCTAACGTTTTCTTTCTACGAATTGCAGTGCAGATGTAGGTACCTCTTTACTCGCAGTCTTGACTGCTCGCCACCCCGACGAAAAAAGCCTTTCTACATATCAACAAATACAATCAAGAGAAAGCGGTGCAAGTGGACTGACGGGATATTCTTTGTTTACAGTTTCGTCAAGACCCTCACGGGCAAGACCATCACCCTTGAGGTCGAGTCCTCCGACACCATCGACAATGTCAAGTCCAAGATCCAGGACAAGGAGGGCATCCCCCCTGACCAGCAACGTCTGATCTTCGCCGGAAAGCAGCTCGAAGATGGCCGTACTCTTAGCGACTACAATATCCAGAAGGTACGAATTTGACAGTCTATAATACCCTTTGCGGAAGATTTGGAAAACTCCGCAGTTTTGAGCGCACCGAGTTATGGCGAAATGTCGATCGATCATTTTGGTTGGAGTTGGGATTTGGAATGGAAATATGTTAACGGTTTTTTTCTCTATTTACAGGAGTCCACTCTTCACCTTGTCCTCCGTCTCCGTGGTGGTATCATTGAGCCCTCCCTGAAGGCTCTTGCTTCCAAGTACAACTGCGACAAGTCAATCTGCCGCAAGTGCTACGTACGTTTTCAATCCGCAGTCCCACCCAAAAATATGATGGATAATCATATCGCAAGATGACACACGAATCACGATACTAAGACATTGTTATTTTTAGGCTCGTCTTCCTCCCCGTGCCACCAACTGCCGCAAGCGAAAGTGCGGTCACACCAACCAGCTTCGCCCCAAGAAGAAGCTGAAGTAAACGATTCGCCCCCCTTCAAACATTGTACTTTCTGCGTCGTTCTTGCTGGCGTCTTATATTCTCCGGGGCTGTCTGTGTGTGGGGACTGCGATATTCTACAATAAGAAAAATAAAAGAATGAGTTGCAGAGATTACCAATTTCCGGTCGCCGAGATATCTCCCATATTACAAAGTGTGAGGAGAAGGGCGTTCGTTTTTTACTGGCGTGGCTCATAATTATGATATCAACGAATGAAGACCATTGTCCTGCTAAATTTCTGAACCCCAATAAATGGCTATAAATATTCATTGTATTTCTTTGACATACACTGTAGATTGGATATCCTATCCCTTTACCTAGGTACGCAGGGAAAACAGGACTTCATTATTGGCAAGTATATAGTACACAGATGACCAACGTGTCAAAAACCTACGTTATTTGAAATGGTCATCTGGAGTAGACGGAAATAAAGATACAGATGCATAACATAAGACCTCCACATGTAAATGTTCCTCTATTCACCCGTTTGGCTGCGCGATGTCCTTTCTTAGAAAAGCGACCGCCTCTTGTCATCATCTTTGTCGTCGTCGTCATCATCATGGTCGTTCTTCTTCGAAACGGGGCTACCGTGACTGCGACCCACGTTTTTGTCAGCGGATCCTACATGACAATGACTGCAAGGGCTGAATAGAGTAGAGAAAATGGAAAAAGACTTACGCAAAAAACAAAATCTTGATAGCAATGGCTAAACCAGCATGCAAGACAACGACTAGAATGAGGAGGATCTTGCTGGTCTTAGCGTCTGTTGCGCTCAACACCGGGTACAGATTGCGTAGGAGGAAGATAACTGTCCATGCAAATCCAACCCCAACTAGAGCCCAGTTCAATGCCGTCAGAGGGCTCCAGCTTGCCAAAGCAACAGCAATCCACAGGAGGTTTGCGTAACCGTAAAGGGCCCAGCACTCGATGAGGTCGGCGCTGGAACTTCCGAACCAGCGCAGCGCACCCCATAGTGCGATGGGAATCACGCCGGTATATCCATAGATCAAGCCTGCGGCGCCGGAAAGTAAACGAAAATCATATTCGAAATGCTTGTCGTGTTCGTGCGACAGATACTGCGAAATGGTTCCCGTCAAGAAGAGAATAATGACCACCGTAGTCGCAATCCAGAACGGCCCGTACAGATCTGGGTTACCATCTAGAACGTCAAGAAAATTGGAGCGTGGGTATACGGCAGCAGCACATCGCCGAACGACTTCATTCGTATCAACATCGAAGTATTGACTGTAATACTGGACTGTCCAGAGATGACGCTTTCCACTGCCTGCTGAACCACCACCGCCGCGAGACGATCCGCCGTCGCCGGATCCATGGCCACCTAGGAATGGTTGCGAATCGGCTTGGATTTTAGCGCTCCGAGGGTCATTTTCGAAATCTATGTTGTTTTGTCACGTTGAGGTTAGAACTGGACTATCATCGCTAACAATGAATCAAAAGATCACATACTCGATGGGTGAAACTCAAGATCTTCCTGAAGGTCGGTGTGGCCGAGGTCGCCCTAATGAAAAAAACCAAATGTCATTCCCTATTTTATCTTTGGATCCAGTTCGGCCAGCAATGAAACTGTGGACGTGTTGGTTCTAAAGAGCGAAAGTGTTCTTACCTCCGCATCAACGTCCACGACAACGTCGTAGCCTTGGTTGGCCATTTGGCAGAATTGAAACGGTTCGGTCCGGCCTGATATAGTAAAGAATCTGCAGGCGATATACTCGGAGTATCCGTTGAAAGAGAAAAAGGAATATACGCGTAGGTTGAGTCTGGTGGAGGAGGGTGACGCTTAACAAGCTAATGTAATAAGGAAGCTGCTGGCTGGACGGGCCAAAGTGTACACTTGGTTTCTCTGGCGGGCCGCGGATGGAGTACTTCGGCTTAACCAACCTACAGCCTACTCCTCATCTTATCCGACTACGTATCAATTGGATTTCCTCTTGAAACAAATACGATGTTCTCGTGACTCTATTTTTCCAAGCTATATATACATAATGGCAGGTGATGTTTCACACGAAATAATAATTCATAGCCACCGCGACTGTCCCCCACGATAAAACGCGTCCTTCAGTCTGGCAATATAAGACCACATCGTCGACTCCAAGCTGGTCTTGCGAATGTATATCGAGACCAGACCGATTAAAACGGCAGCACCCAAGGATCCTATTGGCTTGCGATATCGCCATAGCAGGGCATATGTTTGCTTCCGGAATTCCTCTCGTCTTAATTCCTTGGCCAGTATCAAAAATTGCTCCTGGGCATCGCGGAGGCTAGAATGCTCCCCAAGCATTCGGGATGTTTTCAAAACACTGTTCCGAGGAATTTGCCTCCAAACCCGGAATGGTAGCGACTCTGGGGGATGTTCCTTATATAGCTGTAAGGTAGACGAAATCAGGCTTTCCAGGTCCAGAGGCTGTGGCATCTTAGACAGCGTAAAATGCAGCATCTCCGGTTCTTCTATTGGTATCTCTAAGAGTTCGTTCTTTCGACTCAGGATGATGGCTGCAAACAGGTAGATTGCAACAACAGGTTCATGGGCGAGTAAGAAGTCGTACAGCCGTACGATATCTTCATACTCTTCAATGTCATGTGCATATAATGTTAAAGCAGCTGCCAAGGCAAAGTAAGGTTGGGTCCCTGACAGGTGCCTGCGTACCCTCGTGTCTGTAGCTTCCAATATAGCAGGAATGAGGTGGAGATGCTTTAAGGAAGGTGACAGTGAGGGAAGCATGTAGTCTCGTATACGCAACAGCGATACCCGTGAAACAGCAGGACGAGCACGCTGGGCCCCTAGAACTAGCAGCAGCACTTGCGCGATATCATGATAGCCCTGGAAATAACAGAGCATTGGGTAGCGCCGGAGAGTTTCGGTAATGATGGCTGATAATTCATGTTTTCTCTTGGAAAGTTCTTCTTCATCACCTGATATGTATAGAGTTAGCAGCATACTCTACCCACGAAGAAGCGTACTGACATTGCGGATAATAGACAAAGGACCGGTTAACATCTAGCTTGACCTGCTCCTCGTCTTCGTGCCGGGGTAGACTTTCCCAGTCCGTTTGATCTTCCATTTGCTCCTTTTCATCATCGTAACCTAATAGTATGGGCCCTGGATTCCAAGATGGTGAGCAGGCATCATTACCAAGGAGGAAAAGACATACATGCAACTTGACGAAGGGTATCCGTCAATAAGCCACCTGTAGATGTGGCATGCTCCACTAAGGCATTGACATCACGCCTTTCGCAGGCACTTTCAATATCTCTTCGTTTGGTGTCGAATTCTTCGGTTGTCTCTTTTGCATCAGCATAAATAGATTCATCTAGAACGTTGCTGTGCGAAGGTTTCTCGGATTCTAATTCGTCCATAGCTTGAGGATACCTATCCATTATCACGAGAGATATGTTTTACCGAGAGCTGTCAATTCGAGGCTTTTCTCTCGCTTTGAGATCCGCCTAAATACCCTAGGCCGAGAAACCACTCACGCAACCATCCGCAGCCACTGTATAGCAGCGTGTCAGTTGAGTATAGATGTTATTGCATCGACATTACTTCTCAAGGGTAATATCCAATATGTGGTATGCATGTGCTTTATATTACCGATAAGAATATCCGATGGTTATTGTCTGACTATGCCGCGGAGCACTGACCGCCTGAGAACACTGGCTTATTATTGGCAGAGACGGGCAGTTTCCATACATTACCGATTCTGCCTGCCATGGGAGCTCTGCATTGCTGTTGATTTGGCGAGGATATATTACCCAGCCGGTAATATTACATTCAACGTAGAAAACATCCCCACCAGAGCTCTGCCCAGAAAACGCATAGCATACAACTCCCTAAATGCTTTCAACTTCTTCTCAATTCAATCTCTGATGAAATACACTGGAGTACAGTCAATCAGCTTGATGGCGCCGTTGTTCTTATGATTGAGCATCCACACATCAAAGGCTGCTAGAAGGCTCACTCTAAAAGAGTGCCGTACATCCAAGAGACACAAGTTGACATAACAGACATTGTCATGCCAACATGCCATCTTTGGTTGTGGTAGCCTTGTGTTGAAGCCATTTCGTGGAGCACACTACAGCGATAGTGGTCACATCCACCTCATTCTCGCTTCAATGTCAGGCAGCCCGGCTCGCTTATATTTAATGCCAACAGTGAGGACAAGGAAGATACGACTCGCGCAACTCCTGTTTTAACTTATGGCAATATCAGTACACCTCCCCATTACAATCCACAGATTTACCATACACTGTGAACCGTGCTAGTTTCTTGGTTGAACAATCGACGAGAGAGTTGTGTTTGAGTCATGGCTTTTCAAGTATCGCGCACTGATGATGGCCGTCAACTCCCCCAAGCTGGAGTGCCAGTGGACGTTAACAACAATGCGGAATCCCATCAGGGGTCAGTTACCACAAACACCACAAGGTCTAGAATTGGGCTGTTTTCGCAGACTATAGTACCGAGCCCCGTAATCCAATTTGTCCTACCTGCACGACTACGAAGCATATTACAGAATGATATTGTTTTCATTTACGAAAGATCTCTGCTCGTTCGAGAAATAATCGATGACACTTATCTAGAAGATGTCATGGTGAACTCGGAATTTGATGCCAACATACTTGCTGCAAAGGCAGTCAAAGTCTATCATCAGACACCGCTGGATGTGCAAATGAAAGTGGGAGCTCAGGACAACCCATTGGAGGAGAATAGCCAAGAAGACGTGCTACCTAACCACATCTTGGTTCTCACGTTGGATTCAAGAGAACTCATCTTTCTTTCCTATTATTCTGGCTTCCAAGAGAGTGATAGGCGTTTTGTCCACTTTCGCAGAGCTCTACCATCTGACGTGAGCTTATCTGAGAGATTTGGCCGCCATCTAGCTGTCGATCCAAGGTAGTTATTGAATCCTTCTATGTCCCTCGTCAAACGCTCATCATTATTTCTCTCCAGGTCTCGTGCTGTTGCTGTTGCAGCTTCTACAGACTTTTTCGGAATTCTTATACTGAGGTCAGCGGAGGAGCTTCAGTCACAGTTAAAAGAGGGAATATTGTCACCAATTGCCGAGGCAAGTCACAACAGTACTTCGTTTCCATATTGAGCGTGGACTGATAATGTGCGGATGTAGGAGCGGTTCTTTCAGCTTGAAGGAGACATATTGTTCATGGATTTTCTCTCTACTACGGAAAAGAACGAAAATAGCATTATACTTGTTCTCATAGTAGCTGAAGGGTCTACGACGTTCGCGGTAATCTATGAGTGGGAGTCTACAGAGGGAATACGACAAGCTCGGCCCAAAATAGTGACGAAGCCGTTGCCTAGTTATTCCAGATTGCCAAATCTCCTGATACCTCTGACCAAGTCCACGTCTTTTCTACTTGTGACTCCTTCATCTCTAGTAGCCTGGAAAAATTGCCTGAGCGCTGATTCAAAGATTGAAAAGATTGACAGGTTTGACTCAAAACCCCCTTCCATTTGGGCCAAATGGGCACGTCCATATCGACATGCAATGTATGACAAACTTCATGACGACATTTATCTGTGCAGGGAAGATGGAGATCTTTCATATGTTGAAATAAGCAATGAATGCGACAATTGTATTACAAGCCCAATAGGCCAACTGGACTGCGACGTGGATTGTGCTTTTGATACAATTGACTTCAGTCACCCCCGTCACGGCGGCGATCTTCTCGTTGCAGCAGGTAATACTGGACATGGAGGGTTATTTATCCAAATGGCAAGACAAAGCCCGATATGTGTGCAGAAGTTTGTGAACTGGGCGCCGGTATTTGACGCTGTCATAGTACCACAACTGCGCCAACAGACAACTCATGGTCAAGATTTGATGAAGGATATGACCGATGACCTTCACCTATATGTATCCTCAGCATCTTCCAACAACACCGGTGCTGTATACGAATTCAGACATGGCTACGAAGCTCAAATTGGAATGATCATTCCGCTGGATGACTTTTCCACAGCACGATCAGTCTGGGCATTACCGGACTTTTCAAAGGAAGGGACTTACTTCTTTATTTCCGACCCGGTCTCCTCAGCCTTATTACATCTTTCACAAGATGAGGGCGAAGTAATTTATGCTGTGGATGACTCGGATTCAGCCCTTGATCTTTCAGTGCAGACTCTAGCGGCAGGGTATACCTCTTCTGCAGTTCAGGTGCAAGTTACTCCGAATTCCGTGCGCTTAACAGTACCTGGGAAACCTGGTATGAATTTTGTGTCAGATTTTCAAATAGACCAGATTGCCCTTGTTGCAACGGTTAATCAGGAGCTGGGACTCGTTGCTACCATTATCAAATCTGACGAGAAAATAGGCCTACAGGTAGGCAGAGTATTTTCAAATGACAACTCTCTCGGAATCGATCACATAGGAGAGATAGTCAATATGGAGTACGAACCTATTTCTATCTTGATAGAGCCAGTGAACAATGATTCGTATGTAATTGTGGGCTCAAGCGATGGCCGTTTCGCTTATTACCATGTGGAGCAAGATGCTGTCATTTTCCTTGGTGAATATACACTGGAATTGGACGGAGATCATGTATCAAAAGCTATAGAAAGCATTGCCTTGGTTGATTGGCATGGTGCTAATAAAGCATCAATGTACTGCGGCCTTCGAAGTGGCTTGCTTGTTTCCATCGACATTGTGTTGGATCCAAGAAGTTCAAGGGAACCGATCAGTAAGGCACCATCATCTGAGCTCTAGCAGGATTACCTAACATGAAAGCAGATATCAAGCAGAGACCCGAGAAAAGATTTGGTCAGACTGTTGTCAAGCTGCTGAGAAAAGACAATATGATACTAGCCACATGTGGGATGGGTTTCTGGTGCATTTCAGACATAAATATTGGCAATGCGTCTGACTTCGATCTTCAGCGAATCTGGATAACCGACCAAAACAACGTGAGTGCACAGAAATTTCCTGAGACATGCACAAGCTTACCGAATAAAAACAGTCCACATATGCCCAAAACGGCATAGAAGTTTTCACAGTTGTTTGTGCACCACAAACTCTGAGTACAGCCAATTTAGGTGGTTCGCTGGTTTGTATCAGTGATGGCCAGCTTCTGATATGTAGCTTGGGCCGTCGAGCGAAAGCCGTCCCGCGCAAAGTCGAATTACCTGGAGCTGCCAACAGAATTCACTATTCAGATTATCTCAAGTGCCTGGTGGTCGCATACATCTCCACTGAATTGGAGACTGATTCAGAAACAGGGATTGTGAAACGCTATATGCGTCCTCACTTGGATTTCTTGACGCACAACTTACAATTGCAAGGCCCATCACAGGCTCAGAAGCCAGTCGGAGCATCCGGGGAGCGCATTACTTGTATCCTGGACTGGGTTCCCGAAAGTGGAGGTGAACGATACCATTTCCTTGTCATTGGCACTGCACGAAAGACACAGGAGCAGAAAGGCCGGGTTGTCTTTCTATATGCAAGACGTAACGCAGAAGATCCCGAACAGATTGATTGTTCGGTAAAATACATACAATCGTTCGACGGCCCTGTGCGTGCTATGGCCGCGTATGGTAACTATACTATCATGGTAGCAGCTGGCAACGACATTATCCCAGTCGCACCAAAGCTGTCTAACGGTGGAAAGCGATGGGCAGCAGCAGCACGATTCAAATTGACCTCCCCTGGGGTTTCCATTACAGTGCACGATGCATTACTTTACGTCAGCACAGCAAGAGAATCTCTCGTGATTCTACAAGTAGTTGAGAACAAGCTAGAGCTCTATGGTCAAGATGGAGTGAGGCACGAAAGCCTGACACATCAGTATATCGGCGGAGATCTCAAAGTGGTACTTGTGAGCACCAGAGGTGGCACAATAAGCGCTTTTTCTCAGGCTGGTATCACTGGCGCAGACAAAATAATTTCTCCGGCAATCGCTGAAGCCCATCTTCCCGTGTCAACTATTCGGCTAAATGCCCGTGGAATTCCGTCCCTTCGCTCTTATTCTTCTTCGTCGCCCTCGTCAGTAGTGGTGTATGGAACGACGATGGACGGGGCCATATACCGAATTTTGACGATTAACGAAAAAGAATGGCGTCTGCTGCGCTTCATACAGAACTTATGCAGCAAAGATCCTGCGATTTCACCGTTACTCTCTGCGAGAAAGCGACGATGGACATGGGCAGATATTGAGCCGCAGGCGGAAAAGCCATCATCGATGCATGTTGATGGCGACATTCTCGCTCGTCTTATTCCAAAAGGCACTGATTATCTTCGACGTATGCTACAGAGTGATGGTCACTCATCTGGCTTAGAAGCACTAGCTGTGCCTCCTCCGAAAAGCTACATGGAGTTGTTCACTGATCTGTTCGACGAAGTTTTCTTTGATGCTCCGGAAGAAGATTCATTGACGCACTTTATGAGTTGGCTACGAAGACTTATACAGCTTCAATAGTGATGCTGGGTTCATATTTTTAAGGCAACTTCTTCAGTATTTGATTCTTGCCATGTAATTTCGCCGAATTACAGTTATAGATCTAAAAAGCATTGCATTGCATTCATCAAAATTGACATAGCCTATCAAGAAATGGATATAGAATAACTATAGACACCTGACACCTTCAATGGATAAGCCAAGTACCCGCCCAAGACAAATTACTACCCATAGTAAAACCATAAACGAACAGAACTTAAATTCTGTAAACTGTCTCATCATCCTCAAGGTACCTGTAGAAAGCATTTGTTAGATATCCTGGGTCTTGAAATAGAAGGATTTTGACTTACATTAGTTCGTTTCTTTCGTTCATTACTTTTAGAGCCTGAATAGCTTCTTGTCTTTGGAACACATTTCGTTCACCCAGGCTACGGTTTGACCGGATCGCAGTGTTGACAGCGCCGATGAGTGCTTCCAAATCCGCACTATCGTCGTTGATGAACACTTGTGACATCAATGGACCAAGAGTTTGGCGGAAAATGTTTAATCGTGTTGGTTGAATAGAAGCAACCGAGCTGGCTTGAGAGTCCTCTGTTTGGGATTCCAGAAGCTGGGACGCTGGAAGAGAAGATGCAAAAGATACCTGAGATGCAGTTACAGTCTGATCTCGTGTAGGTCCGCTAGATTGAAGCTGTGTGTCTAGAGTACCGTCCTCGGGGTTCGCGGAGTCCTCGGCTGTTTGTGTAGATCTGAGGCCTGAACGTCGGCTCGTTCGTTCACTTCCTGCACGACCTGACGATTCGTCGCTATCGTCATCCGAGTCATCCGAGCCAGAGTCTTCATCACTTTCAAATGTGGCCATCTTGCGTCGTTTTCTTCTTGCATCCTCCACGACTTCCTTGAACAAAGCAAACCGAAGAATAGCCTCCGCTTCTTTTGCATCTTTTTCCTCCACACGAGTCGATAATCGTGCTTTAGCATGAGCCGTGGATAGACGAATCAAAGTCTCAAGCGTACGTGCCGTCATAGGGGATGTCTTCCTCTGATTGCTCGAGAGGTCGTCATTCCGAAGAGCCGAATAGGTGGCGACAATATGATCTGCAGCCCCCTTTGTCAAGACTGGCTTTATTCTGGACTTCGCATACTGAATGTACTTTTTGATGAATGCCAAGCTGAATACTTCGACATTGCCGTTCTTGCTGGTCGCGCTCATGCCGGCATGTAACATGACATTGTATTTCTCAAGGGGCTCTGTTGGCCGGTTAGAATCTTGTGATTCTTCCAGTCCAACGCCAAGAGTCTGTGTAGCATCTTCACGAACTGGTGCCCCTTCTTCAGAACCTGGCTGACGATAGCGGTGTCGGCGCAACACATGCTCTGATATCAGCCGGTCACCCTTGTCTTCTGGGTCATCGGTAACAATGAATAGTAAATCGAAACGAGAGAGCAGCGAATCAGGGAGAGCAATGTTTTTGTGCGGGTCTTTGTGAGGATCGTACTGGCCGTAGATTGGATTTGCAGCTGCAATAACGCTACATCTGGCATTTAAAGATGTATGGATGCCGGCCTTGGCAATCGTGACCGTTTGCTGTTCCATGACTTCGTGAATAGCAACACGATCAACATCACTCATCTTATCGAATTCGTCAATACAGACAACGCCCCGATCACCAAGCACCATCGCACCTGCTTCTAATCTTCGTTCCCCGGTTTCTTTGTCAGATGTTACGGCTGCAGTAAGACCGACGCCTGACGATCCTCGACCTGTCGTGGCGATTGCCAGAGGCGCAGTATTCAGGACGAACCGTAACATCTGTGATTTTGCAGTAGAAGGATCGCCGACCATCAGAATGTTAATATCACCACGAAGATGGGTGCCATTGTCCAGATTCTTCTCAATACCACCCAAGAGCATGAGCAAAACCGCTTTCTTGATGTATTCGTGTCCGTAGATAGAAGGAGCTAGTGACTGAGACAGCATATCGAAAATTTTCGTCTTTCTGTTTTTGGCCCATTTATTGATATTGCGGATGTCGGTATCCGTGAGTGTGGCTTGCGCAATTCCACCACCAGACTTGGAAGAAAGTTGGATGATATTGTTTGCGAGGACAACTGTTCGAAAAGTGGACGAGCCCGATCCTGCACCTCGATTTCCCAATGAGCGGAAAATTCCCACCAACTGGATACGATCTCCTGGCTTAGCACGATCAACCAGATCATCGTCTAGGATAACGTCGACTCCACGGGGCAATTGACCGGCGGGTGCTCTCTCAGGCATTTCTTGGATTGAAATGGTCTGGTGGTCCATATAGGTACAGTATCCGAACTCGGTAATGAGCTAAAGGGCGTCAGTATTGGAATTCACATGAATGGGAACCAGGTTCCTGCATACCGGGTTTTTCTCGTCGTCTTCTTGAGGATACACATTCAAATTAGTGACCCCACTGGCTGTCATGGTCTGGTCTCTATATTTTCTCGCGAAGAACTTGTTCTTCTTTTCGCTATAGTGTACACTCTGAATGACTTTTGGTCGGACCAGAGAGCATTTGGTGACAATGCCCTCCAGGGACACCATCCGGTTAAGGTGAGAGGAACCCAATGTTCGTGGATTACATGCATTTTCACCAAATGCACCCACAAACGCGCAGTAGTAGGCCTAAAACACTTCAGTATCCCGTCATCCACAACTGGAGGAGTCTACCAACCACTTCCTCGGCAGTCTCTCGAGACGGCCGATTTGGGAGAGTCTTGACAACTGCTTTTAGAGCTTTGTTGAATGCTTCGGTGTATTCGAACGGCAACATGAGAAGACTAGTAGTCGGTTTAGCGATTTAGCTTCGTTTAGTGAAAACAGGGGACATACCCATCTGCAAGTTCTCGGTTGTGTGCTCTTATCTCATCGATGCTGACCTACAAATCATCAAGTCAGCCCAAATTGAGGCCGTTGTTTCCACTGTAGTTTTACGCACTGTCAATCTTCTGAGGCCTCGGTTTAGCATCAACACAATATCCGCCCGGTAACTATATCTCCAAATCAGCAAAAGGCATTCGACTTATAATCCAGGTTCGACGCACCTGCGAGCGCGGGTATCGGCTATGAGAAACGATAGTAGTTAGCTATAATGCATCGTCGTTGAAGAAAACCATCATCACTCACTGGGATCTAAAAACTCGGTGGCAGCTCGCACACGATCCTCGGCGGTCTCTTCTGGTAGCTGGACTCCATCCATGGCTGAAAAGTGATCCTCTGGGCGAGGAGAAGCCGCTGTCGGTATTCTTGGATTAACGTAGGAGGAGAGTAAAAGGACAATAAGAAGATGTGAAGTAAACTTGAAAGTGAAGCATTGAAGTCGGCTAAGCCCTTCTCCTGCCGCGCTATTTGATTGCTGCTGGGAATTTCTAAGGAGTTGAGCCGCCCCGCTAGAACGCGTCGGGTCGCGTCGAGACGTGTTAATGGGCTTGGCATTCGGCCATAGGTGCACGTGATACGTGAGCGCGTTTTTTGCGCTAAAACCTTCTTAGGAAGAGTTATAGTATCAGGGTTAGGGTTAGTGCGAATATCACAAACATTCAACTACATATCAACAAGTAAACAAGTAAAGTGCGTAGTGGCAAGTAAAATTAAAATGTTTTCTATGATTTTTGATTCTGAGATGTGACATATACATCTGCAAGGTTCAAGATAAATGCAAACAGCGCTAAATGAGATGAAAATATACATGGGCGCCATCATGCACGGCATAAGTAATATACATGGCAGATGAAGTTGAATACTGTACATAGCCTTAGGTTGGTAGATTATGGTGGGTTTCAGGATTTGTTACCTGAAAATGAATGATCGTTCCCGGCTCTTGGTACTGGCGGTTCCTATCGTGTGTCGGAAGCCTCTTCCTCTTGAACAGGATCAACGCCTAATTCACGCTGTCTTGAATTGAGGAGCATCTCCGTTTCAATATCGTGCTCGTCCCGGGGCTCAAGCAAGCCTTCAGTGGTTTCCCTATGCTCCTTGGGCTCGCCCTCATCAATGCCCGTGGCTTGCGACGTGCTGCTTTCAGACCAAGATGCTTCAACATGCGCATCATCTTGGTTGAGAGTGAGGTCTAGCCGCCGCGTTCCGCCAACGCCGAGAATCCCGCCAGTCCACACGTATTTTCGGCGTCGCCGTGCAGCGAAGTCGCCCTGTTCGACATGATTTCTGAGGAGAACGCCTTGGAATTTTTCGCGTAAATGAGGCATCATTTTTATTGCCTCTAGAGTTAACGGAGCCACCGAGGCAAGAGTGTCTAGCTGCTCTGCTCCTTCAGTCAGACTTCTTTCCCTGAAGTCTTTCAGAGTAGCGGCAAGATAAATCATAACATTGTATGTTGGACGCATCCACGTTGGATTTAATCTTGACCATAATCGGCTAGCGTTCTTTCCAAGAGTCATTTTGTACTCGCTCACAGGACGCTTGTCTAACAGGTCAATCGTGCTTGGGACCTCCGGAGGCTTTAATTGAACTCCACGGGCCAGTCGACGCCAGCCAGGGAAGTGAGGCATGAAGATACGCTCGAACGTGGTGAAAGCGTTGAGCTGTTCAGATTTCGTGTTCGATGAAGCAAGCGTTCGAACATAAGTAAGCCAGTTTTGAGATGTCATTTGGAACCCGCGCTTTTGGTAATCATCCACCAACCCTGGTAGCTTCTCCGCTTGACCCATTTTACCCATCGTTATAATATATAGAGAGAAATGTCGCGCCAAGATGAAACGTTGGGATGGTATAATAGATTCCTCTTTTGGGTATTGTGAGTTTCTTTTCGCCTTGTGCTTATCAGACTCTGGTGCCAAGTCCTTGGATGAAGGTGAAGCTGATGGATCCTGGAAAGATGGCTGGGACAAATTATCGGAGGCAAATTTGGATGAATTGTGAGAAGGTTGCTCTCTAGAAGTAGACGGAACTGAACTCCTAGGTTGGAAAATATCTTCGGAAGCCGACTGAGATGATTCGCCAACAGTCGACAGCCTTGATGGAAGTGAGGGGCGCTTTATCATCATCGCCGCTCTTTCTAATGCGAGTTCCCAACACTTTTGAACAGTCTCGAAATTTTCAGCGTGCGAATACACCTCCATCAACACGGACAGAAAGCGCAAGGATGGAACAACAGCGTTTTGGCCCGATTTCATGGAAGACTCAATATCTTTTGCGTATTCTTTGAGCAATCGCTCTGCCTGAAAATGGATTCCTTCCGAGCTATATGCCTTCAACACTGGTTCATAGAAAGCTTCAGGGAAAGCCTGGTTTGCCGGTAAGCTACTGGTTCCCGGGCGGGGATACTTGTTCGCAAATTGCCGTCGATCAAATTCAAAGACTGCTCGAAAGAGAAGGTCCTCGGATTTTGCCAAGTGAAAGCCGCCATTCGTCTGAGAATTTGCCACAAAGGTATCCCTTCCAAGAGTACTTCTCATCATGAGAAGACGGGCGCTCATGCTAGGATTTCTGAATCTCTCTTCTATTTCCTTGTAAATGAGATAAACCATGTCTCGATTGCTCTGTTTAACAAACCCATAAAGCACGAGTGTGTAATGAAACTCGGTAGCTTGGATTCGTCGGCCGCGTTGTAGGCCTCTGAGAAGGCGCCGGGCTGAATTAGGCCGGCCGATAATCACGAAACATAGCATTAACGCAGCATATGTCATTTCGTCAAATTCTATGCCTGCTTGCTTCATGCGCTCTTGAAGTCGCAAGACAGAGTCAAGGTCTGCTCGAAAAGCGTGGGACCATAACATGACATTCCACATCCGAGTGCGCGACCCAGACATAGCAAAGGATAAGCACTTTTCTGCTACCTGCTCCGCTTCCTGGAAACGTTGGTTACGGCAATATGATTCGACAACCGTGTCCATTAAAGCCGTAGGCATACTGCCTTGCATTTTCTCTGCCATCCGACAGAGTTCTATGGTATTTTCGACGTCGCCAAACTTAGCGCAAAGACCCATCAATGTCCCGTAAGTGTGCCAATTCGGCGAGACACCCCTGTTCAACATTCGCTGCCATACCCCGAATGCCCCGTTGTAATTACGGGCATTGGCGTGTGCCGAAATCAGCGCATTGTAGGAAGATACAGGCCGGGCCAATTTATATACGTGGTAGATCTTGCGAAACTCCGTTTCCGCTGCTTCGAAATCACCTAACCTGGCGTGAGCGTGAAGAAGCGGGAACACCCATCTCGGAGTCCTCGGTGTTTTGTGGTCAACTTTAGGGTTCTTGTCAGTAGTGCCGTAGACTTCCACCAACTTGTCGAATGTTTCTTGGGTTTTAGAGGAATCGCCTGATCGCGAAAATGCAGAGAGCGCTAGTTTGTATGCTTCTACTGTCGGCTTCTCGTAAAAGTGTGTAAATTCATCAAGGAGGTACTGGACGCCATAATGAGTCTTGAGCGAAACCAAAGTCTCCAATAGTTGGATAAGCATTCCTTGAGACGGCGTCCAGGTACTCAAGTGCCACCTAAAATTGCGATAAAGAACCAACGCCATGACTTTGGCTGAGCGTGTTTCAATCCTGAGCAAAGTCGCAATCGCGTAGGTATAATGCTTTTGGCTGAGGACTTGCAAATTGGAAGACCCCCGGGTTAAAGCCAAAACAGACTCAACACTTATTTCCCGCATGACATTGTCCGACGTAAACACCAAATCAACCAGACAAGAAGCCAATTCTAGATCACTGGATGTCGCTAAATTCGCTTGAAGGAAATCAAGGAAAGAAGCGGTTTGATTGGCCAGGCCCCTGACCGAAGCCAAAATTGAGGGTAAAGATGGAAAAACCTTGTCGTGACCCTTGTTCCAAATATGTGACAGGTCTTGCCATCTTGAAAGCTGAAAGGCAGTTTTGAGGGTCAGAGACCAAACGTTTACCCCAATGCCCTGTGTAACTGCTTCTTCGCAGATGAGTTCGACCGTAGATAAGTGGCCTGCATCAAGTAAGGGCCCAATGATAAATTCATAATCAGCTGCAGTGCGCTTTTTGATATAAATGTCTCCAAGCAAATTCAAAACTCTCTCGATATCAATGGATCTATCAGATCTGGAAAGCCGGGCCATGAGGCGTTTTCTTGGTTCTGGTCCTTGAGCACCATCTTGCCAAAGTTTCCACATACGGTCGTTGTCCCGATAAACTCGATCCCGCGACGCTTTGATGAGAGATATTTTTTCATAATTAGATTCATTATGTAATACTGCAGATGTATGTGCGCGTCTCTGGTTTCTGGTGACATTGACTCTGGAGGTCGCATTGGCGGGTTGAGATTCACAGCCTGATGCATGGGAATAGGCTCTCGCGGAATTGATGACACGGCGTCTTTTTTGAAAATATGCATTGCTTCTTTTTGACTTGGATGTCCAAGAAGCAAAGTTTAGAAGACACTTGGGAGGAAAGAGGAAGTCGAGGCAGGTGTCATGCGTAGTAGATTGGAGAGAAGTCTCCCGCCTCCGATTTGACCGACATGGGTTGGCCTCATAGTGAAGTATGCATTGCCACAGGTTGAGATCGCTTTCGCAAGCTTGATATTTCCAAAATGCAGGATCCAAAGCCTGTTTGCTGCGATACATAGCCCTGTACTTGTGCCAAAAGCCTTGTCCGGCAAAGTCGAGACATCCTGCTGCTCGTTCAAGCATTACTCGATTGGACACGTCGGCGCAGACCGTTTAGAAGTTATGAGCAAAAGGTACGTAAATAAAACATATCGAGACCTGTTTTAAATAATTACTGCTATTGTCAGCCAGAAGTAAAATGGGGCTGGTCAGAAGCTATGCGAGCTCACCTTTTGCGTCAACAAATCGTGGAGCTACGGCCCCAAATCCGCAATTTTGCCAGGAAATTAAAGGTTGATTTCAACAAAGCGAGAGTATGTGAATGAAAAGAAAAAGAAGAACGAGATAGAGAGAGAAAGGATATGGCACTGTTGCAGGTTGATATTCTTCTGAGTCGCGGAATCAGAAGTTCTCTACGGCTCCGGCTTTTCATTTGCCCGACCACACATCAGATGGTGCACCTTCCTGATAATACTCCCCCGCGACTTTCAGCCAAAGATCCCCACAACCTTTGAACATCAAGAACAAAATGGAGATCACCGATCTGTTCTTTTCACGCCGGGAAGAGTCTCTTCTATCTGGAGACTATAATACCTATCGAGCACAAACCTCTCGGCGTTTGCATACAGTGCGTAAGAAGCTTGGACGCACCACGCCCAAAGGTCGGAAATTCAATGTTGAGCCTCCAGTATCTACTGAAGATGTGGCATCCAATCCACAGTATGTTGTTCCCCATTGAGAATATCTAAGCTGAAAGAAATATCTCGATCATTTTCATGGCTAAATAAATGCATTTGAAGATCGGCGCACGTCCTTATCCTTAACGCAGAGCGAGCGTGGGCTCAGGCAATGCATATGAAGGCTGTTCACTCAGCCGACCCTTCAACGAAAGGAGTCCTCGGACCAACACGGCGACACATAATCAGCAGGTTAAACAAAGCATCCAAGTATGCAGAGCGCCTCGTATCTATTCTACAAGACCGGTCTCTCTCTCGTGCATCAGATATCGACCTCTTAGAGGCGCGCGCCTATTTAGCCCTGCTGCTCGGTGGTCTATCTATGGAAAAACAAAGATGGGACCAATGCCTTCAGCAATTTAGCCTGGCTAGAATCATATACACAGCGCTCGGACAGAAAGAGAGGAAAGAAGCATACCGGGACCTCACATCGGCCACGATCGATCCCTCTCTCCGCTATGCCGCCTACCAACTTAAACTGCCTCGCAATAAGCCTCTGCCTTCACTTGCAATTGAGTATTTTTCAGGAAACAGTGATGTTCGTGCTGAGCTGGAGAAAGTTGACCCCGAATGCCTAATTGAAGACGCCGAGGGCACCACGAGACTGGCGGATGGCGAAATCGAAAAGCTACCCGAGACGATTACCTGGAGATCACGTTCAGTCCCCGTCGAAGACGCATCTATAGCACAAGCACTCGCTGCTGCTGCCGCTGCAGAATCTAAACTTTCTTCATTCTTATCGGGACGGCCCTCGGCATCTCCTAAAGAAAAAGCAGCTGCATACGATAATGTCATCCTTGCCAGTCAAGAGATTGTCGATGCCACTAAAACAGCTATCGACGACCTCGTGAATGAAGGAATTGACAGAGGAGATCGGAGAATGCAGGCCTTACAGGTCATTCGAACTGCTGTCAACTATTCTCTCGTTAGTTGGAGAGTCGGCCGGGATAGGGTCTTGAGTGGTGATCATGACGGTTTATTGCTTCATAGTGAACATAAAAAACCGGACGGGAAAGCAGGTCGCCAAGAAAGCACCGGCAAAGTTATATCACAACTCCGCGAAAAGGTGGCGTTATACGATTCTATACTACAAAGTTTGGACTTCGTCCAGGAATTACCTGGTGTAGCAGGCGACGCAGAATTTGTTCAAGAGCTTGAGGTCAAGCTTCACTACTTCAGGGCGCTGCGGTAGGTTTTTATCAGTGATTGTGTGCTCAGATTTTTCAGTTACTCATAATTATGACACAGGTGCTTTGCCATTGGCCGTTCTCATTCCTTTCAGCAAAATACGAAAAACGCCCTTGCTCTATTCTCCCGAAGCAGCGATCTAGCTATATCCGTTCAAAAAAGCGGAAAAGGTATTACGGAAAACGGGAGCCCGCCAAGGCTAGATATCTCTCAAGGAGAGATACAGTTTCTTGTCACGATATCTCAGGGGCTGGAAGCAAAGTACCGCGGCTTGGTCAGTCTCGACAGATTATCTGAAACGAAACAGGACCCCGCGCGCTTCCAGCTACCATTAATGGAGAGAATGGACGAATACGCCGTGGACAGCGTCGACATCAACAACCTGGTCCCGTTTCCGCCGAAGATGCGCCCCATTCCCGTCAAACCACTTTTCCTGGATGTGGCATACAACTACATCCAATACCCTCGTGAACAAGCCGAGAAAGTCGAAGCCGGAGGAACGACAACTCGTCGTGGGTGGTTCGGCTTTGGACGTTAGGCGGTTTCAAAATATTAGCCAAACAGTTCTGCAATATCCAGTACGCGATAGGTTAATTGTAGCTCGCTCTTCTGCGTTTATGAAAGCCGAACGATGGTAGAAAAGCAAAACAATAAAATATAGCGTTAGTACTGGAAATGTATACAAATACATGTACTTGACTACATACTCAAACACTAAGTTTTAAATAAACCAGGGGCAATACCATTTGAGTCTGGCGGCAATAAGAATTCCATGGTTCCGTATAGGGCAGACAGGACCATGTGACTGGCATAGCCCTGGCTCGGAAGTCCCAAGACCGAATCACCCCATAAATTTGGCCAAAATGGGTTAGTACAGGTACGGTACTGCATTTTCTTTTTTTGCTTGTATTTTGTATCTTTTTTTGACATCACAGCTTCATCATATGTTTGCAGATAAGGTGTATCTTTCATAGAGAAGACTTGTTCTCCAGGCCCAACGAGATGGGCTGCATTCCTGCAGTATGTCGAACATTTCTTAACATTTGTAACATTTGACCAGTGTAATAATAATCAGTATACAGCGCAACCACCGTCAACGTACTCTGTAATTAATAAACCGACAGCCCACGAACGCAATATGTAATGGTAATCAAGTCAAGACGAATGGCCACTCTAAGTTCATAACTATTCCTTACTAAGTTACTGCTGTTTGGACGCAGTGGACGGAGTAAAAACGGAGTAATTCATAACAATTGTTGTGCATGTAACGTAAATACAAGGGGGGCGAGCAGCAAGTCTTCATTGGCTGGATTAGTAACTAGCCGTATGTCACCTGGGTAATTTAAATTATGGATATGCGTCCCTCTTCAATCTTCTTGGCGCGGCCTCCTTTTCTTCTCCACTCGTTGTTTCCAAAGTCCCTGCCTGGACTTTTTGACTTGCTCCAACTCTTATAACCTCGTGTCAGTTATTCGCCTCGTCTTCAACGACTCTGCCGACATAATGGTTGAACTCAATGGGAGCTTTGCCTCCCCGCTGGCCGATGCCAGCGTCATGGCTCAAATCGCGAACCCCTCTGGCGCTGTGTATAATTTTCTCAATGGATTGACCGTCTGGAGTGCCCTTCTCTACTTGCTTCTTGCAGCCATCGTCTATGACCAAGGTGTGTGAGACTCGGTCGTTCGTTAGCCATGCGCTGCCACAAAAACTAAAAAATACAGTGAAATATATCTACCTCAAGGGCTCAATCGTCGGACCGGCAATGAAAATTCCCTTCATGGGACCCTTCCTCCAATCAATGGACCCTCAATTCCGTGGATATGTGGCGAAATGGAACAGTGGCAGTTTGAGCTGTGTATCGGTATTCCACAAGTGAGTCAAGCTCGTCTAAGGTCTTTCGCGCGATCATCGTTGCTAATGCAGAAGAGTGCAGGTTCGTTGTGATCGCATCCACCCGCGATCTCTCTCGCAAAATCTTCAACTCGCCCGCGTATGTCAAGCCATGTGTCGTTGACGCCGCTCACAAGCTTCTTGGTGCAACAAACTGGGTGTTTTTGGATGGCAAGGCCCATGTAGAATTTCGCAAGGGTCTAAACGTCCTATTCACGCGTCATGCTCTATCGCTTTATCTACCTGGTCAAGATGTGGTCTACGACAAGTATTTCAAGCATTGGCTAGGCGTTTCAGCCTCAAATGACATGAAGCCCGTCCCATTCATGGGCGAATTCCGAGAATTCATGACTGCTATTTCCTGCAAAACCTTTGTCGGAGATTATATGAGTGATGAAACTGTGAAGAGAATTGCTGATGACTACTATTTGATCACTGCCGCTCTCGAGCTTGTCAATTTCCCCATAATCATTCCTTACACCAAAACTTGGTATGGGAAGAAAGCTGCCGATGTGGCAATGGAGGAATTCCGGAAATGTTCCGTGCTCAGTAGGGCAAATATGGCTGCTGGCGGCGAGATCACTTGTATCATGGATGGTTGGGTCAAGGCTCAACTAGACTCAGCCAAATACCGCGAGAAGATTGCCAAGGGAATTCCTGTGGATGACTCAGAGAAACCTGCGTCGTTGCTTCGTGACTTCACAGACTATGAGATCGCACAAACAGTGTTCACTTTCTTGTTTGCCTCTCAAGATGCCACTAGCTCCGCGTGCACTTGGCTCTTCCAGCTCATGGCTGACAGACCAGAAATACTTGACAAGGTTCGCGAGGAAAACTACAGGTTGCGAAACGGTGACCGCAATGCGCCCCTTACCATGGATATGTTGGAGAACATGACCTACACCCGCGCCGTTGTCAAAGAGACTCTACGTTACCGCCCACCAGTCATCATGGTCCCTTACCTCGCGAAGAAAGATTTCCCTATCACGGACACATATACCGTCCCGAAGGGCACGATGATCATTCCCTCTGTGTACCCCTCGACTCGTGATCCCGAAGCTTACGAAGACCCTGACTCTTTCAACCCTGATCGTTGGATCACAGGAACTGCCGAAAGTCAATCAAAGAACTGGCTTATTTTTGGCACTGGCCCACACTACTGTCTCGGTCAGACATATGCCACTCACAACCTAATGGGTTTGATTGGTAAAGCTAGCATGCATGTTGATTGGAAGCATCATGCTACTCCTCAATCCGAGGAAATCAAAGTTTTTGCCACGATTTTCCCCATGGTATGTTTTTTTTCTCTCCGTATTCCGTGTGAATATCTCTACGGCGATCATTGGACTAACAGATTTAGGATGACTGCCATCTTGTCTTCACTCCCCGGGATTAAAGACTCGATATCCCCAGTTATTGTATAGCAAACCCCCAACATTTATAGTTTATACCACTGCAGTCGAAATGACAAGTGAAGATAACGGCGTTTTTTGTACCAACCCGAGTGACGGCTTTTTGTTTTTTTTTTCAGTCTGAGACTGCACTGTTCTCAAATAATAATTTTAATTTTTCAATGTGGCGTTTCATCTGCTCTGAATCAACATCAGTTGCTTGCTCGGAGCCATAGACAGCGCGCTTAGATTGGTGTTTGTCTTTTCTATTTTTATCTTCTCTTCTTTTTCTGTCTTCAGGTTCAGGTTCACGTTGTCTTCCTGCAGCCTTGTACGTACTGTCAAACAGCTATGCCAAATGATCTGCTTTTCGTGTGAAGTTGATAGTAATTATTCAGCCAGATGAAGAGACAGGAACTCTAACTCCAGAAGACTGCTGGAAGAAAATCTCTTGGTAACTTATTTATAGTACCTAGGCTTATTCAGAATTTAAATAATAATCATGTTTTAGTCTATCATGCCCTTGTAGGGCGGTGAGGTGCCGTCTGACATCAGTGCCATTCTCCGCGGGGACCTTATCTGTAACCAACTACCACCATTTACAAATCTCAAAGCATGCTCAATCATCCAATCTTTTATTTCATGGTTTTATCCCAATTTTATTATTGAATCATTCGGTTTCTTTCGCTCCTTCTCAATGTCAGCAATCCCGACAAATTTGGCCGGCGCCGTAGCCCGCCGCGGCGCAAGCTCAGCACTGAGGCTGTCATCGCGAAGCAGCATTGCCATTCCATCGCGTGCTCACTGTATACCTCGCAGGTGCAGGAACTTTTCAACTGTGACATATCAGTTATGGAAATCATCTGGGTTCTCAGAAAACCATATCCAATTCCGTCAATATCAGCAACGTCGGAAGTACAGTTCTGAGGAGCAACCATTGAAGCAAGTTGGGTTTGAAGATGTATGAAGTCATCTCTCCGGCCCTTGAATCGCTCTACTTCAGAAATTTCACCCTCCACCTATGAATGAGAGGCTAAACCTGGAAATATATAGATCAATACTAAGCTCACTTCGTCCCCATCCTCGATACCCTCCAACATCATCCTTGTCGACGTCCGTGAACCTGCCGAACTCGCTGCAACAGGAATCATTCCTGGGGCTGTTTCAGTCCCCCTTGCCTCGCAACCAGATGCCTATTTCTTACCTCCGGACGAATTTGAGACGAGGTTTGGGTACCCCAAGCCCGGGTTTGAGGCAATCGCTGAGGGATCTTCGGATCCCAGCAAAGGAGAAAAAGAAATAATCTTCTACTGCAAGGCTGGAGTGAGGGCAAACGCCGCTGCACAGTTGGCTGTTCAGGCAGGCTATGATCCCCAGAGTATAAGTGTTTATTATGGAAGTTGGTTGGATTGGATAGATAAGGGAGGAAAGGTGGAAAAATGGGAAGGAAATGAATAACTGATACAATATCAGGATTGCAAAAGGTTATCTCTTGATATTTGGATCAGGTGTACGAATAGTCTCATGGCGCAGATGTAAGAGAAGACAGTTAACTACCTGCTCCCTGGATCACTTGTTATTCACTACGTGAAATCTTAGGTGGGCTGTCTATATAATTCATGGAATGGAATAAATATGAAAATACTTCGGAAGCGTAGCCACTACAAATACCACGAAGACACTTGTAGAGATTATAGTATTGAAGTATACATGGATCATTTGCTTGATTTGTTTGAAGTGGAATGAATCACATTATATTATATGAATGGCAATCTACACACAAAGCATACAAACTTTTTTTCATCCGCTGTTCATGTATCATGGAATATCAAAGAGTGGCTTCATCTTTTTAATCAAACCCCATTCCTCCATCGTGACATCAGATCTGTAAAATTCCTTCAATGTATCAATACTCTTTCGTGAAATCTCGGAGTAAAGTGTATCGCTTTCTTCCAATTGTCGGCCGTACATGGGTTGATTTGCTCCTTCAATCTTGATGGCTACTGATGGTTGACCGCGCTTGCAGACTTGGATTGCTTTGTGCTCACGCTCAATAGACGAACTAGAAGAGTATTAGTTAGCTACTTTCTTTCCTTTTTTTTTGTATACAATTTTGAAACTTACACTCTTCCCAGTTGAATGACTTCTTTCTGGCCAGCTGCGTTGGGCTTGACGACCGCGATAGGCGTCAATAATTTCAAGCTGCCTTCAACAACATCCACACCGACGACGATGGGGTCCTTCTTGTTGAAGACAGCAACAGTCTTGAGAACACATGGGAATACCGCATGCATCTTGGATTCTTCCTTTCTCTGTTCGCTCAACTCTGCCATATGCTTAGTAAAGTCATCGAACAGATGGTAGATGATATCTGCTGTGAAAATCTTGACTCCGACTTCATCTGCGTACGCTTGGGCTTCTTTGTCGACTTTGACGTCGAAGCAAAGCATGACTGCATATTCTTTGAGGCCTTTCTCCAACATTGTTCCTGCCAGCATCACGTCGCGCTTGAATACAGGTCCAATAGAGATGTTAGACACCGGGATCTTCGAAGCTTTGAGGAACTCAAGTAAGGCTTCAAGAGAACCCAGTGTGGAGGCTTGTACAGTAACACCGCGTTGATCTTTGGATACCTTGCTGAGCAAGTTTTCGAGATCGGACATAACTTCTTCTTCCAAGTCTTCTTCGTCATCATCGGGACCGACAACAAGGAGACGCGAGCCGGCGATGGCATGTTCCAAGTCATTGGCAGCAATCTTAACACCAAGAGCGGCTTTAACTTCCTTATTGTGGACATATTGTGATTTCAACCGAAGTTCCTTGAGCGGCGCTGGCGTTAACAATGCTCGAATATTCGTTGTGATAGGTCCATTCAAACCACAGAGCACTACTCGATCACCCTCTCGAAGGATACCGTTAGATAGAACGACATCAATGGTGGTACCTAGACCCTCAATGACCTTGACCTCAAGCACTGTACATTCAACTTCTGAAAGGTACATGAGAGAGTTTGTCATACGCTCTTGAGTAAGCGTAGTTAGAAGTTTCAACATATCAGGGATACCTTCACCAGTATGTGCTGAAGTAGGTACCAGGGAAACATTCTTCGCCATCGACTTATTCTCCCAGAAGAGCTCTGAGTTGAATCCTTGTTCCGCGAAAGCAAGTTTGGTCTGTTCAACACGGGACTTGAATTCGTTAACGACACCTTTGCTCTGCATGGCCAAACTTTCCCGGAAGCCGTTGTTATCAATTTTCTTCCAGCCGTAGAGACGATCAATTTTGTTCAATGCGACGATGAAAGGTGTACGGCGGTCTCGAAGTAGACGCATCGATTCCAAAGTTTGTGGTTCCAGACCGTGCATGATATCCACAACCAAGATAGCGATGTTACATAGAGACGAACCTCTTGAACGTAAGTTTGAGAAAGACTCGTGCCCAGGCGTGTCAATAACAAGCAGACCGGGAATTTTGAATTCAAATGACCCATCAGCATTAACGACAGCAGTCTTTTGCTTCAAACTTTCAACAGGGAAGTAAGTGGCACCAATCTGCTGAGTGATACCTCCCGCTTCTCCTTCTTGAACGTTCGTCTGTCGAATCTTATCGAGAAGTTTAGTTTTTCCTGTATCGACGTGACCCAGAATACAGCAAATAGGAGAACGTAGATTATCCTTTGATCGGGCAGCAAGAGCTTCTTCATGTTGCTTCTTACGTCGCTCTGCGGCCTCTGCTTTCCTCTGGGCAATGGCTTTCTGGGCGGCAGAAGACTCTTCATCCTCTTCATCTGAAGAAGTGTCCTCCTCTGATTCCTCTTCCGAATCCTCTTCGGCATTGGCAGACTTTTGCTCCTTTTCAATTTCTTTGGTGTCTTTTTCTTCGGCATCTGACTCGGCGTCCCAGCTGTCCTTCACACCATCCGAGGCATCTGCGGCTGCCTCCCAGTCATCGACATCGCTATCGTCTTTGGCAACTGCAGCACTAGCTTTTGCTTCTTCAAGAGCCTTCTTCTCTTCCTCCTTTCTCCGCTTCTCATCTTCGGCTTCGCGCTGTGCTTGTGCCCTGGCGGCCGCCGCCTCCAGATCCACTTCATCCTTCTTCGTGGCCTTCTTCTTGCGGCTTGTAACAACAGTTTTCTTTCGTTCAGATGGCTCGGCACCCTTTTCATCGAGACCAGCAACATGGCCTACACCAGCAGCTAGCATCTGTCTCATGCGCAGTTCATTGCGTTCTTTGGCCTCCTTCTGAGCCTTAGTAAGAAGTTTGCCTTCTTTTCGAAGCTGTTCTTTCTTTTCCTTCTCCTTCTCCCTTTTACGTTGACGAGCTTCTTCTTTGTGCTTCTCTTCCTCTTCTTCTTTACGGAGACGCTCGGCCTCTGCAGCCTGTGCCTCGGCTAAAAGACGCTCTTCTTCCTCTTGGGCTTTCCTTAAAGCTTCTTGTTGCTTCTGGATAGCAGCCAGATGTGCAGGCACTTTCTTCTTCTTGCCTGCTGGCTCTGCTTTGGCAGCTGGGGCGGGTGTTGGTGCGGTCTCGACTTGAGCAGCTGGCTGAGCTGGCGCTGCCTTATCAGGAGCAGGCGCGGCGGGCCCGGCAGCCTTTTTCTTTGCGGCCTAAGGTAAGATCACAAATGTTAGAAACCAATGCGTCTTTTCACTGTAGATGAACTTATAAAGCCGTGTAAGGAAGATTACTAACCTGCTCCTTCTTCCTTTGCTTTTCACGCTCCTTCTTCTCTTTCTCCTTTTCCTTCTTAGACTTTACTTTGCCACCATCTTCCGCTTCTTCGCTGACTTCTGCCTTTGGAGCTTGAGCAGGCTTGGCCTTCTTGGGCTTTCCAGAAAAAACATCATCTTCGTCATCGAAGGTGCCTTCCTGGGGCGCTTTGCTGGCAAGATCGACAACAGCATCGCTATTCGTGTCCGCCTGTGCAGGATCCTCGCCCTCGACAAAGTCATTGACCACCTTGCCCTTCTTGGCCTTCTTCGTCCGGTTTTTCTTTAGGGCAGCCAGGAGACCTCCTCCCATCTGGTCATCGTCGCCACCGTTGGCTTCGGCATCGCCATTTGCTTCGGCAGGTGTTTCGGTAGCAGCAGGCGCAGCCTCCCCTAGATCTGCTTCCCAATCCTCCTCCTGTCTCTTATTTCCTTTCTTTTTGGGCGCCATGTTCACCTATGGTATCGACTAATCTACTCAAGGAGACCGAATTCGGGGCTGTCTTCAATACAGAACAGCATTCGCCGAGTAATGTATGGAGATTCGCGGATGGAGAAGATAGGAAATGTCGACTAGGAGATAATAATCCCAAGAATATGTGCAATTTCCCCAAGGTGTCTGCGTGGTGGCGTTCACAAAGGGTTTGAGAGCGGGAGGCCGTTTAGTATCGATAAACTAATATCGGACGGAGATACGTAGTGTGTGTGCTCTTCTCCGGCTAGGATTTTATATTGCCCGGGTTTCAACGAGAGTGTCGAGTTTTCAAAGCAGGGTACTGTGAATGACAGGACTTGCCTAGGCGCATCCAACAAAGGAACAGTACTCAGAGTACTTTGTGGTTTGGACTTGGGAGGGGCGAGAATTTTATGGATTTTGCGGGTGGGGGGGGAAAACCGTTGCCTGAGGCTAGTAACGCTTAAATAGCCGCTTCGGTTGTACCAACTACGTACCTACCAACAACAGAATGCGCAACTTCTTCTTTTATGCACTCGCTCTTGCTGTTAACGCACCGAGTTCATTACAGTCTAAGCATGGCTTGGGTGGGTTTAATGGCTTGGTCAATGCGGATCCATTTTTAATTTGCATAGATACATTGCTTTTTTTCACTTCATATTACGCTTGTTTACAAACCGAAACAGTATGGCTCTGATTCATCTCGAGGCACAAAACCCAGTCACTGGCCTTCACGCTTCTGCGGCTGCGTTGACCTCCGGCCCATTTCGCTTGGGCTTGGAACCCGGCAAGAAAGAGTCATCAGATCCCGTGGAGGACACTGATATTGTAGAGTCTCGTTTCGAGACTTGAGGGGTTAAAGGTGATAGCCCCCTTGAACTCGATGGTCTTGTGCTCTTTTTGCGCTTATGGCCTTGTGAATCCGTTGGCGTTGCTGTGCCACTCTCGGGGGTTGAGCTACGAGACAAAGTCCGGTGGTGAAGAGATTGCGAGT
This sequence comes from Talaromyces albobiverticillius, assembly GCA_023721895.2. Lineage (NCBI taxonomy): Eukaryota > Fungi > Ascomycota > Eurotiomycetes > Eurotiales > Trichocomaceae > Talaromyces > Talaromyces albobiverticillius. Next base: position 3,091,603 of record JAMBUR020000004.1, read on the forward strand.
TGGAACGTGTATTGCGGCGAGCTCGCCCTTCGTGTGTTTTGGTAACGCTTGACATCTGGCGATGATGTTGGTGCTGCGAGTGAAGATCTGCCTTGCTCCGTCGAGGACGTGGCCATCTGAAGGGCAGCCACCACAGCCAACCACTCTCTTGACGTGCTCGCTGCCGTTCGCGCTCTTGGAATTTACGGCGAAGCTGTGTGCGCCTCTCGTTTTCTTTCTCCCAATAATCTGCACGATATTCGTCCCAATTCTCACGAAACTCAGGGGAAAAGGCTTTGGGCAAAAGTAACAAGCGAATGTAGTCTCCCCCGGGTGCCAAATCCTCTTCAATAAAAGCCGAATCACTGTCACTATCTTGAACGGAGTGGAGGTGTCTGCTAGCACGCTTCTCGGATGAAGGCAGCTCAACGTACTGAAAGTTCTTCGGTGACTGAAATAGCGATGAATATGGAAAAATAAAGGAGAGCAATGACAAAAGCTCTCTCCACCATGGGCCGCGAATTAAAACTATTTTAGTGTTCATACCTCGTAGGCCTCGATTCGCAACGGCGAACCAGCGCCGTGGCCATCGCATTCCCCGCTCCCATTGTCCAGTTCCCCAGACTAGAATGCCAGTAACAATACCGCCCATGAATGCCACCTTCTCGCCCGTCTCCACCATCCAGTATACTGAGCCTCCTACACCGCTACCATCCTCCCTAGGCCGCATAAACAATGCATAGAAAAAATAAGCAATCCATAGCGTCAGGAGTAGCAGAAAGAAGGTGTTTTGACGGCGACGCTCTCGTAATGCCAGATACTGCGCACGTAAAGAGCTCTCGAGTATCAATAAATTCAGATATATCTGCGGCGGCGAGGATGGCAAGGTAGAGAGCGGGTCTGGGGTGGTCGGCCGTGAATCCGTAGTAGCTGGCGCGCCCTGGAGAAAGGACTTGGGTAAGAGCGCTGGAGAGTCATTGAATGGCGCATGTGTATCTGGTGGTGGTGCTCCTTTCACCAACTGATCTAGGCGAGAAGAAGCCATGTGAAAGGAGGTGTCAGGCTGCAGTCGAATGCCAACCCGTTGGGTGCAAACGGCCGACCATCTATCGCATCCCCGAAGAATCTAAGCCAGGTGCAATCAAATGAATGTCTCGTAGAGTGTGTTCGCCGACTCGATCGATCGATATGTGATGTCACTGGGTAACAGCAATGTTGTTGTTGTTATTGGCCTGGCCGAGGGCGTGAGGATCCCGACGGTTACGTACGTTACAGTAGAGGCGGATGCCTCAGCCCGCAGGCTCCCAGGCTCCCAGGCTGCCAGGCCTCCAGGCTGCAACAAAGGACGAACGGCTTTAGCCCGCCCTAAGTCCGGCGGTCCGCGGACAATTAATCGTTCCGCCGTCGCCTCCCACGCCTCTATTCTTTCGTCTTCTACCAGTCTACAATCATATTAAACGAGCTGTCAGGGATTCTACGCGCTGTATGCGTTAGCTGAGTGGCAGGACGATTCCTGTCATTCGTGTCTATATAAGGCTCAAGGTGTATTCAACGCCGATCTGTCCAGTGCCATTCTTTCGGCCTCAAAGGGCAAGAGAAGCCACCTCGTCTATTTTGCGGTCTTTGACCTCCCCTCGACTTTTTTCTATTCACGCTCCACGAGCCACCTCTCAGTACTCCCTTGCAATTCCGACAGTCGAGACTATGAACCAAAGCGATGATGGCGTGCGCCACAGCAGTTCGCAAGAAAGTTTGGGCTCGCATTCCAAACTACCCCATTCTGTGACACATGGCATGGCGCCTGCAACAAGCGCTTTTTTACCTCTGGGCATGAAAGAAGGCTGGAGTCAATGGGTAAGACGGCATCGACTTCGTTTGTGACGCAAGTAGTACTCGTGCTAACAGCGTTCGTGTTCATTTATCAGTGGCGAAAGGCACCCGCTGCAACAGCCGAGCACGCGGTTCTGTCCTGCATTCCATATCTTCAAGAGGCCCCGACTCAACGACAAACTGGTAATGCTGCAAGTGCTCCAAACTCGCCCGCTGCAACCGATAGTTTACAAGCTGCCGATCCTAGCCAATCCGGCGACGAAGTTAGCAACCCCAACAATGATCCATATGGCCCCCGTCGCTGGCGCTCACGGATGGTCGAATTAAGTGGTAAAAACCGAGCTCTCAACGAATTCTCTGTGGAGCGTCTGGGCGAGACGAGCGATCAAAATCTAGTGATCCTGCACGGATATGGTGCTGGTCTTGGTTTCTTCTACAGGAACTTTGAACCTCTAAGTCGCGCCAAGGGCTGGCATCTTTATGCATTAGATATGTTGGGTATGGGCCGCAGCACGCGGCCACCGTTCAAGATCAAGGCGAATGATCGCCAAGAAGCTATCACAGAGGCAGAGAATTGGTTCATTGACGCTCTTGAAGAATGGCGAGTGAAACGCAAGATTGACCGCTTCACGCTGATGGGTCATAGTATGGGAGGTTACGTGGCCGCCGCTTACGCTCTTAAATACCCTGGTCGTCTTAACAAGCTTATCCTCGTTTCACCGGTTGGTATTCCGGAGGATCCGTATGCTGTTAATGAGGCACTTCCGGTGGAAGGCGAAAGTGATAATTCTCAGCCAAATTCAGGCACCACTCCACGTCGTTTGCCGCGTCTCGTGACCTACCTCTGGGATGCTAATGTCTCCCCCTTCAGCTTCATTCGTTGGTCTGGTCCTCTTGGTCCAGGGCTGGTTTCGCGCTGGACTTCTCGGCGATTTTCACATCTACCCGCTAACGAAGCAGCGGCTCTACATGATTACACATATTCTATCTTCCGACTTCGCGGCAGTGGCGAGTATGCGCTCACACACCTTCTGGCGCCTGGGGCATTTGCACGAAGTCCCCTAATTCGTCGAATTCAAGGCATAGGCCGACAGGTAATCCGGCCCAATTCACCCGCAGCAATGACACCGTCACCCAACCAATCTCCATCATCTGTGGCTTCAGCAACCGAGATTCAGTCACAAAAAGAAAATGGCATACCTGTCGTTTTTATGTACGGTGACCACGACTGGATGGATGTTGCTGGTGGTTTTGCAGCGAAAGAAAAGCTAGAAGAGGCAAAACGTGAAGCCCTAAAGGACGCTACTCCCGAACAACGCAAGGCGGATAATGGTTCTGCTAAGGTGGTCATCATCAAAAATGCTGGCCATCATCTTTATTTAGAAGGGGATAAAGAATTCAACAAGATCATTCTAGAAGAGATGGAGGATGTGCGACGGCGGGAAACGAAACGCCCATCATAGATTGCTGCTTCCTTTCCTTTCCTTTTTCAATTCAACTCTGGCGCAACAAGATTTCTCAGTCCATCAGGCAACGCCTTGATGAAAGGCATTCATCTTTTTATCCGCTTGAAAGGCATCACTCTTGTTTGGGCTGAAATGGGGAGTTCCAACGAGCAATTCTTATTGTCTACGCGCCTAATTCAACATATAGACTTTTTAGTTTCTGGCCTTTTATTTCTCTTTTATGGAAGATACATCTGGAATACATGACGAACATGAAACAAATCCAATGAACATACACACAAATATCATACTAATACATTTCACATTTGATAACTCGTTGCATCATTACATCAATATACACAAACATACATATACCAAATTGTTTTCATCTTATCGTGCAACTTCGCAGACGCAAAGTTGAAGCCAAAAGACACCCTCAAAGATATCAAGTCAATCCCAAGCCTGTCAGAGACATAGTCTTCGCAGTCGCCGGCGCCGCCGCAGCCGGAGAACCTCCTGAACTTCTCCTTCGTCGACTAATGAAGCTCGGATAATGCACCATTTTATAATCCGCACCAAAACTTGCCGGTGTCATGAGAAAGGGGGGCCCATGCCAAGATGGTGCAGTTGTAACTGACGATGAGGAAGGAAGGAGAGGATGAGATGCGGATGGCCCGGAAAAGGAGGAAGAAAGTAGAGAATCAAGTCCGGCACTGGATTTCGATGTTTGCAGTTGGGAGAGGGCTGTTTGTTCTGTTGAAGAAGAAGAGTGCGATGATACAATTGATGTGGTACTCGGCATCGAGAGCAATGGCGTTGTGACTGAACGTCTGTGAAATCTCGGTCGTTGTAATTGCTGTGGTGGTGGTTGGTGGTGATGCTGTTGCGGTTCTTCAATGGATTCCGCTGTCGAAGCCATAACTGGCGAGAGAGTCGGTGAGGCGAAGTTGAAATGTCTTGAAGGGAGCTCCAGACGTTTGTTAATTGATATCCAAGCCTGATCATCCTCTTCCACTTCCCCCTCGCTACTATTATAGCTCACGGATGAAGCCGAAGGTACCGGATTCTTTTTTCGCGTTGCCAAAGGCGTTCGCCAGCCACCTACACCCTCAAAGTCGCGCTCAGCATTTCCAGAAATGAAACTAGATAATACTTCGTGCGAGTTCATCAAATTAGAGCCAGCGTGGCTAGTATGATGAAAGAAGTAATCCTCAACGACGACTTCTTTTGAATTCCACGAGCCTCTCCGGGATTTTGCGTTGCTTGGATAGTGTGAGTTGACTTGACTATTGTGGTAGTAATAATGGCCGTTTTTTGTCCTCGAAGGCGATCGATCAACACCGGGCGTAGTTACTCTGGAAAGAGCGAGCAATGACCCGGACGCAGGTGAATGAGCTGTAAATAAGAAGAAATTGGCTAGCAGCGCAATGCTCAGCTCGAAATACACAACCAGCGCACGAAGGAACAGCGTCGTGAGTGCTAAGAATGCAGTGATGGATGCGGACACGGCCAGAGGGATCGATATTAAGAGGAGAAATGGTAGAACAAAGAGGTTCAACAATGTTTCGGGCCACATCTTGTTTTTAGCTGGGTAATGGATACGGAAACAGATATATATATGTTGTATGTTGTCCGAGGGAGAAGAAGAATCAACCCATAAAAGGCCGGGAGAACCCAAAAATTAATAATGCAAAATGTACAAGCAAAAAGATTTTGTTACATGATGGCGCGACATGCAACAGTGGCCATCGGCATTCAAACAGTAGGAATCACGCACTCCATCCCGGCCATACAATAGGTAACAAAGAGGAGGGGTGAGTGATAGGCACCTCAGCTTCAACAAAGAGCGCTCGGATCCTGAGACAGGCAGGTTCTTGACAGGGGAGCAAAGAGGGGATGTGTATCAGATATTTACGGATGGCCAGGAATGATTGACGAAGGATGAAGAAGTTGGCTTCCTTCGTTGACATGTGACGCTGATTACATATTCATGCGGGGGCCGTTTTGCAGCAAAACCGTTGCTGGTAATTACAGTACGTACTTTACATCTATGCGCCACTTAAACTGGGCTGTTACATTGAATCTGGCCATACATGATAGAATGAATCATGTTATTGATGGTTGTCTAGGTAGGTCTTGGTTGAAGAGAACCTTGGAAGATAGACACTGTGTTGACATCTTATGTAAGAAGACGGTACGAGCCTATTTCAACATCATCTCTCCAGGCAATCAACCGATACAGCACAACTTGGCATGCAAATATAAAGAAAAGAGCACGTGAAATCACCAAAAATGTCAGATGCAAATATAGAAGATCAGCAATCGAAGGATTCCTTCCCATGGGAATTGGGAGTTTTCGACGCCCACTGCCACCCCACCGATACCATGACATCAATATCAGAGATTCCGCACATGCAGGCCGCGATTCTGACCATCATGTCTACACGCGGAGAGGACCAGGAACTGGTAGACGAAGTAGCAAGGAGACTTGGGGCTTGCGATCATGCTGCTAAGAATTGCAAAGTCGTGCCTTGTTTTGGTTGGCATCCATGGTTTGCGCACCATATCAGTATTCAAGACGATCAAGATATTACACCACCGGCCACGACAGAGGCCTCAATAACATCAAATAAATCACAACACTATCAAAGTGTCCTCACAGGATCCGCGGAGAATGATGATGATGATGCTGCCTTCTTCAACACTTTACCAACCCCAAAACCGCTTTCGGTCCTACTTGCTGAGACTCGAGAGCGGCTGTTGGCGCATCCCTATGCCCTTGTAGGCGAGATCGGACTCGACAAGGCCTTCCGACTGCCCATGCCGTGGCAGGTAGATGAAGTTAAGGCACGAGATGCAGAGCTCACACCTGGCTCGCGGGAAGGACGGAAACTTTCACCATACAAAGTAACAATTGCGCATCAAAAGGCTTTACTCAAGGCCCAACTGCAACTCGCAGGTCAGCTTCAACGCGCTGTTTCAGTGCACAGCGTTCAGGCTCATGGTGCTGTTTTTGATGTCTTGCAGGAATTATGGAAGGGTCATGAACGCAAGCCAGAAAGCAAACGTCAGCGAAAAGCGCGAGCTCGGGAGGAACAGAATGAGGCTTTAGCCAGTGAAAGTGGGGGCAAGGAAGAGGAAGAAGAAGAGAAAAGAGATCAGGAGCAGCAAGAAAGCCAGAAATCTGCACCGAGGGGTGGAGAAGCAGTTGACGCAGTGAAACCTCCTCTACCATATCCACCTCGGATTTGCATGCACTCATACTCGGGGCCACCAGAAGCTCTCAGGCAGTTTTTACGCCCTAACGTGCCGTCCGATGTCTACTTCTCCTTTTCGACTCTAATAAACTTCACCGGTCCATCTGTAGACAGAGTGGTGGCAGCCTTGAAATCATTGCCAGATGACCGCATCCTTGTTGAGAGCGATCTACATTGTGCCGGAAAACAAATGGATGATCTGCTCGAAGAGGTTGTGAGAACGGTTTGCGCTCCACGCGGGTGGTCTCTAGAAGATGGGACGCGGAAATTAGGAGAGAACTGGAAACGGTTTGTTTTTGGATGAACAATGCCTATGACTACTTGGTTACTTTGATAGAGGACAATGATATCTGGAGTCCCTCGGCATTCAATCGAATCTAGGTAATTCATGGCGAGATAGTGGATGCCTGTCCCAATCTACTTCGTAGGGGACTGCCACTATAAGATATGCACAATGTAGCTTCCATGTGTATCTTTCAAGTCGACTGATATTAAAGCAGTTTGAGTATATCTAAGAACAAGGAGAGCAAATTCAGGACCCAACCTCCTATCTCACATGCGTTTTCCCTTCTTCGTAACCTGGAACATTATACCTATAATGACTGAAATTAGCCCTGATCACAGTGTTTACAACAGCACGCATACCAGTAGTCTCGGTACCAGGCGAATTGCCGAGCCATGAATCGACAATGGTAATTCCAAGAATCGTCTGGAGGCCAATTGAATCGACCTAATAATTTCTCGACCCTGACAGTAATAGGGCGTTTACCGCTCGATTTGCCCGGACACCACCTTATCAAAGCATTACACGAGGGACAGGTGGTTGCGTGCTGAGACGATCTGATGAAGGGAAACAGGTCTTGATGTGGACAAAGAATTATAGGCGCCATCCAGGCTTCGGTCCGACGATTAGCATGATAGTGATAGTGAGAGGTATATCTAGTCTCTACCCAGAGCTGGCCAGCTACGTCGGTGAATTAAGCCACATCAATCAAAGTCTTCACAACCAAACGTCGGTCAACATGTGTTTCTATAAAGCAGTTATGCCTAAGAAAGAATACATCTTTCCCATATGCTTGCTCATCAACGCATACTTTCAGGGGCCCCTTTAATTCAAAGCCCTCTGGTGATGACTTGATTGCTTCAACGATTTGCGCTCGATCTCGAGGAGTTAGCGAAATACATGGACATAAATCGACTATTCCAGCATTTTCGTGGCACTCTCGATCGAGGGGATCTTTTTCTGCGAGGGCAGATCGATTGAACTCTCGCCGTCGGTGTAGCTTCAGACATTTTCTGCAGAATGCCTAGCGGTCATCTTGGAGTCGAAACAGAAGTTGATTGCGTACTACCTCTGGTCTATCCACACACAGCCACGGACTTTGGATTTTAAGGAGTCGCGGGAATTTAAATTCTTCTTGTTCTGTAACATGGCCAAACAATTCAAAGTACCGCTTACAACTCAGTGCGAAGCATACTTGGTCGACCGGAGAAAGATAATCGTAGACTATGAGCAGAATATCCTCATAGAGTGTAAATACTGCAGGCTTTGACGGCTTGTATGACGCAAAAAAAAAAAACGAAAATAATATTAGACAAATATCTCGCAACTTGTTCTAGACTATGATTGCTTGGTTGTGCATAGCGTTGGTCGACGTATAGATAGTATGTCGCTGATTTGTGACAGGTTGTATTCATGGGCTCTATATGGAGAACCCTTCAAGTTGTGTAAGCGAAAGAATGTCATCACCGGATTGGAAAACCATAAATCGACAAAAATCGACAAAACCGAATCCGCCTTCAGCCCACCTCAGCTTTCCACAATATCTCTATAGCAGCATTCGGGTATATGCATTCTAGTAAGTATATTATTTCATTGGATTCATCTTGTTCTTGCTAAATAGACCAAGGATGATCACCTGACAGGTCGGTAGTGAAGGACCTGCCTTCGTAAGAGTCATGATATGCTCAAAATATCGTACCTCGCATACATAAAAAGAAGCTGAAACCAACCACCCAATCATGAAAGATAATTACTCAGAACCTCAACACGAGTTTTGGCCGATTGGTCGCCTGCCTGTGCCCTGCCTTTAAGAAGGTCAAGCATACGGTGTACATCGGCCCGCGCTCGCTCCCAACAAGGGTCCAACGACATGCCGCGCCTGTTCTGGTTGGAACTTTTGGATGAACTCGACGAATTAGTCTCTGAGTTGCTTCGGCTCCGAGCAGTGTCATGCTTCTTTAGCAGGGCTGCCACGGTGATCTGCATAGAAGTAAGGGTGTTAATATCTAAACCGATAGAAGGGAAGGAGGTAGAAGAAAATGGAGTAGGCATACTGAGACTGAAAAGGCCCGATGGCAAAAAGCCCACCAGACACTGCTCTCTCCACCAAGCACAGAATGGATCACGAAGAAGGCCCGCATTGATTCAGAGGCAGCCTCCAATGTCCCGCGTATCCAGTTGTCAATATTGCCTGTACCCTTTCCGTTTTCAGATAAAGTGTAAGTGAGGTCTTCTAGCCCTTCACTCTGGATTAATGTCATGCAGTGCCAATAAAGTCCCGTGAGGAACATAATTTGCCGGACAAGACGTTTCTTTCCTTGCTGGGCAAATGCTACAATGGAGGCCTCGTCCCAAGCACGGAATGCGTCTGGGAAAGAACGGTAACACGTACGAAAACGTGTAAGGAGTATGCCTCTCTGGCGCGGGTTGGACGCCATAGGTATAGATAGTGACCGCGGCGATGATATGGTTTCTTGAGCAAGCAGCGCAAGCGAGTACATGCTCTGCACATACCCAGTGTCTGAATGAGAAGACTCATTGTTAGAAAAGTCCTCGCTAGCAGCATCGACGCTAGCATCGGTGAAAAAAGAATCGTCATTCTCTAGCATTGGAGCAGCATTATCTATGTCGGAGTGAGTGGCGGCTGGTGGAAGTTTGAGGCTCATGCTCATGAAGCTGTCTTGACAAACAATCCCATGCCATAGTCGTATTCGCTCCATGCGCTGGAATTTACTGAATTTGGGACTGATGAGGATCGGTTCGCGGTTTATTCCAGTAGCATACGCTTGTCGAATTAGGGATCCAGAGAAGGCCCAGCCGTCGGAGGCTCGGCCTGAGTTCAATAAGAAGTAGGTCATGAAGACCATAGATTGAAGGCACCGAACGGATGTACGATTCAAGTATGAAAATAACCGAAGACTCTGGTAGCAAGCGCTCGAGTAGAATTCAGCACCAGCTTGAAGCTCCTCCGACGATCCAGGGCCCTGGAGAAATTGAGTACCCATTGCAAGCATCATGAAGACGAGTGCGAGAAAGTCTGCGTCAACTTCAGCTTTCTTCGAGCTGTCTAGCTCCCAGAAGCCCTCGTAATCTACATAAAATCTCTCGCGGCAAATCAATGGGTAGACAGGGTCGACGGCTTCGAAAAAGATATTCACGAGGCTTGAACGATTCAAAGTCAGACACACACAAATACACGCCATTCCATTGGATTTTTTGAGAACGTACATATCTGCTTGCTCTTTATTCGGAAAAAATTTCAACACTTCGGACACACCGCCGTTCTGGGTCCAGTAGTTGCCAAAAGGGTATCTTTTCGCAGGATCATTAGCAGGAAACACACGACCAAGTAAGAAAGATGAGTCTATACTCTGAACCAACTCCAAATATATTGCTGACCCCTATTTCGGAATATGGAACATGACTGAGTAGAAGATCGGTGCCTCCTTGATGAGTAAACAAGGCCGGTTTGGACCCGTTCGATGATGCTGGAGAGCCATCCTACAAAGGGTCAGTCCTAAACATCAAAATTCTCCTCTCAAACACCACGGAATGACCATGCACTAACATGATCACTTGAAGATTGGGTCTGCCTAGAAGTCCTCGGTGGGTATATCCGACGGGCGGTAGAATGGCGAGCATTGTCCCTGGAATATGAGATTGCGGTAAGCTAGATGAAGACACAAATTAGGGCATACTATACGAACTCGACTGATCTGGCTTTGATTCTATAGACGCATTCGGTGCCTCTCCGGATACAAGACAGACAGCTTTATATCCATCGAAACATCAATTAGTTGGAATTTCTCATGAAGAAGGGGCCTCATCAGGCATATAGAAGACACCCACTGCGGCCGACCTCGATCACACTAAAATCCATAAACAAGAGTTAGTAAACAGATGCCAATGCATGAAAATTGCAGTATGTATGTATAATGTCACAGTCATTGGGCACATTGGCATTCGGCGATCCAAACGCCGGAAGCAGATCCCGAAAGGCCCTAAAATGCTGGGCCTGGAGAAGTGGAGCTGGAGGACCCTTGCGCCGGTCCATCGTCGCGGCATATAAGCTTTGGCATGGCGCGCATCAGGGGGAAGCTGACAGGGAATCAAGGATATACTGTATGTAGAAAAGAGAGAGTGATCGTCTAACTACCCAGGCAAAACAATCCCTCACATTCGCAATTTGACAGTGGGGCTTTCTCTGTCATGCATACAGTGTCTGGAACCAGGCCTGATGCATCACATGTCCATAGAGCATAGGATTCTAAAGAAAGCCAAGAGAAGAATAAAATGAGACTTGCCTTCATCTTCTTGTCCACGCATTCCTTGCAGCTTAGAGTGGGTTTGTTGCGCTTGCGCTTCTTCGAATCCGGTCCGAGTTCGCCGTCCTCAGCAGGTGCATCGTCGTCCTCGTCTTCGCCCAGCGGCTCTTGCTTGATCCTGGCAGAAGGCGAGGAATTCAAATCTAAAGGTGGGTGATGTTGACGATGGTGATGTTGTACCTGCTGGTACCACTCGGGGTGCTGCTGCTGGTGCGACAGTGAAGGGCGTGGCGGGATGCCTGTCGAGCTGAAATAATGGGCACTACCGGCAGTGGCGTGATAAGAAGGTAGCTCGCTGCTGTCTGTCTCGCGAGATGTTGTCATCTGCAAGCTTCTGGTGAGGTCGCTCAGTGTAAAAGGGCCTTCCGAGGACCAGCCACCTCTCCCGGCAGCAGCCATACTCATATGTCTTATTGTTCCTCGCTTTGTTGCTTATCGTTTGGACTAGCCTTCAGCTGTGGGTTAGTATCTTCATGGACCCGAGGAACGAGTCAGCAAGCGTGGCGGACTATACTGACTGTACATTGGGCGGGGTTCGTTTTAGCGATGGAAACAACCCGGGCATAAAGTCTTGTGTGATTCCCAGGCGCCAATCACATCCACCATCCTACGTCCGGATATAGTTGCAGGAGAACAAGGGTGCGTGGTTCGCCCGCTACGTTGCACAAACAATCTCCGTGCGCAATGGATGCCATGTCCATGCCTACTCTGACACAGGTGCATTAATTAAACATCACTTCACGTGTACCAGCACCAAGGAACGAATGCTACAAATCGACGTTTATTATTATGATCTTGTTGGTAAGACGGAAATTTATTGGACGCATGTGGCTATTCTTATTGCAGCCAAACACTTTCCTGAATCAAATCCGACATCTGTGGCTCCCAATATAGTTGTCGCCATTCGTCCTCTATGTTTGGCAACCCTTCTATAAACATCGGCCCGGGTTGTTCTAGGCCTGCGAATGGGAAAAGTTGTTTCCAATCCAGATATTCTCGAGGCTGTTCCAGATTATCGCCCTGCTGATCAGCGGATATGTTATTCGATCCGTCAAGAATGTTTTCGCTAAACCGAAAACTTTCGTTTGTCCGAACTTCATCGGTACCTTGAGGATGTAGGTCTCCGGAATCCTTTGTCAAATCATCCAAAATTCGTTGACGAGCAGTAGTAGTACCCGTAGCATCAAGGGTGTGTGACCGCTGCGAATGTATCGGTGCAGCGACAGAAACACTTGCAGGGCCCGATGTCATTTCAATATCCGTGCTGTTATTTTGAGCATCGCTAGTTTGCTCTGGCACCTCCTCGTGTACAAGGCGGAGATCCTGCTGCAACCTCTTTGAGTTTTCAAAGAGGCGCAAAATCGTCTCGGCACTGGACCAGTAATCCGCCAAGCAACGAAGTGAATATAGTGTAGAATCAAAGCGACGCAGAGCGTTGATGGCTAGTACAGGATTTGAAAATCGCAGTTCAACTCGCACCTGAATCATGGCCGTAAAAAGGGTAAACACACCGGAGCACCAAAGATATTTGATGCCATTCTTTTGTCGAAGCTCTTCGAAAATGGAAGTAATGACGCTCGCCGCTGCGCTGCAAATTTCGGCATCGTGCGGACCATAATCTTCAGAATAAGCAGATGCCTTAGGATGAGGTCGGTGAAGCAGTATTAGGAAATTATTGTATGTGAGATGGAGCATTGCTGACCATGAGTCCATGGAGGCACGGAGTCGTAACGAGTCAGGCAAGCTCAGCGACCAGTTCGCCAATGCTTCATCAGCCTCAGGCATCACAGCCTTCCGACGTTCCATACTGACCTTTAGTCCAAATCGTTCACGTATTATGTAGGAAATCATCGAACAAAGCTCAGCAAAGTGAATCACGAAGTCCGCCTGCACGCGTGGACCACAGCCAATGAAATCCGCACTTGTCAAAGGACGTACATCACTATCTTCCAAGTTGCTATAAGATACGATATCAGCAAGGGTCGGTAATGTTCAAAATGTAGAAAAAGAGAGAGAAAACAAGATGATAATGGGCTTACATTGCTTGTGGCCGGCCATATGATAATGATATCAACACGTCGTATTGAACAAGGATCCACCAGACACGTCGCCACATACGGCGATCGCCAGCAGCAAACTTATTTGACACAGGATCGCGATGCATTCCTAGACCCGTAGCAATTCGAGCCGCTACTCCGACCCAATAGTGGGCATTTGCAGAGACATCGTCATCGATAGCATCCGAGTGCCATGTCAAGAGTAACGCCGTCTGGACCAGTATATCTCGATTTCGTTCAATTCTGTTGTCGAAGAGCCATTTGCATCGACGATACAGTACATTTTCTAACTCTTCTCTCTCTGGCTTTTCCCGAGAGACATGAACGCCAACCAATAAAATTGCCTGAAGGAGTAATATCGGCGGCGGGTCAGCAGGGTCTCGATTGCGGTACTGAGTCATGAATTGTTCTTCATCGACAACCGGGTAGCCTGGATTAACATGCATAAAATAGATATCGACGAGTTCATCGGCTAGAGACTGTTCTGGTAGGGTCAAGGCGTCCTGCAAGAATTGATCGTGGCCAATTTCAAGACGACGCCGTGGGATCTCGTTGCCTGCGAAGTGATATGACGATTCGTCGCCTCGCTGCTGGCGGAGAAGGAAAGACATGTTGGAGACATCGTGACCGACATAGATCGCACGAACACCACGCTGGATTTCACGAGAATCGGGTTCTTGATCGTCAATTAGAGTCAAAAGGCGATTCTCCATCTCACGTCGATCCTCGCGTGGGTTGGTAGGCTGAGACCGAGAGACACGGTCCTGCACACTCAGCCCTTGTGCACGGGGGGTGCTTGCATTTGAAGAACCCTTGACGTCACCGACATCGCGATGTGACGTCCGCTGCAAATCATTTGGCGACTTCGATAATGCAATTTCAGTAGGGGTTCCCTGGGAACGCGGTGTCGCAATTGCCACAGGAGGTGGCCGGCTGCGGATAGGGACTGGGTTTAAGACTGAGCGCGCTGCAGGGCGTTTCTTCTTCTCGTGTATTCGGCAATCAGTCTTGCCGGACGAACGACAATTGGAGCAAGGAAATCCCACAGCCTGCGCATCACACCTTACTTTTCGACGATGGCAATGCACGCAAGCCGCACCTTTAAACTCAGAAACGAAAAGTAAGCACGGGTGTTCAAAAACGAGCAGCCTCCAAGATCAGACTTCAATGTGCGCGGGGGGGAAAGACAAGTGCCGCGCGAGTTGGCAGTTTAGAAATACCTGGTCTTTTTTTCACGATCCCATTACCGAAGGATGATAGAATCTCGGTTTCAGCCGAAGCCATTGATCAAAATATGCGGAGAGCTGCATTGACTTTAAGTAAGTATTCTCTACCGCGGGTATATACAGGTCGTAGCCGTCAACCTTGTTTGTCGGCTGTGTTCGCTTTCATAGCTTTCTGTAGAATATCAAGTCTGAAGTTGGTAGAATCTGCACTGCTGCATGGCCAGGGTAAAGTAGGCGGGTGCGTGGCCGTCGACGGGTTTTAAGAGACGAGACTCTCTCCGTCGTTGACCGACTCGGGTCGTTCCTGCCTCGATTAACTTGGTGGGGCAACCCCGGTCTGAGCAATAATCGACGGGCCAATAGCATTATAGCAGTGTCACGGCCCACTCTGACTGGCACGTGATGTGCAATGACAGTCGGAGAAATTCCATCCACGTGACTATAAACTATAAGCATAACACTCTGACTATGTATTAAGCGTCAACCTCTAACGACGCCGATCCAGGACGTTAGGTTGTAGATCTGCATGGCATGGGTCTGCGGCTAGACTGTTGCGTAGATGCAACGATAGGGCTGGAAAGGGCCTACCTATATTTATCGTGATACAAAGGAGGAACTTGGAAAGCACACCCAAAGAGATTTTTTTTTTCAATATAATAGCAATAGCAATAGCATTAACCATAATACCATCCCGTTTCCCATGACCCCCAAAATACCTTAAGCGCCTGCTTCGGGTCTGGCGTCGTTTTCCACTCTAGTCAAGTTTCGCCGCACCGAAAAGCAAATTGTTCAACGACATTCAGACCTCCGGTGGAAAATCAGTTTAGAAAAAAAAAGGATATGTTTGTGTACATAGGAAGACATTTATGCGCGCAGAGATCGTCACTGTAGCATGATCACATTGTCCTCGAGGCCAAGTAGAACGCCTTTTCTTGTCGTCTGTCGATTGTACATGAGAGTAGAATATTCGATTTCAAAACCACAAGTATCCGTGCTATCCCAGGGAAGTTCAAAAGCAAGAAAAGGAGAGAGAAAAAAAAATGACAAAAAGTACAAGCAGTATCAGGACATTGCATGTTGCTCTACGTAGCCTATGCATTATCGATTTTTAATGGAATTCGGCTCCGGCGCCATTGTGGCCTTGACCGACTATGGATCCATAGCCATAGCCAGAGTTGTCTTGCTCAGAAGGGTCCAAATTTGACGCGAGTATGTTGTTTGAATTCTCCGAAGCACCCGTGAATCCAGCTGGGGCAGTTGCCGTTGCACCGCGAGCAGCTGGCGCTCCACTGGCTGAGCCACCGACAGGTCCGCCCGCACTGTATCCACTGCTTGCAGGGCGATTTTGATTCTCTCCACGAGCAGATTGGGTCTATGTAAGTGATTAGCACTAGGACATAGCCTAGGGTAAACATCTAGCATGGGGATTGGGGGTCAAAGCTCACTTCACGATATTTCGATAGATAAATCTTCAAGGCTTCTGCATAATTCTCAAATCCCAGAGACGTCATAGCAAATAAGATATCCTCGCCATTGACCGTCTTGCGCTTCTCTTGTTGACATTTTTCGGATGCTAAGTACCAATTAATCACACTGATACTATGGAAAAAGGAAAGAGAAAGGCATGTTATTACCTTCGCTGGTGATGAAAGAGATGAACTCGCTCACACACTCTTGCATGCATTCCTTTGCCTCTTTTGCGATTTTGGCGTTCTCTGGAAGGGCAGTTTTCATAATACGGGCCACTGTCGGAGAATTGAGGGTCAACGTTAGTCCAGTCTGATTGCGCAATGTAGTTCCTTTGGGCGAAGAGAAGGGAAAGCTGATCGATATCCAGCGTCATGAAATCGACCAATGGAGATCGCGAGAGTCGCGCGCATATGAACCACTGACGGAGAGCAAATGAAACCCTAGATAGATAGTGCGCGGTATATAGACCATTGGGTCCAGCACCGAAAAGGGAAAGGTCACAAGCAGCATGATTGGAAAACAACCAGCTGCACGCAGCAGGGAAGGGGAAAAGAGGGGATTGCATAAGAGTATCGAGCCAGACGCAGGAACGCGAAAAGATCAAAAAATAAAAAAGGGAACAAACCATTTGCAATTGGCAGCCACCGGTCCTGCTCCTTCACTTCAAACTCTTGTCCTTGTCCGCTCGGGTCTTGATTATCGCGGTCCATCTGTTCGGGGTCATCGCCTGACTGAGTCTCAGGTTCCACATCCGGTTCCTTGGGAGGGGAGGCCGAAGACATCTTTTTAGGTCTGGTCCGAGGACAATAGCGACGCTGATATAGGAGGTAGATCGGGGGTGCTCTGTTGGCAAGTTGACCACGTCAGAGGGGCGCGCGATTTTCCGGTCCAAGGGAGAGTGGATGGATGCACGCGGTGCGTCACTGGGCAGCGATTTACCTCGCAGGCGCCTGAGAAGGTTGTTTTAGATTGTGCCGCGTGGGGGATTAGTGCACAGAACGAACGGTCTTAGGTTCCTTCGTCGTCGTGGCGGTAGGAGAGACTCGTGAGTAGTTGAATCCTGGGGATGATGGGTCCTCTGGCGGTGTAGATGTAGAGGCGCGCCAACGGGCTAGAGCGACTAACGCGCGAATGCGTGCCGGTGTGGGAAATTAGAGATCGGGAGAGGAAGCGACTGGGGCGGTTCCAGCAGATGGAGGATCTGATGAATTACGCGCGCGTTGTGCGGATGTACAGTCAAGACCGATGGGAGGAGTGATGGCAGTGGTGTGTTGTGGTGGTGGTGGTGTGTTAGTGGGTTGCGCATCTAAGGGAAGGTAGCTCTCTACCTAGCTTCCGCCGGAGGGGGAAAAGACTGTTTCGACGTTCGATGAGTGGGGATGCTACTACGAGCGTTACTTTGCGCTCTGATTGTACTGTGATGGCACTCTACTCGTTTCTTTTTTCTGCCTTCTTTGTCTTCTTTGCGCATCAACAAACCGGGGATTAATTTTAACAGCAGACGTCAATACTTCAATTGGCGAACCAGAGAGGCTGCGGGAAAACGCGAATCGCGGCTTGGGACCACCCAGTCAGCGCCGCCAAAGAAACAACTGGTGGAGTCGCGACTCGATTCACCGAGTACGTACACTGCGAACGAACTCGACGCCGACAACAGCCATGAGACAATCGACTTGCGATCATACTACGTACTTTATCTCATAACTGCGATTGACGGATCGCCCGGAACGGCCGTGGTGATGGAATTGCCTGCTGTTTCCGGCTACAAATACATTGTAATACCGATGTGACAATACCGCTGCAGAATTGTGTGCCCGAAACGCTGACACTACTTGTATATTAATACCATAATTACATGATTACATACGCCTACACACTGGGCATCGCAAGTTGCACTGCACTGCCTTGTGCTGCCTGCTTCTTTTTTTTTTGTTCGGGATACACGGCGAGTCGTCGGAATCAGCCAGTACTCGAATCCAAATTTCAACAACTCAGATCAATGAATAACTTTTCATGCGACACATCAGGCGCATCGGGAGGAATAACGTCGCCCAACACACACACAACGCATGGCTTTTCAGCTGTTTCTTGTGCCTTGGCTTGAGGCGCAGCATGATTTTATAGTAGGATGGATATGCATCGATGACTCGAGAGACTAAACCGTATGCCCTCAAGCTCGTATGCTAGTTAGTAGAGCTGAAGTATGACATATCATTCATTCCAAATGCACAGCAACGGGGCACAATGTTTCAGTCTTCCATGAAATCTCTTGAGTTTCACGGGAAAAGACTGCTGTCCCTTTGCCGGTGTCCAACTATATCCTAGGGCCAGTAAAAGGGCGGCCCAAGATAGTGGGACAATTACATCGTGGTGGTACCTGAGCGCAGCACTTTTTCGAATCAACGAACTCGAAATGTCGATAGAGGCGGCGCTAATGCATGCTGTATGAATGACTGGTTCATGGCATCTTCATGGGCTGCATGGGTAAAAATGATTGGCCTCCATGCTGGTTTATTAAGCTTACTTGGGATACTATGATGCAAGCCTTATTGGGCTGATATGCACTACTTGCTACTTCCTGCCTTAGGCTAACATATAGGACAACTCACAACCACACCTATTTTGTTCCCCGCCAAGTTGTGCTAGTTATGCTTTTCTTTTTAATATCGACATGGAGGGTAACAAAAACGGGATTCACGGGGAAATTTTTTTTCTCTGTTGTTCGACGAGTTGTCTGACTAACTATTGTAAATTCCATGATTCCGTTCCCTCACACGCGCCTCATACTCGCATTACAAAATGCCAACCTGTCAGGCATGATTGCATCCACAGCCGGACATAGACTTTAACAATGTTTAGTCTCATATAGATTTTCTGAGACGCCTATCTCCTTTTGGCGAAAAGAAAGATATGCCTGATAAAAGTCCGGGTGTTGTTTATTCACTCCCAAGCAAGGCCCCTTCCAAGATTCTGTCATTGTGTTCCTCTAGGGGGAAATTGGAAACCCAAGAGACGGAGATCCCGAGATACACCAGTCATGTCCCAGATGAATATCTGCCCAGATAACTTTGTCCCAGACCGGTGTCGCTCGCCGTTGTCTCAGATAACCCAATATTCTGACGAAATGAACAGCGGCCTTGCCTAAGATTCCAACGTAAAGCGCTGTAATTGGGTTGATCTCTCATTGCTGAACGACTTGGACATTGTTTTTCTTCTGTGCAAAGATAAAAAAAGAAGAAGTCAGTAATTGACTCTGCTGGCAAAGCCTGCCTACGACAGAACTGTAGAGATCCTGCTCATGTGGTATGCCAAAAAGTGAAAACTAACCTTCCAGTTATCCATTTCAGTCTGTTTGGCCTTGTACTGCTTCAGTAACTCATCGAGTACCTGCTTCAGGCCATCGGCATTTGTCTTGAGGGAGGGAACAACATCTCCAACTGTACGCTCGACAAGAACCCCGTTAACCAGGCGAAAGCACTTGCGATCCTCTGAAAGCGGCTCGAGAGTTTCAATGACTAATCTGTGTTTGTGATGTACATAAGTTAGTCGAGGGCATTCAGCTAATTGTCTCTTTTCTTTACTGCTAGGTAAACTATGTTCATAGGGCAAAAAATTTCAGCCCTTATTATGACTGACTCACTTATGTTCTTCGGTCTCCTGTTCAATATCGCCGATTTTCTGGGCCATATGCTGAAGCGCATTCTTGTAGTTGGAATACTGGAGCTGGAGCTCTAAATAGTAAGGAGGTCAGACAGTTTGTTCCTGTTGCAATTTCATAAAATGATGGGGAAATGAAGATGGCACAGCGGTACTAACCCTGTTGCTTCCTTGCACTGATCTGCTGTTGCGAGGCCATGGTGTGAATGGATTCGCACAGTCCGAGGTGTGGGCGCGAGTGTCGAAGTTGTTCCAAACGCCCGCAGACAACATGGATTCTTCAATGCGGGGCGGGTCTTGGCGCCCCAAAAGATACCAACCCTAACCCTAACCTGATGAAGTACATTCTAACGTTACAGCGCTTTAAGCGCAGGCTGGTGTGGTAGACCAGGTTGTTCTTTTAATATCTTGATGCTTGGTGCTCACTTGGACTAGCAATGCTCGTAGAGTGCCGCATGGACCTGTAAATCGGAATAGCTATGTAGATATACCCCATATCAGCCAACCCCTGGTTATGGTACAAATATAAAAATACAATCGATAGCCAATGCAAGCTAGCAGTTATTCGCTGCTTCTACGGATGAATCAGCATAGATGCCTTCATCTGCACGCAAAGTGCAGCTTCCAACAACCCGTTTTCCTAATTAGCTAGTGCTCTTCAACTGGCGCAATATCATTACCACTTGGTTCTCAGCCTCACATAGGTCTATTCAAGGCATCTGAGCACCGTGGCGGACTTTTCTCATTATTTCCCTCTCGTCGCAATACTGTACATTGTAGACATGGATATATGCCACATGGAAGTCATCACCAAAAGGACGGTGGCGCTAGTCCTAGATTGATTAGACCAAAATGCTGTTTGCATTGTTTGTCTCAAAATCGTCGATAGTCCGACAGCGAGGACCTCGATGTTCGACTTTGTCTCAACCCCATTCCGCCTTTCACTTCAGTCGTGACGCTATTCTTCACGGCTCGCCGGGAGCCTAGAGAGAACAATCCGACAACCAGACTTCAGTACGCCATGGCTCGCGACGATGCGCCGCCGCCTGCTAAAAGGCAAAAAAGTTCGCTACCACCGCCACTCCGCGATGCGAAGCGACAGGATATCGACAACTGGGAGACAAACCGGATGCTGACATCTGGTGTTGCACAGAGACGAGAATACACTGGTGATTTTGCCCCTGATGATGAAGAAGGAACACGAGTGCATCTTTTGGTGCACGATTTGCGCCCGCCATTTCTTGATGGCCGCACGATTTTTACGAAACAGTTGGAGCCCATATCTGCCGTGCGAGATCCCCAGAGTGACATGGCCGTTTTCAGTCGGAAGGGAAGCAAAGTGGTTCGAGAACGACGCCAGCAAAGAGAAAGACAAAAGCAGGCCCAAGAAGCTACTACAATGGCGGGGACGGCATTAGGCAATCTGATTGGTATCAAGGAAGATGAAGGTGACAGTGCTGTCGCGGCTCCGATCGAGGAGGTCTACAAGAGCACCAATAAATTTGCTCAGCATCTCAAAAAGGACGACGGTGGAGCTAGCGCTTTTAGCAAAACCAAAACATTACGTGAACAAAGAGAATATCTACCTGCTTTCGCCGTGAGGGAAGATCTCCTACGGGTGATTCGAGACAACCAGGTCATAGTTGTGGTGGGTGAAACGGGCTCTGGAAAGACTACCCAATTGACACAGTTTCTGTACGAGGATGGGTATGGCAAAAATGGAATGATCGGATGTACACAACCCCGCCGCGTCGCAGCTATGAGTGTAGCCAAGCGTGTCAGTGAAGAAATGGGAGTTGACTTGGGGGATCTTGTCGGATATGCTATTCGCTTTGAGGACTGCACTAGCGACAAGACGGTGATCAAATGTAAGCCATGCTGCTTCTTATGATTAATCGGGGTTTCATAGAACTAACAATACTTGTAGATATGACCGACGGCGTCCTGCTAAGAGAGTCTCTGGTCCAGCCGGATCTTGACAAATATTCTTGCATTATTATGGACGAAGCTCATGAACGGGCCCTTAATACAGATGTCCTTATGGGACTGATCAAGAAGGTCCTAGCTAGACGAAAGGATTTGAAGCTGATTGTCACATCTGCTACCATGAACTCGGAACGATTCTCTCGGTTCTTTGGAGGAGCCCCCGAATTTATTATCCCTGGTCGTACTTTTCCTGTCGATATTCAATTTTCCCGTTCACCATGTGAAGACTATGTGGATAGTGCAGTCAAACAGGTACTTGCCATTCACGTATCACAAGGGCCGGGTGATATATTGGTATTTATGACTGGACAGGAAGACATTGAAGCGACCTGCGAGCTTGTCGATGAGAGGCTCAAGATGTTGAATGACCCTCCTAAATTAAGCATACTTCCCATCTACAGTCAAATGCCCGCGGAGCAACAAGCCAAGATCTTTGAGCGAGCTGCTCCCGGGGTAAGAAAAGTCATTGTGGCCACGAACATTGCCGAAACAAGTTTGACTGTAGATGGTATCATGTATGTGGTTGACTCGGGCTTCTCGAAGCTGAAAGTCTACAATCCCCGCATGGGTATGGACACTCTTCAGATAACACCCATCTCTCAAGCAAACTCTGGTCAACGCGCCGGGCGTGCTGGGAGGACGGGGCCAGGCAAGGCTTTCAGGTTGTATACAGAACAGGCTTTTAAAAACGAACTCTACATTCAGACAATCCCAGAGATTCAACGAACCAGTCTGGCCAATACTGTGCTATTGCTGAAGTCGCTGGGGGTTAAGGATCTGCTTGATTTTGATTTCATGGATCCTCCCCCGCAAGAAACAATATCCACTTCATTGTTCGAGCTATGGTCACTCGGAGCGCTAGACAACCTAGGTGATTTGACACCTCTTGGCCGTCGCATGACTCCGTTCCCCATGGACCCGTCACTGGCAAAGTTGCTCATTACAGCTTCCGAGGAGTATGGTTGCAGTGAGGAAATGTTGACTATTGTGTCTATGCTCTCGGTCCCGAATGTCTTTTTCAGGCCCAAGGAACGACAAGAAGAATCCGATGCAGCTAGAGAAAAGTTTTTCGTTCCGGAATCAGATCATCTTACTCTGTTGCATGTATACTCACAATGGAAATCCAATGGCTACTCTGATGGGTGGTGTGTGAGACACTTTCTGCACTCCAAATCACTTCGCCGAGCAAAAGAAATCCGTGAGCAGCTGTACGATATCATGACTGTGCAAAAAATGAATCTTGTCAGCTGCGGCACAGACTGGGACGTTATTCGGAAATGCATCTGCTCTGGCTACTACCATCAGGCAGCTCGTGTCAAGGGTATTGGCGAATTCATCAATCTCCGCACCAGTGTGACGGTGCAGTTGCATCCAACAAGTGCGCTTTACGGCCTGGGTTATGTGCCGGATTATGTAGTCTATCATGAACTCATCCTGACGAGCAAAGAGTACATGTCTACTGTTACAGCGGTAGACCCACACGTAAGTTTATATACATACCTCTAGTCTTCTATCAGAGTGAAAACTAACATCTCTTCTTCATCCATAGTGGCTCGCCGAACTCGGAGGCGTCTTCTACTCCGTCAAAGAAAAGGGCTACTCGCATCGCGAGAAACGCATCACAGAACACGAATTCAATCGTCGCATGGAAATTGAGACACAAATGGCAGCTGACCGCGAACGTGCAGCAGCAGAAAAAGAGCGCGAAAAAGAACGCGATGACCCCGTTCGCCGGAAGAGAGAGATCGAAGTGGGCGTTGGTATTGGGAAACCTGCTCGATCGTCTGTTGTTAAGAGGCCGGTTATTGTCGGCAACAGGCGAGGGGCGGGCGGTTTGACAGCGTCATCGTTGTCATCGAACGGTGCTAGTACCAGTGGTGCTGGTGGGAATAAGAGCGGAGGAGGAAGTGTGGTAAAAAAGCCAGTGACAGTTCGAAGACCTGGAGGAAGGGCTTTTTGAAAAGAATATAGATTTATATCATGATTGTAGATATGCATAACGATACCTTAGCTTGTGGTTTTTGTATATGGGTTGCATCAATATAAGCATCCAGGTTACAGCAATTGACTACTGATTCCCTTGATTAGGGCGGATTGAATGAGATATATAGACCTTTGTAGACTCAAAACTGTAGAGGTATTATACATCAAAGAGCTTGCCTCGGTTGAAAAAGATGCAAACAAAAACAATGCCCGAGGTGCTTCTATCATCTAATCATATCATTCACCGCTGTTCATCCAATATATCTGAATAATCAGCGCAAGGAAGCACCCTCAAAATTTGAAGTAAATATACACGCGACCCAATTCACACACGACGACGAAGGGGCATTCCGAAAGAGGCACGAGTTGACCATGCAATTGATAGTCGGGGGACTCGGTCAGGAGTCAAGATGTAAAAGAAAAAAAGTTAATCTAACTTTTCATGGTTAATATAAAGAAATGGATACGACAGGAACAAAGCCGAGAATCAATCTAGTTAATGAAGTTGATGCAGAAAAAGTGCAGAATCAGGCTGCCAAAGATATAGTCCGCGAATGCACTATCGGAGAATCATCAGGTGTCAGTATTAGGCTTCAATCAAGACATTAATCTTTCTTCTCTTTTCCGCGTCAAGGAAAGGAGGGCGGGGAACAAGATCCATACCGTTCGTGAGAAACTTCCGGTGTAGATTCCTGGTTATCTGCCGCTGCCGTCGTACTTTTCCCTTTTGACGAGTTGGTAGAAGATGGTGCTGAGCTCGTTTGCATACGCAAACTAGCAGTGAGAACGAATTGACCGACGGCGGCGGAGAAACCAGCAAGGAAGGCGTTGAATGGCTATTTTGTAACACACAATGTTAGAAGGATTACAAAAAGATGTCAATGAGATGGAGATAGAGGGAGTGAAAGGAAAATTTACATAATTCCCAGCAACAACACAATAAACGAATTGAATTCCTCCCACGAGGACAAGATAAGCCATGAACGCATCTAGAAGGAAGGTCCGCTGCGATGTTTGCACCAAGTAGCGTTTCCAAATGTGCTGTGTGATTTCTGCAACGGATGCTTTTGGTGATAGAGTCCCTGTTGCAGTGGATGATGGTTGTGTATGAACTGCTGTGGTGGGAGAGGTTATTGATGGTGATGCTGTTGACGTTGCTGCTCCGGAGGCAACGGGCTGACGTTTTGGGGCCATGTTTTCTTTTGTGTTCTTTTTATAAGCACTCTTTTTGAGCAATGTAAAATGTCGAGAGGGGTTCTGGCTAGTTCAATGCTTGTATGGGTAATTGACAATTGTGTTGAACGGGATTGAGAGCTTGCTCAGTGTGGGCGCATTGTTGAAACAGTTGAAGTTGAAGCTGCGTGTCTTCTATCCGTAGGTACCTCAGGCAGCAAGTCAATTGGCCGGCTGTGCCCCGCTGCGGCCCACATAGCCAAATCTATACGTACTCCGTAGTAAAGACTTTATACCTCACTTTATAACGATCAATATTATTATATTCATGGATCATATAAAAGATGTATATACTATGTAAACTGAAGTGCTGTACTCCCATCACCAGCCACCCACCCCTACCTAACCTTTTCTGCACTGGTGCGCCCGCAAATAGCCAGTCAAGCATAGTCGAGAGTCGAGAGAGTCTCAAAAAGAATAAAAGAAATGAAAAAAGACAAAAAAGAAAAGAACTAAAAAACAAGAAAGAGAAAAATCTCATGCGTATCGACATTATTATTTACAGAAAATCCATTTGGTAATCTTCAACGTTCTGTCCAGTGACTTGCTGGAAATCCCGCTGAAAGTCACGCATAACATCATCAAATTGCTCCCAATTCACGGGCATTTCAAATGCGTTCGGCGCCTCCATTGACTGTGAATCAAACGTTGGAAGCATACTACTAAAAGCAGGCGTGTTGAGGTTTTTCGTTGTAAAACTAGGAGTAATGGCAGCGGTGCTGTTTGGGTTGTAGATTCCAGCGGCATCCGGTGTCGTTGTATTCGGTACCAGACTGTACGCTGGAAGAAAATCCTCCATGAGCTCATTCATATTCTTGTTTAAATCAAGATCGAACTCTGTTGTCGGGTCTTTGGCCGGTTCACCTTGATTCATACTTGCCGGAAGACCAAAGGTTGCCGGGATCGCAGGCCTTGGGTGGGAATATTGCCCTGGACTAGAGAATTGAGACAGATCTCGATCCATGAATAATGGACTGTTGCCAGCAGTACTGGCTTGTTGCTGAGTGCTAACGGGTAGTTCCATAGGTGAAGTAATAGACGGTCGATTAGAGCATTTAACAGGTTTGCATTCTTCCGTTTGTTGTTTTGCGCGGAAGGCTTTGGCTTTTTTATACAGCTTCGTTAAAGGTCGCCACAACGATGCTTTTCTTATGACCGCCGTTTGTTGCCAAGCGTCAAAAACCGAATCAACCGCAAGCCAAGCGCGTTCCACACCGGGACAGTGTGGCCGTACACAGAGTTCTGCGAGCACAAAGGCAATTGGATGCCACTGGATATAAGATCCGAAGAGCCAACTCCAGCGCATGGTGGATTCGCTGGTTACGAGAAGATGAGTGAATTCAATGACCTCGATTGATGTCAAGAGAATTCTGTTGCGATCATCGGCAGATAGAGTTGCCAGATTGTTCTTGATAAATGGGTGGTGAACAATCAACCACATTTTGGCTACCAACAATCGAGCTATAGTTGCACAGCACCATTGAAACGGTACTTGCATGTCAAAATATTTGATATAATTCTCGGTCAATCTGTTGTGCCACTCTTCAATAATCCTTTTCCGTTCCTCGAGATTGGCACCTTTTCCATCGGCAAGTTTTCCCGGTTGGACATAGTTCAAGCGGCGATATATCGTGGAGGTTTGGGCCCGGAACAGAGTAAAAGTCATATCCGTGAATCCAACCCTCTCTGGGGGGAAGGATTTCGACTCTGGGCTGATATCATCATCGTTGATGTTAAGAGGCATCCTGGTATCAAACATCATGTCATTAATCATAGCGTCCGTTCCATGATCTTCAGCGGCGCGGATGTCCATAATGCAAATATGCCACCAAAGTCGACGGCGCATTTCCGTCTCAAAGGGACTGAGTCCGAAATTGCTGCCGTCACGGTGCAGACCCAAGCCAGTCGCAAGTCGGAGAATGACAGCAGACAAAGTCCAAACAAATCTGCTCTGATCTTGTTTGAGGATACCGAAAACGAAGATCACAGCAGCCTGGAGCAGATTTATATTTCGCGATTCTAACAGATTTGCTCTTGCCATGGCCTGTTCCGTTGCAAAGCGAAAGCGACTGATTGCGGAGGCCCGGTCATCGCCAATCTCTGATAAGCATTGCTCGGGCGTCATGCTAATCACAGCTATCAAGTAGACAGAAAACGCAAGAGCCTCACCGTTCCTGTCCAACATATCTAAACTCGTAGCTGCATTGACTATGATGTTGCGAATGGTAGGTTTGTGGACAACGGTTAACAATGGAGACACGTTTTGTTCGTAAGTCTTCCACAAAATGAATATTTGCGACGGGGTTGGATGATAGTTGCGCAAAGTATGGGCCAGCGAGCTGTACCCAAAGATGAATCCATCGTTGCTGCGGCCAGCAGATTGGACCGAGTCCCCAGGGGAATTAGAATCATCTTCCTCTTCACTTGGAGAATCCAAGATATCCTGCAATTCCTGAACCTATGCGGAAAAATCGCGGTTAGATTACGTTCTACTCCGCCTCGTGCATTGAGAGCTGTGCTTACCTGATCGCCGATGCTGGTCCATATATGGTTGCTCACATAGAGACTTCTGGAATCATCAATGACCAACCTCCCCACTTCTTCTGCTGTTTGCGAAACTGTTGCTTTATTCGGTTCAGCTTTGGTCGGCGGGCTAGACTTATTCCAAGTCGCGGGAGGTTGTTCCGTATCAGCCGTTCGATTTGCGGAAACCAGTTTTTCAATGGCATCTGTTCCTCCAAGACTCTCCACCACTCCCTCCAGTCTCCTTAAGCGCGAAAGGAGCTCAACATCTGGTGGACGGCGCGGTTTCCTTGGAGCCCGACCAGGCCCGGGAAAGATGCACTCAATTCCGGCTTTGACACAGTTGGAGCATGGTTCCCTCTTGTTACACCGTACCTTGCGTCGACGGCAGGTTACACAGCTGCGCGGGTTAAGGCTTGAGTCCGTTGCAGTCGCTTGAGCGGGGTTCGAAGCAGTTGGTATGTCTTTGTGGGCGAAGCCTGGTAATGTGTTGCTTGTTGAAGATGGAGTGCTCCCCGCATTTGTGTTTGTCGCATTCGTGTCGGCGCTGTTGTTGCTGGACATGTTGAAAGATGGGCTTCATTCGGCGCTTTCTATCTCCGTTTCCTTCCAAAGTCAGCACCGACAGATACCGTTCATCTGATCAAAGGCCACAGATGGCAGGCGAAACGAGAGGTTTAGCGAGAGCGAGCGGTTTGTGGCAACGGGCAAAGAGAAGCGGGCAGAGGCGGGGTCCTAACCCCAATATGGAGGGGAAGGAGAAGGATTCGTATTCTAATATGACAGAAGAAAAGGGGTTTCTTTGCGCAGATGTTGGCGAGGTCGTCAATCTAGAATAACAATGCCCCTAAGTTCTGCACGTATCACCACCATCGACCTGCGAAGTTCTCCCAGGCGGCTTCCAGCGGCGTCGCCGTCTAGGTAGGATGGGGGCTTGTAGTTGTGCGGCGTGATTGGCCATGCACTCTTTTTGGAACTGCTGACATAACGAACCTAGACCCAGTTCGCGTATTAGTCAGGTGGAGGACTGAGAACTCAGGCTCCAAGGCTGCCAGGCATTGGCTGGCCCGGCCCCCACGCTGGCCCGCAGTAACCCGCTCCGGACGGCCCCCGTCTCGCGGACATTGACAAGTTAATTAATCGTGTAAAGATCATGCTTTAAGGTGCTTATCAAGAACGCTGACCAAAAATGGTGTGATTTCCTAATACCGTAGGTTCTTGCGATTGTCCATCACTCAGCTAGCCAGGCATTTGCTGCAGAAATGTTGGGAAACAACGAAAACAACAAAAGCAATGAGATCCAATATATATAACCGAGTGCTCTGAGGCTCATGCCCTAGTTCGGTGATGTGCAACTCGCTGGAGCCGGCCTAAGAAACAAGAAACCACAAGGCTCAAGCCAGAAAAGAGCCAGGGCATAACCTACGGCGTAGGCCTGCAAGCTAGGCCGGCTCAATCTAGGAAATATCGTGCGAGCTAGGACATGGCGAGCACACAAAGAAGAACAATACCAAATGGGCCAATGATATCGAACAATAGCACGTGATTGCATCTCATTCAGCATCATATGACACCATCTAGACCATCTACAGTGACACAGCATTAGCTTGCACATGATAGACTAATAGTAAATTATGCATGTTGAGTACATATTCGGGTATAGACGAGTATAGACGAGTATAGCTGGGTATATGTACATATTCATGGATGCACTTGGATATATATACAAACAAATTGCGATCAAACATGTATATAGGCATGTGTATGTCCAAAAAAAAAGCAAAATATAAAAAGATTCCAACGCCAGCAAATGCTTGCTCCCAGAGATAATAATAACACAGCCAAAAAAAAAAAAAAAACCAGACAAGCATTAGAAAGCCCCAGCAGAGGGGGAAAAGGCCAAGGATGGTGGTGGCACGACAAGAAGGAAAGCGGAAAAAAGCATGGATTAGATGAAGCAAGGCTTCATCTAGCCATTTCGCCCAACACCAGCGATTTTGTGAAATTTGTCAAGGTGGATTGGATAGAGAGAGTAATTTGCGCGCAAGGTTTCGTATCGGTCGTCTCATAGCTATGCACTCTCTTTTATTTTCTTTTCAAATGGTTCGATCGATTAAGACGTCTTTTTTTCGGATTCTTTTGCTGCATTTTGCTTGAATTCATTCTGGACTTTGTTGACCTCGCTATTATTTCAGGTTAGCACATCTGTCTGATCGGAAAACAAAAAATTCATTAGAGCAACATACGAATTTTTGATCCAAAGCTGAACTTCATCAAGGAATGTATATCTGTAACGGATAGTCAGCCCTGGCTTCTCCATCTCACTCGCGCACACATCACATGACGGAACTCACCCCATGAACTTTGAGTTGGCGATGGCCTTTTCTCCATACTCATCCACCAATAGCTTCGTGTATTCATATGGAATATGTGCTGGAACGCCCTCAAAGACACTACGTCGTAAGGGAAAGATCTCGTTCTCCTGGAATCGATGTGCGTCCTTGGATATCAGCGCACCAACGTCGCCCTTTGCTCGTCGAGCGTCGTCTGCTCGTACGGCGGTGATATCGATGAATAGGCCACTCGATTTGTCAATCCACCGTCCATCAATGACATTGCGCGTATCCGTAGTGGTCCGAACGACGTAATGAGGATTGATTTCGAGCATGTAGGTACGGCCTCCCTCTACTCCCGGGATATCGAAATGGTGTTCGGTCATATTGTAGTTTTCGGCCAAAAAATGGATGCCAGGCTCAGACACCTGCACATCCAAATCGTCGTCCCAAGGGAAAATCTGATCGGAAAGTGCGATTAGCCAGAAGCCAACGAAAGGGAAATCGACGTCAACACGAATCAGTCTTTCATGGGCGTACCTTTTGATTCCACCACCATGCCAGCAATGTTCCATGCATAATCCACGTCTCCACGTCTAGCTCATCCATTGTTGCCAAATATGTTTGAATAAGAGATGATAAATGCGCGTTTTGTTCTTCTTCGGGAAGCGCCTTGTCGGTAAATCGACCATCATAGTGACCACTGAACCTGAAATTTGCAAAGAATTTGTTAGGGGCAGGTCGGATATCACACAGTGACACGTCTACTTACTTTGATTCAACTAGAATTTCATCATGTTAGCCTCCGGACAGTTCTCGCAAGGCGCGCGGAAAGTATAAAGCAGGGATAAGGTATATCAAGGGGAGATGCGCGGAGGGAAGAGAGTATGAACTCACGGAAATATTTCGATCCTGGGGTGCCTCCTTTGCCGCTCCAGTCCTTGGCTAGCTTTTCCCTCTCGTTCATGAAATTCGCATTCACAGCCGCGGCGTTCGCGGTAGCGACCATCAAGCCGCATATCAGGAAAGAGAGCCGCATCTCTGATGGGGTCTAGACGATGTGATGGGTGGATGGATAGGCGATAATAGTGCAAGCTTTCCGAAGGCTATTGATCTCAGTCGTGACGTCCTTTGTTAAAAGGGCTTTCAAGATATAATAGTATATATAAAGAGGACAAGCATAAAGGAGGACGAGGCTGAAAGCAAGACAACGTGACTTGTGTCCAACTGGCGGCTATGCTAAAAAAAAAAAAAGGAACGACCGAATGGCATGCCCCGACTATAAAACAATGCAAACGATACGATGCGATGCGACTGTACAAGTCGGTGTTGGAAGGAGTATAGGATTATAGACAGAGAAGCGAGGAGGGATGAGGGGGTATGGGGTAGTAGGGGGGTATGAAGTCTTTTGACAGAATCTGAATGCCCCAGCAAGTAGAGGCAAAGGCAACGGCAACGGCCACGGGGCTGGCAATGGAATTATTGGATACATATTTAGGTACAGTACACGCACACAGCGCCTACGTACGTACTCCTCCTCCTCCTAAATTTCAAATCTGTTTGAGATCCACCGCGCGGTTGGTAGCGTGCTCTGTTTCTTTACTTGGGCTGACTAGTCATCGATGCAGCAGGTGGCGGCGCCTCGGAGTCTTGGTTGACCCAATCTATTATCGTATGGAGAATACGAGCAGACCTGTCTCATGGTTAGGCGAATGGGAGGCCAAGGCGAGTCATGCGAGGAATGCGCTTGATTGGCCACGGCCAGGTTTCCTCTTCCGCCGAGAAACAGAATTTGAATCGACAGCCACAGCAAGTTCAATCTTATCAATGATCAGTCCCCCTTTTTGCTGCCGGTGGGTCTCCAAGCCAGCCTTGCCGAGCATTGTATTTTCAAGATTCCAGGACACGATGGATTCCTGCGGCCATCCCAGTCGCCGAGGGCTGTCTACTAGTAGTGCTCAGCGTCGAAACGAAATCTCGGCTGCTATTCTTGTCGTCCAACGAACAGACGGCGCAACCAACCAACAAACGCGAGAATCTCTGCGTAGCCCCGTACAGCCTCGTAATTACGGCGCGTATTATTACGCTAACTCCCCGTGCTCTGGCCGCCAAGACCAACGGAAATACCTGGGCCACGCGTTCTCTTACGAATCAGAGTTCACGACCCTACGAATTGTTGTCGTATAAATACTATAACACCGGCACACTATGCATCGGCGGCGTTCATCTTGCGACGAGTGTTCACAGTTGACTCTCCCAGGTCAACACATCAAACCCCGATAGACATCTCCGAACTTATACGCAGCATGCATACGTACCAAGAGTTTTTCAGCACATGCGATGGGTTTCCGGTTTGGGAAGCTCAGCGTGACCGGGCCGGCTTGGCTGGCGTCACCGCAAATTTCTGCCGGGCTTGGCGTTGGCAACGTACTTGCCTGATTTGGACGCATCTCTGACCGCCCGCCATTCTGCCAGTGCCCTTTCCATCCTCATTTTTTCATACACAATACTGACACAGCTTGTCACGGCCATTTCATTGCAACGATTGCATGCTCTTCAGACACACGTCTTCTGCCTCTGTGCAAATGCTGTCGTTGCAGGAGCGGCCAGTGCACTGTCAATGCTACGCCACCGATGTCAATCCTCGAGTCCTTGGTTACTGCCGCGCAACTAGTTCGGTGTAACCTTCCCCAGCATCTGCCATCGGGTGCCGAGCCAGGCTATTCCCAGCCTCCAAGCAAGCCATGTCTTATATTGTACGACACATCACGAATCTTGGGATGTCACTGCTCTCTTGGCACCAGCCCCAATGCTTGTCTTGAACTGACAACTCCATTTTCCGCAGCCACTAACCAGCGCAGACAATAGTAAACGTTTATATACATATATACCCTACATACTATCTATGCATTCATGTACATGCAATGTTACCTACGATTTCCTGACCTAAAAAGGAGGCAGGCCAATATTCTCACAATATAAGCAAGGTATTCACATCTTTCCATTAGAGAAAGTCTATGTACGTGTGTATAGGTGTATATGCATAACAAATCGTAGATGGATGGGGGTATAAAGGTAATAGAACTATGACTAGAAACTCGGCAGTTGGAATATCCCATGTTCAGGAACCCAGTCAAATTCCATGTCCATGGGGAATATGTCATGGTCACCGCCAGACATTGCCGAAGGGAAAGATTGATGATTATGTAGATTGACCAAGTGCTGTTGCTGTTGCTGCTGTTGTTGAAAAGCCCAGGCATCTTGCGGTGATAAGTGGTAGCCGCCGTTAGCATGCGGATCGACTTGCTGCTGTATGTTTGCGTCGATTGGTGACGATGATGATGGAGGTGGTGGTCGTATCCAAGCCGTCGCTTGGTTGTAATCGGAGAATGTGCTCGTTGTCGTTGTTGTCGTGGCCCTGGTGTTTTTAGCAACATTGGGGGTCTCTTGGACTGCGGACGGACCGGGATAGAGGCCGGGATTGAATTGGGGGGACTGGTGTTGATATTCTGCTTTTTCTTGTTGCTGCTGCTGCTGATGATGCTGAAGAACGAATTCTCTAGAAAACGAAACATTCACGCCAGGCGGCGCTGTAGGTGTCGGTGTGGGCACAAGCCCTCCATGCCAAGCGTCTGACATGGTTGATGTTGCCGGCGCAATAGCAGCTTGGCTATTACTGCTAGCACTATACTCATCCTGACGCTGCGATTCTTGATCCATATGGTGTTTTTGAAACCTTTGAAGCCAATCTCGTGCCTTGCCTCCAACAACGCGCAGCCATCTTGATGGGATCGGGTATTTGCAGCCAGCACTCGCCTCGGTAAGTCTTTGAGTCAAAGATTCTAAATACCATTCCACTTTAACAGTATCATATCTGATGACCTCTCCCAGCGCACCGGACTTGATTGAAAAGAAGATTTTGAGGAGAACCATGAGACCCAACACTGTACGCATATACGTCAGATTGGGCATCTTCCTCATGGTGTGCACGTCACAATTTAGAAATGTATTGAGCAATCCCTGCGCCGCGTGCATCCACTTGATCGTGAGGTCAACTCGCATTGCGCTGAGCGGTTCTGTCGGACGTTTGAGGGAGCTGTCACCATCCGGAGCAGGGAGGGTATAGTATTGACGTTTGATCGCATCTGGTTCACGATAGCCTTCGCCGATACCTAGTTCATACACAACTAGTGAAGTATACTGGTATTCAAGTATCATTGGAACTGCGTTTGCCGTTTTTATAAGCGGATGAGGACAAAAAGTGACTAAAGATTTAGTTATCATACCTGTAAGATGCTCTGGATCAATATCCTCTTTCCAGTCTTCTATCTTTTTATCGAACAAACGGAGGACGCTGTTCACCCGAGTTTCCGTCAATACTGCCGTAGAGCTGGTATCATCCAGTCCAAAAGATGACAAGGCCTCGTCTGTTATTACTTGAAGCCCGAACCAATCGGCAAACCATTTGTCCGAGTCGATTGGAGAGCGAGAGAGCAGTCGTACACATTCTTTGATCCAGTCGTTGAAAGGCAACATATTAGGTCGCCGTGTCCGCATTGCCACGCTAAATGCAGTTAGAATGTTAAGAATAATACAAATTATAGGAGAATCATGCATGTGCAACTACTCACTTTGAAGCCAGATGATAGCAAACCAGGATTGTACGAGCTTGCTCAGCCATCTGTTCGTCAAATTTGTCAACCGGTTTGGATTGTCTCTGGTTTTGATTAGATCTCCGAGGAATGCGCTTTTTGGACGCAATACCAATCTCTAGCGCCATGGTGGCAGCAATATGTGAATATTGATACGCTTGGATTTGTGAAGGCGACTCGGGAGGAAGGTAGTATATATTCATCAACAGGAGCGTCTGAACCATTTCCAATGACTTCTCCCCGCGAAAAAAGAATCGTTGCGCATACAAGGCAAGCATCTCGCGATTGAGAGTATTTGCTAAGCCGTCATCGACCGCAATGGAACTAGCCGTTAAGATGGCTAAGAAAAGTACGGGTTTCGTGTTCCGCAGGTGGCGAGCAGTCGTATTGGTAGGAAACACCATGAAAGGGAAATAGACAAGCAGATCCGTTATAAATAACGAGACCAGATCTGCTGCAGTATTCATCGAGATAACACCGCGGTCAATAACATCCCCTTCATTGCCCTTGTCATGGGAATTTGAATTCAGAGACATCGCGGGGGTGGTTAGTGAAGAATTTCCGTCACCAGACATTTGCGAAGAAGATCCATGACTTGGAGATTGTGATGCATCATGAAGGAACGGTCTGTTGAATGGGCCGATTGGACTTGTGAATTGGATATCTTGATAGTTTGTAGGTTGCGGTTTTCCCGTCGCTTCAGATCCGAGGTCGCCCTCATCTTCTTCTCTTCCAGTCTCAGAGTCTTCATTGACGGTCTCTTCAGTAACTATACGCCGGCCTTTGAGAGCTGTACGCATGGCAGCCATTTCTTTTTCCAATTGAGCGACGCGCGAGTCGGTGCGCTTCCGAGGTCGACGCCTTTGTGGCGCAACGAAGATACAAGCTCGTTTTGCCTTTGCACATCGCTGGCACTGGTTTGTAGAATGTGCATCGGGCAAGCAGCGCACTTTCAATGATCGGCAAGATTCGCAGGAGCGATTTAATTGCTGTGGAAGATCGGGTCTTTGATCCATTTGACCGTCGGTGGCCGCCTGCTGTTGGGCGGACATGGTTCGCATTCAGCACTGCATCCGAGTTCTTTGTGTTCTCTTAACAAAGTACGTATTTCAAACGACCAGCAAAGCTACACATTCACGCGGGGCGAGGCGATTGTTGAATGCAGATGGGGGAGGCAGGCATCAATTAGCATTGACGATGGTAACTACTGCTGATAAGAACAACAAAGCGAGTTCACGAGCACGGCCATGGCGGGGGAATTCGGCGTCGATTGCGGGATGCTCACAGCAACCACAGGTGTTGGCCTAGAGGCGGCGCAATCGATCATCGCAGGAAGTCATAAAGGCATGTATGTATGATGTGCATTGCCAACGGTGAAGTCGAGTTCCCTCCGCACTAGACAACTTTCCCCGGGCTGAATATTAGATTTGTGGCTCAGTCCCTCCTTCCTCGTGGGCGGGCGGCTCTTTCCGCTGGGCAGCTCCTTCCGTTTCCTTCCAAATTCCCGGCAGTAACCGCGGTTCTTTAAGGGAATACCATGCTATGTTTATCAACAATTATTTTAAACACATGGTGCCCTTCTCGTAGAAATACTATATTTTCATGATATGGGTTGCAGGAGAACTTCAAATTATTTTGGTTATTCTTCTGAATGTTTGTATTTAGTTGGGAAGGCTGTCTGCAGAGGTGTTAACATATATGAAACCTCATTGTATCTCATAGATTCATAACTCATAAGCTCATTCCAAGGTTAACGATATCATACAACGATGAACAAAACATTATTAGCCGATATAAAACTGGCAAACAAAAACAGAGCAATGACGGCATCAAATAATACTGAAGGCTTCCAGAGCATCCATAAATCCTCCTATAGCACTCACGCCTAGCATTCCTCGCATAGCGGTACGCTTCAGATCTTTATGGCGGTTATGTGGTGCGGGACTCCGGCTGTCTTTTCGGCTGTTGCTGTTGTTGTTGCGCGAGGATCGACGGCGATGTGGTTGCGATGATGATGGCGTTGCTAGGAATTGTTGTGGCTGGCGTGCTTGCATTGAATTATCAGACAGAGTTCGAACAAAATTATGAGGAGGGTTGGTTTGTTGCCAGAATTGCTGTTTCTGAGGATAACGAGGCTGCTGTTGAGGCTGAGAGAAGGTTGCATTTGGAACAGGGAATCCATTCGGTATCGTTGTTGGCATGTAGTATGACGACGACGGATTTGCGTATATTCCATTGTGATGAGAGGGACTCGGTGGTGGCCTCGTTGGTTGCGAGGAGGCTAATCGATCTGGCCTCTCGTTTATATTGGCTTGCGGCATTGGGATTGGTCGAGACTGAGGCGAAACTTGAGTTTGGATGGGAGGAATAGGAACAGGCTGATGCTTCGTGGGAAGGCCTTCGTGCCGCCAATGATTCTCAGCATCGCACCCAGGAACGGTGTTTGCCGTGGAGTATGAATAAGGACGAGATGCGGCCTCCTTCTTTGCGCCAAATTGTCCCTGTTCTGGCATATCATCAAACTCACTGTCTTCAAAGGCCCTCCTTCTCGCATGGGAGGACTCCCCGGATCTCTTCTTTTTCAAGGCCGAATCCTCCGAGTCAGAATCGCTGTGAACATGCGCTTGCTTGTTAGAGTATAGCTTCCGCAGCTGTGCTGCCTTCGCGCGAGCTTCCTGTGAGTGAGGCCTTCTCCAATCTGTGGTTACGCCTTCGATGAGATATCCTTGCATCGATTCCCTGTCAGGCGCCTCATCGGATAATTCATCTTCGCTCCCGGAAGACACATAGGCCGGCAACATGCTTCTGATGCTTTGACCAGCCTCTACTCGGATCCAGCGTTTCAGCAATGCATTCAAAACCTCCTCTGTAAGCCTGAGCATGTCACTTGGTGATTCTTCCATGGAACTGAGCGACGAATCTACCCCAAGGGATATGACCGGCAATTTGGACAACGCTTGAGTTAAATCTAGAGCTGAGCTTGTATCACTCGCTTCTTGCCGGGCAAGATCCCATAACCTGTCGAGCTTCTTTACAGACCAATATCTCACAATTAGCATATTCTGTGCATCGGCTCTCTCTTGCACTATCAACTCGTCGGTAAGGGTATTCAGGATGCTAGTAGGAAAACGACCGAAGTTATTAGCACAAAGAGCGAAAAGAACTGAGTTACAGCATACCTTTTGACTTCTTGCAAGCGACCAAGGTGAAGAGTCTGCAACATAACCATGATGCTTAGCTTCAGCGACTCTAATTGAGCCAACAGGTAAGTGACGCGCTGCTTCTTAAAACAAGCTTTGAAGCGCTGCTGCACGGAGATGGCTTGTTGATCCGGTTCGGCTTCAGCCTTTTGTACCTTGTCTAGCATATCCTCAACCTCTTCAAAGACCGTTCGAGCTTGGTTACTGATTTGATGCGCTGTATCCACACACTCTCGGGAGTGTACCGAATGCTCATCCTGAAGGCTCTGCCCTAATTGTTTCAGGCTGGTTGAGAAGAGAGCGATGCCTTTGGAAACGCTATGAATATCTACGCCGAGGGTTGCGACCTGGCATACAACGGCATTCAAGAGCAAGGCCAGTCGTAAACCAGCACCGGCTACGCTGGTGACATTGTTCGCCACCCCTGCAGATAGAGATTGCATAGTTAGATTATCTGGGAGAAATCACCCTCGACAGAGACAATAATAGAATGAGACACGCACCCGTATCATTCATTATGGTAGTGACTGTTGCAGGCATGGTTTCATTGTACTGGATTCGATGAATTCCAAGGGCGCTTGGTATGCCTAAGTGATGCTAAGACCGGTAAACATGCATGATGACCGTGTCCTCCTTTATCTCCAGTATTCCTGTCCCACCCACCACTCGCCCGGCATCGCCACAATCTTCCCTGCAAGCCAAGCTCGCGCAGGGCTGCGGGGAATAGACGGACAGTACGTCAGTTGAGGCTCTATGATGCGTAGCATGTGAGAGGCCGGGCGTCATTGGTCACCGAGGCAGTCTTGACTCTTTAGTCTTCGAGTCTACCTGGAATTTAGTGCGAGAGTCTGTTTCCCTGCGAAGCGAGGCATCGCCCAATCCCAGCGATGAATAGCTTTCCGGGCTGAGAGGGCGAAATCCACCACCGCTTACTGCATACTGCATAATTATATAGATCACAAGATGTTTTCATACGAACACCTTCGCTCCCGGAAAGCCGGGATGTTTGCCGGAGCGGGTCAGTCAGTTCTGGCGCTTATTCACGGTTGGCCGAGCAGCCTGCCCTGCGATGCTCTATTTTGCAGTCCAATACTCCGTGTAAATCGTGGAATGGACAAGGTTGAACAAAGGATGGGAGTGTTATCAGTCAGTCTATTACCCCGAACCCGACCCGTCCTGAGAAAGTCATGTCCGAATGAAGCCGCACTGGGCCTCGCTACGAACGAGAGGGGTATAATAAATAAATATTCTGTAAAGAGCTCTCTCTCTTGGGAAATTGAAAATGGAAATCTGCAACAGTGGTCTTCAGCCAAGGTATGATATTAATCGAAAAACGTAGCGATGCCAGTTGCGATGAGGAGCAGCCTGCACTTACCCCTTTTTAGCGCCCGGCAGGCTCCTTCCTCCTCAGACTTCGTCATCCTCCACCGAAGGAAGCTCCGGGCCTCGCTTATTTACCCCATGCGACAGCTCTCGTCGCAACCCATAGTTGCACGGAATGGGACTTCGTTGACACTCAGAACAGCGAGGATACACCAGGCATTGGGGTCTTGTCTCTTTCCCCATCGTCGTACTCGACCAAGTCTTCCGCCGCCACCACTTTTTCGTCCCATGCGATCCCCGCTCGTGACCCCTACGACGAATACGTACTACGACTTCTGACCGGCCTATACTTGCATTGCGTGTTTCAACCCATTGGGATCAGATAAAAGTCTGGTGAACAACAAATCATTGCTGCTCGTCAGATCTCTGAAACTTCATTAGATCGGGCTGTCTTCCGCTGGTCTGCGCGAATGGGTTGTTTGGAGAAAAATCTTCTGAGTGACGGGCCCCTGTACGGATTATCTTAGCGACAGTGGCAGGATACGGTAACAAAAGGATTGAGCCGTCAACATGTCTTCCGCACAAGCAGGGCCAGCGCCTGATACCGAGTCAAAAATTCCTCCGCAGAGCGGTGAGGGGTCGCAGTTCGAATTGGATGACTTCGGGCTTCCCATACGACCGAAGAACGAGAGGACAAACTCGGAAAAATCTAGTGCGAGTTCACCAGACTTTCATGACGTTCAAGAAACACCAGTTCCAACCGATACTAATCCGACGGAGCCGCAGCAACATTCACCAGCTACTAGCGACCATATCGTAACAAACAAGGGGGATGATGAACCACTGGGTGATGAGAATCAAACACCTCCTCCGCTTACTGGCCTAGGCGTAACAATTGAGAGCAACAATGATGCCGAACCCAAAGACATTCAAAGCCCTGTCGCTGACAACTCAGTGGCAGAAGGCCAGGTGGCGAGTGCCAAGGACAGAAAACATTCTCATTCTCATAGTAAAGGCGACTCAATAGGAGCTTCCGAGTGGTCCCATCAGAAACTCACTGAGCAGCATTCGGATGAGGAGAGCGACAGCGAAGATGAGTGGAAGGCCATGCCAGCCCTTGGGGAACTCGATCATTATGATGATTACGGGAGGCTAGTCGCGAAGGGCTCGAAGCTGGACGATGACGACTACATGGAGCCTGGGGGCGCTAGTCGAGGATATACACGTATACAACTGGATGACGATGCCGTGTCTGTGACAAGCATGGACGAAAACTCGAGCTATCTTTTCAAAGAAGGTGGTACCTCGGTTGGTGTTGACGATGATACTCGGGATGCGCTTAGCCAGCTGCAGGCTACGAAAGACCTACTTAGTGAAGGTCAACGGATCGCCTACGTCGGTGTTGTGCGCCTTGCTATTTATCAAATGACTACTGATCTGGAGAACATCCCTCCTACCAAATCTTCTAAGAAATCCTTGCAGGAGGCCCTTGACTCAATGAAAAAATGGAGCCAAGCAATAATGATACGGCTTTTCGCTCATATGGACATTGACTCTGCGGAGCAGGTCATGATCGAACAACTTACTGAGCATGGAGTGCAATCGGCGGACTTGGTTGCGCCTTTAATGAAAAATTCTCGGGTCAAGAATCCGATGGCTGAAGAAGGAACTTCTTCTCCCGGGCC
Source organism: Talaromyces albobiverticillius (assembly GCA_023721895.2). Classification (NCBI taxonomy): domain Eukaryota; kingdom Fungi; phylum Ascomycota; class Eurotiomycetes; order Eurotiales; family Trichocomaceae; genus Talaromyces; species Talaromyces albobiverticillius. The sequence goes on from JAMBUR020000004.1 coordinate 3,132,050, forward strand.
CTCTTCCTTGAGCTCACCGAAGTTTGAAAGCGATAGAAGGAGTAGTTCTACTCCATCAAGCGTGTCTCCTCCTGCTTATGAGGATAGCACATCTCCCCCACCTTATGGTGTCGACACAGACGAAGTACCAGCCGTTCAGACACCATCCCAGATGCCTACATCAGCCAACATAGAAATTGATCTTCGATGGACTGTTCTCTGTGACTTGTTCCTGGTTCTTATAGCAGACGCGAGTTATGACGCCCGTTCGCGTTACTTGCTTGAGCAAGTTGGTAACGCAATGAACATTTCGTGGATGCAGATCTGTCGCTTCGAGAAGAAGGTTATCGATGCTTTGGAAATGGAGAAAGCCGCCGAAAAGGAGAGTTGGGATGAATCAGCGCATATGGAACAGCGACGAAAGCAGGCTTTGAAGAAGAAGTACATGGTAATGGGCCTGGCGACTGTTGGAGGAGGGTTGGTAATTGGTCTTTCAGCCGGCCTTCTGGCACCTGTCATTGGCGCCGGTTTAGCAGCTGGTTTCACCACAATCGGAATATCAGGCACAGGTGCTTTCTTAGGCGGAGCCGGCGGCACTGCACTAATTGCCTCTGGAGCTACTCTCACAGGAACGTATTCAGGCTTGAAGGCCGGTCATCGTCGGACAGGCGCTGTCCAGACTTTTGAATATCGCCCACTCCATCATAACCAGCGGGTGAATCTAATTGTCACTGTCTCCGGTTGGATGAATGGCAAGGTCGATGATGTACGACTACCTTACAGTACGGTCGATCCGATTATGGGTGATCTCTATTCCGTCTTTTGGGAACCTGAAATGCTCCAGAGTATGGGTTCCACCATCAATATTTTAGCGACAGAGGTAAGAAGAATTGGTGACAAGTGGAGAGCAAGTTCATGGCTAATAGTGTATATATATATAGGCTCTCACTCAAGGTCTACAACAAGTCTTGGGTAGCACAATCCTGACAACGTTGATGGGTGCTCTTCAACTTCCTATAGTCCTTTCAAAACTCGCCTATCTCATCGACAATCCTTGGAACGTGTCATTAGTGCGAGCAAATGCCGCCGGTCTGATTCTTGCGGATTCCATAATTAGTCGCAATCTAGGAAAGCGGCCTATTACACTCCTTGGGTTTTCTCTCGGTTCGAGAGTGATATTCTCTTGTCTCAGAGAACTTGCTAAGAAAGGGGCCTATGGTCTTGTACAAAACGTCTATCTATTTGGTTCGCCAGTCGTGGCCAACAAGGATGAGTATCTAAAAGCACGAAGTGTTGTAGTTGGAAGATTCGTCAATGGCTACTCGTCCAACGACTGGATCCTGGGTTACTTGTTCCGAGCTACCAGTGGAGGTATCATGCGTGTGGCTGGTCTTGCTCCTGTCCCTGACGTTCCGGGTGTGGAGAACTTCGACGTCACGAATTTAATCACCGGACACATGAACTACCGTGCTGCCATGCCGCGGTTATTGCGTGAAGTCGGCTGGGAAGTGCTAAGCGACGAATTTGCGGAAATTGAAGACCCTGATCCCGAAAATCACACAGAGCGGCAACGAGAGTTGATTCGTGAGATTGATGAAGCACGCAAAGAAGCGGAGCAGAAGCCAGATAAAAAGAGATTTGGGCTATTTAAGAAATCAACACTGGCAAAAAAGAAAGGTTGGGAGACATACGACCCAGATCTCGCAGATTCAATGTCGCACCCTGATTCGCCTAAGTCACCAGGCGGGCATGACAACGTTCTTTTCGACATTGATGCTATTAGAGCAGAGCTTGCTTCTGAGCAGATTGAGGTCAAGCAACTCGAATCAACTCTACCCCCGATAAAGCTGAATCTGAACGAGTATAATGCCGATCCATCGAGCCGTCCTAATATACGACAATCAAAAAGCGCAAATGATGCAGCTACAGTAGCAGACAAAAACAACTCTACGAAGAACACTCCTGACCTACCAAGCAGCAACCCAGCAGACACGACACACAAAGACATGACTCATGAGCAAGGCAATCTCCACAGCGGAGGAGAAGAAGATGTTCAATTGACGTTTGACACAGCATACAATGCATCGACGACAAAAGTGGAACCAAATAATAGAAGCGAAAATTATAATGACTATATTAATAAGAGCGACAACAACATTAATAAGCTACATGATGAGGATTTTGCAACGACTCGACCGGCATTACAGTCAGCTGCAACAATGCCGGTTGATTTTGGACATAACGCCTGGGCCGAAAACGAGCACTATGGTGAGGGAGACGGTGAAATCCAGATGACTTTCGAATGAAGGAATTGCATTGAGGTGTTTTTATTCATCATTACAATCATATCCGAACCATGATTTTTTTTTGACTTCATTTCAATATTGTATGGCTTTTCGTGACTTGATTCAACATATTATCTGATATAATTCCTCATCTTCTGCCGTGTCGGTGTAAAGGAAGATTCATTATTTTATTTCTTGATGTCGTTATCTCATCTTTATTAGTAGTAGTCTTTCTGATATTAGTTGGCAAGCGGCAGTTATCTATGATTATTGTTGAGCATTTTGGAGATGGCAGGCGTTGTATTGAATCTGACTAACTGTTTGTCTACATCTGGCTTTACTATACCTAATGGAAAGTTATTCTTTATTATGCAATGGAAGTAATAAATTGCATATGCTGAAGAGGCATTTTGCTGATTCCTCGGGCATAAGTTATGCTCTAGTTATGCTTAACTTAAGTCTTGGCTAAGTCCGGCTGATAAGGCGATAAGAACGCGCCGCAGACGCGTTTTCGTCGCAGCTTGAGGCACCTTTCATCGGTATTACTCTGCTTGCCCCCAACAGCCAGCCTGTGTACTATATCTTCAAACTTCTATTTCAAATTCAGCTGAATTGATCAGCTGACCAAAGAAACAGCCGTGCATTGAAACCAGCCCGCATAAAGACCTCCTGTGTAACCGATTGCTTTTCATCTCACCCAAATGCATTACTCTCAACAGGATGCGATACAATTGCTGCAGTCATAAATTTCAGACACCGATAGTTCCAGCGCTCGGTTCGGTTTAATTGTGTTGCGCTATGCGAGGTGCATTATCGTCACATCACTATTATCCGACTTCACCAGATATCTCGCGTCGATCGTTTACCGCATTCCCGAGGAGACCAAACGGCCCAATCATTGCACAATGCATACACGCCGCTTAGGTCTCACGAGAAATAACAAATACGGCCCGCCTGTATCGCAAATACATGGGAAACCGACCAGACCTGGAACCCACGATGGTAGAGGCCAAGAACAAGAAGTGGAACATAACGAAAAGAAAGAAAACAGCAAGAAGTTGAAACAGGAACCCGCTACTGACGATGAGCCGGTGAGTTCAAGCGAGGAAGAGGAGGAAGAAGAAGTGAAGGAGGAGGAAGAGGAAGAGGTGAAAAATGACAGTCCGGTACAGACGAAGGAAGGTGCCACTAAGCGGAAGCGGAAGGAAAGAGACAGTCCTGCCAGTAACAAATCGCAGAAATCCAATCCTCCGCCGGATGAAGGCATTCACTCTGCATTTCGAGCCACAAAGAAAAAAGGCATGGGTTATACAAAGTCCAGCAGTCAGTCTGTCCGTTCTAGCCAAAATGGCTTCAAGCAACCGACAAATGTCGATATCAAGGACCCCAAGCCCAAAAACGATAGCTCGTTTCAGGTTCCGCTGAATATAGATATAAAAAGCTCCCCTAGATCGCAAAATACAGATGATCCATCCACCAATATCCATGCATTTCGGATGCCCATGGCAATCGAGGACAGTGCTATTGAGAGCTTAGTACCACCAGTCGACCAGATCAGAGAACCTGCCAGCAGACAATACGTTCTCAGAGAACCTACTACAAGCGCCCCCAGCTCCGCGTTGACTTTCAGAGATTTTGATATCAATGACGATCAAGATACATCCTCTCTCAGCTCACCGCCGTCCGATGTGTATGAAGCTCTGGAAAAACTTGATGATGAAGCGATTGCCGCATTCCAAGTGAGCCCAACAAAGGGTACAGACACGGATGGACAATCGCGTTGCCCGAATTGTAACGCACCGGTAGATGCAGACCTGCTCGGCGAGTTTCTTGCTCTGCCAGGCCGTCGGTTGAGAGATGAACGTTTGTTCTGTGAGGGTCACAAGGCTCACAACGCCGAGAAGGAGTGGACAGATAAAGGATATCCTACGATTGAATGGCATGCGTTTGATAAGCGAGTTCAAAGACACTTCTCAGAGCTTGAATGCCTACTCGTACCCAGCCCGTCGTCTTTTTTTAGAGGCCGCCTGGAGAGTGCGATGAAAGCTGGGCAGGCTAAGGTCTTCAAGTTGTCCTTGGAGGAAGATGATCAAGAGACTTTGTCATGCGGATACTACGGCCCGAAGGGAGCAAGTAGAATGTTAGTCTCCCCAAATCATGTTTCATCCAAACCCCAACTGACGATATGATCTATAGGTTGAATTCCGTGACTTCTAAATATTCTCGCAAACTGCGCCAGCTGGCAGCTATGGATAATGTCCTCAAAACCGCCGGTCCCACTACTTATGCTCAGGCCGTGCTTGTCCCAGAATTGACAGTTTTATTGATCAAGGAAGATATGAATGTGGACAGCCAGGATGCCCGTCAAATTCTTAGAGATAGCATGGATATCGGGATCAGACTCAATGCAGCTGAAGATGACCAGATCCGTCTTGAAGAAAAGGAGGAAGAAGACAACGGTTACATGTGACGACGGGCTACTTTTCCCCGTTCAAATCCTATTATATCTTAATATTCTTGCTGTATCTGATAAATGTATACTAAAGCAATGAAACGATCAGAGATGTATTCCAAAGAATAATAAATTACGCGAATATTACATACACAGTATTTACACCACTCGTCAACAGGTAACAGCCCGGTAGATGGTGCATGCTGGAGTAATCTGAGTACTTTCTTCTACATGTCCTGGTATATAGTATGGTATTCAGTAAATAGACTGCAGGTAAATACGCCGTATTTACGTATCATACGGGGTGGGGTTGTAGCCTGAGGCCGTAATCGATCGGCATTCGGTGCGCGGTGCCATCACGTCACCGCCCTCTTATCTTGTCTGATTAAGATAACCAACTCCTCCTCCTCCTCCCATTTAATTGCAACCCACGCATGTAGCTGGCTTCTTCCTCAACCATCAGTTGGTGCTCGAGGGATTGCTTTTCAGTGTTTCCCTCTCGCTCATCGCTATGAAGGAGAAAACAGCCCTCAACATGCCTGTCTCGGAGACAACTCCGCTTCTGGTCGTCCAGACTGCCCCCAGCCGCCATCGTTACCCTCACCATGTTCTGCGCCGCACCTGCACCGTGGTTCTTGGTGCTGTGCTCCTCGTTGCCCTAACTTTGTTTGTCTTACCAGTCAAACTTGGGTCGCACGGGGATGGCTCTCCCTGGGTCTACGTTCCATGGTCTAAGCCCTACCCTCAATCATGGCCGCAGGGAAATGGACTCACTTATAAAGACCTGCAAGCGCTCTTGCAAGAGACGCCCAAAACAGAGAAAATCGAGGAGTGGAGCAAATATTATACTGCAGGGCCACACTTGGCAGGAGCCAATTTCTCTCAGGTGCTTTGGACGCAAGAGAAATGGAAGGAATTCGGCGTCGAGGACACCACTATTGCGTCCTACGATGTTTACATCAACTATCCATTGGATCACCGTCTCGCGCTGCTAAACAAGAAGGGTGCTGACGACTATGATGTCGCTTATGAGGCGAGCTTGGAAGAAGATGTCTTGGAAGAGGATGGCACGAGCGGCTTGCCAGACCGTATTCCTACTTTCCATGGCTACTCGGCTACTGGAAATGTCACTGCTCCGTTTGTTTATGCCAATTTTGGTACATATGCAGATTATCAAGATCTGGTCGACGCCGGTATCTCCGTTGAGGGCAAGATTGTTATTGTCAAGTACGGAGGTATCTTCCGTGGTCTAAAGGTGAAACGCGCGCAAGACTTGGGCGCCGTGGGTGTTATCATCTACTCGGATCCTCAAGAGGACGGCGATATCACAGAGCTAAACGGGTATGAAGCATACCCTGACGGCCCTGCTCGAAACCCAAGCGCGGTTCAAAGAGGCAGCGTTCAGTTCCTCAGTATGTAGTCCAGTGCTCCGTTAATTTTACCCACGTCATCTCAACTAACCGCGCCTTTCTTTAAAAAAAAGGTATTGCACCAGGTGATCCAACCACCCCTGGCTACGCATCGAAACCTGGAGTTGAACGACAACCTCCGGAACATTCTATTCCGTCGATTCCTTCTATTCCGATATCGTACACTGACGCGTTACCGCTCCTCAAAGCCCTCAATGGACATGGTCCAAAAGCATCTGAATTTAACAAGTACTGGCAAGGCGGTGGTCTGGCTCACAAGGGTGTTGAGTACAACATTGGGCCGACACCCGAGGATCTAGTGATCAATTTGCATAATCACCAGGACTACGTCACGACACCTCTGTGGAACGTAATTGGTGTTATCAAGGGTCATATTCTAGACGAGGTAGTGATCCTAGGTAATCACCGTGATGCCTGGGTTGCAGGTGGTGCCGGTGATCCCAATAGCGGGTCGGCGGCGCTCAACGAAGTGGTAAGAAGTTTTGGTGAGGCCCTCAAAGCCGGATGGAAGCCTCTCCGAACAATTGTATTTGCTAGCTGGGACGGCGAAGAGTACGGCTTGGTTGGATCTACTGAATGGGTGGAGGAAAACCTGCCGTGGCTCAGCGTTGCGAATGCCGTGTATATCAATGTCGACGTAGCAGCAAGTGGCTCAAGATTCAGCGTCAGCGCCAGCCCTCTTCTTAATAAGGCGGTTTACGACATTACCAGCATAGTTCAATCACCAAATCAGACCATCAAGGGCCAGACAGTTCGAGACACATGGGATGGACATATCTCCTCACTTGGGAGCGGAAGCGACTACACAGCTTTCCAGGAGTTTGCTGGAGTTCCGAGTGTGTCCTTCGGATATAGCCAGGGGAAAGACGACGCAGTTTATCACTACCATTCTAACTACGACAGCTTTGACTGGATAAGACGTTTTGGTGACCCTGGCTGGCACTATCATGTCACCTCTGCCAAGCTGTTCTCATTGTTGGGAGCTTACTTTTCGGAACAGCCAGTTTTGGGGTTCAGTGCTGCGGACTATGCGACAAACCTTCAGAAGTATGTTGATAACATCAAACCACACGCAGAGAAGCTTCCTGAGAACACCCATTTCAGCTTTGGGCCATTAGAGAGATCCATCTCTCAGCTTCACTCTGCGGCGGTTGGATTTGATGCTTATGCTGCAGAGCTTGCATCCCATCTAGGTGACGACGTACCTTGGTATCACTGGTGGAAAAGGGTACAGTTATTTTTCAAGATTCGCGGTGTCAACACGAAATACAAGACTCTGGAACGAAAATTCTTGTATGAAACCGGCTTGGATGGACGTAGTTGGTTCAAGCATGTTGTCTTTGCTCCCGGTCTCTGGACAGGTTACGCTGGAGCCACCTACCCGGGATTGGTTGAGAGTTTGGATGCCGGCAATGTGACGAATGCAGTGGTAGGTTTATTTCATCCTTCTTAAACTACCGAACACTTTATTAACGTAAGCACAGAGATGGAGCGACATCATTCAAGAACGAATTCTCGAAGCAACCAAATTGCTTGAGTAGACAAGTACTGTGCTAGTGTTTCGAATCCAAACCGGTTATCATGGATGGATACCGACAAGATACAGGCACAAAAAAGTATATATATATTCATAATGCCGAGCGCTTGCAACTCGCTCAAACTATGGATTTGAATTGGCTCTGAACGTGCTTTTGGGTGACACCAAGAGCAGCAATCAATATATGGAACTCGTGTGTCAGTCATAAATGAATTGAAGATCAAGTATATCCGAAATTGGAAGGTACCAACATTGCACATATATGCAATATCAGGTGCCTAGAAGAATATCATCAATGAAATTTTTATAAACAAACAAACAAATCCAGGCCGTACGAATACCTAGAGTCTAGGTATCACAATGCAACCTTGAAAAGGAAATTATCTATATAAACATTGAAAACGCAATATGACTAAACATGCCTATGTTGCTATGCAATGCATGCTATTCCCAGTAACTGAAATAACTTATCTAGTCAGCAATCAAAAACCAACGCCATGCAGATATATACCTGTGGATCAAGATCAGGCATAAAAAACATGCAACCCAAAAATTTCTCCATTACTTTTGTCGTCGAATCATTTTATCAACTTCCCTTTCCGCTCTGTCGACATGTGCAGTATTACCTTCATTGACGTATTAATCATTTTGTCGAATTGCTGTTATATATTATTCATCGTTCTCATTATCATCGTCGTCATCACCCACTTCATCCAACTCGTCCTCGTCCTCGTCGTCCGGTGAAAACCCATCGGACTCCAGAATATAAAACGCAGGTACTGCAGCAGCTATCGACAGCACCGTCAAAATCCACCAGGGAATAATCACGTACCCAAGCTTGATGCTTTCAGTGAAAGCCTCGCCTACAATCGCGGGACCAGCGGCTCGTCCAATCGCACTGACACTAACGCCGACACCATTCAAAGTTCCTAGAATCTTGAGACTAGATGCCGTATTCGTGAGCAGGATGGTGCAGCACGGAAAACTGAAAATGATAAGGACTAGCTTGGCTATGAGAAGGAGAAAAACGGCGGGTGTGCGGATGGATTGTGGCACTAGGACGATGAATGGTGTCACCATGTAAACAACTGGGAAGAGAACGGCGACGGCCTGGAAACAGCGTAGAACACCGTAGCGGCGAGCAGCGGTAGGAAAAAAGAGGAATTGTACAAACATGCCGATTATGCCGATGAGAGTGTATAGCATGCCGATTGTTTGGGAGTCTGAAAGTCGTTAGTCTCAAGCGAGATAGACAGAGTGATAAAAGAGGGAACATACCAAGTCCAAATCCACTGGTAAATTTGAATGGAAGCTTTACGTCCGGATTATCAATCATGTCCTCCTGCGGATGATGCAGGAATACAGGGAAAAGAGAATCGAAACCCATGCTATGCAATGCCATCATGCCGTACGCAATCAGAACCAAAACGGACTGCGAAGTGAAGATGGATTGAATCTTATTGTTAGTTTGACGTCGGGCATTCTTATGATCATTATTATTATCATTGCCGCTATTGGTGATGTCGTTTCCAGAAGTTACGCCCCGGGCTCGTTTCGTGGTTATTGTGGCATAATCCTCTTCGTCGCGCGTGTTTTCACCAAGAAGTCTCGTTCTTTCGTTTACAACCGCATGGTATTTCACGTGGTGATGTGATTTTGACCGGGGTGATGAACATGACTGGCTCAGCATTTGTCCAAGAACCAACCCATAGTCACGTTTATGTCGTCGACTTTGTAATGTTTCCTTTGGATTACCATGTTAGCATTTGCCTTTATTGACATGGCATCGTCACCTCTTACCTCCAGAAACAAAAACCCGGTCGAAATACCAATAACGAAGAGCAGGGCAGAAAGGATATTAGGCAATGCAAAAGGATATTTTCGAAAGATTTCCCAATCCCCAAAGATATCCGGATGTTTCACAGCAGGATTGGCCAAGGCTCCTCCAAAGGCAGGGCCAAATATACTCCCAATAGTCCAGACCAAGGGCATAATACTAAACGCACGGGGCTGCAGCTCCTTTTCAGGGACCAGCTCTGCAACCATTGTTCGGATAATTCCAACATTACCGTTCATGAGGCCCAAGAACGCTCTGGCAATCAGCAGAGTGGTGAGTGATTTGGAAAATCCAAACATCAGGGAGAAGAACATGGTCGACGTGAGGCCGATGAGAATCGCGTATTTGCGGCCATATCGATCTGAGAATGTGCCCCATGGCACGGCCATGATGCACTGGCAACCTGCGACGACTGCAGAAGATATGCCGACCCATTTCGCGATTTCGTTCTTACGGACGCCGACGCTCTCCATCATTTCAGGCTGCGTAGGATCCCAAAGTTGTCAGAAAATCTTGCTTTTCGTTGAGATATCAAAAAGATGTGCAAACATACAAGGTAAGGCAGCGCCGATGTATAGACCACTAATGAGTATTAGTTACGATTGTCAGATTAAAAAGGCTCGTCTCTATAAATTGATTATCCTTCTTACCCGGCTCTGCGAATCGACATATTGCTAGTTTACAAATATATGAGTCAATAGGGTTGTCGATAAAGATTCCGGTGCTGGGGTTTGCTCAACATACATAGGATTAGCAGCTGCTTGACAGGCAGCCTTGGTTTCTCATTTCGCAACATGGTGTTGGGTTTAGGCAGATACTTGACAGTCTATGTATATCTAAACATGACAGAGGAGGAAACTATGCTGCGTGTATCATCGAGCAGACAAAACAAGAAGAGGCGAACAAGAGGAAGAAGACATACAAAGAAGAGGAAAAAAACAAAAGCACGCATGATACAAAATAAATTGGATTTGCTTCTTAGTCCCTGTATTTTTCAGCAGCCAAGTGGGGAGCCCGTATTAGGGGGCAGCGGCCCGCGTAAAAAACCTGGTTTCAATACATCCGCCATACAGAATTACAGACAGATACATGGGGTGCTGCCAATGAAATACCCCGTTCACGCTCCTGGCATTCACTCCGACTAACTCGGCACGTTTTCCGAGTCAGTGTGTTGCCTCTTTAACGAGGGAAGCGAGTTCTGCTATGACTCAAAGATGCATCCTAGTATGCAGGCTAGCAGCTGTCCTTGTGACGCCGCAACCCTAACTTGGTCTTGCAGCGCCTAGATGACAAGCCCTAGTAGGTAGTAACTTCAAGCGTCCGTCTGCAGGAGTTGGCTAGTCGATTCGGGCGCTCGCATAACGTATCTGATCACTGTGATCAGCAGGTCCTGTGAGTCGACGATCGCATTAGATTATGACATGGGCAACTGCTAGCTCGTTGCCCGTTGGCTAGGTAGCAACTACTGGAGATGCGGGGGCTAAGAGCCTATTCCTTCGGTAGATGCATTCAAATAAGAGGTGTCATATCCTTAGAGATACAACCAAGAAAGTCACTCCAAATAGCAGCAACGGACATGTTGTTCATTGGTTCGTATCGAATTGGAGAAAAATTGAGCGGAGTGGCGGTATATTGTATTTCCTCCTCGATTACCCATATACATACATATCAGCGCAAAAAGCAGCATCAAGCTACTCGCGTTCAACGAAGAAAGAGAAAAAAAAACATCTCTAAACCCGACTAGCCCTCTTATCCCTGAACGCCAGCCCAAAAACCAACAGCCCGTACGTCGCAAGCACGCTCAGAGCAACGGGGACGGGTTTGCGTAGTCGAATCGCACGAGGCACAGAGGAACCGGCCAGAACGGTGGAAGCAAGCAATCCAATCTCCTCGCCGTAGGGCTGGTTGTTGCGTAGTCGTAGCAAGCTGAACAGGTAGAGAGCGCCGACTGAGAGGCCGGCTGCGATGGAGGGGATGGAGCCCGTTCGCGCATAGCCGATTATGCCGCCGAGGGAGGTCAGCGCCGAGAGCGCTCCGGCGGAGGTTATGGTAAAGTCTTGAGAGGGCTATTATTGTTGTGCGTAGACATGGATTTGGTTAGAGAATGTACGTCTTCTTGATTGTTTTGATGTGATGTGGTGGAATGGCATCGGCATCGGCATCGTCATCGTCATCTTGGGGTGGAACCATCAGAAACACGCACCATGTTTGGTAATTGGTTTGGGTCGAACTTCTTGAATAATAAAATATGAGATCTTCAATACGTGCTAAAAGACGAATGCGCTGTGTAACAAGGATCGATCAATTGGCGTGAGAGAGGTGAGTGAGAAAGTCGAGTGATCGTATGTTTACAGACTAGTGAGCATCCGATTGTTAATCTCTATCGCGATTGGTCCGGCCGAAGCGGGTGTCCGAGGCAGATGGCTGGCCAATCAACCAACAGAGCTTGCTTGCATCTCTTCTACGTCTGAAACGGGAAATAAGACGAAAAAAAGAAAAATCATATATATATTACTCTAATATTGGTCGTTTTTAATTCAAGGACGTGCCTACCTTTGTAACTAACCGAAGAGCCATCCTGCTGTTTAAAAAGCCTGTAGGGGACGTTGAGAAATCAATCCTCCTGGAGTCTGGAGCAGCGCACTGGTTGTAGGTACAACAGAAGCGATAAAATAAAAGAAAAAAAAATAAACACTGGCCGCGTGTAGGAAGAGGCAATGGCCCCTACTCACCGACAGATGACCAGAGACAATGATTCTCGAGGTGTTGATTGCGGAAAGTAACGCTCCTGTCAAGCTTGCCATGCTAAAACATATCAGGGAATAGAGTAGGTATTGTTCTCTTCAATCGAATAATAGATATTTGATATGGTTACGTCGAAACTTAGCTTGCTTATCCAACAATGGCCTCTTCCCGTTTGATCGATTGCGACTTGAAAACCACCGGGATGGTACTTCGACCGCTTTCTTTTTCGAATTGCCTCTTTCAACCAGACGCATCGATGACATCGTCGGAATTCGTCGTCGGCCGGGCAACTGCTGGAACAGTAGCATCGCTGAGTACAGTATCTCCTCCGTGAGGAGGAGTGTATGCATATCTTGGCAAATTTGCCATTTTTTCCTCGGGGCTTGTTTCGTTGTCGGAATAAACCAACCTTGTCTTTGATTTGTCCTTTTCCTTCTTTGCTTTCTTTTCCTCCGCTGGTACAGGTTTCTCGGCTGGTGGTGGTGCAGCTTGAGCTTGCGCAATTTCCGCTGTTCTGGCAGCTCCCGAAATCAGCTCGTCAACTGAATTTGATAATGGCGTGGCAGATGCGGCTGGAGTAGCCTCCGCTGGTGGCGGATATTGGCCATACCCTTGAGGAATTCCCGGGGAAGGAACACCGGGCAATGGATGTTGCATTGGGGGCAATGGCTGTGTATTAATCTGAGAACCACCAAATGACGGTCGTTGTGGAAGACCAGGCGCTGCCGGCAAGCTGCCTTGTCGAGGTGGATATTGTGGTAAATTCTGAGGCGGTGTGTGAGACCTTGCAGGTAGTTGTTGCTGCTGTACGAATGGATGAGGAGAAGGTGTGGTTGCGTACGGAGGTGGCGTCTTTCCAGCTTGAAACTGCGGCGGGGAAGCATATTGTGAGACACCATAGTGCTGTGGCGGCGGGGCTTGCTGTTGCTGTTGTCCATTTGGAGGATAGTTTGAATACACAGGACTCGCAACATGTTGATAAGGAGAATTGGTAGTGCCATACGGAGAAGGAAATGGGTATTGCGCATTCGGAGCGTTGCTCGCTGGAGGTTGGGCTGCCGGAGGTTGGAAATTTTCCCCTTGCTATAAGGTAGTCAGTAACCAAAGAAAATCAAGTTCTCGTTGAATGGGAATTCAACTTACAAGGCCACTTTGAGGCTGAACAGCACTCTGGCCAGCTCCAAGGGGAGTGACATCACCGCTGCTTCCCTCGGTAGTTTTGTCGGCCGCCAACTTCGCCTTGTGCTCTGCTAAACGCTTTTTCAAATCCGAGATCTCCAGCTTCGGTTTCTTCGCCTGTCCACCGTCCTTCGTAGCTCCTGGTGGAGGATTCCCCGTGGCTGCGCGACGCTCAGCTTCAGCCTGCTGGAATTGCGTGACGACGCGCTGGTTGTGAGCTTGAAGGACATCCTCGGGGACACCCTCCATCCCAAAAATCTCGATATCAAGACTTGACCTATTGGGCAAAGCATTGTCGACTTCACTCAGCTGTTCTTTGTGGACCTGGCTCATATGAACCGAGAGACCTGATGAATAAAATGGATCAGCCACAGACATAAGAATTTTATTTGAAAAATATCCACCTACCTCCGGCAGTGTTCAATCGTCGCCCACATCGTTCGCACTTGAAATGTTTTGCTTTCTGGTGTGAGATGAGAATTTTCAGATCATCGAAATCTCGTTCACAATAATAGCACCATGGTCGAGCGATTAGCTCTTCCAGATCTGGGTGACCGCGCTTCTTCTTACCCATTGCGAGGATTCGCTTCGTATAGAAGTTTCTATATAATCCGCAACAGAGTAATTACAGCGATGGTGGTGGCGAGCCACTATGTAATTAAATGAGCGCAACAGCGACAAAATGGAAGACTGAAGCAGGTGTGAAAGATCGACCGAGAGAGCCTGAGAGGCGACGGATTGAGGTCAGTGGCCCAGGTCACGTGGCTCCGCGTATTTTATCTTTCTCTCTCTGTATACACTGTGACGTCGATTAATTACTAGTTCAAGTAGTCAGCCAATGACAACAATTCATTTCCGCCCTCTGCTTTGCGGCGATTACTAGCGTGGGGATGAATGTAAATGCAACTAATTGGTCTGTTAAGATCTATAACGTAACTGGTAAGCCACCCGGCCATGTAAGCCACCCGGCCACCTCCGCCCGGAAACGCGCTGTGTTTTGATTCTATAATTTCAACGCGTCGATATGCCACCAATTCGCAAGAAAAATCCTCCAAAATCACTTGAATTAGAGGGGAAGATTCAATTAGCTATTTCCGATTTAAAAAATGGAAATATCTCAAGTGTACGTGAAGCTGCAAGGGTTTATACTATCCCTCGTACAACTCTCCAAGACCGATTGAAGGGAATACAATATAAAGGCATAAAACGCGCCAACAATCATAAATTAACCGAATACGAAGAGGAATCACTTGTTAAATGGATTTTGGATTTAGCAAAGCGAGGATTACCTCCCCGATATGCTATGGTACAAGATATGGCCAATATTCTTCTTTCTCAACATGGAAATCAACAAGTTGGAGAGAAATGGGTATATAACCTAATCCAACGTCGCTCTGAGCTTAAATCACAATTCTCACGGAGATATAACTACGAGCGTGCTAAATGCGAAGATCCGAAGATAATCGAGGAATATTTTGATCGCGTACGAGAGGCTATATTAAAGTATGGAATCCTATCGGAGGATATCTACAACTTCGATGAGACTGGCTTTGCAATGGGCCTCTGTGCAAGCGCGAAGGTCATTACTGGAAGCGATCGATATGGCCGTCCACATCTACTACAACCTGGTAATCGAGAATGGGTAACTGCAATCGAGGCAGTCAACTCTACTGGCTGGGCCTTGCCCTCATACGTGATCTTTAAAGCTACCAAATACTCCCAGGAAGGCTGGTTTGAGACTCTTCCAGATGATTGGAAGATCAATATTAGTGATAATGGGTGGACGACAGATCAGATTGGCATGGATTGGCTCATTAATCACTTTATTCCTCTTACGAATGGCCGGATAATCGGACAATATCGCATGTTGATTCTAGATGGCCATGGCAGCCATTTAACTGCCGAATTTGATCGTACATGCACTGAGAATAAGATTATTCCAATCTGCATGCCTCCACACTCCTCGCATCTTTTACAGCCTCTCGATGTTGGCTGTTTTGCAGTCTTAAAACGACAGTATGGGAAGCTTGTTGAGCAGCGGATGAGACTCGGCTTTAATCATATTGATAAAATCGACTTTCTTACTGCATTCCCAGAGGCCCGTACGATGGCATATAAAGCTGAGACTATTCGGAATAGCTTCAAAGCAACTGGATTAGTGCCATTAGATCCAGATCGAGTTTATCAACAACTTACTATCCAATTGAAGACCCCAACGCCACCTCCTCATCCACCTAGTGATTCCCAATCCTCCTGCCTTCAAACGCCTCAAAATCCGCGTCAATTTAAACGGCAATTAAGTACGATTAAGCGGCGAATCAGTCGGCGTACGCGGAGCCCATCTGAGGTCATTGATGAAGCAATTAGCCGCATGTCAAAGGCCTACGAGACTAGTATTAATGAGCTTCTTATTATACGGAAGGAAGTTCACGATTTACGCGCTGCAAATGAGAAGGAGAAGCGAAAACGTACACGATCTAAAAAGCAGATATCTCATGAGCAAGGAATAACTAGAGAGGAAGCGCAGGCACTTATAAATAGACCAGTTGAAGCATCTCAAGCTGCTACTACTACTCCGGCCGAGCCTGAGCTTCCACCCTCTCAACCGCGTGTACGCCGCCAATTTCAATGTAGTGAGTGTGGAATTTTCGGGCATAGAAGGCCTCAATGCCCTAATCGTACTGGTAATTAATTTTTTGTATATAATTATTATTTCGGGTTGAAATTCGAGGATTGAAATCAATATAGAGCGCGTTTCCGGGCGGAGGTGGCCGGGTGGCTTACATGGCCGGGTGGCTTACCAGTTACGTTACAATAATCGCTGTTTGAGGGGATCTCGCGAATGTCACATTTATGTAGCACTATGAGAATGCTGTACTCAGGGAAGAATCTTAATATTTTAATTATCTTGTTTGATTTGTTCGACGGGCCTCATTGACATGAATTTCCAAATAGAAAAGAGACAACACATACACAAAAATTGAAATTGAAAAAAAAAAGCCCATGAAATCCACAAAAAGAAAATGACCAACCCCATTTAAAACCGAAGGGAATTTTGTAACAAACCCATATCCCAGATGTAATGTAATGTACAAGCATAGAGCGAGCCTTCACCCAGCAGTCATTCGATGCGGTCGGCGGCTCGGCTTCAGATATGCCAAAACAGAAGAGAGAAAAAAAAGAACCAAACACCCACCTATGAACCGGGGAAGACATCAAAGGAAAAGAAGAGAAGGCATTCAACAGGATTTCCCGTCTTCATGACCAAACACATCCACAAAATGTAGATATACTCAAGTCGGGCCTGAGCCAGAGGTAGATCCCGGAATGCATTTCGTTCCTAAATGAATAACCCACCAAATGCATATGCAAAGTCCGAATTTCCCATCAATCGTCTCAAACCCGCTAGAAAAAGAAAGAAAAGGAAGAAAGACGAAAACCAAAACGCTTGAACACACAAAACATTAAAAAAAATGAAAAAGAGAAGTAGTGTTACAAGTATGTGCTTTGCAAAAAAAAGATGTGCTTTGCAAAAAAAAGATGTGCTTTTCAAGAGGGCACCGTACATCAAGGCCAAGATAGTAATCACATGAAGAGAAGAGAAAAAATTATGTAGCGGACCACTCCGTATATTATTCGGAGGCCGTTATGTTCTTGTGTGTTGTCTCTATTTCGACACCATATTCAAAAAGCAACGACCAGAGTTGATGCCAACTTTCTCCTTAAGGCCGATGCATTTGAGTTCCGTTTTGAAGATGCTGAAGAGGTCGGATCGCATCAAAGGGGTATGTTGGACCTGGCTGCATGATTTCAGAGGGGGCAGCATCATGGCGATGCGACGGATTAACCGGTGGCGGTGGAGGTGGAAACTGGGTCTGTCCGTAGGAGTGATAGGGGGGTGCCTGACTTGCGAAAGGATAGTAACGTGATGGGGTAGCCCAGAGATGTGGGGCAGTAGTTCTATCAAAGCCTGGCAGAACTGGCTGGATAGGACGCGCAGCAGATTGAGGCTGGGAGACAGCAGGATGGGCGGAAGTGTGCGGAGCTAAGTAACCCTGAGGGGATCGTGCTCTGGGTGGCGCAGAAGGCTGCATAAGATGGGTTTGTTGGAGGGAAATTGCCGGAGGCGGAGGAGCAATTGTTGTGGTCGACGCGGCGATGGCTGGCTGGATTGGAGCTGGCTGGATGGACACAGCTGCTGCCATTGAAGCAGTTCTGGACTGTTTTTTGATCGGCTCATCGACTGTATCAGTACTTGCGGCTTTGCGTTTGCGTGTTTTAGTGGTAGGGACTTTTTGAGGTTCCTTTGCTTTCCGCTCGGCATCTGCCAGTTTATCGGCTTCGATCTGTGCCTTGGTCCGCTTAGGATTTCTAGTCCGCCCTTCCTTATTAAAGCGATCCCAGTGATCGAGCATAGCCTGAGTGCGCCGTGGGTTCTTTGACTTCGCCAGCAACTTGCGGCGGTTCAACTCAAAAGCATCGACCACCTCACCAGGCTGGACGAGATTCGGAGGTAGAGAAGCCAGCGCTGGAGGCGCCCCTGGTGTTGCAGGAGCAAGGGCAGGCTTAGGAACAGGCGCAATGTTAGCGGACCCGGTAGCATTAAATGAAGATTGATCAGGGGTCAAGTTGTCTGTGGATGGAAAGGTCGAAATTGATAACGAAAGACTGCCTTCGGTATCGTTCGAAGTATTAGCAGTTTGCTTTTCAACAGCTTTAGAATCAATGGCCTTCGTTGCCAGAGTAGCCTTTGCAGGTCGAGACGTCTTCAGAGTTCCACCGCGGCCACGTCCTCCACGTGTACCACGGCCACGACCTCGAGGACCTGGACTGGGTGGTGCAGTTTGAGTCTGAGGGACGTCAACTGGTTTGCTAACAATAGAACGTGTAAGACGCTTGTATGGCTGCCCGTCGATGTCTGACTCAAGAGCTGGAGTACTGCTGTCGTTGCCGTTCCATGTTGATCTAAGTCCCTCAACCTCGCTCTGTGCCTTGCGTTTTCTGCTTGACGATCCTCTTTCTTGATTAGGATTCAACGGACGCTCTTGGAACCGAGGAATATATTCCTGCCCATATTTTTCCATTGTTTTGAAGCCATCAGGATTTGGATTGCCTTTGTCAACGTCCGCCTGCATTTTTCGCAGTTGGGCGGGAGTAGGCCTTAAGCCACGTTGGATGAATGGATCTTGAGTTTTGAACATAGGCTTAGGCTCTTGTTGCGGATCACGTTTTTTAGGCTCATGTATGGTAGAATCGTATTTGTAGCCATATAAAATCGCTTCTTGTTTGTCTTGGAATACTTCGGGTGGATCCAAGGCACGTGGGTTGGCCGGTTTCTTCGCAATTCTTTGGCCGACTACTTTCAACTTTTCAATGGCCTGCCACTCATCCTGCCAAGTTTTGAGTGCATGAGCCACATTAGCAGCTACAGCATGAAGCTCAGCCGTAGGCGTTGTCTCGTAATTTTCGGGGAGTAAGTTAAGGAAAGCCTCCACGGGGGTTAGTTTCAAAAACTCTCCCTTATCAGTCGTAGTACTCAGATAGGGATTAGGACGCGTGGGAATGCTGGGAGCGAAGTCTTCTTCTTGATCTGTTCCCTTTGGCTTGTCAAAGACATTACTCCAGGTTTTCTCGACATCGGCAGTGGCGGCATCGTAGTTTATATTGAATTCACGGACATCATGCAAGTTCCAGGATGCTAGAAGGCACTTTTCTATGTATTCATGTGCCTGCCGGCGTTTCAAGTCATCAAGCTTGCTGTGAAGGGCTTCCGTGGCGTGAGTCTTGATGACGGAGTCAGAAGCGTCATCGTTAGCTTCAGGAGTTGCATCAGCGCCGGTCGCAGGAGCCGTGACAGTAGTGACCTTGCTTGTGCCCAAGGTGCCATGGCTGTTGATTTCGTTATTGCCGTCCATAATAATGTCGGTATCAATGTCCTCGCTAGGAATACCACGTGCGGACAAGTTTGCAATCTGGGGATGCATGAGAGCTAGGTGCTCCTTCAGCACATCATATTCAGACGCCACTCCATCTTCTGGGGCTTCGAACTCCTTGGAACACCATGGGCACTTGACCTGATGGTGAATTGAGGGTGGAGGTGATAGAGATGTTTCGATTGAATGAGGTTTAAAGCCTTGAAGGGCGCGAACTGGTTCTGAGCAGTGACGCTTGGCTGCAGGTGAATCAGAACGCTCATTGGCCCAGTCAGAAGACTGGGTATCGTCGTCATAAACTTGATCCACTGCTGGAGCCATTCTTGCAGGGCGACAAGAGAAAATGGTGTGCAAAAATCCAATGGGATAAAATAGATCGAATGGCAAGTGGCGGCACAGGCCACCGACCAGATGTTTGCTGGGGAATAAATATCTGTGCTGTTTGATGTCAGCATGTACTTCGGATTATGTAACCAAATAAAAACGGGTCGATCGCCAATAGGAGCAAAACAGAATCCAAGAAAAAATGGGACGGGACGACGGAAGTAGATGTACAGTGGAAGTCAACAAGTAGGAAGACAGTCTCCCATACACAATGGCAGAACAAGAGGCGATGCAGGAAAGTATGCGAGGGTGTCCAAGTACTTGTTGGCTATTGACAATGGCAGAAGAATACGCGGTGCAGGAAATGTATGAGAGGGTGTTCTTTAGAGATAGACCAGAAAAGAGAAGAAAAAAAAATCGCTTCACAGACAATGGAGGCAGTGAAATAACAATAGGCATCAATAAGTAGCAGGTTTGAATTGTATCGTAGAGAAGAGAAAACCAGGCGTGGTGGACGTCTGAGAAGGGAAAGGACAAAAAAAGACAAAACGGTGACACGCGAGATGATGCAACGGAGGATGTTATTTGGATAAAAGACGTTGAAAAGAGACATCGACATGAGAAAAGAGAAGCTTACTCACCAGGCGTAGGAGGAGAAGATATTCCGTGGGAAGATGTGCGATGGATTGGCGGGGAAGAGACAAGATAGTCAGAGACAGTCTCAACAGAAGTAAGCTTGCTGGTACCTGCACTTGTCAGAGGAAAGTCCCAGGGAAAAGCTTGAAATGGGCTGATCACTCGAGAGATTCCAAACAAAAGCACGAGCTGCAGTGCAGTGCAGGAGAGAGGAAGGACGAAGAGAGAGTTTGCAAGATGAAGAAGAGGAGAGAGGAAGGAAGAGGAGTGAAGGAGAGAACGGTTAACTGCTGATGAATAGAGGCAAAAGTGAATCGACGCAGGCAAGTCAAGAACGGTTAGCGCCAAACGCCATATCCGTAAGTTGCAACTTGTAAGTAAGCGCCCAGCGACAGCGACGGGCAATCTGATTGATTGGGTGCCCAAGGCTGCGTGCAGAGGGACGAATGGCCAGTAAGATATTTACACGGGCATGAATGGTAGAAATGCACAAGAAGCGACAGGGTAGCTGGCGACGAGGAAGCAGCGCAAAAAAAGACCAAAAAAGACAAGGGACGATCGAAGCAGTCGGCGGGTCGGGTAGTTGCCGCTAAGCCTGTTTGGGCCTGCAGAGTACATACTATAGAGCGACCAATGGGCGGCGACGCTTTGCTACCTCAGGCTCACAACGCACGCACAGCAAACAATATGCAGTAAGTATAAGCATAGCATGCATTCTGCAGGACATTCATCCATCGACACTATTTCAGGCATGTGTATACGGAGTATGTATACCAACGAATATCTCCGGTTGTCTTTATTCAAATCACAGCAGTTACGATGGGCGGTGCGACTCGTATCTATGGTCTGGCTAAGACGTAGAGCTATAACTATCGCTAGATATTTGGCAGTAACGGTACTAGCTTCAGTAATAAGCACTTGAATTGTTTAGAGAATCCAGAAATCAACTGGACAGTACATAGTACTCAGTCAAAGGGACAGCGACGTTTAATTTCTCCCTGACGAGATAGAGAGACTGACTGGGGTGGGAGCTGACCTTGGCGCCGATCGCCCGTTTAGCACCCGAGCTCCACCCCATCGCTGACGACAAGTCGTTGACATCAATGTACATGCATTCACGCTGTATCTACAAACCCATCGCGGCCTTTACAATCCTTTTATATTTTGCTTTCCCACAACCTTGTCCAATAGCTTTGTTTCTTTCGCACTGAGCTAGGCCTCAGCTCACAATGCCGCCAAAGAGTGCAAAACCCACCAACGATGAGCTCCTAGCTCAATTCGACGACCTAGGCATCGACACAAAGAAGTCCTCCGATCAGACACAGAGTTCTCCTACAACAAAGACAGACGCCCCTAAAGCTGCCGAAAAGGATCCTCTGGCCGAATTAGAGAACCTCGCATCCCAGCGCCCCAGCACCCCGCGCCTGTCAGCGGAAGCCCGTCGTTCAAAGCCTTCCTCCGGCCGGACAAGCGAAGATAAATCAGCGCAACGCAACCCAGAGGATGTCGCTGCCACAGTCGAGGATGAGCATCCATCAGAGAAAGTTACAGCTGCACCAGCTGCTACGGAAGAATCATCCAAGGGCTCTGGCGGTGGGTGGTGGGGAGGTTTTCTGTCTACCGCATCGGCTGCTATGAAGCAGGCAGAAGCCGCTGTGAAGGAGATTCAGAAGAATGAAGAAGCTCAAAAATGGGCAGAACAGGTTAGAGGAAATGTAGGCGCTCTTCGGGATCTTGGTAAGTAAATATTTTTACAAGCGCTAGAATTCTCGTCAAGTCATGGCCTCTAATCTCGATATGTCCTAATAGGTGGAGAGTTGAGGACTCTAGCTCTACCGACTTTCACATCGATTATTCATACCCTAGCACCTCCGATTTCTTCGCATGAGCGGTTACAGATACATATAACGCATGACCTCTCTGGATATCCCAGTCTCGAACCCTTGATACACTCAGTATTTGCCCGCGTCATGTCGCAGGTAGAAGGTGGCGATCTACTGGTCATCCAAAAGGGCCAAGAATCCTCTCCTCGCCGAGGATCAGAATTCGGCTTCCAAAACTCAATTGCTGGATGGCGCGACGGGCCTTGGTGGCGAACGGTGACCCCGGGCAATCCTCGCAGCGTCGCAGCTGTACCGGGTACTGTCGAGGGCACCAAACTTGCCCGAGCAAGCGCAGAAGCCTATGCCACGGAATTCTACTCACCTCGAGGTGGCATTGAAGAAGCCGCCAAACAGGCTACTGCTGTTCTGAGTGAGTCTAATCCCGTGCGCAGCAGTGATATTTTCCTTGCGATTCAGGCAGTGAGCCAGATCAGTTCCAAGGACCTGTTTCAAGCCGGTCCAACTGCAGAAAAGGCCACTCCTGGTTCAGGTGGCGTAGTTGAAGTGGCAGAGGAGGACGAAGAAGAGATTCTGTTTGCTATTTACTTGCACGATCCCGTTCACGGAATCGCCTTTCATGCTGTCTCGCAATCGATTCCTCGCAAGTGGATCGATTGGCTCGATGCCCCAGCTCCACCGGTGGACCCCGAAGAAGATGGCCAGGCTGCTAGGGTCCCTCGTGTGATTGTTCCTGAGGCGATAGCAGATATTATCGAGAGCGGCGGAGTTGACCCACGCGAGTGGGCTGCCGAATGGTTGGAGGAGTCTCTGAACCTGTCGACCGGCATTGTCGCACAGAGGTATGTTGCACGTCGCATGGGTGTGGGCGAGGGAGGTGTTTTAAAGGGGAAATTGAAGGCCGAACAAGCTACGACAATTGAAGGGGGAGCTGGTGAGGCTGCAAGGGGACTTTACCAGTAGATTTATCGCATTGATTAACTATGTCTTTGTCTCTCTTTTTTTTGCGTTTGATTTTGGTGTTTTTAATGAATGATACTCCACACCAGTCTTATTATCCCAGTTAGCTTTGCAAATGACTTCACCACCACACCATCATGTCAATCAATTTCATCACGGGCCCTATGCTGTCGAGTTATAACCGTTATCACAACAGTTTCGCAGGTTATGTACCACCCATTTACTACCTATGTTTAGTAGAAACCCGAGACAGCAAGTTTCCCTTGTTCCTTTTATGTCAATCCATGATCAATGTAGACTTTGGGCAGATCATCGAAGACAAGTACGTATAATTCTTTCGAAGTTCTCAATGCTCAGGCATATGCTAGGTATGCAGTTCTTTCTTCGTCTACGAAACATATTCAGAGCCATGCATCTGAATGCCGTGAAATTAACTCGAAATTAATAAATTGCTATGAACTATCTTAATGTCTGATTACAATCTTTCCTCCAGCATTGTGCGAATCCAGCATCTCATGCGCCTTACGAATCTCCTTCCACCCAAAACAATACGTCGGCTTTGCGTCCCAGCCCCCCTTTTCCAGCTGCCGTACTATCTCCTGTAACGGTATCGCAGACATGGGGAAATCCTTGGATCCCAGTACTTTACTATGGAACAAACTGAAGTGGACCCCGGGCTTCATCTGAATCATAGGATTGAAATCCGGCACTGGCGCCAAACCTCCCAACCATCCGGCTTGTAGCATTCGACCACCGGTACGAGTAAGATCGATCGATTCCAATAAGACGCTATTGCCAATCAAGTTGAGGACTTTATCGAATGTGTGCTCTGCGGGAAATTGTGATGCTAATTGTTCCTGTTCAATTTTTGGTTCTTCCACGCCCATTGCTTTTAACATGTCAAATCGTTCCTTGCGCCTTGTGGTTGCCGTGACTCTGGCTCCTGCATTGACGGCGAGATTCACAGCAGCCTGGCCAATTGTGGAAGTTGCCCCTCTTATGAGTAGTCTCTCTTTTGGCTTCACGTCGAGTATTGTAAATATGCAGGAGTATGCGGTCGAATAAACCTCTGGCAATGCGGCGAGGTCTTCCCACGGTAATGATGTCTCGATAGGGATGACGTTGGAAACCGGCACAGTCACGTATTGGCCGTATCCGCCTGGACGGTTGCGACCCATGCCTCCCATGGCTGCGACTACTTTGTTTCCCACAGGTATCTCGTTTCCTGGACATGATTCGACAACGCCGACGCATTCAAGTCCGGTGATGGGGTTCCATCCATCCCATTCACCTTTTAGCATGTGCATCTCGGCATGGTTGAGTCCGAATGCTTTGACCTGGATGAGGACTTCTCCTTGGGCGGGTGTTGGTTTGGGGACTTGTCGATACTCGAGCACCTCTGGGCCGCCGAATTTGGATATGACGATGGCTTCCATAGTAGACATGTTGCCTTTCTGTCAGTATATCACAAATCAATATGGATAAAATAAAGTATGGAAGGGCAGCTGAATATATATTCTGGTGAACAGATGACGTGTCGATGATCCAGTAGGTAGCTATCCATGCCATCCATGGGTGCCATGGTCTGTATTTATATTCGAGAGTCGGAGAAGCATGACGAACGTCGGCGACCTAACCATTAGTAATTCATATGCAAACTACTACCAGATCAAAGTGTTTGTTCGTTTTAGCATGTTTGCGCTTTTTCTTTCCCTGCATTCTGCTGCGATGGTCGAGAAAATGAGCTACAGACTAAACCCGAAATGCAAATTGTCTGCGAATAGCTGCATCTGGAGAGCTAAGGGAACCGAGGTGTTCTTGGCAAGAAATTCGAAAGCAGCGATTTGGTTTCGAAGAACGGTCAGCTGTAGCTGTTCAATGGAAAAGCTTCCGGGAGCTGGAAGCTGCAGCGGCCTGTTTGCAAGCCTGGCTTTGCGCCGTCGATAGTAGCAAGTGTTGCAGATATATGAACCCAGAGGATCAAGGGGGTCATAGCAATACCTTCTAGTACGTACTTTCTTTCCATCTGACCTTGTAATATATGCCTCATGGTATATCATTCTCCCACATTTCATCGCACATGGTGAGGGCTTTTTGCCTGATCCGTTCTTGAATCCCTGATACAATGGCCAGGCATCGTTCAATCCTGCCCAAGTAGCAGACGGGAGCTCCAAGAAACTTCTCAACGTATCGACAAGTGTATAGGTGGCTAACGGTGCCCACATATGAACATGTCTATGCCCATTACCATATGTCTTGAACATAACCATGAAGATGCCTTCTAACAATTGCAAGTACCCTTTATGGATAGGTTCCTCGAAGAATGCCAACACCTTGAATTCTGAACTGACATCCGGTTGGCAGATATACTTATAATGAAGGGTCCTAAGTTCCTTACGTAAGTTCTCAACCTTCTTTTTGGCAATTGTAAGATGTCCGCTGTCTCCATTTAGCCTGTTCTGCATATCGTCTGTCGAGCCAACATACATTTCTCCTGTTGCGATATTGATATAAACAACCTGTCCACGAATTTTATCAGCAGAAGGAAGTGACTTCAAGTCCGCATCCTCAAATTTTGGCTTCTCAAAAATCGGCACAACTTCTTGAACGATTCCCGGAACAAAAAGCTTCATCAAAAACAAACATGATGTCTTGTTCAGAAGTCTCCAATTCCCCGCAGAGAAAGGTTTTTCCGAAGAGTCTCGCCATTGATCCCACTTGATGGATTTCGCCTCGCTAATCAGGTTGGCAATAGTGTGCCACAGGCCCCTTATAAATTTACTGCGAAGATCTTGAGCGAGATTAACAAATGTTAATGACGGATCAAGACCGCTGTCCTCCGCTTTTTCCTTCTCTTCTTCCTGCTCTTCCTGCTCTTCCTCATCACA
Source organism: Talaromyces albobiverticillius (assembly GCA_023721895.2). Classification (NCBI taxonomy): domain Eukaryota; kingdom Fungi; phylum Ascomycota; class Eurotiomycetes; order Eurotiales; family Trichocomaceae; genus Talaromyces; species Talaromyces albobiverticillius. The sequence goes on from JAMBUR020000004.1 coordinate 3,158,076, forward strand.
AGAGTCATTGATTTCATCATCACCAATCTCCGGAATATCTTCGGGATTGTCGTTTTCTTCCACAGTTCTTCCATCAACAATAGCTACATCACCCTCGGTGTCTTTGAATAATCGACGACGTTTCCGAGGATGACATGCTGGCCCTATCGCTTCCAATCCTTTGTCCAAACTAGGTTCAGACGGCGGTGAAAGAAGAGTTTTAACGTCACTTGGACGGGTTGGCGGAGAAAAGGAGGTGGGTTGACCGTCCTTTGGACGGGGTGTTGGCGGAGTATAGAACACGAATCTTTTAACGTCAATTGGACGGGTTGGCGGAGAAAAGGAGGTGGGTTGACCGTCCATTGGACGGGGTGTTGGCGGAGTATAGAACTCGAATTGAATGTCCCTAGGACGGGGATTTGTTGGCCTTGATTGAGCCATCTGTGCTTCATTGACTGTCAGCTTATCACAAACAAATCAATTGACATTGCATTGGGCTATACTCACCTTTGGTCGTGTTCTGATTTAACAGAGGAAAAGCAAACAGGAAAGAGGGGGGGTGTTCTCGCCTGGGTATCCGGGGTAGGTACAACATCGTTCCTTCCTTTCCGGTCATGGCAGGAGCGACCACCGCACCCTCCCGTTTCGGACCATTGCATGCGAAACATCTACACTGTTATTGAGGTTCTACTCATGGATATGTTCTTCCGTTCTAGGAAAGAAAAGGTTCTGTAGTGTAAGACTTAGGACTGATTGAAATACTACGGTAGTTCTAATATACATGAACTTGTGCAAATCGATAGTAGATCGTTTACCTAGTTGGCGATTGATTGCCTGGAAGACTTAGTAATTCCTGAATCGTTTGAATAAGGCGATATAAAGTCATAACTTTAGTACAGTTTGTTATACGATTTCTATCTAGTAGGTAGCGATGAGTATTGCGGAACAATGTATATACATCTATAGCCGCGCTTACGTCGGAGTTTTTGACCAGCATTAATCGTAGCATGACTGTTGCTTGGCTCAGTATACATATCTAAATAGATCATATCGTAAAATGGAGGCTTCTACAACCCTCTGTAATATGCGATACTGTTGTTTTTATAATATTAATTAATGTATCAAAATAAAGTTTCTAGCGATCAGCAGAGCGGCTCCTGCCAATACTATCTATACATGGGCCAATCAGAATTCAGAAAGCACAACCACCTGCTCCTATTTCTGCAATATACAATATACAGACAGACCACACAACCTAGCCCCGATTTTGTGGGGATCTAACTGGCTAATAGTTAATTACATACCATCCGATCTCTGAATATTACTCTTCTTCAGGTTTACTAGAGCTCGAGTACGATTCTTGAGGTCTTTGCACGCGCCCGCGAAGGAGTAAGATTTTGGAGGTTCGTAGTGATACGCGGTAGCATTTGTGCTATTAGGGCTTTTATTTATTTATTTTTATTAATCTTGTTATATTTATTCTCTCTTTCTTTTTTAAATGACCTGCTGGTGTTCGACACGTGGATAGCTCGAGGGTTATCTACAACGTAGTAGATAAACTGGAACTTGAAGAATGACTACAAGTTTCATTGCTTAGCATTGTTGTTATGCTTTAAAGATGAGCTGTAGCTAGTATGTTCTCTAATGCATCTATTTTCCACACGAAATAGAAACTCTTATTCTTGTTCTTCCTAGCCCACACTTACACCTAAACGACAAGAACCCTAATCAGCCAGTCAAGATCGCCCTCTCCACTTAAACCAGGTCCCTCACGATACGCCCAAGAACTCACAAATTTATAAAGATTATGTCTCGACTGAAATAGAAGCTCCTATTCTTGTCCGCCAGCTACAGCCACGGGGGTGTCTGGCCTGTCTCCCGCCGATACGGCGTAGATATAGTAACCTATGGGGGCAGTGGGGGCAATGCTAGTTGTTGTGGTTGATCTGGTAGTGTGGTAAGTAGGTGGCGTAGTGGTAGCAGGAGCGTGACGTTGTCGTGCATAGTGAGAATAGCACCAGAGGAGGATACAATTTGGTCTAGGACACGCAACATATTAGCAGGCTTGATGATTGAGTTAGAGCAGAGCGTACAACTTTGGTTGAGTGGCACCGTTTTGTAGTAGACAGCCCAGTATCGGGCATCGCGTCTTACTAGGAGATCCTCCTGACCATTGAACGACGACTCCAAGTAGAGTCCTTTTCGTGTGTGAATGTGTGTCTTAGCGAACAGTCAATGGAAAGTTGGTTAAATTTGAGGCTGTCAGGTCATGTTGACACGCAATCTTGCCATTGTCTCCCACCGACATCGCGAACGCTGAGATCATGTTTCAAATCGATTTCCACGAATATTACGCTCTTCTCGAGCGCACAAGCGTCTGCTTGCTGGCGGTCTCCGGAATTGGTGTTCATAATCTCGTTATAAAGGAAATCACAGAGATGAATGTCCTGGAGGCATGGGAGAGGAAATCGTGCCTGTTGTACCCCGTCCTAGGCAGTGCGCTGGTTCGAGAGCAATTGAGGAGAGCCAAACAGCCACGGAATCAATGGAAGACTGCGAACTCGCCAAAAGACAGTACAGCGTCGTACTTGATTCGCATGTAGACCTTGACGTGTCTTGATGTCGCATGATTTTGCAAATTGCTGTATAGGAAAAATTGTAGATGAAGCATTTATTAGCTACATATAATGTGCTTGAGATTTATCAACGTGCAAGTCTGTCTTAGGTAATACTAGAGGCTGGTCAGCTGAAAGAATCCTATAGGCTAATCCTAGGACAGATGGAACTGACCAATTAAACGAAACGTAGAGTTGTTTCCTCAGGTGTCGAAAGAGGCTCGCTTGTCAAAATAAACTATCCACAATCTCTTCTTTCTTTTCTAGACACCTCTTCCATCCTCCCTGATCGCGCTTGTCGACCGCCACGCATCGAGCCACAACCCTCTTTCTTACTTAATACCAATACCCAGATAGACTATTCCAAATTGAAACAATGGCTGGCTCGCCAGATTTCGATCTAGACCTCGGTAAGCGATTCAATTATCATGATACGCATGCATACAATCTTCAATTGATAGACAAACAACTAATGATTCTATTTAGACATGGGCCCTGTTGAGGACGTGCTCTCTTCTCCTCGCCCTGTTGTCCCTCAGGACACAGAGGGGCAACAGGGCCAGCAGCAGCAGCAAGCAGCAGTGCCGCCCTCCTCTTCTCTTCCTGCTGCTGCCTCTCAGGTCACAGAGGTAAGCTTATCTTCTGTGGTATCGATAATGTCGACAATGCTGAGGAGTGTCTAACATGTAATCAGAGGCAGCAGCAATCACCGCCGCACGCCCCCAAGGGTCCTAGCGACTCTCGAAAGAGGGAGCGCTATGTGGATAATTATACTCCACTGAAAGACACGTCCGGCTCCCCCCCCCCTCCAAAGCGCCAGGAAACCTTTGTAAGTCCTATTCTATATCCTATTCTCCATCATATTCAACAATACGATTAGAATGCATTGTCTGAAGATGGACACTTTTATTTTGACATGAAACTAACGTATAGATTGATATAGCCCCCTGATTGGGATGCATACAATCGCCCTGTAAGTCTACATCGCCATTCTCTTTCATTTTCTACGATATAACCAGAACACATTATCGTCCATCTTTCAAGACAACGAATGGCTTTTGACAAAGCTAACGTGTCAATTTATATAGGCCCGCGGTTCTACCACTCCCCGGGCCCGCGGCTCCCAACCCCCCCGTGGCCCCTCTCCCCGCGCTGTAAGTTTCCAATGTTGATATTCTCTTTCATTTTCTATGAGATGACCGGAATGCATTATCGTCTATCTTTTTCAAAGATAACGAACGACTTGTGGCAAAGCTAACGTGTGGATTTATATAGACCTCTCGCGGCTACTCTCCCCGCGGCCGTGGCTTCTCCCCCCCCCGTGGCCCCTCTCCCCGCGCTGTAAGTTTCCAATGTTGATACTCTCTTTCATTTTCTATGAGATGACCGGAATGCATTATCGTCTATCTTTTTCAAAGATAACGAACGACTTGTGGCAAAGCTAACGTGTCAATTTATATAGGCCTCTCGCGGCAGCGGCGGCTCCTCCGGGGACTTCTTCCGCGGCTACCGTCCTCCTCCTCCTCCTCCTTCTCACCCTGTAAGTTTCTACTATCGACATTCTCTTTCCTTTTCGGTGATATGATTGGAATGCATTATCCATCATAATCAAGGCGAAAACGTTTATTTATCGTTGACAACACTAACTCGTTAATTTTATATAGCGCCCCGCGGCTCCATCTGAGTCAAAAACGGTTGGTCAGCTACTCGCTGACAAAGATAAACAAAAAAAGGAGATTGATAGTTATCGTGACAAGGTTCGGGGCCAGAAACTCCTTCTCCAAACCATCGAGGATCTCGCTCACCGTGAACGTCAACGGTTGAAGGACCATGAGCGGCGCCTCGAGGAGTTAGAGGAGAGGTTGGCAGAGATAGATGAAAAGCTGGAGTTTGGTCGTGTCAATTGAATCGTGCATGTATGCTAGCCCTTTTCCAGTCTAGTCTCAACGCCTAGCAGCTTGGTCAAATGACTCAAATCCATGTCATCTCCCAACGACAACCATACCTCGTCCTCGCACTTTGAAAATGTAGCAGACAAAATGACCCTAGCGCCAGCTGCATTGGTACCCTGCCTAGACTAGTCAGTCGGTCAGTCGGCCAAGATCAAATGGCAGAAAAGAACAGAAACAGTCGAAACTTTGTATTTGTGCCTGCCACGAACCCAGGCGAGCGAGCAGACGCTCAAACTCGCCGTTTAATTCGCAGTCACCCACAACTTGAGCACAATCGCCTCAATCCGCGTCCGTCTGCACATAGCAAGAATATAATTGAGTTGGATATCACGCCGTTGCTTGAGAACAGCCAGGCTGATGCGCATGGTGAAAGAGCTTCTACCCAGCTCTTACGACAAGATGGTGAAGATGGTCGAAATCAATTAATAATGCCAAGCCTCATCACTGCACTGAGTGCTCATCGGTTTGATCCGTTTGTTTCGTTTGATATTGGACCGAGCTATAGATCGCATCAGCTCTGGGATCACGGTTTGTTTTCTTGCCTATAGAATCGATTCAATCTGAATAATATACGTCTTTGATGAATCTTTGGGCATAGCTGATAACAACCCAGCCTATGACGGAACATGCCCCAAATTTCGTGCACTCAATACCATCGGTTTCCTCAGCATTGCCCGAGAAACCATTGCAATCTCCCAAATGCTAGCTTCGTCAGCTTGGCATCTCGTACACTACCTCCGATCCGACAATGATCGAGGGGAAGACGCGAGGTATTCCTTGGTTACAACGCAGTCCCTCCAACAAAAACTTGATAATCCGCTCACATGTACCAGCGACGAGGTTGTTATTACTGTTTTGGCCATGGCGGCGTATGCAGTATGTCATTGAAATGACCCAGCATAGCACATTAATACACAAAAGTGTATCACTGCTGCTTGAATAGTACTAACCAAAATGCTGCAGAACTTGACCAGAGATATTAGTTTATTCAAAGTCCACGCTGATGGGCTATCTGAGATAATACGCTTGCGTGGCGGCGAAGATAGTCTGACGTTACCGTCTCTTCGATTGGCCCTATTTTGGTAAGTATTGTAACTCGAAATTAGAAATTAAAACCCTCAAAACTGGTCACATTCCAACATCTCCTAGGATAGATGTAAACGGGTGTTTCCGAGCCGACTCTGCTCCTCGCTATCCTCCACCCTACTCGCAACTAGCTGGACATAGCAATCTACCAACCCTCACCACGCCTTTGGAACAAACAGAACTCTCTTCAGAGCATATATCTACTTCAGCAACAGAGAGCCGGGTGGTGACATTCATTCTACGTAAATTACAGGAGATCACCGCTATTGCTCATCACTATGACACTCACCGCGCCCATTTCGCAATCTTCAACCTCTCTCCCATGATGCATAGCTTTTTTTCTCTGCCCCGCGCAGCTCCTCATGACGAGCTACACTTGCGACAGCGAGAAGTCGTACGCCTTGCGGGGATCTTATACCTGCTTAACCTGCGGTATCAATTTGACGATGAGCTGGAATCGGGATCGATCTACGCATTGAAACTTCAAGAAATGTTTCAGACGTCTGATATTATATCCGAATGGATCAATGAAAGCCATAGCTCAAATGCGAGAACATTACTTCTCTGGGCATCTACGGTTGCTGCTTGTTCGCCATGTATCTCCGAGGCATTGCGGACATATTTTGTGAACTCTCTTTCCCGAGTTATTACAATTACGGGTACATCGAGCTTTGAAGCCTTTGAGATATTGATCAAGGAATTTTTATGGTGCGAGGAAGCTTTTGGTTCTGGCTTGCAACATTTGAATAGAGACCCATTGTTTGGTTCATTATGAAACCATTGATTTGTCAATTATTTACATTCTGCTTCGCTCATATAGATCTTGAATATAATTACAGCAAGTCTCGAGGGCTCTATCATGATGCTGAGCTTTTAAACTTTGCACATTTCATATATGTGGGTATTTCAAAGGAAGAAAAAGGTATAAATTAATTGTCGAGTTCCAATTCACCACTGAAACCGGGTGGATGCCAGAAATTGGCTCGAAGAGGCGTGACACTATATATTATGCATGCATCAGTTTCTGTTCATTTTCTTTCATTCTCTTGAATGTGATTAGACTCACCTCGTAAATCCGTCAAGTACAGTACGAGCATCGGTTCCTTGATCGCTCTCCGCGAGACTTTTCTTGATGTCGGACATTTCTACTGACCATTGAAATTGTCGCACACGTCGGTTTGTGTTTGTATTTTGTATATTCTTATCTCCGTTTGCTTGAGATGTATTGAAGCCACTGTCTGTACCGTAATCGGGAGTGGGAGGGTTATGAATCTCGGCGTAAAGACTACCCTTTGACCAGACATTGGGTAGAGCACGCGTATATCGAATAGGACGGCTTTCGACATCTGCTCTCATGGGCACATTCAGATTGTACAACTCGACGCTCGGATCCCAGTTGCGATAGAGATGGTCGATCAGACGAGTTGCCAATCGTGCCGCAGCTTGAATTACCTCCGGCAGCTGCTCCTCTTTGCTACCGAATGACAAGGCAATCCCTCGTTTGCCGCATGTCGCTGCTTCTAGCGCGCCGCCCACGGTACCTGAGGAAAGGCTGAATATAGTCGAGGCGTTTCTTCCATGATTCGGACCGGAGACTATCAAATCAATCTCTCCTCGCTCACGGAAGAGTTCGTATATTCCGAGTTGAGCACAGCTGGCCGGTGTACCGTTGCTGACCACGACCCAATTCTGATCTTCTGAAGCAGAAGTGATGTTATTCAAATGTTCGCTTGAGGCTGCAGGCGTGGGTGGGAGAGCTGCAATCGCGACGGGTTTCTTCTTCTCTTCTTTTTCTCCCTCTTCCTCTTCGTCCCATGTTCCATCCCCACGGAACGAGTCTGGATGGACATATGTGGCGGTGAGGGAGGCACCGATTATATGAGCCTTTCCAATCCACGAGCGCGACGCGTCAGGCACGGCGACTGAGACTCGATGGCCAGCATCCTGCAAGGCGTCTACAAAGGGACGGACATAAGGCGACAATTTGCGACACGGAGGCCCGTCATCGTTCACAACCTGTTGGTGTACCGGTCAGTGCGAATTCATTTCCAGACAATCATTCTTTTCGTCTCGTGCAAGGCAACTTACAAGGATGTGCATGGTCAGCTGGATAATGCAAGCTTAATAATAGACGAAACGAAGCAATTGCGATTGCAATTGCAGTGGTAATAAATAATAAATGAGGCAACGACGGTTGAAACTATTAGTAGCAATCGGTGCGGTACTGGCCCTTCATAAAATAAAACAGAATTTATTCCTTGCGCCCTGCTTGTTGTACACCGTGATGTTTACAGATGGTGATTCCTGAAATTCCCGAGATGGCTTGCTTTTTGTTTGCTTTCTCTCTCTGAATTTACTGGGTGATGTCTTGATTTATTCCGACATACAGTTGGCACAATTCTCTTCCTTTGACAATGTGAGAGAGGAGAAAGGAAGGGAAGTTAAGAAAACGAAAAGGACAGAGAGAAGAAAAAAAAAAACGGGTTCAAATAACTGATATAGGTCTTGGGGCAAGCTTATATTTTGGTTTTTTATCCTCACCGAGGTTTCTCTGGCTAAATACTTCTCCATGCAGGACACCGCAATTCCTACCTTGTCTGGTGTGGACGCGGGGCATCGGAAGAGGTACCATCGGCCAGTCTCATGCAGTACCGAAAACCTATATAGGATATCCCTAGGATTTGTTAGCAGAAAAAACCGACGTTGTAGAGGAACAGGTCGGGTGCTTTCCGAGCGCTTTGTTTTTGGATCTCGGTGAGGAATCCTCAGGCCTAGGGCCCAGGGTTATAAACGTTCGTCCTTCCCGCAGGTCCATACCCGATTCACCAGCAATGATTTTTCATTTGTCTCTGGTTTTTTCGTTCTTCCTGCCCTACACTGCGATAGACTCTCAGTCGACCAATAAATAAATCATGACACAAATCGTGACACACAAAGCTTTGATGTTGATCGACTGTGCATGTTTCATATCAACTGATGTTCGTGGCGCTCGTTACTTGAAATTGCCTTCGGTGAGAGGCGCCCCGCTCTCTCACGGCTCGACAATGGACATGGACAAGACGTCGAGTCACATCGAAGCCCTCTCTCTGTCTTTTCCTGATGCAACCTTCAGGTGAAAACGGCACGTGCCTGTCTCGATTTGACTGCTCAGTGCTGGCTTCTATTGAAACATTGGCCTTGGCCCTGTGCGCTATTTGTTACTTAGTGATTGGCAACGGTGCAGAGTGTCTCTTTGGCACTTACCGACTTTCCAGGAGCAGTGTCATGCTGCTGTCTTGGAGAATTGGCAGGCGAGGCTTCCAGCATGATCTGGTTGACGATGAGATAGGCGTCGACTAGATGTGAGACCAGGGGCTCATTGGCGATGGAGTATGATGTGTATCACGCAACAGCGTTTGGGAAAGCGTAGAAACTGGAAGCAGCCATCGACGACGGCAGGTGCGATGCTGGCTGGCTGGCTGGACTTGCTGGTGAAGAAGGCCCGGTCGCTCTTGCCTTGCCAACTTTGACTGACACACCTGCAAACTTGCAGACCTTCCCCTTTCGGCAATCAACGCACGTTTTTAAGCATGTATTTGCAACGCCGCCTGGCCAATGAGCGTGTGCAAAAATGGGAGCTTACACAGGCTGTACGTGTAAATAATACATACTGATAAATTGCAACGGCTGTAGCACGGATACACTTTGTACGTGACTCGCCGTTAATTCCTCTACTCGCTCGCCGGAGCGCAAGAGTCCGGCCTTAGGCAGTCGCCGCCATCCATCGGTCTCAGAACGGCAGGAAAAAGGCGACCCCCTGATCCAGCATGAATATTCCGGCGCGTAATCATTTATTAATTTCTAGGTTTGCTGAATCTATGATATGTCTTGGTAGCAGAGCGTCTGTCTGGATAGTAGATACAGGTCGAGCTTGGCAGTTGGGTGATCAAGCTGATCATTCAATTATCACCTGATCTGACCTCTACTAAAACCCCGATCCCTTCTGTTGAAGCGTGTAGCTGTGTCGGGGACCGTCGCGATGAAGAGAGGCATGTCGTTGATCATCTCTGGTCGTCTTGGCTGTCTCTCTTGGCTGAGGCGAGAAACTCCGCGGCGATGGGCGGATTCCTCAGGCAGCGAGCGATCCTCGTCGGCCATCCTTCCATCCTGCTTCTTCTTCTTGTTCTTCTTCTTCGGCCGACGGCTTATATGATTCGTATTATGCAATAATCACTAGTCATTATTTTGTGAAAAACCGTATCCCAGTTAATTAATGCTGGGTGGGGGCAGGGCCCGGTAGCGTATCCGTGGTCGCAGGCTGAGAAAAAAAAGCAACCTTACAAGCGCGCGCCCCGACCAAAAACCCCGCTGCCCCGTGGATATAGAAGTCTTTGCGCCAGGGCCTTTTCTCCTCCTCAACATCATCACCCCAACGCCTCATTGAGATCCCACGACGACACTCCCTCCCTTCTAATAGCAGTCGCTCTGCGTCGCGGTTTGCACACCACGACCTTCCCACCGCCGCCATTACACCTGATGGACAGCGGGAGCACCGATGCTGCAACGGGCCTTGACCCCAATACTATCCTCAACGCCTGGGATTTTCCCAACACCTTCTCCGACCTGACCTGGGACCAGAACGCCTTTGAAAACCTGCCTGAATTGGATTCGTATCAAGACTCGAACGAGGGAGATGCCGAGTTTTTTGATCTTCTCTCCGCCCAAGGCCCGCCCAGTCGCGATAGTCTTGACCCCTCGGCCGGTCTTGACCTAAGGTTCGTCTTTAAAACTGATTGAAGTTTTGTACATACAAGGAGACCGTGACATTTCTGACCAGAGTCATTCTCCTTGAGTAGTGCCTCGGTTCGTGTCGATGATGGAGTGAATTTTGTTGGGGGCACCTTCAGCCCACGCACACAACCATCCGTGGATGAAAATTCTCTCGCCGACAATGGTTGGTCGCAGTTCCAGCTCCCCAATTCCACTGGCTTCATGATGCCACTGGAGTCGGTTTATTCTAATCACTATCCCAAAGGCGCACTTGAACGGAATGCACCCGTTATCATCGACGACGGTGAGCGGGGAATGCATGGGATTTTGACCGATATCCAGCGATCACGCATGTCCTCGTTCCAGCACCTCCGCCAGTCAGTGTCATACAGCACTAACAACCAAAATAACATCAGCAAGCAAAATGGATGGCGTGATTCTGTCGGTTACTCGTCTTCGTTTATTCCGACCCAATTCCCTATTTCTCCACCACTTGAGGCCCAGTCGGAGACGAATAGTGTTTCGATAGCTAGTACGCCGATGACACAACAGTGGTTTTCTACTGCCGAGACACCTCTGACTACCAGCGCATCTGATTCCTTCCCTATTCTGTCACATGATTTGTCTGTCTACAGCCAACCTCAACTGGTCAAGGTGGAGCCTGAGATAAAATCACGAAGTCCGTCCACGCTCAGCAACGGCATTCCTGCAGCCATTGATTCCTACAATACTACTATACGAAACAGTGAGCCGTTAGCTGCCGAAAACAACGTGAAAGAAGAGCCATTGCAGATTGTGGAATGGGATGAGCCAACCTCAGCGGAGAATACTCTAAAATCATCGCCTGAATTTCCCAAAGTCAGTGCGTTCATGGTCAGTCAAGACACATCGGATGTTCCACAAATGTCCCTTGAACAGGAAAGGCAAACCCTTGCTGTTTCCCACAGCGCCTCTCGCCACACTCCCTTGGCACTTCAGCCCGCCTCGGTTGCTCGCAAGCGTAAACAGAGGGACTCGATCGTCAATATCGATCAAGTTCAACAACAGAGACCACTGCAGATCGTCCAAGAGGACGGATTGGGCGGCGCTATATCATCGGAAGATTTTGTGTCACCCCCTCGAGGCGCTCGCCGCAAAGGCCCCCTGACCATCGTAGGCAGAGCCAACGCTGGGTTGAGACGAAAGAATAAGGACACCTGTGTTCAGTGTCGTCTGAATAAGCGAAAGGTATGTTGAACACAAAACTATTTCTTTTCACGGCTAAATCTGACCCGCTCAACCTTTAGTGCGATGGAAACGCTCCTTGTGATGCATGTCGTCCTACCTTGCATGAACAACCTTGTGCGCGTGCCTGCTTCGCCAGCATTGTCGAGTATGGAACTTGTAATTACATATGTAAGAGCGACATTTGATTTATCTTGGAAATAATTATTTGAAACTGACATATAATCAGCGCAACGAGCGATCAATCATCCTACCAGTAATGGCGGCGACAAACGAGTGCGGATCGAAATCCCCGAGGCATTTGATCTCAACGAACTGCTTTCTTTCTTGAGTGAAAGGCGTGGAAAATTCAACATCCGTGCGACTCAATCATGGGGATCTCTATATGTTCTAGACCTTTCAGAAACATATAAATTTCTAAAGAGTCTCAGCGAGTACAACGATAATTCTAAATCAACATTCTTGGAGTTTATCGACCACCGCGTTATCGAATCGAAGGATAAAACCAAGAATTGGCTCAGCTGCGTAAAGGATTGCGATCCCATGAACAATGTCTTCGTAAGTGTATCATTCCTATGTTGATTGATCTTGACATTGTGACTAATTTCAAAAAACAAAATGCAGAAACTTCTTTCGCAATGGAACAATATGCCAAGTCGTGCATCGTACAGCTTCGTGTCCCTTGATGCCAGCTTTGACGACCAGTTGATGGATGTGGGCAACACCCAAGACCGCAAGGATATTTTGCTCGCTGCCCAATTGTCACGAATCTTTTGTCGTCTGCTCGAGGTTGAAGGCTTCCGTAAACTTGAGCGAGACTTTTACAACATCAAGTGGAAGCGGATTTCTCTTGATGCTCATCTCCGATTCTTGGAGGAACTCGGTCATATTCTCTTGTCTCTACGATGGCGAGTCTCGTGGTGGAAACGACTGGGCGATGGTGGCGTTCAGCCCGACCCCGGCCAGCAGCATTACATTGACCGCGTTGAACTCCTCTGTCGAATTCTCTACGTGTATTACACTAGTGTGCTCACAAAACTACCGTCTTGGTCTACTGCAAACCATCTGAAGGGCAAGTGGTCGCGATATGCGGACACTGAGCAGCAAGTATGGGATGACTTCCCAGTCGATCCATCAGAGAACGGATTTCAACAGTGGATGGAGCACGGTCGAGAACTAATCGAGCTGGCTGGTAGTCCTCATCGGGTGGCCAAAATCTCCACCGCTTAACCCTTTCATTCGAAACGATGACGACCGCAATGAGGGAGTTTCTTTTGATTTCATTTCACCCAAGTTATTGTTTGATTAATTACTTTTTTGAGGGGAGGTAGTATTTGAATTTTGATGATAAAGACCAAAAAAAAAGGCTGGAGCGTTACGATACCCAAGGCAAGCGATTTTTGATGATTTTATTCGACCTAATACACGAGAAGGCATTGAAGAGGAAATTCACGATTGATGACGACTGTGCTTTTCATTTCTCTGGATTTTACACACTTTTTCATTCCTTCTTTTTTGTTTCTCTGTCTTAATTCATGGCACATAGTTTTGATTATTACTTTCTTGATGATATTCTTTCTTGAAAATCAATTGCATTATGAACCTGATCCATATGATTATCGTAAGCTATGTACAGTGATGTCTCAAAATATAGGAGTTGTGCGTTGATTGGTATTGTCTGAGTGTCTCCCTGACACACAGGATGTAGGATTCACAGACTGGTCCGTGGAGGTCGTATGTCGGATCCCAACATGAATCGCTCAATTGCGCGGGAGAGGAGTGAGTTCTCATTCTGACATGCCCATCTCCTCCCTGTAGACGGGATTATATCCAATCCAACCCAACCCAATCCAATATATATAGTCGTCATCATTCATTCATCTATTCGCAACACCGAGTATTTTGCATCACACTCTTCATTTCTTCTTGAACTCTGCTCTTTTCTCTTTCATCTTATCCTTTTTCGCACTCGCCAGCAACTCCAAATGGCCGGCGCGGTCGGCGAGACTCCGCTCCGTCTTGGAAATGAGACCCGATGAAAGCTTTTTTATTGTTTTGCGTTGTTTTGCGAGTGCGGACTTCTTGGGTGCGATTACGCGGGGACCGATTTTGGAGGACGATCTTTTTTTTATTTTGTGGTTAGTTCTCCACGCAAACGATATGGTTGTTGTTGCATTGAGACTCACTTTTTGTTGGTGGTTGGCTTGGTTTTCTTGAGTGCGCCTTGAGCCATGGTGTGTGTTTTGCAAATAAAAGCAGTCTTAGAATCCAGGGAGTAGAGGGCTATGTTGCATGGCAAAGTTGTCAAGTAACACCGGCTGGTGGAGGAGGTCGAAGAAAATCCTTATCGCTTATCACTACGGGGTGTCACGTGGTCCTGCATCCGCCCAGCATCCGCCCAGGGGTAAAACTACACCCCAGCTGGCATTCTACGCAGAATTACTGCTGTCATGCCAATGGTTCTATAACAATGAAATATAAGATGTTCTGGATACCCCGGGGAAAAAAAAGCGTAACTATTCCACGTAGAACTCGCTCAGCAGAGGCCAAAATCAACACAACGTGCAGCGGGTCACGGGTGGATCAGGCTGTATACGTAGCGTCGAGTGTGTACTACGGAGTCAGGAGCAACGGCGGGGGCAAAACAAACATTTCGTCTCGTCTGAATTGACTCGCGAACTGACATACCTCAGTATCTGTTACTCCGTCTGCTTGCTCTCTCTCTCTCTCTCTCTCTCTCTTTCATACTGCGCTCTCCGAATTTATAGATCAACTATCCAATGTCTGTTATTACTACGAGCAAATAGTATAGGTCGGAGCACATGACAAACAAACCCTCGGCATTCCTCGGTCCAGGCTGCAGAAATCCAATTTGTTTCGTCGGAATGCAACATCAAATCCAAGGGTAGCTCCGACTGAATAATGGACCGCCCTCTCTCATCAGCGTCATCGAGCAATAATAGCCTCAACCACAACCGTTCCCCCCGTTCCAGTCCGCTTTCTACTCTGCACCACCATTACCAGCGCTCTTCGCCGTCTCCACCCCCAAAGCCAGAGCCATTGAACCTCCAAACGCGCCGACTCCAGCTGCGAAACGCACGATTTCAAGCCACCAGCATCTCACCCTCAAAAGTGTCTGATCGCTTTTCGACATGGCGGTCAGTGTCACCCAGTTCTGATATTTCAGTCGACAAAGAGAATCAGCCAGCGTCACCGAATGAACAGAAGAAACCTTCCGAGTCGGTGCGAAGGAGAGTGAGTATACTGCAAGAAATTCACGACTCTTCACAGAGAGGCCGCAAATTGCGTCGTCCCTCAGTATCACGGCTCTTCGGTCCTCCTTTAGACGACAGCGAGTTTTCCTTGGGTCGACGGCAACCATACAGATCTCCTTCCACTCGCATTCGACCGTCATCGGGTTACTCGATTTTAGCTGATAGCGATGCCGAGTCTATGATGGGGACCTATCAGAACCGGTCATCTCCGCTGTCATCGGACACATTGCATCAGAATCGACTCAGGAGTAATAGTCGCAACCGATCAACAAGCTACGCAACTGAGAGGTACATCGAGCATCTCGAGACACAGTTGGCCGCTGCACAAACCCAATTGAGCCCAATGCAGGCTTCAGCAGTCAAGCCTCAGACATCCAAGCTGAGATCTTTGAGTGCTGAGCTCAAAGTGCTACGACAGGAGATCTCGGAATGGGAGGACAAATTCGATGTCCGAGTCCATGAAGAAGTAGCACTACGGACCGACATCGAAGGCAAACTGAGAACAAAGATCATCTTCCTCGAGGGTCAACTCGAGGACTACACAACTCGTGTTAAAGAACTCGAGTGCGAACGCGACCTTCAGGCACAAAAGTTACGGAATGTAGAGTCTCTGAGGACGACGAATCGCGGTTTGGAAAGGCGCATTGATGTCTTGACTGAACTCCTTGCACAGTCACCGACAAAAATAGAACCCCGAAGTCCATCTCTCTCGCCCACGCGCAGTCCCGGTCCCCGTCTATCCCGCCCCAAATCAATGCTTCCATCTGTGCCATTGCGTACAGACCTCGTCTACCAACCTTTGGTTGACCCAACTCTAAACGGAGATCCCGAGGCCGGAATCGAAAAACATTCACCAGAGGATGTCCCAGATTTGATTCTTGATGACTCCACTGTGGCTTCCTCGGCGGCAGCATCCAAGTCTCAGCGCTCGTCCACAATATCCCACCCATCATCAGCCTCATCTCGATGGAGCGTGCCCCTGCCTTTCTCCCCGGAGCTGCAAGGGAAGACTCCAGGACGGTCACGCAATATGCGACGGTTCCCTTCTGGAACCTGCTCTTTGAAGCCCTTGATATTACCGACTACTACCACACCGACCCCTACGTCTCCTCAGCGACAGTCTCTTTCGTCAGAGCACTATCCATCAATATACAGTCCATACTCCGATCGAGAAATGCCCGAATGTGCGAGCACTGCTCAGGAAGAGACACTAGCTGCTTTGGAAGGTCGTACTGGTCGATATCAAACCTTTGACGAGATAATGTCAGAGCCTGAGGATGATGCAGAGTCTCCATTGTCTAGAAGAATGAGATCTGGCTCTCATGTCTCTTCGGAGAACTACCATCAGTTCTCTTCAACCTTGTACTCGGAGCTTCAGGAAGCAGAACGAGGCAATCTATCTATAAGATCGCAAGTGCGTCGGTCTCATCTAACGACAAATCCAAGCACTCCAATGGCATCCTGTCGTCTCAAGGTTCACAGCAGCAGATCGGGTAGCTATAGCACTCCAAAGGCCTACAACAATCCTTACGATGCGCCTGCCTCTGCTTCGACAACACATTCGAAGCTCACCAAGTCATTGTCTACTCGTAGCAGAAGTGTGCCAGGTGTCTTCCATGAGTTAAGAACCTCGTTTGGCACATTCGCCCGGACTCTCATTGCAGGAATCTGGCAAAAGAGCATGGGACGGCTCGGAAAACTTTCCTGGTGGATTTTGGGGATCCTTCTAGGACCCCAGCAGCGGGATGACTGGTTGAAGGGCTCGTCATTGAGAATGCAGACTGGCGAGTGGACGACTGGAACTACTTCATCCGTCTGCTACACATGTGGCCAGAGTCCGCAACATGCTCGAGAGAATTTCCATCGATCTGCCAATAGCAACTCAAAAGACAACAACATGTCCGATGCTCTTGGCCGCACACTATTCATGTGGACAAAGCTCTCAGTTGCGATAGCATTGGCATTCGGGCGCGCAATTCGATATGGCCCTGAATCAGTCTTGAAAGGAGAAGAGGAAGAGGAAGAATATCACCGCCGCAGCACATCGTCGATAATGAGATACAACTCTCCTCCACAGACAACATCAACAAACTACCTCGGCTACGATGGCATTGACGAGCATGATTTCCCTGCCGATGATGCCGTGTCCGAGGGATATACCACCTGGACACGACCGTTGACAGCTGAGGATTTCTTCACGAGCTAACCGATTGACCACCTGAACCCGATAGGAACTTGTACCATACTTTCCTGCCTTCTGACTTGGGAATTGACAAGGAAAAAAGAATAAACTTCATGACCTGTACGACAATAACGAAAACTGAAAGAAAACCTTTATTATTATTTTATTTGTATTTGCTTCACTGTTGAAATAATTAACGAATCCAGGCTTCTGTTGTCTGGTATTAGTTTTAGCTCGTGTAAATAGATAATGAAAATCAAATCAACTCAATTTTTAACCCATCCAAGTCTCATCCCGTTCGAAGATCAATACTGGCATGGCCTCAACACTCACTACGCTAGTATATAACCCATTCTTTCTCATTGTCTATCACATACGACCATAGGGTGTGGAAAACAGGGCTTCCCGTCCGCTCAGCCGTACTTAAGCCACACGCCGGCCGGTTAGTAGTTGGGTGGGTGACCACCAGCGAATCCCGTCTGTTGTATGTTTTTTTTCTTTTTTTGCCCCGTTTTTAACTAAAATAAGCTAGTCTATTCGTTATATCGAGGCTGTTATTGGTCGGCGCCCTCGATATTGGGAATTAGGGCTGGGTGAGCACCAGCGAATTTGCGCCAGTGTATGGCGGTCCTCGCCCACGTATGTTTTTCCCTCGCCCTTGTTAATTATTTTTCTCTTTCAAACTAAGTTGGATGAAGACAGCCTTGTAGCTCCGTCGAGTCTATGTGTTCTGTGGTAACGCTGTAAACTTGGTTACGCTGTTCTTGCTATGTTACACATAAAGAATTAGGGCTTTAGGGGCGCACTCCATAGTTACACAAAGTACACTACATCTAAAAAGTACTGGAGAAGTTGAGCACCTGGACATTAGGTTGGTATTAGAGGTCATTAGAAGAAAAATAGAATTATGGACAGGTTTATAACAAAAAAGGTAAAACTCTCATGGCTCCATTCGTAACAGTAGACCATCGACCCACCCACTGTACAGTATTCATAGTATATAACGCAAAAGGTAATATTAATTGTCGATTCTCAAATGCTGGTACAGTTTGCTGATTGCGCATGCAAGAATTCCACGAGGATGAAAATGATCACATCAAGCCATGCTGTTTTACCTCCCTCTTACTAGAGAAAGGAAAACAGCATCAACTCGAAGGAGAAGAAGGAAGGAAAGAAAACATTTTTACACGAAAGAATGCATTTAGAATGCCAAGAGGGCGGCAACACCAGCAACGGCACCGACGGCACCGAAGCTCATGACGTTGTGGGCAGCAGCACCAGTGTAGGCAGGCTGCGTGGGAGCAGTGCTGGCAACAGTGGAAGGAACGCTGGGGGAACCAGTACTGGTGGTCCATGGGATGGAGACAGTGCCAGTGCCGAGAGGGATGTTGGTGCTCTCGGGGCAGAGGTAGGTGGTGCTGGTGACACCAACAGTGACAGTGCCAGGAGCAGGAGTAGGAGTAGCGACAGCGCTGCTGCTACCAACAATCTTGACGGTGGTGGTGGAAGTTGCGGCAGCGACGGAAGAAGAGGCGCTGGAGTTGGGGTCAGCAAGGATACCGAACTGAGTAGAGTACTGGTAAGCCTCGGTGGTGTAGTCAATGAGCATGATGCCGTATCCGCCGGATGAGCTGGAAGAGGGAGTGAGGCCGGAGGGAGTCCAGGAGTATGAACCGCTGTTGGCAATGCTGTCGGCAATGGTCAAGATGGGCTCGCAGTCGGTGGAAGGTCCCTGGCAGAGAACAAGAGCGACAGGGCCAGGAGTGGTAGGGTCCCAGGTGATGCTGTAAGCCTCGTCCAGAGTAGCAGGGCTGGTGGTGTCTGGAGTGTAGATGGCGTTACCGCTGGGACCAGCACCGCTGGCTGTTGGGTTGAAGGGAGTTGGGTAGGTGTAGGCAGAGGCAGCGGCAACAAGGCCGGCGGCAACAGCGAGGAACTTCATTGTGAATGTGTAAATGTGTGAATTGGGTTGTTACTCGAGGAGTGTATAGGTGATATATAGACAAAAATGTCTGGTGGCGGAGCGTTCAGCTGGAGAGTTGGTTTGTGGTGTGTAAAGAACGACACGAGTCAATGACTCTATTTTCCAAAGAAAGACTGGAGTGAGGCTGGAGAGGCTGTGTTTGCGTGAAGGGAAGGAGAGAAGGGAGAGAGAAGGAGAAGAGGAAGGAGGGAAGGGAGGCGTGGGTTAAAAGAAGGCGTGACCGTCGGGCCTTTGCTGCGGCTCTTCCTTGTTCCTGCTGTTCCTGCGCCCCTGTCCAAGAGCTCCCAAGAGTCTCCTACCCACCCCAGCCGTCACGACATTTCGTGCTTTGCCGTGGCATGCCTCCATTCCAGCGCAGAGAATACACGCTGATTACCGCGTCTGGTAATTTTAATCTGAGATGGTGGGGTGCTGGGCCTATCAGCGCCTCCACACGTGAGAGCTAGCGTGCCTAAGCCCGCCTTAGCTAGCAGGGGCGCAGCTGGCAGCCAATCACAGCCGCGCCTGCCCAGAGCTGAATAAGGCAGCAGCAGGCGGCTAGGCGGCATCGGGCCTAGCCGATGCTACGGTTCATAGGACGATGATATCAACTTGCCACGGGCCGTCCTTTTGTTGTATTTTATCATTTTACTCTGCTGCCCTCGTGCCTGGCTAAACCCAATAGAGCAATTATCGCGCCCCACTCCGCCGCACTCGATAATTTCCGATTGGCTGCCCGCCGAAATACGAAGGACCAGCAATTTCATGCGTTCGGAGCCTGAGGCTATTTGACATTTGTCCTGCATGGCCGTTGACTTGTCATTGTCCCCGTGCTTCCGTACAGCACGTATAAATAGATTCAGCCGACACTGACACGCCTTGGCGAGGGCTGCCACTGTCATTCGTATCACGCAGTGAGACACGTCTTGAACCGAGTGCAGAAGACGAGGTCAAAATACGAGCCCATACGAAATCCAGGGGAGCTGCGTCACTGATTGGCCGATTCGTTACGTCCTTGGACTCAGAGGCTAAAAAGGCGCCATGGCACACCAACGGTGACCATGGTACCGCTAAGACAACAAACAACGAGAGGCGAGCAAACGCTTAACTCTATTCAGTGTGCTCTGCGCCGCTAACTTGCTGGCGATGGCTCTAGGTTTATACGCTAAGACACTTTTTTAGTGTTGTTATTTTACTTGCGGCGCAGACTCCGTGGACTCCCGTCCGTCCTCAATAACAAATTGTCGCCGCGTCGGCCGATATTCCTTGCCGCACTATGCCTGTTTTGGCCGAGGACTGGAAAATGCTTCATTCCACATTGCACAGCAGCAGACAATGGCATTGTACATACATACGTCGCGTCTCGCGTCTCTTCGCATAGTTAACACTTCCATCACAGCATACGTACCACTCTACCTACTAGTGCAGTAGTGCTTGTATAGCGTATGACTACGTATGTGCACTCTCGCAGCTCTCGCTTGCAACGGCGGGCCCTAGTACCTACATTAGCCAGGTACCGAGGTAGATCATCATAAAACCCCCAATCCTCTCACTGGGATGCACCAATCGCCCATCGCCATGCCGCCAATGTCTTCGAATCGACAAACACCGCCCCCATGGATGCGTTCTCCTGAAGATCAATAGACAAAATCTTGATCGCGTCAATCGTCGACGTTATCCATGGATAAGGCGAGTAAACATTACTTGCAGCATGGTGTGCTTGCGGTTCCACACATACAAATAGTCGCTCGCGCCGTCTGCCGTTCGATCTGAAAACCATTTCCACACCTGAACCTAGGTATTTGCGTGTGTTCACGATCAACTTTGCACTTTGCACCACCTACGGCCCCCATCATATTGGACTTCGGGCATGGCCGAACATGCCACATAGCAATCACACCACGTTTATGCCCCCTAAACCTTAGTGCTCGGTCCTCAGGAGTCAGGGGCAGCATTGCGAATGGCTTGTCTATCTCGCAAACAGCTTTGCATCTACATTCATGAGGACGCTCGAAAACAACTGATTCAGACCATGGAGCGCTGTGGAACGTTGAAACGTGAATCGTGAATGATCGACACATCCGGTTCGTCGACTACGCCGCCCATATATATAGTAGAACATGCGCTAGAGTCAATGTTGTCTATCAGCATCGAGCTTTATCATTAATCGACATCGATATTCGACTCCGGCTAGATTCACAGTTCACGTCGTGCAGGCCATGAACTCTCTAGGATCAGGGGTATGTCAAAACTGAAGACTCGTGGTTTGATAACCTGAGTTGCGGTTTAGATAGCGATGCCGCATTTGCCGATAATTTATATCGACCCGTCCAGCCTACTGAATGGCAAAAACAAAAGCCACTTATGGAATCTTGGAGTTCTTTGACTCTTTCATATACATACCTTTCATTGGTTTTCATCTCTGCACTCACCTTCAGAAGAGATTTTACCGAGAGGTCGACCCTCGAAATTTTTCCCTCGGGGACCATAAATAATCCCGGGAGTCTGTGCTACAATGGTGTAGATAGAGGGTTTGTTTTTTATTTCCCGATTCCTAAGCTAGTAAGCCCAACACCATCCGCTAGATAAACAGTTTAAGCTCTCAATCATAAGGCTATAGAATCATCCATAGACGGAGTAGTGAAAAATCCCAAAGTAGCTTACTTATGCCCTTAAGCTTGTTTATTAGCTACGGTTGGCACGTGAGCTCTGGCTTGCTTACTCTGTACTCCATACAAAATCTTGATATCATCTGGCAGAGCGGGGAGGCTAGCTATCTCCGGGTTAGTCTTTTAAATCCCTGTTTTTCAACGGTCACTTATGATTCCACCCACCATTATTTGTTAAGATAAGCATCTAAACCTGCGCTTAGGAATCTATGATGGAATGAGATGGGATGAGATGAGATGGTTGAGACCAGATAGACTCATTGTTTAGAGCCATGCCACGCGACTACATCTACCCAAACAACAATTTTTAGTTAAAACAACTGGTATAGATTCCGACTGATTCAACGATTGGATCTTGAGACGGGGATGCACTCTGTAATTGTTCTTTTAATAGGCATGGCGGTGAAGATTATCGATGCATGTTAATATGGCAGTACGTAGATAAACGTCATACTGTCATCTTAAATCAAGGACGAGCCGGCCTATCAACACGCGCTTAGATCCAACCCGGGAAATCCCCAGCAAAAGACGGCAAGAATACAACCAACGCTCCCCCAATTTCTGAAACGCCACATTCTTCTGCTCTTGCTAGATGGCTGGCCCCAATGTGACTACCTATTCAATGGACTTGCCAATGTGCCGGGAAGATGGCGACGATGGTGAAACACCGAAACGAAACGGCAATCAGGCATCATCTTCCACTCCAACTTGGGCAGAGAGAATGCTGTACGTAGGTCAATGGACTCAATGATAGTACGTAGCTAAGTACGTATACATATCTAATATCTATCGCAGTGAAAAGTCTTTAAAGAGAGTCTAGAATGCACCGTCGTACGTGTTTCGAGGTCTTTCCTTGGTCCGATGGAGGGCCCTGCTTACGTACGCAAATCGGCCGCACGTGATTGGCCGATCGGGGCTGGGATAAGCTTTGACCTAGCCGCACCGGGGCTAGTCAGGGCTCCTGCCCCTTTGGGACGAGGAAATACCCACCTCCGATCCAGTTTTCGCCATTCTCGCAGCAACTGATCGCCATTCTTTGTGCCACTATCGATTGTCGATGCTGCGTGTGCGACCAGTCGTCGCTCGTCCACCATGGCGATTGTTTTAGCGCCTCGCCGCTCCTCTGCCTGGCGCAGATCTTTTTTTCTCTTCTCTCTCCTCCTCCTCCTCCTCCATGTCCTCGACCTCGACACAACGTGCTCCTCCCTGCGCAAACACACCCTATCTTGCATACCATGCGGCTTGGCCTCTCAGCCCCTTATGCCATTGGCGCAGGGCTTGCCATTGTCGTTCCCTGCGTGCAAGCCCTCGCACCGCGCACCCAGATTGCCGATTCGTACGACTTCATCATCGTTGGGGGAGGTCAGGCTGGTCTCGTGCTGGGCTGCCGCCTGTCAGATATCGCAAATCATACCGTCCTTGTCCTCGAGGCCGGCAGCAATGGAGATGAGTTTCGCGAACGCATAGGTACGTATCGCTCTTTTCACTGTCGCATACTTCTAACACTCCCATCAAGACACTCCCGCATACGCCTATTATGAGTCCCTTTGGACTACCCCTATGAATTGGGCATACTACACCGTCCCTCAAGCCAATGCGGACAACCGTGAGATTGAATGGCCCCGTGGCAAGGGGCTTGGAGGTGCGTATCCCTGTCTCGTCAACAAAGAAAGAACCCCCCCAAATTGACACCCCAGAATCACAGGCAGTTCCGCTATCAACGGATTGTATCTTACCCGGCCCGGTCAGGATGAAATCAATGCCTGGAGAGACTTACTTGGAGATATGGATGGCGCTGATAATTGGTCGTGGGATCCATTCTATGCCGCTATGAAGAAGAGCGAGACTTTCGACGCCCCCTCTGATGCCATTGCCGCAGAAGCGAATATCACTTATGATGTTTCGACTCATGGCAGTCAGGGCCCAATCCATGCATCCTACCCCGGCTAGTAAGCTAACCTCTCTCTTTCCTCCTCGTATAACTAGCTAATAATGCCTGTCTCTAGTACCTTCCCACAGGTTGGCGAATGGGTGATGTCTTTGGGAAACATGGGCATTGCCAGTTCTACAGAGATGTACGGAGGTCTAAATTATGGTGCAGAGGTCTCAACATCCAGCATCAACCCTACGAATTGGACCCGCTCTTACAGTCGGACGGGATACCTCGATCCACTCCCGGACAGTGGTAATTACGACGTCTTGACCGATGCCTATGTCACGCGCATTCTCTTCGACGGTTCTTCTCCTTCGGATAACCTGACCGCAAGTGCTGTGGAGTACACTCTTGATGGCGGCAAGACAAACTTGACAGTTCAAGTCAATAAGGAGGTTATCCTAGCATCTGGTTCTGTAGGCAGTCCATCTGTGCTACTCCACAGCGGTGTGGGTCCCAAGGATGTTCTATCAGATGCCGGAGTTGAGCTTGTGTCTGAACTTCCTGGGGTTGGCCAGCACCTTCAAGATCACTTCGTAAGTGAATACGAGTTCCACCGGATGAGAGTTTTGAGCTTACCATTGAAATAGAGTGCCACCATAAAATTTAACACGAGTGCTATAACTTCAGGTGAGATATTTTACGACAATCTCGATATGAAGGTTCGCATCACCAAAATTTTCTATAGACTTCATGGCAGAATGCTAACAACCGTAGAACAATACTCTATATCTTTCATACATCGACTCAGCTGTTGCCTACGTGAACGCAACGGCAATGTACGGCAGTAGTCTGGATTCACTGCAGACAAATATCACGGCTTTGATTGACAAGTTTGTTCCAAACACAACTTACGACTCCGGTGTCATCGCTGGCTACAAGGCGATTTACAATGCCACGGCAACCACAATCCTGAATAGCCCTGTTGGCCAGGTCGAGCTCTTGTTCATGAATAGCGACGCGAACGGCGACATTGGTATTACTGCTGCTCTCCAACATCCTTATAGCCATGGTCGTATATACATCAACTCTTCGAATCCGCTCGACTATCCTGTAATTGACCCAGGCTATTTGACCAATCCAATGGGTACGTTTGACGCCTTGCTCCCCACGTGTAACTGCATTATGACTAACTTATCATATAGATTTCGAGATCCTGCGCGATGGCCTTAAACTTGCACGCCAGATTGGTGAAACAACACCATTAAGCAGTACCCTGACTGCCGAAACATCGCCAGGCACACAGGTCCAGACCGATGATGCATGGCTTGACTGGGTGCGCGAGGAAGGTGGAACAGAGTACCATCCATCGTCAAGCTGTGCAATGCTTCCTCGTGAACTGGGCGGCGTTGTCGACGCCAATCTTCGCGTATATGGCCTCGCCAATGTCCGTATCGCAGATGCCAGCGTGGTCCCCATTGCTTTGTCAACACATCTCATGGCCTCGACATACGGGGTGGCTGAGCAAGCCAGCAACATTATTCGCGCATATTACACCAATTCAACCACCTCGACCACGACTGGTTCCTCACCCAGTTCCTCCTCGTCCAGCACCACCAGCTCCTATAGTTCTCAGGGAAGTAACACCTCCGTCGCAGTCTCCACTTCTGCTGGTAGCCAGGGCTTTTCTATATTGCCTGTGTGGATAACCGCCGCTGCGACTTTCATTGCCTTCAACGCATTGATCTTGAATTGCATATAGTCTCATCTCACGCATTCTGTTTAAAAATGAGGTGTTGAGCGTTGAACAAAAATATAGTCCGGTTCTGTGAACATGATTTTTGACTGATTTTTTCTCTGCTTTTCCATGACGAAGAATGACTGAACGTAAGTTCATACAAAGCGGGCGCTTTTTTAAACTGGCGTTTGCAAAATACTCTAGGCGTGGATATGATGATATACTTACTTGGATGGATCGCGGATACCAATACTGATTACATAGTTATATTAAATGTTATACAATTTGAATTTGAGTGATGATATGAACATTCAATGAAGATCGAGTGAATCCTTTCATGAACCATATTGACGCATCCGCGGACCAATCCACGGGTACTCTTGAGCTAGCCCTAAGTCGAGCGTGGTGACGATGCTCTCTCGTAGAATAAAAATAAATGCGTGGTATTCCCTCTCTCCAGAGCATGCATTGCTGGAGTCTAGAACTCCGTACATAAACCTGCGCAAGTGCTAGAATAAAGAGTAATCATTCTATGACAGCCAGTCATTTTTCTAGGTTGAGTTGTTCCAGTTCTAGACCCAAATTCAACCACTGCATGATATAATCCTCCTTGGCCGCGATTAGATACTCGATGTCATCCTTCATCTCCGATGCCGATTCATATGCTGCTCCCAGATACTCCACGTTTGTGACAACCCCATCCGTGGTGCCTTGACTGTCGTTTCCACCATCCACATGCCCGACTCGTTCCGGTTTGTCAAACCCCAGTAAGACTTTATGCTCATAAGACCCGACTTGTACATTCTCATAGCTGCTTTCGAGTACTGTGATCTGACTATCGTGTCGATAAACGGCCGGACGAAACGACCCTTCTTCCGGGACAATCACGATCTCGAAATTATAAACGCCTGCGTTCGCAAGAAAAAGTGGCACCCGTTGCAACCTTCCTGTCTTCACACGTTCACATGCCAGGGGGTACTCCGGGCTGTTATCGGGATGCAATCGTGCGTAGAAATAGGCGATTACGTGCTCATCGGAATCGAACAAGATACGGAATTCGACTGCGAACATCTGGTTCCGCGCAATGGCCTCTGGGGGCTCGAGAAACTTGGAAGGATTATAGGGGTCCCTTTCCCATGAGAGGCCGAATGGTGATCTCTGTCGTGGCCGTTTGGTGTGTGATTCGGGTGTAGGGAGTTCTCCGTGCGCTTGTTGTTGGACGACTCTGCGTTTGGATGGATCTCGTTGCAATGGATTTTTGAAGTCGAGTACAGCTTGTTTCGCGACAAATGTTGGCTGCATAGTAGGTGGATTGGCAATAAAATCATTGAACAAAGTACCACAAGATAGTTCACTCGATGCGATATAATTTTGCTGCTTTCTTGGCAGGACAAAACTAGACTCGTCGACGACAGGTTGGATACGACAGAAAGACGCCCGCAATGATAATAAACAAGAAGAAGAACATTAAGCTGCCGCTGAGGTTGGCAGCATCGCCAGTCCTGGCTCGCCTTCCTCATTGGGCCAGTTGCGACTGCCGTTGGTGACCGCGATATACCGTGAACTCCGCCCAGGCAGCTTCCATCATTTAAATTCACACGCATTATCTTTGTCAAATAGAAAAATCTTAGATAAAGGTTTGCATTTCTCTAATCACTAGACTCTACAGAAGAGTCGTCCGAATGATTGACAATCTTCTTCCCATGCAAGTACCCTTCCTGCTCGATCTCCGCCTTGACGCTCTCATCGGAATACTCGTGGCCGTCCCTCACGTACCATTTCGCAAAAAGATCGTTCTGAATCCAGATTACCTTGCCCAACGCTTTGACCAACGCTATTTTGCGATGCAGCTGCATTCGTGGATGTGAAAGGATTGCTTCTGTGAAGGTGTCTTGGATAAAGGAAAGACAGGCGCCTATGTGGATGTATTCTATGTGCAGAGGATGTTCTCGTCCTTGGCCAACATGCATCATACTGTGAGCGAAAGCTATCAGTATAAAAGGATAAAGGCAGTCAATACAAGACACAACCTACCCGACCTTGTCCAAATATTCCCAAAACTCCATCTTACTCGGATCCGAGCACAGTTTAACCAAATACCCCCTGAGGAACAGCTTTCGATGCATGATTTGCGGGCTATCTTCGCTCGGGAATTCGTCAAGAGGACCTTCAAAGCTCGTACTTCGCGTCTGGAATGCTCTCGCTGTGATGTCATATTGAAGGAGCTTCCGATAGACAATGTTCACTACGGCCGGTATGAGAGCTTTGATATACTTGGCTCCGCTGATCAGGGCTTCGATGTCATCTAAACCAGCTCTGTGTCAGCTTGAGAATTGGCAAGGGAGGTGGAAGTCAAACGTACTAGAGCTGAAGTCGAGAAAGGTATGCAGGTAATGTATTCGGTCTTCGAGGTTGGTGTACAGATCTTTCCGGTCAATATGCTGAATGGGCCGTGGCCATGCCTTTATTGGGCATGATGGTGTCTTTGTGGCACTATTGGTATCGGCTGTTGAAGTCTTGGGCTGCTCAACTGGCGAATCATTCTCGGATACCGGCATGATGGTATTTTGTTCTCGATCAAATACTGGATTATCCTGAATTTATCGTGGAAGATTCGGATAATTGGGGATTTGGACTCCCCCCAAAATGGTATTTGGCGATATTTTCAGCAAAAATAAAACGGAAATATATACATCCATCTTGCATTCCAAGGCTTATATAGTCTGTCATCTAGCGCGTCTGCTTTGAAATGGGGTATAATCGATCACACGGTTGCGCTGCGGGTATATGGAGATAATGCATCCAAGATGGTCTGTGAGAAGAGTAAGTTTGAGTCAAATGGCTCGCGTCTACGTCTACGGGGATATGTGAGGGCATTTCTTGACCATGTAGCTCCTAGATAGTCCGAAGCGTGGCATGATGTCTTCGGATATCGGCGATAATACGGCAACTGATAGCTAGCTAGCCCTAATTCTGGCCCTAATTTTCTCGGCCAGTGTATATTTATTTATATCTCAACTAATCTCTTCGGTATTCCCTGCTGCAATGACAAATGCAATGTTGGATGACGCATGATTGTATTTGAAGGAATATTATTATTAGGCTATTGACAAGGATGTACTATGTAGGAGTAGGACCCTTAGGGTTAGGGCACCAACCACGAGTGACGGCATGGATGATCTCGCACCTGCCTCTCGCAACTAGTTAATAGTCATACCACATGATCTCCAGTCTCTTCCTTGCCTTTGAGCAATTTTCATATACTATCAATACTACAACAAATGTGGTAGATATTATAGGTGAGGTCTGCTTGGGCGGGTACCTGTTTTCGGATGGGTCGGTGCCTGAGGCTCCACATTTTGCATGCGGCATTCTGTGCAGCCTACTTACTGTTCGCAGCATCGACTATGACGTGCATTGCTAGCAGAATATTACCCATTGGATAAAATTTAAAGTCAAGAAGAGAGAATGGCAGTGAATGAAAATAAAATATTGATGCTCGCTTTCGGAAGTGAATATAATCTAGAAGCATCTTGCATCTAGCCCTAATGCTTAAAAGAAGAGCATAACTACTTCTCACATTCTTTGTCCAAGCTTATTTTCCACATTTATACAGTAATCAGTGCGTATCTGTCTACAATCAAGTCAAAGGCATAATTATTGCGAGGTAGATACGAGAGACGCATGTTGTAGGTACGCCCGTATGGATCTCGTCGCAGTCGAAAACATCCAATAAATAAACAGCTAAATATTTATTTTCAAGATCGATGGATCCCTGCCAGCCAGTAATAGTGGGGCCCGGGCCTGCCTTATGCGGCCAGACATCATGGCCAATACTACTAAACACCATTGGAACACCTCCAAGCTCTCGACGATGACATCAAGACCTGTCGTACTTGGTAGGTCGCAACAGCCTAGTCCATAATTCGTAGCTCATGGCACCTTGACCGTGGACTCCGCATTCCTGGACAGTGTGGCCTGGACTGAGGCTCGACAGCGATCTAGAAAGCTGTCTAGCAAAATAGGCAGAAGCGTGCCTGCAATAAATGTTTGCATGTAACGCTGGCCCATCCTGAAAGAGGCATAGTATTAGGAAAGAGAGCTCCTTCCTCCTCGGTGCCTGGCTGCCCGGTCCTTTGCGCCTTCCTGCTTTTGTCGGCCTGTCGTCGTCGTCGTCGCAACTTTGCTCTCTGAATTCAGACGTCGCAACACACTCACTCCACCATCACCAACCAGCCTCTCTATTGGCATGACCATTGTTATCTTCCAATATCTGTCGAGTCGCAGACCATACCCCAGAAAAATCTAGATCCACACAATCTCACTGGAGTGACCGGGTCACTTCCCTCGGGATCGCTCCCCCTGGACCGCTTCACAGACCCTCCATTGTCACATCTCTAGAGTTGTTCAAGTCTGCATTCGGACAAGAGCTGTGTGGCCTCTTCATTACTTATACCATCAAGTCGTTCCTTAAATCGAACCTTAATCGGTCGTCGGCCATCCATCGTGTTGTACCAGCTTCAATTGACTTGAAGCGATTTTTACGACCATCGATATACACATATACCCGCCTTACACGCCCACGCGCAATATATACATAACCGTCTTTTGGTACTGCTGAGCCAGCCTCAAAATGATATTTTCGAAGGTGCAAAACGCAGCCCTGGTGGCGCTCGCCACAGTTCTTGCTTTGACCCAGGCTGCACCTGGAGCGTAAAGTCTCCCAGTTACCCACACGACGTTTTCCTCGCTTTCCGCTGACTTCTGTATTTGCAATATCTAGCCGTGTCCAATCGCGGGACCTTTCATTCGATTACAACTCCGACAAAGTTCGAGGTGTAAACCTCGGTGGATGGCTGGTCCTCGAACCCTGGATTACACCATCACTCTTTGAACAGGGAGGAGATTCGGCCGTCGATGAATGGACCTTGTCCGCAGCTCTCGGTAGCGACGCTTGTCACAGTCTCTTGTCAGATCACTGGAACTCATTTATCACTGCCGATGACTTCCAACAGATCGCTAACGCTGGAATGAACCACGTCCGGATTCCCGTCGGCTACTGGGCAGTGGTACCTCAGCCCGGTGACCCATACGTTCAGGGCCAGCTTGATGTGCTAGACCAGGCTATTGACTGGGCACGATCTGCAGGTTTGAAAGTTATTGTGGACCTGCATGGTGGTATGTTTTCCCCCTTGTTCTTCTCTTTTACTCGCCATCGTGCTAATATATGTTCACATCGTAGCTCCCGGATCACAGAACGGTTTTGACAACAGTGGACGTCGAGGCTCTATCGACTGGGATAAAGATCCTGAACATATCAACATAACTCTGGATGCAATCACGGCCCTCTCTGAGCGATATGCTACTCAGCCTGACGTTGTCACATCTATTGAAGCACTCAACGAACCCATGACAGTCATGGGAGATGCAGGTGTCAATCTAAACAACCTGCAACAATACTACTATGACACCTGGGGTCGTATCCGTGAAGTTAACCAGGATACCGCTCTGACCATGCACGATGGATTCCAAGACATTACTTCCTGGAATGGCTTTATGGGGCAAGAGTCGGGTTTTTGGAATGTGATGATGGACACCCATCACTACGAGATCTTTGATCAAGGACTTCTCAGTCAAAGCGTCGATCAGCATGTCCAAAGCGTATGTTCCTATGGTGGAAAGGTCGCTTCTACCGACAAATGGACTGTTGTTGGCGAGTGGACAGGAGCATTGACTGACTGCGCCAAATACCTCAACGGCCGTGGAGTTGGTGCTCGATGGGATGGAAGCTATGGATCCGGAAGCACATTCCATGGTAGCTGTGATGGATTCTCTCAAGGCGAAGTCGCCTCCCTCTCTGATGATGACCGTACCAACATCCGTCGTTTCATTGAGGCTCAACTGGATGGTTATGAGAAGCACACCGGCTGGATCTATTGGACTTGGACAACCGAAGGTGCTCCTGAGTGGGATATGAAGCGTCAATTGGCAGCCAATGTATTCCCCAACCCTGTTACAGAACGCCAATTCCCTGGACAGTGCTAGAAAGGGCGAAAGAAGTGTTCTTATCAGGTAGTTACCCTATGAATAATCCCGCTTTGGAATGGTTGTCTATTCTTTGTGAACATTTATTTTTCCCCCGAAGTCCCTTGATATTGTCATGTGGTCTTTTTTCTGACGTTCTTTTCTCTCTTGCTCAATATTAATGACTACTATTCTTTTTTGAATACTTTCCCTTTTGCTTTGCTTTCTTTGAATAACCTCTTATCCTTGGAAGGTGGACTTATTTTTGACTTAACTGTATTTCTTGTTCTGGATTTGTGGATTTAATTGGGAGTCTTTTATTAGAGGACGGCTGAATACATAATCATGATTTGCTTCGAATATATCTTATCAGTATTCTCTCGATTATAAAGATGTCACCGTGGTTGTGGCTGGAAGCATTATATGCCTCTCTATTCGAGTCACATTGTAATGAAGAATACTGAATATTCTTCTTCGTACTAGGAAAACTTGGAGGGGTAATGAGGGCATCCTACAAAATACCCAACGCTCCAAATGCATTGACAACCTCACGATCCACGTTCACCAACCATTCATCCTGGAATCGCTGACCACCGCCACAAGCATGAGCAACAGCATGCAGACGTTCTTGAATAAAGTGGCGCATGTTGATCGAATGCACGGCGTCGGACGAGTCCCATTCTCGGCGACGGGTGCTTTCGGGAGGTTCGTTGTCGAGTCCCGTTGCGCCGGTCTCTGCTTTGTTCCAGAATATTAAGTAGTCTTTGCCTGGGTTGGCGTTATTAGTGTTATTGTTTGCGGTTTCTTCCTCATAACCATCGGCGAGTTCGGTTACGATATCAGTCCAGACGGTAAGGTAAGACTGGAGGTGGTTCAGGAGGAAAGCAGGTGGTGGTGCTTCCGTTGCATTGACCGCTAGTAGCTGTGTGAGTGCAAGAACATGCAGTTTCTTTTGTGTAACGAGTCCGATGTTGTCATAATGGAAGAACCACTCGGTCAGGAGCCAAGATAGTGTCTGCTCCTCTGGAGAAGCGGAAGCAGAATTGTTGGTCCCTTTAGATGCCGCAGATATGGCCGATAAAAACACTCTCGGGTTTGCCAGCGCCAGTCGCGCTAAAACGCTGAAATAATCCGTTTCAAGAACGCCGTAGATGTGGGACGTTTTTCTATTTGGGCCCGTTGTTTGGCTGGCCTCGTAAGCCGAATGGAGCCCGTCTAAAATAGCATGTAAGAACGAGCTGTCTAGGAGGGTCTTTGCAATAACATTATAAGAACTCTCGCTACCCCCATCTATATGCTCTGTTGCACGTATGAGCATCTCTGCCAAATGGGGAACAACTCCAACACGTTGACGAGAGGCCGACGAGAGAAGGGCTTCTAGCGAGGCAAGAAACGACAATCGTATCTGATCGTTGAGCACTTCTTGAGGCGCAAGCAGAATATAACTCTCTGCAATTTGCAGTGCTAAAGGTGCACTATCCGTGGCAGCTTGGAAGATAGGAAAAAGTCTGGGGAACAACGACATAAGGTCTGCTGATGCTGGAGCTGGTGTCTGTGTGAGTACTGAAGCCCAGAGCTCGAGTGCTTCTTCTAATAAGTACACGATAGTTTCCTGACAAGAAGTTAGGACATTTGATTGACTGATACTCTGGCAGTTTGATAGGAGAATGAAAAGGATACATACTGATTCAGGTTCTATCGAATTCTGTATCAAAGGAAGAAGGTCATTATGGTACTTCACTGAATCACTTTTGAGCGCGTTCATTAAGGATGAGAGCAGTGTCAAGATCGCTTGTTTCATGAGGTGCTCTTCGCCTGATTGCTCCCAGAGTGGTGGCAGGAGTGACATTATATGATCAGAAAACGGCAATATCTATAGACCCCTGAGTTAGCTTGGTCATGTCAAGATACTGTGAATTTGACTTACATGATCTTCCATCTTCACCACAGCGGTCCGAACAGTTTCCAGCAGCGCCATTTTTGTTTCTGACAGCTCAACCTCTTGAATCAAGGTAAGCAAATTCTGAAGTATCGGAGTCGCATATGGTAGGAATTCTTGGGGAGAGAACTCAAACGGTTCAAGAACATTTTTCAATTGTCGTCCTGCTGTAATGCGAACCGGGAGATCATTCACAGGATCAGCTTTGTTAAAAAGATGCTGGAAGATCTGGTATATAAACTGCCGATTGAGCTTCTCGGGCTGAATAGGCATCCATTGACCTATCAAAATAGCAGCTCTTCTCCGCAAAACCCTGTATCCTTGTTCGTTTATCTGTACCTCCGGAACCAACGTAGACTCTATAAAAGCGTTGAAATCCATGTGTTGCTCCAAACTAGCCGAGGCCAAGCCGATAGCAGAATATAATGAGTCTTTCATTAAGATGTCATGGTTTTGAGGGTCTGGGTGAATCATTGATGAGCATTGGTATGGTTGTTGGAGGGGAATTGTGATACTCACTTGCAAAGTTATAGAAAACGTTCAGTAATTGTGGAACAAGCAAGGCCTTGAAATGAATTACAAGATCCAAGAAGAGCTTTTCTGAACATGGCCTGACAGAGAACTCCCATGCCTCAGACATTGTATCTTCTTTTCTTTCCCATTCTTCTGGCTCTTCTTCCCATTCTTGGAAATCAGACTGACGAAGTCTCAGAAATTTCGAGACGAGAAGTTCCATGACCATAACCACGAAGTCCTGTGTGAATAGGTGGGACTTTATAAGCTCCACGGCTTGTTTTTTCTCTTCTTTGTCCTCTGGCTGTTGAAATTTGAAGCTATGGGCTGGATTGAAAGCCATCTTGGCACATGCTCGGATGAGTAACAATGCTTTCAAACCAAGTATTTCGATCACATTCTTCTCATCGCCATCACCACCGGTATCCTGTCTGCCTTGTGAAGAGCCTTCAGCTTCGTATACCTCGCCAAGTCTGGAGACGACAGTCCAGTATGACTTAACAAGAGCCACGCAGTCTGGAAGAAGCGCAAAAGCCGCAGGGTGGACCTTGGCCATTTCAACGTGGAGCTTTGAAAATTGTAAAAGATGCTTTTTAACTAATGTGTTAACATTGGGGGATGCAGTAGCCGTGGTTTCGAGAAAGGAGAAGAACTTTGCGAATTGCGTATGGCTTAGTGACCAAAATCCTTGCACATCTTTATCCCGGTTAGGATGTTCAAATCCAGAGATGATAAGCCGGCGAAGCACCTTGAGAGAACTTAAAGTCTGCTCAAGAAGTCCAGGCAATGAAGCATCATCCAAGCGGTTATATTCTAAAAGGGCGCCCCAGGTGTTGACTTTCTCAACATATATACCGCCCAATAGCTGGAAGATCTCTGGTGACACCGATTGAAGGCTGGTTCGTACCCTCTGCATACGGGCAGTGGAAAGCTCTTTGATAATCTGCAGTAAAATCACTAGAGTCCGTGGGAATTGTAGCGGAGGCGCGCCGGGCTGTGCGGAGGAACGTAGTGTAGAGATGAGAAACGGGAGAGCATTGGGCCTTCGATTCAAAAACCAGTCAGTACTGAATCTCTTGCATCCAAGGTTTGGAACGAGAGAGAGAGGAGGGAGAGGGAGGTCCGTATACCATTCATCACTAGGAAATTCAAGACGGAGAATTTTAGCGATCACCAGAGCGTTGTGAAGAGCCAACAGAGGTGCTGGTTCCACAATGCCTGCCTCGAGAGCATGGTTCTTGATACGTTCCTTATCTTCCTTTTTGATCGCACTAGATTTATTCTTAGCAGGAAGGCCTTGGCCATGATCCAGATGTGAAGGAGCATACTTTGTGGCCGTCTTTCGCCAATATTTGTCAATACCATTTTTCAGCTGAATGATAGATAGGTAGCGGATTTCCAAGGGAAGAGTGTGATCAAGAAAGGCTTCCTATGTGGGAAATTGTCAGCAAGGAAGAGGCTCATGGGAGGCGCATTGCAGTGACAAACCTGAAGTAGAGGATAGAACCCATCTTGCTTCTCCCAATGCTGTAGCTGCTGAGTACCAATCTGCACTTGTTGTTGAACTGAGCTTGCGGCGGCTGTTAAGGAATTAAAGAGATTCTGAGCAGTGAGAGGGTTGGCCTCGCCAGGCACCTCGATTGCATTGGCCATGTTCGAACGCAGGGACAAAGACCCCTCGTTGATATGCCTTAGGAAGCTTTGATCATGCGAGACTGACGAGAGTGCAAGCGCTCGACTCCGTGTATATTATGCAGGAAGTAGATTTCGCAATAGACAATCTTCAGGTGTCAGACAGATTGGATAAAGGGAAATAGCCTGGAGTGAAGCTACTGCCCAACCAAAAGGCACCTTGACAACTACATGTTTTCTGCCGCTGCCAGACAAAACAACACTTTCCCCCGCCTATGATCGGCGGGCGGTCAACAAGCCCGGATTATCGTTCTTCCAGCCCAGGGCTTGGTTCCGCAATAGGTAACTTAGGGCTGCGGGTTAGGGCATGATGGAGAAATGAAGTCACAGTCCGACCATCGCAGGGAAGGCAAGAAAACCGGGTCGATGGGTGAAAAATCTGCAGCTCAGTCAGTGATCGTTGATGATGACTGGCCTATGTATCCTGTAGGAGAAGATTCCTAGGGAAAGCTTGCTTTGTATGTATTTCAGCGTAGAATCTTTCTGATGCATGGAAACTGTTTGAAATAGGACTAGGTAGGTATGCAATGAAGATTCTCTGTTATACGCCTCAATATCTCATACCTAGATGAATAGTCAGCCCGTGGGCTAAGGCTGAAGTGAATAATCTATCACTGCTACTATTAGATAAGAAGGTCTTCGTCCACTGAGGCAAGAGTGAAGTCTGCTACTTATGTGGAGAGATGACATCGCCATGATGTATAATATGATGCAACGTCCTTGGGGGAGTCCAAATTTCTTGAATATAAAGCATTATTTCTGACAACAGCGGTTCATATCAAGATATATCATTTCGTCGCTATTCTGGTCGAATTTTTCTCCTTTTTCTCTCTCTTGAACACAACACCATCAAAATGACGGATCTTACAGATATCGCCTACCAAGCTGAAAGGGATCTAAACTCCCATCAAAAGAAACAAGGTGTTGGCCAACAGAGTGTATCAGGTAAACTTAAAACCAGCCATTCTCTCTGAATCATTCGCAGAAGCTAAAATGTAATACTATCTAGCTACTGAATCTGGAGTCAACGAACAAGTCGAAAAGGACTTCCCTGGTGCTAGTGTACGTTATGGAGAGAAGGCGAGCCACGGCGGCAGCGGTAGCAGGAAGATTCCACCCGAAGAAGGGGGAGACTTTGACGCGCGAGGGAGGTGGGTGGATCCATGAAGATGCTTTAGGAGAGGACATGGTAAACTAACTAACTTTTGCGCAGAATGACAGAAGCAAAAGATTTTGAAGG
This sequence comes from Talaromyces albobiverticillius, assembly GCA_023721895.2. Taxonomy (NCBI): domain Eukaryota; kingdom Fungi; phylum Ascomycota; class Eurotiomycetes; order Eurotiales; family Trichocomaceae; genus Talaromyces; species Talaromyces albobiverticillius. Next base: position 3,194,789 of record JAMBUR020000004.1, read on the forward strand.
CACTGGTGGCCCTGAAGACAAGATGAAAATCGTCCAAGAGCGGCGTCCCGGCGATGATGGAGTCCCTGTACAAAGGACCAACTTTTAATCTCGCCTACCCTGGACTAGCTTTAGCTTCCTCGGTTAAGGAGTTGGTCAACTTGATTGTATATTATATTCTATCGACTGGATAATCGGTATGCAATATATCAAATAGAGTTATGTATGTTCAAGTTATTAGTTTAATGCTTGCAACTTTTGAATAATAGTTAAAATGTAATTTGGACTATTGTCTCAATTATTAAAAGAAAGTTTTGGCAGCTTGGTGGAGTATTAAGTGCATACACAAGCCCTAGGTAACAACTGAAAATTCATAGTCTAATTTACAAAGCAGCAACAAAGGCCAAGACAGCACCGACGGCAAGAGCGACAGGGCCAGGGGCACCGGTCAAAGAGGCAGCACCAGTGGCAGTAGAGGATGAAGAGCTGGTAGAGGTGGAGTTGGAGGTGGTGGTAGAGGTCAAGACGGTGTTGTTAACACCGGAGACCCAGGTGGTACCGTTACGAGAGAAAGACACACCAACATCCTTGTTAACACGGGTGTCGAAGGGGAAGGGAACGGTGTAGTTGTAAGTAGGCTCCAGAGCACCCCAGGTAGTCTTGACAGAGTCGAGGATACCGTAACCGGCAGAGCAGGTCTCATCGCTGGTGACTGGGGCGGCCCAGGCAGAGGTGTAGTTGGAGTAATCATTCTCGGACAGAGGACCTTCGAAGGTGGAGTTAATGTACAAGTTGCTGGTGTCAACGTCGTAGTTGGTGTATCCGGTCTGGTTGGCCACAATCTGGAAGATGTTGGCACCACAGTCCCAGCGACCCAAGGAAGGAAGACCCCAGTTAGCTTCGACGGTAGCCAAGCTTGAGTAGTGAGTGTAGAAAGTGTCATCAGTGGTGCCAACGAGGTCGTCAGGGATAGCACCACCGACGAGGATGGAGTACACACGGTTGTGCACAGTGTAGTTACCGGACTCATCCCAAGTGAACAAAATGAGAGTTTCGTTCCAGAGGTTGTCATAAGTGGTGAGGTTCTCAAGGAACCCGCGCTCCCAGACGGAACCGTAGGTGACGTTGGTGTCATGGGCATCGTTGGTCATGTTAGGAGTAATGAAAGCCCATTGAGGAAGGGTGTCGGCAGCAATGTCACTGTACAGACCGGAAAAGTTCTTGATCTGAGTGCTGCGAGTGTCATTGTCGGCAATGTTGTCGTACAGAATGAGGGGGTTGTGCTTGCGCATGTAGTCGTTGGCATAGGTTTCCTGGTTGGAGTAGTTGTAGCCCTGGAAGCCAGCATAGGGGAGGCCTTCCTGGTATTCGCCCCAGGTGATGCCCTTGGTATCGAGGACATCAGCAATAGTGGAGATGTTCTCAGGAATCTGATGCCAGTCATCGTTGTCCATGGCAAACTGGTCTCCAGCGGCAGCAGAGGCATAGTTTGGCTCAGAGGGATGAGCAACGGCCCAGTAGTTGGTCAGCAGAATACCCTGGGAGGCGATCCATTGCTGGTTCGGGTCGTCGGCGGCAGTGTCGTAATCCTGCAGTAGTCAGAATCTGTATGGCTTTCTCTCTCAGGTGAGTGACTACTTACGACATTCTCCATCCAGACCTGGTAGAAGCGCTTGAAAGCAACACCCTCGACGTTGGACGTGGGGGAAGAGGGGACCACAGTGGCGGCGGCCTGCTCGATCTGAGAGAGAGCTGGCTCGGAGACGGTAGCCAGCTGGGCCGTAGCGGCACCAGCGGCGGTGAGCAACAGAAGAGCAGATTGCATTTTCGCTCAATTGATGGACAATATGGAGGCGGGCTGCTCTGTGATTGAGTGTAGCGGTGTTGTTGGGAGAGACAGAAGGAGAGCGCAATGGCAGGCAAGGGCGACGCGAGGGTCCTTTTATGAGCCCGCGTCGGCGAACGGAAGGAAGGTGGTCCTCCGCACGTGGTGGTGACCGTCGGGGAGACTTGCAGCTGTGTATGCATCCATTGTTGGAGCAATCTGCCAGTGGTGCCTAGTCGAAGTTTCTTTATGTCCCGCATGGCCCAGCGATCCCCGCTTGCTGCGAGGAATGAGGTCGGACGAGCTGTCCACGCTCCTGCGTACGCGCCTGTGATTGGCCCGCTTTATCAGATCGGGAGTCCCCACCGCCGTGCAGCCCGCGGCCGCCCTAAGTGGCTGCTGTAGTAATCTGCCGCTGCTGATTGGCGCATCCGGGGAGATGCCCCGCACTACTTTATTTTGTCCTGGCGATGCCTGCAGGCTTTCCATACACGACAATTTCTCTCACACACCCACACATGGCCATTATTGTTTCTTTCGGCTCGTACCCCGAGCTAGCCTGGCAGTATTATGCCATATACTATGGTACGGTAGGTACCGCTACCATTAGCACCTTCATGCTAGCTCTTGGTTGTCCGCGCCAGCCGTCGAATAAAGCGACTGCTACCCTGTTGCGACCAGCACGTGCGGCCGTTGTCTCCTTCCAACGGTGCTCTGGAAGACTGCCAACTTCGTATTTTGTTGGGTGCAACGCTGTCTAGAATTTCTTGCGTATTCTAGCCGTTTCTCGCCGCATGCTGTCTCGGAACCTCCGGCTTCGAGGGACGACCGTTGAATCGTCGACAAATTTATACGTTTGTAAATCTATCTGATCGCTTGCTATGTCCCCGTCTTGGCACCTTGCGCTTTGCGATCCAGGAACCATTTCCTAGGGAAGATCGAGGAGCTTTGGCTGCAGGTTTTGGTCCAAAAGTGCCACGATGCCTTGGCATCCACGTGGGACACGCACAATTCGGATTCTGTGCTGCGAACCGTGGAGAACGCCCGGATGGCAGGATAAGGCAGCCGATGGGAAGTCAAGTGTGGGCTGAATCTTGACCCTACAGCGACAAGTCAACCTGCCTCAATGGCGGCATCACCCGATGTCGCCATATTAAGAAAGGGACAATCGGAGACAAACCAACAGCCCTAAAGCTTAGGCAGATTATATTTTATAGACGCCCAGAGTAGTGCTGGTTTTGAAATGGGCATGGACAGCACGGTGAGCTCTGATTTGCCAACATTGCACCTGTGTATTTGCCATGCTCGCTATATGGGTCGTGGTGCAAGCCCGCACTTCGTCGCCAGTTACTGGGGCTCAATGACTGTCCCCTTGCAGTAGCCTCAGTAGCCTCAGTAGCCATGTTTCAACATTCATCTAGCGATATCGGTCGTACAGTATATGCCGAATAGACTCCAGTGATGACACATGTGCCAAAAATTCGCTTGAGCTGGGCCTGTCAAGCAAAAATACTCCTCCAAAACGCCATTCTCCTCCTATTATCATGAATGCAGTTGACATCGCTTCATTTTGTAATCGATTGGGCCAAGTTGATATGCTTTTCTGACAACTTCGATAATTCGTGTTTTGCGACTCTTCATTCTTCCCCTGATGCGGTGTTGTGCCCGATGCCGGCCCCGAGGTCACGTGAACAATGCCGACAACGAGCCTCGGCAACATGTCAATGGAGGCTCTCATCGTCATCACAACGCTGTGAGTGACATTAGCCAGAGTATCTGGACACTTCCACACTCCAGATAACTATGGTACAACAATGAGTTCTGCGAACTTTGCTGCCGCTCAGAAGAGGGTGCTAGAGCGTCGCCAGCGATTGGAGCTAGAGACTCAGGCCCGCCTCGCGGAACAGCAGCGCTCGTCGCGTTTCGACCCTGCGACTCTGGACAGATTACCGTACCCCCTACGCAGGCTTACACAATCTGGAGTTTCGGTGTGGGATACCGTGAAGGGTCGGGGTGGCACGAAGCCTATTTTTCGCGTCGGTCAGGTCGATGCAGAGCTATTAGATGAAGAATTGCTTGACTTGCTCAAAGGTCAGGTCGGGGAGGGCTTGAAATACCTTGGGGTATGACACATCTGATCTCTTCTCATTCCGCTTTAACTAACCACGTCGCTTTTAATTGATGATAGGCTCATGTTCGCGACGAATGGTCTAGCGAGATTCAGCTAGCACTACGGGCCATACTCTTCAAACTCTCCATTTGGGATCATAACGCCTCGTACGGCGCCGCGCTGCAAGGCCTTCAATATGTCGATAGCCGATCTAAATCACGTATATCTACGCCACCTACAAAATGGCAAAAATCATTATATGGTCTGTTCACCGTGGGGGGTCGTTATGCATGGGAGAAGTGGGAAAACTGGTTGATTGACCGCGAGAATGGTTATGAAGAGGTATGTGACGGTTGCCACCCTATTTGCTTCTATATTTCCAAGCCAACAACTTCCAGCCCTCGACAGATATCCGAATGTTATCTCGGATAACGAACTTGGTCTCAACGACGCATTCCATCGCTGCGTTTGCCTCTTTCTTGGTCTTCCTTGTCAATGGCCGTTACCGTACACTGATCGACCGAATACTTCGCATCCGCCTTGCGGCACCTTCCAACCAAGTCAGCCGGGAAGTCTCATTTGAGTATCTGAATCGGCAATTAGTTTGGCATGCCTTCACGGAGTTCCTATTATTCCTCCTTCCGCTTGTTGGTATTGGTCGCTGGCGACGCTGGATATCTCGAGCATGGAAGAAGACTATGGCTTCAATAAAAGCGTCAGATGATCAGGGATCGACTTCGGAAAAGCAAGGGCAGTTCGCTTTCCTTCCTGAACGGACATGTGCAATCTGCTACCAAGAGCAGAATCCTACTTCGACTTCGGAATCTGATATCCTTGGGACGTCTGCGGGAGGCATTATTGGCTCGGCGCAAACCGATATCACGAATCCATACGAAACGATTCCATGTGGATGCATATATTGCTTCGTCTGCATTACAGAAAAGCTAGAGGGTGAGGAGGGTGAAGGTTGGTCATGTCTGCGTTGTGGCGACATTGTAAAACAATGTAAGCCTTGGAGTGGAGATGTTCTCGAAGAAGCACCGCGTTCAAGTTCGACTGGAAAAGTGGTCGGCTTTACTTTTACGGAAGAAAATGAGAAGGAGACAAATCATGGCGAGGACGAGGAGGAAGAGGCCACGGCTGCCGCGGATGGAAATGTCGATCAACTAACTGACGATACACTTCATAGCTCCAAGACATGGTCAATGATTGACAGAGGGACATCAGGGAAAGATGAACCAGAGTCGCCAGGGGCCTGAGATGCTACCTGCTTCTTCGGAATAATACCGTTAGATCATACAAGCGATCGCATATATACTTAATCAATTCTTATAGTATTATATCTCCATGAGTGCTCGCAAAGTTATTCCTCAGTACGGATCGTTTGTAACAGCAGAGTTGAATGCCTAGTCCCCCTTAGTCATAGTCCCCCGGACAACGCATTGTGATTCGTCATTCGTGCGACAAGTGGAGAGCTAGACCGTGACGTAGTGAAAACAGAGCTCTGAGCTGGCAGCTGCACCTTCCCTTGCAAAAGCAACTTCTCCGTCTCTGTTTTGTTACCTCGCCATCAACAACAATTTACTCCGTACTGTGATACACCATGTCAGACTCAACTTTAGTGAAAACTGCTCAGATGTCGGCCATCCTGGCTGCTGCCGCTGCTTCCGGTACGTTCTCCCCTCGTATTGTACTTCTCTAGCCAATCATCTTTCGTTTGACAATGCATATATCTAGGCGGCATCATCTCTATATCCATTTTCACCCTTCCTACTATGATATTGAAACCCCGTCAGCGAAAAGGTTCCGGTCACGAAAGAGCTTTGGTGGCACCTGCTTCCCATGTAGCGCGCCAATGGCAATACGCATATGACATTGGGAAGTTTGTTTTCCCATCGACTACCCTGGTCTCAAGTCTGTTATACTCTTACGTTGCATATGCAGTTCGTGGCGACCGCAACACGCGCTATTTAACAGGATTCTATGCCGCAGCAGCCGGGTTGAACCTTTTGATCGGACCATTCACAGGATTGATGATCAGTCCAATCAACGACGTCATTTTTTCCATCGCAGAGAAGACTGACGACCTGCCTGCAGAGGGAGTGACTGTGACTGCTGAAGCAAAGCTGCAACATGAGCAAGACGAACACGAAATCGTGGGCTCTATAAAAAGACTGGCACAGCTCAATACAATCCGAAGCATCTTCCCCCTTCTGGCTGCCGGATTAGGAGCTGTGGCCAGCTTCGGGCTCATCTGATCAAGTTGCGGACAATCTCTGCAACGGCTACACCATCAGCCTGGCTGGTTACACAAAATGTAGCTTATGCATGCTCTCTTCTCTCTTCTCTTTCTACTCTCCACTTTTCATTTACTCGAGAGGTGCTATCGTCAGCTAGGGCTACCAATGTAACCCATGTGTTGCAATGCATTGTTCTTTGGCCAAAAAAAAAATGATTTACGATAAGCCTGGTTAAGCTTCGTGCGACGGCAAGGTGTTCGACATGTAATAATAGGAGACCGGGGGGGCACTTCAGTCAATTCGATCAATCGCTAGGTTATTGACTCTGCCATGTTTGGTGTATGAGGTGTTTTACTTGATGGTTTTTTGGGCGTGGATGAATCATAGTTGTGAACTTATTAAATTGATAGTAATCTTGATGAGATATTGCTCTTTCACGATTGGCTTTTCGGGAGTACCCCGCATTATAAACGGCGGCATTCTGGCCGAGCCACAACAATTCTCCAATTTATGACATTGGTGAACTTCCCTTGTATATCGTGAAATCAAAAGCTCTATTCCCGAACAAGCTCGCTTGTTAGGACATCCCTAGAAAGCCGAGTCCAAGTCGATCTCAACATATACAGGTGATTGCTACTGGACCCGGCGTAGGTACGTATTCATTACTCAACTGACTGCTGGCATTATATCTACCCATGTAGCAATGGTCCTGATCAATTTCCTAGGATTGACCTCAACTGGAAATGGCTCAAGAGGCAAAATATATCGATTACTCGCCCGTGCCTCACGGGTCAAAGCACGAGGATGGAGAACCAGTTTTGAATAGATTTTCAACAGTCCTAACTCGCGGACATGACTCGCCTGCAGCACAGGTACAAAATAACCCAATCCCCTCTACGTCTCCTCCATTGTGCTATTTATTCTGACAATGATTGTTTCCTGTGGTTCTGTAGGCAATGCTTTATGCCGCTGGTGTGCCCGACCGAAATGCAATGAAAAAGAGCCCACAGGTAGGAGTTGCCTCAGTTTGGTGGGAAGGAAACCCGTGCAACATGCATCTATTAGATTTGGGCAAGACTGTGAAGAAGTCACTTACAGAAAGAGGCCTCATTGCGTGGCAATACAACACAGTCGGTGTTTCTGATGGTATTACTATGGGGACCGAAGGTAAATCATGATCCATGAAACTCAACAACTCATTTATATTGCAGAAATTACTATCAATAACAACAATAATAACCATACCAACACAATCTACGTCACAGGAATGCGATTTTCTTTACAAACCCGAGAATTAATTGCCGACAGCGTGGAGACGGCCACTTGCGCACAGTATCATGATGCATGCATTGCCATTCCGGGATGTGACAAAAACATGCCTGGTGTAATCATGGGTATGGCCCGACACAATAGACCCTCTATAATGATTTATGGGGGAACAATTGCTGTGGGATATTCGAGTTTACTACGAAAACGAATCAACATTTCGAGCTGCTTCGAGGCTGCAGGAGCTTACGCTTATGACACGCTTCGCCAACCAGACGATGGAGGCGACACAAGCAAATCCAAAGATGAGATTATTGAAGATCTAGAACAGCACGCTTGTCCTGGTGCGGGTGCTTGTGGAGGAATGTTTACTGCCAACACAATGGCAACAGCCATTGAATCTATGGGTTTGAGCTTACCAGGATCCTCGTCTACACCGGCCGAATCTCCATCGAAAATGCGTGAGTGTGTCAAGGTGGCAGATGCCATACAAGTCTGCATAGAGCAAGATATTACCCCACGCAAGCTTCTCACCAAGAGGTCCTTTGAGAATGCTCTGGTCATGACCATGGCATTGGGCGGCAGTACCAATGGCGTTCTTCACTTTCTGGCAATGGCACGAACGGCCGAGGTCGATTTGACGCTTGATGACTTTCAGAGAGTGAGCAATAAAATCCCATTCATTGCTGACCTCGCACCGAGTGGCAAGCACTACATGGCCGATCTCTATGAGGTTGGGGGTATTCCGTCGGTGCATAAGCTGCTTATTGCAGCTGGTTTGCTAGATGGTGATATTCCTACCGTGACTGGCAAGACTCTCGCCCAGAATGTAGAGTCTTTCCCTTCGCTTGCCCAGGACCAGGTCATCATAAGACCCTTGAACAACCCCATCAAAGCTACCGGCCATCTGCAGATCCTCCGAGGCAACCTGGCTCCAGGAGGCGCAGTGGCCAAGATCACCGGCAAAGAGGGCTTGAAGTTCACTGGTAAAGCTCGCGTATTCAACAAGGAACATGAACTCAACGATGCCCTCGCCAAGGGACAGATTCCTCGCGACGAGAATTTGGTGCTCATTGTTCGCTATGAGGGCCCGAAGGGCGGACCAGGGATGCCGGAGCAACTGAAAGCCAGTGCAGCACTGATGGGTGCAAAGCTTAACAACGTCGCCTTGCTCACAGATGGAAGATATTCTGGTGCTAGCCACGGATTCATTGTGGGCCATATTGTACCTGAAGCTGCAGTCGGTGGTCCAATTGCCGTTGTTCAAGACGGAGATTTGGTCACGATAGATGCCGAGACAAACGAACTCAAAATGGATGTTTCAGAGGCTGAGATACAGGAGCGATTAAAAAGCTGGCAACCGCCCAAGCCGCAGGTTACACGTGGCGTGCTTGCAAAGTATGCAAGACTTGTGGGCGATGCATCCCATGGAGCCATGACCGACTTGTTCTAGATTAGTCAGGTGGTATGAAGATATTGTTATTAGGTGTTTAAAGATTCATATTCTATAGAGAAAAGTTTACGCCACTGTGGGACGGCTTGAAATAGATCGAAAAAGGGGCGGTCCGAGGGTGATTGACGATCAACCGTGGAACCTTGTGTTCACGTGGCTTCATTGAGTCTGTCTATTCCTTGGTCGGTCTTACATAATGATAAGGAGGAAAAGCAATACGTATATGTATCAGAAAAAGAAACCAAAAGACAAATCTTATGTCAAGATTAACACATGGGCCGGATACGTGCGCTTCCTTCGTTTCCGCAAAAAGCCACGGCGATCTCGTATTTTTAGACCAGGCTGTGCGCTAATCTAGCATCTAGACTGGCCAACAAGTTAACTACATAGCACTCGGCATATTATTATAAAGGGGTGGGGGGGGTTCTGGTTACGGTGTACAGAGTACAGACTCTGGACCACGTATAGTGCATAGTGCTATACCCTGTAGATCAGGGAACGCTCTCGGTATCAAGGATCATCTATCAAACGAAGCAACGTCAGCAGAACGTTTCACCGACTCGGCTTCCCTCCCTCTGAGTGTACCACTACAAGGCCGCTAGACGAATAATTAAGGGGGCAGAGTCAGACTATCCCTCCTTTTTGCTCGGCCTCTCCCTTTCTCTGTCGGCCACAGCGTCTCCCTCTCATTCCGATTGACGTTGCGACTAGAAGGTGTTTGATGCCATAGCCAATGGGAACAAAGCCATGTCTGTTGGGCCTTGGTACCGTGTATCTTCCGGTTGAACTTATACTCCGTACGTAGTCAGATGGAGCGATGTTGTTTGACCCAGCGTGTTTGACAGAGTCATACAAGCTGGACAAGAATAGGATTGAGGATTCCTGCTGCCACACTTAGTCTGTGTCCTCCATTTCATCGCTCAGGATCAAATATCGCTAATGCAAATCTTGTGGGTGTTATGTTGCTGTGGTGAATAGCAGAGCTAGGAGAAGAAGAAGAAAAAAAAAAACAGTGACGCAATCAGGGCTGCTGGATTGGTGTTAGCGCCTGCGGCCCGAGCAAGTCGCGGTTCCGCGGGCGCAAAATCCTCTCCCGGCAAAAGCTCTGCCTCTTCCTGTTTCTCCCCTAGTGAAATCTGACAGCCACCGATCTCTGCACCGGCCGCCATTTCCCACTGCCATTGGCCGTCTGTCGCTCGCTGCCTCTGGAGGTGCTGCGTAAGATGCGCTGGCGGTCAACCCATCTTCGTGGCACCTGAGAAATCCCCAGTCGGTCTCCGTTTGTTTCTTTTTTTTTTTGATTTGTTTTAAACCCCATTGGAATAGGCTTAGGCAGTGTGCCAGTACCCGCTTCCTTCGAAGAGGAAAAAAAGAAAAGAAACCAAAACCTTGAGCGAATAGCGTTTGGCGACTGAGGAACGATCTCGAAGACTAGCTTCCAAGGCCATCGCCTTACTGGGGCCGCCGGCGCAAACGAGCAATTGGCAGGCCCAGTCTGTCCTGGTTCTAGTCCTTAGTCTTGAGTCCGGAAACCTGGGTGCTGGGAATCCTGGAGAGGGCTCAACAGTTTTCCGCGCCAGAAGGAAGGGGGGGCCCGCTAATCGTTGTCATCCGCTTTCCCAAAGGAGCAGAGCTCTGGGATTCCGACGCATCTACTTTTCATAGCTTGGTCTCGCCTCACCCGCCTAGGGGGTGAGACCGATACCATGCTTGATACTAAGCGCCTCTCCTCGTCGTTGTTTCCTTCGATTTTGTCTCGGTCCCTTGCGACGTATCTGGACGAGCAGAGAGATATATACAAACAATTGGTGTACTTGTGGATATATGATGACGACAGCCCTCATGTACGAATAAATCTGTCTAGTTTGCTATTTTGGACAACCTGTGTCGCGGCAATGGCTGGGTGTGGGATCTTGTCGAGTCACTGGTTTCGACGTTCCGATGAGAATCGACCGCTCGTGAGGAAACGACATCATCGCAAATATACCGCTCAGATGCCAATATCGTCTGAAGATGACAGCGACGACTGCCCGTCTCCTTCCCGGAAAGTGTCTGTGGCTGATGAGCAAGGCTCAATCACGGGCTACCGGCGTTTTTCACCTGATGGTGAGTGCTCGAGTTCCATTCCTACGTTTTCTCAGCGTGTCCTTGTGTTGAAGCTGACTTTTGCTTGTTTGGTCTCTAGAGGAACATGCTGATCCAGGTCTCTTGAGAAAACACTGCTCACACCTTTCATATACCACATCCATGGCAATATATCCAGCCGTCAGGACATTCTTCAGCCCGCACCCTCACATGAACAAGCTTCCCTCCAAGCCTGCGCCTATTCCGATGCTCGTATTCGTTCACGGTTTGGGCGGAAGTCTTGCTCAGTTCCATCCTCTATTAACAAGCCTTTCAAATGTCGGGCCCTGTTTCGGAATTGATTTGCCCGGTTGCGGGTTGTCCACGTTCGCTCCCAAAGCTTGGGGAGCCTACACTCTCGAAGCCTTAGCAGAACTTGTCGCGGTTGCCATCGAAGAACATCGAGATAAAGCAGCAAACCAAGGTGTTGTATTGATTTCACACAGTCTTGGCTGCTCTTTGTCTGCACTGTTAGCGTCTTCCAATTCTTCGGTGGCCAAAGAGTTGCAGCCGTATATTCAGGGCGTCATTGCTATTTGCCCCAAGGCATCTCCGCCAACGGCACAGGAAACAGCGCTTGCTCGAAAACTTCTCTGGATACCTACGCCTATATTTGACTTATGGCGTCTCTGGGATCGCCGAGGAGGATCCCACAGCAAAAGCGTTTCTCGCTTCGTTGGTGAACAAGCCGACCCGGATACTAGGCAGCTTCAGCTACGATTCAATTCGCAAAGCAGAAGTGATGTTTGGAGAAGAATGGCTTGGGGGAGCCTCCCAATATACAACAGCCATGGTCAACCAATTGGTGGAATGCCTGGTCAAGCAGTCTGGGCAAATGTCAAGGCGCCCCTTCTACTCGTTGCAGGTGATGCGGATGCAGTCACGAAGGCTAGTGAAGTAGCGAAAATCGTACGCTTCATTGAAGGTTCAGATCAAGATTCATCAATGAGTACTAGCTCAGCGAATGCAATTATTCCAGATTCAACCAAAGTTCAGGACTCTAGCAGTCTGGAGGCTACGGATGCACGCGCCCACGAAGAAATATACGGACTTGACGCATCAGAGAAGCAACCTCTGGACGTTCAATCTACGAATGCGAAAATTGTCAAGACTAGAATCTTACCGGCACCAGCATCCCATGCTCTTCTCTACGACCGCGCAACTTATCGAACTCTCGCAGGCTTGATTCAAGACTTCCTTCAAAAGTACGTTGATCACCGTTTGAGTCTTGGTTGGCAATTACAGCATCTGAACACTTCTGGCAAGTGGGATGTCAAGAATCTCGCCAAATGGCAAAAAGTTGCTCCTACCTCAAGTCCAATAGCCAATACCTTCATGGCTATGAAGATGCTCCGCGGCGTGGACGAGTTCCATAACCCGATCCGCTTTTCAGAACAATGGAATAGCAAAATCCATGCCGTGATTGACATCAGTCATGAAAACCCAGTTTATGATCCTCATGAGCTAGAAGCGGGCGGGGTCCACTACCATAAACACCCAACAGTGTCTAAAATTCCGCCCACACCAGATGAAACCAGGGACTTCATTGGGCTAGTAGACCAGTTGGAGAAGGAAATCACCGACAAATCAGGTGAAGAGATTGACGACCCTACCCGCCCTTTGGTAGGAGTGCATTGTCACTACGGCTTTAACAGGACAGGGTTCCTCATAGTCAGCTACCTTATCGAGAGAAAAGGTTATAGCGTACAGGATGCTATCGATGAATTTGGACGGTGTCGGCCACCAGGTATTCGACACGACCATTTCATAGATACCCTGTTTGTTAGATATTGTGTTGGGCTTAAACGAAGCACCACATTGGGATGATTAGCGCATTGTATTTGTCTTTGTCTCTTATTTTTTTTTTCCATCTGCCTCAAGCGGTACGGTTAGCAACGGCGTCAAGGGTGGGAGATGGGTCATGTATAGGCGCGGACATAGACGGAGAGTCCCTAGAGAGGTTTCTAGGAAGGCTTGGTTGGTTTTGGATTTTATACATGGACAGCGGTTATAAACAAGTGAATATTGTATAATGAATGCATTGATATTATTCTTATCACTGGTGCCATAAATATCACGTAAAACAGGACAGTTGGTGCGAGGGAAATACGTATATAGATCGATCGTTTATAGATCTAGTGGCTAAATCACGTGATATATAGAATGCCTGATAACGAAGGCAGCAGCGGGAAAGCTAGGCATTTAGTATGGCTAACTCGAAGAGGACAAGCGAAACCCGCTCCCGCACAAAATTTGCTGAGGTAATCCCACAAATCTCGAGATCGCCTAAACTTCACGGAGGTCTGATTCACTTGACGCCGACGACTTTTTACGACGACGACGACAACGACAAACGGTCCCTCTGTCACCCTTCTTCCCCCCTTTTTCTTCGACGAAAAAAAGAACGAAGAATAAACCGTCGCAATCATGGGTGGTGTCACAGTCCGGGACGTCGATGTAAGAAGCCCTCTCCTCCATGTTTGCTTGTTTCCTTCCCCCCTCTGCTGGTCTGCGCTTTTTTTTCTTAAAAAGCTTCGACAATCGAGACAATATCCTTGATGATTCGCCTACCTGCTCCTCTCGACTTGTCTGTCTATGTCCGGAAAATTGCGCAAAAGAATGAACGATGCATACGATGTTGGGAGAATGTTGAAGATGGGTGTATGGGGTGCAGAACATGTGTTCTTCCAGGGCTATCATATATTTTCGACATCCACGATATTGTTTGGAAAGGGGACTGCACTACAGACAGACAAGAGGGAGGGAATTACGGCTTGCAGAATTGAGAGAAATGCGTCATGAAGAATTTGAAGAACGGAGAGCTAATGTTGCTTTCATTTCTTAGGCCCAAAAGTTCATCGGGGCTTACTCCGCCTTCTTGAAGCGCCAGGGAAAGCTTCAAATTCCTGGTAAGATCAACTTCGCCTGCATGAATAGGAGGGTTGTGTGTTTTCTAACTGTATTACAGGATGGGTCGACACCGTGAAGACCTCCGCTTCTAACGAGCTCCCTCCTCAGGATGCTGACTGGTACGCCAACCGACACGCTCATACATAGAATAAATCAACCATATTGACAATGTCGAATAGGTTCTACGTTCGCGCTGCTGCCGTCGCCCGTCACATCTACCTCCGTAAGACCGTCGGTGTTGGTCGCCTGCGCAAGGTCCACGGATCCCCCAAGAACCGCGGTTCCGCCCCTTCCCACCACGTTAACGCCTCTGGCCAGGTTGACCGCCGGGTTCTCCAGGCCCTTGAGAAGATCGGTGTTCTAGAGATTGACGAGGAGAAGGGTGGCCGACGGATCACCCAAAGCGGCCAACGTGATTTGGACCGTATCGCTAAGACCACCGTCGACGAGGAGGAGGAGGAAGACGATGAGTAAATTATTTACATCCCATGTGAATGAATACTTGGTTTCTCGCATTTTCTTTCTTCCAAATTCCCGGAGTTCTTAACGTTCATGTCACCTTTTTTTTCCTCCTTCCTGAACCAAAAATCCCGCCAACTATTCTACCTAAAACCTATTTCCTTCTTCGACCGTGACACAAAGGATCATTGTACAAGAGGAGATCTTTTTCATTACAACTGGTCCAAAAATTTGGGGGAGGTGGACGACAACATAGATATGCTGCTATATGATTGAGTTTGGAGAGCGGTTATACGATAGCTTCGACAACCGCAGCGGTCTCAATACAGTGGGCAGGATGTCTGATGGGCTACATGCTATCCATGCTAAAGCTGTGAAGTCCGATGAGTTCTTGAATGTGATATTAGAATCATTAGGGGTCTAGTCGGACGCAGAGGCTATGTCGGCAAACAAAACAGAAGTGCAATTAATAAAACCTAAACGTTCAAAAAAAAGATGTATTATTCTACCTTGTTCTTTTCTCATGCATGTGTAGGAGTCAAAGCCATAGAAAGCGTAAAAGATCTGTAACGAACATTTCACCGCCTATTGTTCTGCCATTATCGTCGTATAGAAAGGCCCGCCTTTGTTTACAAATAACCCGTTTCGTTCTACTGATGGAGAAGAAAAGATAATCTCCTTCAATTACCTGTTTACAAATTGTTATAGGGAGTCATATATTTATCCATGATTTGTCATACCGAACCTGACGTCGCTACTGACGCCGCAAGCGACTCATCGGAAGCGGAGAATTGCAATGACCAACGAACAACGCCAGCAACAACCACCGCGGCGAATTTTGGAAAAGTCGCGGACCGTACGACGAAGATACCAGAGGTCGAACAGGCGATTGGAGTTTACGCCGTCCCAGATTCAGCGGATTGAAAGAGAGGAGGAGCGAGAAAGGAAGGCACAACGACTCCGAGAAAATGAGAAGAAGAAGCTAGCCAACAAGAAAAAGAAAGCCGAAAAGGAAGCCAAAGAGCGTGAAGAGCGCAAGCGTTTGGGAATTCCAGATCCCAATGCCTCTAGAATTCCTGCTAGTCAGCCTTTGTTGTTGAATTTCTTCGGGGCAGGGAATAAAGCAAAAGAAGCAGAAGAAGCTAAAGATGAGGAGAGGAAGGAATGCCGCGAGGAGTCCGAGGAGTCAATAGAGGTGTTGCAGCAGGAAGACGCAACTGATGCCTTCACGGAGATTTTCAGTGATGCTGATACCGAACTTGGAGATGATTGGCTGGATGATATCATTTTGGAAGAACATATAGTCAAGGAGAGCGCTCATGCATCTCCCTTGAATATCTCGAATGCAAGCACACCCTTATCTACTGTGCTGCATGGCAATAACCAGACAACAATGCCAACACAAACGACGAAAGGCCCTCCCATGAGTCCACCTAAATTCAGTGATTCGTTCGAAGACGACACTGCTCTTCTATTACAGACGCTTGACCCCGATATTCTCCAGACATTCGAGACGCCCAAGCAGCCAGGCCTGCACGGCTTCGGAAAGACGGGAGATATTGCAACTGCCTCAGACACAATGCAGAAGATAAAACGTAGCATCATATCTTCCACGTCTTATTCTACATGTGTCACACGACAGATTGAAAGTCCCAGGTTGGCGGATAGTGCGAAAATCATGAGCAGCCGAGCCAAAGATATAACTAATAAGAATTTCAAGGAGGGATATCCCTCTCCTCGGTATAATGCCGGACAGACTTCAGCTCGGCCTATACATGAGACCAGAACACCATATCACGATACTTTTGCTCTCGTTCAAGAAAGTAAAAAGGCGGAAAGCGTACCTGTTGGCGCAAAAAGGCGCCTTTGTTTTTCTCCCAAAAAGATTGTTAGCCAAGACAAAACTAGAAAGCATATTGAGGAGGTTCGTCCAGAAATGCACGCCAATGCGGAAGACGAGTATGACGATTTACCTCTCTCTACACAGGATGTGAGAGATCTCGACAGTATGATCGGCCTAGGTTGATTCTTCCTAGGATACGATCCAGCTCTAATGCTGTACCGACCTCATACGGCTTGATATCCATTATTTTGTCCCCAATGCAAATCGGACAATGGAAAATATCTGCGGTTCATTCGCAGTATTACGTTGGAATAGTTTCTATGTATACAGCGCTATGCGCTCCACTTCATATATATAAACTTAGTTATATGAATCACCGTTCTCTAATGCGCCTCAATAACCTGCTGCCGGTTATTATGCGCTGGGCCAGCTAAATCATCGTCATCGTCGTCGGAGCCAAGATCCTCCTCGGCAATGGGGAATGTCAATAACGCAGCTACACCACCCAATCCATCAAGTCGCTTCCCACTTTCATGATCTGAGCTCAAGACGCGAACTTCTCCCCCCTCGACCTCGCGAACACGATCAACTAATGAAACCCAGCGCTTCCTCTCAGCTACATCTTGCGAGCGGAATAGTCTATTAGATATTATTAATATGCCGCCACCTCTTCCAACGGCGCCCTGTTCTACTGCGTATTCAACTTCCCGTGGACCATAGGTTGCCTTATTGGTGTCCTTTCGTAGATGGTCCAAAAAGTCGTCCATCAATTTAGTCTCTCGGGCATATTTGGTGTCTGACAGTAAGGTTCGCACCGATGGCGACTGAAGGACCTCTGAAAGGGCATGGAGATAACCAGAGGCTGAGTGCACGACCACAATACTCGGCAAAAGTCTCTTTAATGCGGGCATGTTTGTCGATGCCACTGATTGGATATGCTTTTGGAAACCTGCTGCAACAAATCCCGGAGAGGCTAGGAGTATTGGCCTTGCTGATTCGCCGTTATTATCGCCGCTTGAGGTTGCTGTTATACTTGTGTTGAATTCTATCTGGCGTAATAATGTGTCTAGAGTGACTTGGAAGAACTTCGAGAGTCCCTTTCCTCTGAAGTCAGCTCAAGCTCTGATTCTATAGATATACCCGAAAAGTTCCATTATAGTTTCACTGACCTTATCATGATCCCCTCCTCCTGCACGTTTGCGTGGAATTGACATTTCAACTTTCTGCTTCAAGATCGTGCGAAATTGCGTGATGAAACAGATATGCGCGAGGCCTTCTTGCATTACCACTGCAACAGCTTCCGCCCTTCTCTTGCCACCTTCATCAACAGCATCTTTTAGCATTTCGACAGCTATACTGTCCCATCCTACCCCTTCTCCTTCGGCGCCTATTTCCTTCTCTAGAGTGAAATTACGGTGTAGCTCGAGATCAAGAGTATGGTGTTGCCCTATTCGCGTATGCTGTGTCTCGTTCATGATCTGCCCGCTAACGTGTAGTTGTGAACTGTTTGGGTCAAAATCGAGTCCTTTCACGCGAATTTGAAGCATTAAATGTACTCTTTGAGAAACCGTGGTTCCACTGTCTTGTGCTGTGGTGACCTTGCGGATCGCACTGGCCCTGAGGAGATCGTTTGGTCGGATGAGATTGTAGGCGTGCCACTGTTGGGATAACGTTGACAACTTAGCTTGTTGATAGATTTCCAAACCTGCTGGGACTAGACGTACCATATCTTCTGGCTCTTCCGGACACAAGGTAACAGCTCCTGAGCCATTATGCTCGATGCTGCTTTTCACAAGCCGCATGTTGGCTAGCTTCTGTGTCAGAATGAGGGGCAGTGGTATCGGAGATCACGTTTTGCTGAAGGATTCGGTCAATGACAATATATAGCTACTAAATATGAGCAAAAACCGCATGAATGCCATAAAAATAAATGTTCAGGAACAAAGAGAGGAGCTTGTATACTTTGAGGTTTGCCCCAAGACCAATGACGCGGGGGAAAAGAATCCCTCCTCCGAATGCGGTTAGAGGCAAGGGAATGGTAGATCCACAGTGCAACAGCCAATCATAGCGGTGTCTACGGCAACTCTATTTGAGAGCTGGACGCTAGTCCTAATTAGGCTCTAAGCGAACAACACACAACCCGTCCGTGTCGAACAACTTCCTCGTCTTGCTCTTTGCAATCTGGAAGCCGACAACCACCGACAACAACCGACGCCATGCCTACCAGACTCACCAAGACGCGGAAGCACCGCGGCCACGTCTCCGCCGGTCATGGTCGTGTAGGAAAGCACCGAAAGCACCCCGGTGGTCGTGGTATGGCCGGTGGTCAGGTATGAAGCGGATATACTCCATGATGAAAAGGCGAGTCAAGAGAACTAACGGCTGTGCAGCACCACCACCGTACCAACCTCGACAAGTACCACCCTGGTTACTTCGGTAAGGTCGGTATGCGATACTTCCATCTCCAGCGCAACCACTTCTGGAAGCCAACCATCAACCTCGACAAGGTAAATTTTTCGATCCAACCCCGACTCCATCGTTTGGAAGACAGGACTCGGAATGGGAATTTGAACTGTCGCTAATACGGCTTTAAATAGCTTTGGACTCTTGTCCCCGAGGAGACCCGTGAAAAGTACTTGAACGGCAGCGCTCCCTCCGACAAGGCCGTCGTCCTTGACCTCCTCCAATTGGGCTACGCCAAGGTCCTCGGAAAGGGTCGTCTCCCTAACGTTCCTCTCGTCGTCAAGGCCCGCTACGTCAGCAAGGAAGCCGAGAAGAAGATCAAGGAGGCTGGTGGTGTCATTGAACTCGTTGCCTAAGGGTATCGACAGGCCCGAATGACAGTTATGGTTTTGGATGTCGCCGTCAAATGAAACGAAGAGGGTGGTCAAATCATGACGGACATTCATCTACTTAGGAGCATAAAATCCTCGTCCTCGAGACACGGAGAGACGGACCACCCTCTCTTATGTTTAAAAATGAACAAAATTCAACCCCGTGCAACAATAAACAGCATGGCTAGGACAACGGTGCTTTCTGGCGAATCTGTCTGGGTTTCTATGGACAGCTCAAAAAGTTTTGCAGGTCATATAGGAATATCAAGGATGCTATTTGCCGTGGTTCTTTACACTTCATTTTGCCCTGACCTATCTCCCTAAACATCTCTTCAAAACTTCTGGTCGAACAGGCACCTTGTAACAGCACCAGTAGTCAACCGTTCATTTTACACCAAGAATTATGATCCGATGCCCGAATTTGATGGTAGATGGGTCTGTATGTCGTGGTAAATCCAAATGCCTTATTTTCTCGTATATCACGTGACAGGAACCCGCGTTATTGTGGTCTCCTATTGGAGGAGGGCGGGCCATGACGTGGTCTAATCAACTCACCGCATCCGTCCCAACTTCGATGTCTGCCTGGCTAGCTTTTATATGCTGATATCTTTTTCGAATATTCAATTTGTTAACCAAAATCATCACACTTCTCAGACCTGGTCAGCGGTGTTCATTCGTTCCGCGTTTACGAACGCGGTTGTGCAAACGCCTGTTCACCATCGTTATCGGATGTCCCTTCTTTGAGCCACCTAGAAATCGATATCTCAACACGACAACAAACCCTTTGCATGAATCGAAATCGATACCTTCTCGGATTTTGAATACTGTGCCGGCGCAGATCTGCTAGGAGGATAATCATGATGAATATGAACGTGTTTCGAATACTTGGCGATCTTGCACACATTTCGTCAAAATGCATGTTGATATGGGCTATTCATTGGAATAGCAGCGCTGAGGGTATGAAATAACTCCATTGGGGGTAAAGAGAGAAATAATGATTATCGGTTTGCTGACTTGCTATTGATATAGGCGTGTCACTTCTTACGCAGGGCCTATACGCCCTAGTCTTCTTGACGAGATATCTGGATCTCTTTCGCCCCGCGCTATGGACAGATGACCACATTTACCTCGTATTTTTTAAGCTGTTTTATATATTTTCGTCCTTCTATATAATGGCGTTAATGACATGGTTCTATCCGCGGACACGTGAAAGAGAGAAATCATGGAAGTTAGCTATGTGGTGTGCTCTGGGCTCGGCAATCGGTGCACCTATCTGTTTGGGGCTTTATGCTGCAGTAACCAAAGAGCCGTACCCATTTCATTGGTTTACAGAGGTATGTGTATACAAAAGGGGCCAATGATCTGGCAGATTTTGGCTAATCAAATATACTTGCCTTCTTCCCGGCATTCGGTACTCATTAGACAATGTGGGCTTTTTCTATTATTCTCGAATCCGTATGCGTTCTGCCGCAGCTTCTCTTGCTACGCCAGACGACTGTACCTACGGTGTTTGACTCGTACTATTTGATCACTCTTGGCTCATATAGGGCACTTTATATTTTGAACTGGCTCGTCCGCGGCTTTGGTCCCGAGCATTACTGGGATCCAATTGCCGATGTGTTCGGCGTCGTACAGACTTTGCTTTACCTCGACTTTGCTTGGGTGTACTACACACGTCAACGAGTGAAGCTCCGGCGTGGCGGTGTCGTGGATTCTGACGATCTTCGAAAGAGTTGGTTCGTGGGAAAGATATTAAACTCACAAAGGATTGCCAGTCGAGACGAGGAACAAGAGCCTTTAGACCCGGAGGCTGCAGGTGACAACGCAACTCGCTCTAGCTGGGGTGCAAGAGGGATATCCGTCTCAGCGGATGACACGCTCCAAGATCATGACCGCTATCCCCCACAATAAACGATGTTACCTCTTCTTGGAGGAGTACGTACTTCCTCGATGTGGCTTGATTGTCTTCGTTGAACAAATGATGTGGCAATATTCTATTTTTTCACTCTGTCGATGGATTCGGGCCGCTTGATGACCCTGCTTGGCGTATCATCATTTTTGTTATTATTATTCATGAAACAACTAGTTTATATTTATAGCATTTCGTCGCAATTCTATAAACGCCACACTAAATGCTATGGGTAGCATCAACTAAATCGTTGTGGAAGGCCGCCACGGTCACATGACGAGACATGACCTAAAATACAGAATGACGAGGTTCGTGGTTGCAAAGAGTGCTCCGTATGTAGTCAGCCAAAGCCAGCCTTTACAAGATTGCGTAAGCTGAAGAAGCTTTCCCCAGTTGAATGGTCTCTCACATAACGTGTCTGCCCCCAAATGGTCAAAATAGTGTGCATGCATTCTGCAGGACCTCCTATGCAATAAAGCCACGGAAGTAACCTGCAAGAACCATGTAATTTTTAAGAACTGCGCCCTGTGAAATTTGGGTGTCCATAATTTCTAGGTCAGTACGGAGTAGCTACTAGCTACGTAGTGGCTTTTTGCATCATCTTCGACGTTGTCTACCTGTGAATCAAGGCAACCAGCGAGACTTGCAACTTGACAAGGCTTCTAGTCCTTTGCAATGTACTTTCCTACCTAGGTATGTACCTAATCATTAGGCACCTCGAGTGGCAAATTACAGTGCTCCGAATCTTTGCAGTATTTTAGATTGCCCGGTCGAGGTGAAAATAGGATTGAGAATTAACATTCAAAGCCTTCCAGATCTGGTCTCTTGTATAAAGATCCGCCATTCGACCAGACTTGGGTTTCAAGCAATACATGCAGACTAACTTTGCCCTCTCGACCTCTAACCTCTATTGCAACTCCTTGGCTGATAACCCAACAGCACACAAGTCAGGATGGGGACAGTTTGCATCACACGTGGCGGACCAATCTCTACCACGTAGCTAGAGTCTTAGATACTAGCATTATAGATAGACTATAGTAGTATAGTAGAACCCAGCTATTAAATCTAGTTGTAATTTAGGTGTGCAGCAACAAGCTGAGAGTCGGCAGTGGCTGCACTTGAAAGCCTGAACCAAACGCCCTAGGTCATTGACTGCAGGGATTACATGCCTGCAGCTGCACGTTCTGCGAGGCGGTGTCAATTACGTGGAGGCAAAAAATGCATTGGATGGTTTAAAATATACGCTACTTAAAACTAAGTTGCTAGTCAAGTGAGTTAAATCTCGAATGATAGTCTCATCACGCCAATCAAGGGCTAGCTGAAATGTTGGTAAATCATCATTCATGATCACTGATCAATCACTCGCTATTTATTCGAGTCATCACTGAGAGATTGCTACATAACTAGTAGTATATACGTACTTTGCCTTTCATTTGCTCAAAGCGTTCATTTACCCAAAGCGTTTATTTACAGCTACCTATGCATGCAACTTAGGGCTTCTAGAAGCCTATGTTCTGGAGGAGTATCAGTCGCCGTCCAGAATGGCTCAATGTGGTCATGGCACAGGAGATAATGATACGTACACTGGCTGATCGACGTGCAAATTGAAGTTTAATTGACGATAGAAAGAAACATGATGGACTAACTATAACTGTAACTATATTTCTGAATAACGTCATGCATCAGGTTAGGCATTACGATACGTTACGATACAAGCCGTGCTATTTTTTGCAACGTCCGTCGTGAAGCATGCCGTATCGGGTATTCCGTCACAGCGTGTATTCCCTGCGACGGAATAAATTGCGACTTCAAGGGTTCAGGCTAACCCAGCTGCGGAGCCAATACGCGAGTCCGTATTATATAATACGCAGCTTGCGCGCGGAAAAACGTCGGTAGTGTTCCGTCGTATTGGAGTCAATTCTATTCTTTTCTTTATCTCAGCTAAGCCGGTCCGTCTCCGTATCGCATATAGTGACATTTTATTCTGCGGTGGCGGATGTAGTATCTGAACGACCATGCATCATTCATTGTATGGAAGTGCTAGTCTGGGATAACCCCATAGCAGCCGAACGCGAGCCAGTACAGACCGTACCGACAGTACCGAATGGTACGCAGCGTTTAAACTTTACGCCTAAAGCAAGTTAAATTAGCCCTCCGGCTGACGTTCCGCGCGGTTTTTCGATGCGCGAGTTTTCCCAACAAAGAAATTAGAATATTCCATCCTCCTGGCTTAAAATAGAATCGCATTCTCAGATTCTGTACTGGCGTAGGATCAACAAGATAGACCCCCCCCCCATAAATTTTAACTTCTAAGGTTTAGTTGGCAATAGTTAGTTGAATCGCTACAGTTGCCAGTTATGTAAACCATAGCGAGCCACCTGCTTAGCACCCAAACTACTCCGTACGGCATGCAGTGCGTGAATCTACAGCGGAAATCCGTAATATTACGCCCGTTCCAAGATCCACCCTACTAGTGATACCGTATACTTCTGCGCAAGGCTAACTCACTCAACGCCCGGAGAGTCGGAGACGGCGGAGAACGCTCTGATGAATCTCACCTCCCCCCCCTCCCCACCCAAGAGACAAAAGATACCCAGAGAGAGGATGAAAAGAGGGCTGTAACGGATCATCTCGGGTGGGTCTTCTTCAGCTCAAGAGTTGCTTGGCCTATGCAGTCCCGACGGAACTTGGTAAATTTCAATTCCACACACGCCACACAATGTCATCATCCCTGTTTGGATGCCCAGATTTCAGGCTTTAATAGGTAAACCGTACGGAGTGTAGATATTGGGGGCTAGGCCCCGTCGACTAAAGCGTACAGGTGGATCTCGAAATAGGCTTCCAAGCGTTTTATGATTCGACTGAAAGGCATCAGCGCTTAAATACTAAGAAATATAGGCTATCAACTAGTGCTATTAAACAGCAACCAGTCACATTGAATGTCGACTGGGCCGAACCAGAGTTTAAAAAAACATATAATATAAATATACTACCAAGGGCACCGCCTATACCAATCCAGCTTTTCATGACCATCCTTCTTGCCGACTTCTTCGAGGCGCGCGCGTACAACCTTATCCATCCCCGCACCATTCACCAATCCAACCACTGAACTTGTCAAGTGACTAGAGAGAAGTCTTGGGAAAAAAAGATTCCTGAATACACATTCTTGCAAGGAACGCCGATTTCACAGCCGGGTGTGTGCCGGGATAGAAGCAAAAAAACCCGTGGGTAACCGCCATCACCATTCATAACCCAGCATATGCTAACATGGCTGCAGGTGCAATACTGTCCCTATCGTCTTTTGCTTGATCTCGTCATCCATTCCAATCCCCACCAAGCAAACACACTGCCACCTGGACAACCAGGGAAACCCCTCTTTATTTCGTTGATTTCTTGGGTAGCGCCATGTTGCTACCCCCAGTGTATCCTACAGCTTTTGAAGTCATGTCTGGTTCCCCAGAAAACTCTGGACACCTAGGACGGGTCTCAGAGTACATGGACCCCGTGGATGCTCGCTGGTCCACTGTACAATCGGTATGTTTACACGATCGTCTTCGATTTCTTCCAAAAAAAAAGACAAAAACTGAACTTCTCACAGCCTCCTTACATCGGCGTATCGCACTCATACACACCTGCACAGCATGGATCATCCGTGCTGTCGCCCATTAGTCTATCCGATAATACATACTTGCAAACACGGCACAGCCCGGTTTTGAGCCATCATTCTCAGGACTTTCCATACATCGATGAAAATGCAGTCTCCAATGGACTAGGCATTACCAGCGCATATCAGGAACTTGTTCCTGGCCCAACATCTTCTCCAAGTTTTGGCTATCAACAACATGGCCATCCAACAATGGACCTCTATGGTTACGGTCCAGGACAATCCCAGGGGTCTTTTCCGGTTAAACGGACTAGTTTCAAACGCCCAAGACGACAAACAGGTTCTGAGGGCACCACCCCACCACAGCGACATTCACCAGTGAGAATCCTGCCGCATCCGGATGGCTTGCACCGACTTGAACAGGAACGTCGACATGGAGGGCAAGGGCTGGACCCAAATCAACCTGAACCCCAGAAATCGCGGTCATCTGGAAGAGGCCGCCGGGACCCTCAAGCCGAGGAGGAAGATTTATTTGTCGAGAATCTTCGGGCACAAAATCTATCATGGAAGATTGTCGCAGAGATGTTTCGCGAACGCTTCGGAAAGAATACCAGCGAGGCA
Source organism: Talaromyces albobiverticillius (assembly GCA_023721895.2). Taxonomy (NCBI): domain Eukaryota; kingdom Fungi; phylum Ascomycota; class Eurotiomycetes; order Eurotiales; family Trichocomaceae; genus Talaromyces; species Talaromyces albobiverticillius. The sequence goes on from JAMBUR020000004.1 coordinate 3,219,966, forward strand.
CGTCTTCAAATGCGCATGCTACGCCGGCGAAAGAGTGCAGCAGCATGGCAAGAGGCAGATGTGAGTATGTGTGCACCCGTTCCAAATCCCTCTTCAATAGTCGGCATGTCACTAATCAATAATCAATCTAGATACCACTACTTCACGAGGCTTTTAGCTACTGGAAAACGGAAAAATACAACATAATCGCGGCAAAGGTAAAGCTTCCCATCAAAGACGTCAAAAAGTGCTTTTCAGATGCTAACTGAGGATTGCTGCAGCTACGAGAGCTGGGAGCCACGCAAAACTATAGCGAGGAACAGATAAAGTCGCAATTGAAGCTGACCCTCGATGGCCGCTCGGATGACGAGTGCGCAATAACGTCTCCGGAAATGGAGCAAGCGATCATTACTTCACCAATCATTACTGGCTCACCAAACAAGAAAAGGAAAAGATGGGTCAACGACGAATAACATGGCTCTTACACACTGGTTCCCTGATTCGGGGATGGCTGGCTGCTCTTTGATGGATCCAGGGCTGGGCCATAGCTATTACCTACTACCTAGTGACTGGGGAGCCGGTGGGGGCCGTTAGCCTGAGGCCTCTACCTATATTTATCTCATTGGCGGAGCTAGCCGCCAGCTTAACCGCCCAGTTTCTTTGTTTTTCTGGAACAAACATCCGGACGCTGTCTTGGTTAGGAGACCTTCTTGGTCCTTCCTGTACATACTTTATATTATTATATTATTACTATTACTACTATTATTTTGAGTCGCCCTGGGGCAAATACATATATGAATGACAGACGTACTGTGCTGGTTGCATTATTCCAAATAAGGTTGACGGGGGTGGCCAAGAAACGTACCCACCGGGGGGGGGGGGGGGGGGGGGGGGGGCGCGTCAGTGCTCGCTGCAAGCCAACCACCGCACAGTCACCTGAAGGCTGGCGATGTCGATCAAGCGTCAAACTAACTGGACATGGTCAATGGTGCGAATCGATTCACTTGAGCTCCACCAGTGGCAACAATTTCAAATCGCACCGAGTGTCCATCATACATTGGCTTGATGTTATTTTGCAATTGCAGCGGTTCTTTCCACGTGCTGACAGGCACTGAATGCATCGAAGTGCTCTAGAATTGTTCTAGAATTGCGCTAGCCTTCTTGGGTATACAGAACCCAGGCTAAGCCGCTAGCGCCGTCTCTACTGGCCCCCCGTGTCCATACAGTACTATGATACAGCTGCACAGTCATACTACAGCGCTGTATGATACATACTACAGCATGATACTTAGGCACTAGTCCCTGCGCACACGAATCATGTGATGATGCAATAAATGAGTACTGACTAATTAGAGCTTAGGATGCTTTGCTTAAGCCTTAGGGTGCTAATGTTACAGGCTCGGCCCGAGCAGATACACGCCGATATGCTTAATTATCAGTACTATACTCTACAGGGTAGGATAAAACAACAATCCGAAACACGCGACTGCAATTGATCACGGTTGCTGTGAGATCGACAAATTTCAAAAAATATATTTAGAATCCACAAGCTGCTACTCCGTAACAATCAACGACTGCACAAAAATAGCCACTAGGGCCTTGGCATCGAGTCGCACTCATTACCTAAGTAGGAAATGCCCCAAAGAGGAAAGTATGGAGCTCGGTACGAAGTACAATGGCAGCCTGCAGGTAGTCAGGTACACTGATTAAACTCGTTTTAGCTTCGTGCATGTTTCCTCTTCGGGATAGATAGACGATGGCAAAATACATTGACTTGTACCTCCTCAGCTGGTTCAGTGTTGGCTAGGCCGCATTTCATTTGCTATGAATGGAATAGCGTCGATCCTCTAGGAAAGCTTGGCTGGATAGATAGCTCGGGCGATGTATTTAGCGACGGGAGACATGGATGTACTTTTGAATAAGGTTTCCTTTTTCAAGGTTCCAATTCCACTGCAACTTCGCAGTCATCGATAAACAGGATATGAACATTGAAGGCCACGTACGGAAGTTTACTTCCACACGGAAGGTCACAATCCAGCCCGTTTTCATCCCTTCACTTGTGATGAACGCATGATTGATATGGAATTTATCGATCGAGTTACCACGTACATGCGTAGTTGGTCTATCAGCTAACTTCTAGTTAACTTGGTTCCTGCCCACCATGACGACAACACCTCCAGGCAAACAGGGCTGTCTCATTACGTCAAGCACTTGGACAGTTCACTAGTTGGTAACTTAATATAGTTAACCTATAAGTGAAGGATCAAGAATGCGTGATGTCTTCAACGCTCTTTTCCTAGGCTTTCGGGTATGAAGATCTCGCTTCAATTTGGTCACGGCTAGATTCTCAATGACAACTTACCGGTCACGGATAAACAATTGCCCTCGGTTAGTGAGGCCGTAGATAGTTAGAATAATTTCCCTCGGTTACCTAGCCCGTAGGTAGTTAGCCCAAAGGTAAAATCACGATACGTACTTTACATACTTTACAGTCTTTACCAGTTAACATGTAGCAGTGTAATATATGCACGGCGGATTGGATACTTTATATCAATAACTGCATTGTTTTTCGACTTGATATAGGTATGATAACTAGCGCATCTTGAATCCAGCTTTCGCCCTCTCAAGAACAATAAGCACACGCCTGAGAGTACAGTATAAAAATAGATCAAGTTAATCTAAACCCTCAATAAAATGAGTACTAAGGCTGACGACTGGCCCCAGTCATTTAACTACATAGTTACCTTAACCAGGTCCGTGGTTAGTCTTACTAGGACCGGCATTTGAAAATAAGTGCACAGTCCAGTATCCACACTACGGAAGGAGTGTATAGTACATAACTAGTGCATAAAACATAAATATTATTAATTTAACTTGTTCATACAGAGCATACGGTTGTATATAACGACACTATGTATTTCATTTCAATTTGCAGTAGTCCCCTACTAGCACTGTAATATGAACTACATACTCAATACTTACTAGTACCGTTGTACGGAGTACGTATGTATGAAATGTTCATCATTGTTCATGAACACAAGAATTCAAGAAAGCAGTCTTCCCCATAATTTCCATAATAAATCCAGTATTTTGGTCGTCGCCTATCCCAATAAACAAGGTGGATGTATATATCCACTAGTTACGCTTCTAGCAAGGCAGGAACAATGTAGGAACAATGTGCGGATACTGCGGACACTGCGGACTCCGGAGTATAAATATCCAAAAAGAGTATATAGTGCGTAGTATGCCCTAGATATGTTAGTACGTACGTATCGATAGAATGTTTAATTTATCAGAGGTAGAGCCTACATTCTGAGACTGTACTCTGTACATACACAGGGGTATGCCCGGTATGTATTTGTAGTTGTTTTAATCATAAAACGCCTTTTTAAAGGGAGGATTATCGAGTCCAGACAAATACGGGACTTACTCTACTCGATTCTTTTAGCTATGCATGAAACTAGCCCCTCGCCTCATCTTTATCGACGTTTGAATCTACTATCTGCGAGATCAGACCGCATCTACGTACCTTGAGGCTTACTACCTTTGCCTTAGTGCTCACCACCTCGGTGAGTCGGTGCAAATCTCACCCCGGCGCCAAAAACATCAAATAAGCCACAAATTAATATAGTTATAGTGTGTATCATCGTGTATGCTTGTTTCAAAAATACTGCTAAAGATAATAGGAAACATATCTCAATTTTAGATCTCCGTATGTTCAAATCTTCAATGGGTTTTAGGTGCGTAAGGGTTAGGGTTAATTGAAATTAGGGCTAAATTTGCGCCGCGGTGAGATTCTGGGTGGTGATTCGGGTTTCGCCCTACTTTCGATGCGGTGAATTGTGCGAGATCCGGGATCCGGTTTGAAGTGTAATAGAGAACTATGTAATTAATTCTGGATCCCAAGCTGAGCTCTCTGGAATTATTTCAGACTAGCCAAGTGCAGTGCAGTAGTTAGGGCTTTTAAAGTTCTGACCCTGAAGAAGTGCGTGGTTCGCACTCTGTCACCTGCTAAGACCAAGCCACTGGATTGGAGTTCCCCACCAAATGGGGCGTGTTAGACCCGAAGAGGATACCAGATGGAGAAAAAAGACCGCCGGCTACTTTGGAGGGCGTCCGGAGTATCTAACGTCTTTTATAGAGTCTTGCATAATACGTAGTACGTAGTCTCATTTACCACCGAGAAAGTCGACATGGAATGAAAGATAATCATGCTGTAAATCCTTTAACTGCCAGGATAACTGGAACGCTTCCTGGTGTCCGAAAGAGTAACTGCAATTATGTCCGAGGTCGTGTAAAAGTGTAACATCCACACCGCGCTAACGAGTATTCTGCCGGACAAAACAGGAATCAGCATCGCCGTATAACAAGGCGGTATCTGCCAAAAGTAGCATTTTTCTGTACTACGTTACTAGTCTGTATTGGTGTGGATTTATCTCCGAAGAAGGGCTCGGTCTTCAGAGTAATCTCCGCGCCTAACCATAACCAGTTAGTAACGCCACGGGCTTTGCCATGCAGTTGTGCCCCAGTGTCCACGCCGTTTCTTCTCCGTTTCTACGTACGTAGGAAGGATACGGATTTCCGTAACTTAATTATAGACGGATCTCGGCGGGGCCGGTGCGGACTCCGGAGTGGCATTACCGTCCGTGTACGGAGTACTCAGTCGTACGTACATACTACGGCGTACTCCGTACGGACGCAGGCAAAAAGGATTAAAGGAACCCACCTTAAAGAGTTAATTATGCACTACTGAGGACGTTCTTCATACGTCGCTGAGGTTACCCAAACCGTCGGGTCCGCACATGGCCCATGACGTTCACTTTAACCTCCGTATCCGTACGGATGAATTGTCGTCCTTCGTAAATAGACCTAAATATGGACGGACCTACAGTATTTGCTAATACAGCGGGGTTACTTTAAGCTTGGCATTTCTATTGGCGGTTTGGGGTTAGCGGCTTACCATGGAAACGCGCTAAATAATGTCAAATTTGTAATTTAACTTTCTTGCCCGGTCCACAGTGGACCCCGGGGTTACCCCGACCCATTCTGGTCGTGTGTCTTGGTTGACCTCTGTGACCATACCGTACATCCACCGGGTAACCGTTTGGACATGGATACCCGGATACCCTAGTTAATTTACATACATACACGTACTTACAGCACTCTAAAAAGATAACAGCTTCAAGCTCAAGTTAAGAGATGCAAGTCTACTGTACCTAAATCATCCTTCTGTTTCATGGAGTACAAGCTACGTAGCCATGTTGAACTGCCACGAACGTCGTTGTCCATGCCTAGGTTAGAATAGACTCCATCACCCCTCGGCACCAACTACGCTGTATGCTTAATTAAGAATAACTGACTATAACTAACGTAGTAATCTGTGCGAAAATTCCTACAGCTGATTGAACATTCACAGCTCCAGTGGCACTAAACCTGTTTGAGTTAATAATTCGAAATCCACCTCAAAGCAAGCATAACTCGCTATGAGTGGCCAGTCCGTTTAAACTAATACGCTTCTTTTTATTTAAAAATAAAAACCGACATCACGAGAACGATCTGTTGGGGCCATCGCAGCCTCGCAGGATTACAACGTTGAATACGCGGGCCTTTTTTCTTGTTGCTGTCCACATAGGATCTGCAGTGGATTCACTTCCAGGCAAACCTTGGAAGCAACCGGATAGCTAGCAGCATTAGTTTACGGTCTGCTTGCCTACTTGAGATTGCGGCCTGAAGAAAAATGATGTAAAACTGTTTTCATCATATGACGGATACAGATACTACGGAAGAAGCCGGGGCAAGGTCCCGGAAGTTCATTATTCGAATGCTAGGCCAGTTACCATAGCAGAGCAGTTAGTTGATCCTGTTTCAACTGCGTTGGAGGGTTGTCAGATACGTGTGCATCCGAGACTGCCGCTTTCACTTAGGGTTTGCATCTTTGGAGGGATAATGTCATTTATTTTCAAATGGATGCCAAGAAGAAACATAAGACGTTATATAGATATACTCTCAAAACAAACGCCACTGGTTCTTTGAGACGGGTACTCTGTGTCAGATAAGTTACTAAACAGTATTCAGGCACGCATGAATCTAGATGGCTTGTCACAGATCACGCCATCATGTTACATATACGTTTCTCTGGTGAATTAGGATCCCGGCTTCCATAAATATAATTGGGTAAACGATAATAAGACGAAACGAAAACTTCTCAATGACAAGGGTTTCTTCGAGGTCAAGATACCGACGACGATGGGAGCATTGTATACTATCGAGAAACACCGAACACTCAGTAATGACTGCTCATGAAGCTAGCTTGTATGTCTAAGACCAAACACTAAATCAAAAAAGTAAAAATTCAAATACAAATGTAAAGCATTCATAGGGAATCCATTTCAGTAAATAGCACAACAATGGCATCAATCATAACTGCCCATAGGGCCTTGTAACTAGCCGTCAACACAGCAACTGCCTTGAATTCAAGTCACATAGAAACTCAATGACCAGAAGGCTTCACTTCCTTTTCCACAGTCAATAAAGCAGAAACAGAACACCGCTCTGCTAAACTGCGACGAGCGCTCTCAAGTTGGGCCACAGCATCACACTCCGGCTGGGGTTCGTTAACAGCACAAAATCCTCTACTAACCACCGATGATGTAGGAAAGCCAGAATCATGTCGTTGCGGTTCCGGTGATGCTTCTGGGCTTAAGTTGGGTGTTGGAGGTAAATGTGAGCCAGCAACGCCTTGGGAGAGGCTGCGTATAATTGTTTCCTCAACTGCCTTTGCGGAGACTTCTTGCATATCACGAGAGTATTCAGCAGCTATCTTTGACCAAAAATACCCACAATGCGTCTCATATATGGCAAGTAGGTGTGAAGAATTGATGTGGCTCTGTTCTTCTCGTTTGTAGTGATATGTAGTAGAGCTTGCCCGAAAGCTGTTAGGGCCGTTCGGCCTAACACGGTCCGTTGAGGGTTCTAGTGTGAGCGGTATATAGTTTACATCCGGCTTTGGTAGAATAGGAACATGTGCACGATGTGCTTGCATAAGAGCATTGTCGGAAGACGCTTTTCTTCGTGAGCTAGGCTCAGGGCTGGAAGAAGGAGACACAACTGGGGACAGCTGGGTATGGAAAGCGTTATCCGACGTCTCTCCACCAGCGCAAATCGAATTGAAGGACCCGGTAGATGAGATGGAATCGCTGCGCCGACGACCGTTATTACCATACGACATCTGGTGATAGTGCAAACGACAGGCCAGTTCGGTCTTCTTCAAGTGTGCGGCGATATGCTTATAAGGCATTTTATGCATTCGAGTTCGCAGCAGGTAAGCTTCCTGTTCAATGTCAGTTAGCAAGAAGCGTATTAAATATATTCTTTCCATCTAGGTTAGTTACCTCTTCTTCCGTCCATGCTCTACCTCCACCGGTCGATGAGATTCGCCGGTGATGCTTGTGAACTCGGTATTCTGATTGCGTCATGTTTGTAGCCGATGCTGCCTGGTCCGGGTTGCAAGTGATTGCAATAAATAGGTATTGAATATATATATAAAGAAGGTAGTTGTATCAAGAACGCAAAGACAAGAGAGGAGTACCGGGATATTAGATAACGGCGGGAGCAAATTATCAGAGTGGCTATCAGGGTATCAATTAAATAAAGTGTGGGATCGTCAAGAACTCCAAGAAACTGAGCAAGATAAATCAATGCACCGAAAGACCCAACCAGTGGGGTGTGCTAAAAGGAAAAGAGAGAGGAAGACAAGAATGGACCAGCCTATTGATAGAGGGAGTAGATACACTTGGAAATTCTCCGGATGGGCGGTCTTTATATGTTTCTCGAAGTCAATCGATGTCGACATTAATTGACCCCGTGTTCCACACAGAGAGCTCTCGCACCAGTGATGCGACAGTTTAGTTCAGGTCTTTGTGTTTGAGCGAGAAACGTCGAGGTACCTAATGCAGTGAGTGTTTGATGTCACTGCCTGTTTTGGCAGATATATGAAATATCTGATATAGTGTTTGAGACATATTAACACTAATTCGTATGTGAATTGGCATCGAGGCTTAAAAGCTAAAACAGGGACACATGCTCCGGAGAAGCTAGGGCTCGTATGCCGTTTGAGACCCCTGCCTGATACTCAAAGGCTCAAAGGCCAGGCAAAGTGCCTCTCGCAAAGACAGTCCTGGTCGAGGACCATTGGGTCTATCTAACGTCGGTTAGTCAACGGTCATGACCATGACTGAAGAGGGGCAGAATCGTTCTCACCAGATAGACCCTTATTGCTGCAGCATGACCGCTGCCATGGAATGATCACCCTGAATCCTGGACAGGGTTGGCGCATAATGCTGACAACGATGTTGGATCCTGTGACTCGCCATGTTTTGATGGTGAAGGAAGCTAATGTAAGGCACAGCTCGTTTTCGTCGTCGATGAAGCGTGTTTGGCAGAAGTTGGAAGGCGCCGCCGAGACGTGAAACTGGGCATCTGTAGCTTGGGGAAGGTGCGACAAAGGCGTCTGCTCGCGCCTTCCTCTTTCATTTCCCTCCGTGGCCCGGGCCAATCACCGCTCGCCCTGCGCACCTGGACGTCTTGCCGTTTTAGGTCTAGCGCTCTCCCGATGAAACCGCCTCTCGCCGTGCAGTTTCCAATTGAGACACCATCTTCAGTTGCTCTTGCGTCTTGACTCTTCGTCTTCACACCGTGCTGAGAGCGCAGTCTACGGGCACGGTCGCCAAAGCATGCTGTGCACTTGACCCGCCTCTCTTATCGATTAACTGACACCCGGTTCCAACGATCGCCCGCTAGCTCCAACCTCTCTCTAGCCTTGAGCTTCGCACAAATGCAAGATAAACATTTCCCATTCCACCCTGGGACAAGTCTACCATTGAAGATAAGCTAGATTGATGCCAACAGCCACATGATCAAAATCCAACCATATCTGGACGAAAACACGGCCATGTCTCTCTGTATAGTTTGCGATCTGTGCTGTGCTTCCTCGCAGTGATTACTACCAAATGGTGAAATGTTTTACATGCCAATACTTGATGAAATAACCTACCCCCACAGAGTCTGAAGAGCGTGCATGTGTTACTTTTAACGCCGCAGGAATCCGCAGCCTTTACTTGACTGATAGTTCATTGGCCTCGATCCTGTCATGGGGCTGTTTTCTTAACAGTATGTTCTGTTGCACATCTGTTTGGAGCGGGCCTTTTGGGGGAAATAATTGGCGATTTCAATCGGGCGCGCTTTTGTTCCAGCTAACTGGCCGATTAGTGACTGATAATATGCAATGGCGGAGCTTGGCTTGTATTGTTCGCACGCACGGAGTAATACGAGCATCGCTTACGCAGAAGGTCCGGAGTTAAACGGTCGAACCATGACTTTTACGGATGCAACAAGGAAATGATTTTCCTAACCCAGAGGCCACTGAGATTTAGCAGACACCCAGGCTTCCACAATCCAAATTGCATGCACAACAAAGTGCCGAGATGTATGTGCGAGCGACATCTTAGTAAATGCGCCGCCAATTTGTGCGCCACTGACTCGATGCATACTTTCGGGGGGGTACTCGGAAAGCTGTTGATTTGCTGATGGACTCAGGAATGATTAGTCCATACTCTCAAATTGAGCTTCCCTTGGGCTGGCAAGTGATGGTGCGCTGGAATTTACTCCGTGCCATCCACGCGTTTGTAAACAGCCTGCTTGCATAGAATAAGAGCGGAAGTTTGTTCTTGACTCAGAAGGTCTATTGAGTGGAGTCCCTGAAGCAGTATTCCTGCTCTATTAATCATAAGGAAATTAACTCCGCCAGCATGCTGCCAATGGCTCCCTCCGTGTGCTTCCGCAATCCTCATGCGATAATGTGCAACCCATTTATTCACTGACTTCGATTGAACAACGATCCCTGTCTGTATCTGGTAGATAGCTACGGGGGGAAATGTACCGAGATACTTTAACGAGAGGTTGAAGAACTACGTAGCTATACAGCGAAGCGACAAATGGGCCAGACCAGCGCCGGCCTTTGTTGGGGCGGCTAGGCCCGACCCACAACAAGGCCCGTCCCGGGGGGGGGATCCCCAAGCCTAAATCAGAGCCAAAAATGGACGGACCTTAACCAGACGTGCAGTCAGTCATACAGCACTCGCAGCCAACGGCAGCCACTGGAGCACGCATTTCTTCATCGTTCTCGCCTCTCGCCTCTGTTTTCCTCGCTTTGGCTAAGATTTAATTTTAACTATTTTAACTACGTATGCATCCCGCCGCATGCCTCTCTGATCCCAGCTCTCTGGTCAAGATGCTGCTGGTTGGGTGACAAGTCACAGACAGCCAGATATCTCCCTACCCCTCTTCTTGTTTAACCCCCTCATTTATATCTGCTGGGATTTTTGTGGCCCTGATCTCCGTCTTCTTCGAGTCCAACCAATACTTCCCCTTCACACCAGTACACAGTGCTACATGCTTTGACAGGCCGTCACAGCCTGAAATATATCGACATATTCTCTCCATAATACACCCCAGATCCTGCTATTAACCCGCCCTCCCGTTGACCTTGGTTAGTGAGGCCAGCCAGTCAGCCTTACAGCCAGCTGGTACCTCGTGTAACCAGAGGCCTTTTCGTCGAGTCTCAAGCATATTTTACTTTGTTTGCCCCTAGCCCATTGTATCTTTCCGTCTTTTGTATGTACAGATGAATCTCCAGGTCTCCGATCGTTGCCAAAGACAACCCTACTTTTCATCATGGCGTGAGTGCACCTTTTCTTTTACCTGCCACGAATCATGGTTGGCCATCCTGTATTTCCAAGCGACAATATACCTTCCCTAATTTATTTCTACATCGATTTGCATATGCCACAACATGTCTGTGGGAACAGTTGTTCTGTTTGTCAATATAGAGGCAGTCGTATTAAGGCTGTATGCTGGTAACCCACTAACAGTGTCCATCGTCGCCTCCTTCTCTCAGATCACCTCCCACTTCAAAGCGTATCAAGACATCGGCTGCGATCAGTCATACCAGCCGTTCATCAGCTCAACACCAAGCAGCTTTGCTCGCTACCTCTGCAGCTTCACTAGCGCCAACATCAAATTTTCCTATTCCTGCTCAGACACCTCAGCCTATTCAGCCTGCCAATCCTCGAAAAAGGCGTTCACCTCCTTCGACGACATCCATTCCAGCAATCCCGGGGCATCGAATGACAGACACACTTACCGGAGTCATGGAACCCATCATACCACAGCCTTCAGAAATCGAGACTACTCCTAAGAAAAAGGGTAGGACCAACACTCCCTGGACTGCTGAAGAGGAACAGAGACTGAAAATCATGCGTGATGCTGGCAAAAGCTGGAATGAAATTGCCAAGGTAAATGAGAAGAATAGAAAGAAGACATCCACTCATCTTATTTTGAACTCATTTCGAATCCGTGTCTGATCTGTGATAGACCTTCCCAGCTCGGACAGAAGGGAGCGTGAAAAAACATTGGTACAAAGTAAGTTAGCCAGGCTGTCTTAACAATGTCTTATCTGCATTCATGATGATTTTAATACTGACTGTTACCACTAGGATATGCATTATGCTGAATTTGGCGAAGATGAAGTATGGCTTATCTATATTTCTAGTCTCATAGATTCAACTTTGCTAACGTACAAGCAGAGCTTAGCTTTGCGTGATGCCATTAAAGAATACGAGGCCAACAAATGGAAGTTCATAGGACAAAAGATTGGGAAACCAGCCAAGGTACAAAAAAGAATAACCCACACCCTATCATGACACTATATGCTGCATCAATACTCACTCGGTTACTAGGCATGCGAGCAGTATGCCAAGGAGCACTTCAAGAATATTTGAAGATCCTCCGTCTTTTAAACGATTTATGGGCTATGCGGATGATACGTATTATGAGGAAGCTGGGTGTTTGGGGGATCAGATGACTTTATGACTGATATTTTGGATTCATGACATCGAAGCAACGTTTCAGAAAAGGGCAGGCATTAAGGGAAGAGCAGTTGATGTTTCTGGAGTTTGGGAGAGCTTTCTATCGTATCGCTTTATAACTTTCGAGTTTCTGGACCAAGGCGTTTTGTCTCCTGAATAGGGCACGAGTCTGGCATTGATGGCAGTACTAGCACACGCGTCGTGGCGTTTTAGCGAGCAGGATAGGAAGGGATGTAGCTTTATTTTGAACACATATTAGGCTTATGATGATGCTTCTTTTCTTTGTTTTTATACCTTCCTAAACCTCCCTCGCAAGGATCAACCGGCTCTGGACTATTTCGGTGTCAAGTATCAAGTCTGGTTATGCTCGGCCAACCAAAGAATATAATTCATTTCCTCTAGCAATTCTAAAAATGAATTATCCAACAGGACCCATATTGGAGATGCGTACAGTACATACAAAAAAAATAAATCATCAGACGGAGGACCAGACTAAAATTTGCGGCTCGACATTTTTGGCGGGGCCCGTCTTATCGCAACGCGGGAAAGAACGAACTTTTTGCCATCCCCCGCAACCAACTCCGAGTTTTTTTTTTTTATCTCGTCCAGAACTGCCACTTCTGCTGCAGTAAAAAGGACTCTTGCTCGCATAGAATTGAGGTAAGTTTTCTTTTCTCTTTCTTTCTTTTTTGCGCTATCCTGGAATTATGCCTTGGCATTTCCTTCATCCATTTCGTGACGGACTGGCTGACTTTGCGCTCCGTGACTTTGCGCTCCGACGTCGCACAGGAAGAAAACCTCTCAACTCAAGACAGCCAGGCTGCCATTAGTTATTCCCAGTACATCTCTCTTCCTCCTTTCCATCACCTCGCTGGAGGGATACCAAGGAAAAGACGCAAACGCAAACATGAAAGTGGGCATCAGTACGGATTTATCGCAAGATCAAGGTATCAAGGTAAAACTTGCATGCATGGAGACCGGTGTTTGACAATGGCGTACAGGAGCAACAGGGGAATTTTTCTTCTGATGCTGCTGCACGCTGTGTCGTTCTGAGAATATACGGTTGAACTTGATCTGGATAATTCCAGCGAAAGAACTCATGCACGCTCTTGTTTCTTTTCAATCTTTTCCCTCCTACCCAGTCCGACTTCGGCGCATTTGAGAACGTCAATTCCATATTCCCACTGTGTTTGGAGATTGTCGTCTCAATGCACCGTATCCTTTGAATGACTAGGCGTATATACTGTAGGAAGTCTTTCCGTGCTAACAATGGCTTGTTTGGAACAGAATGGAGCAAGAACACCCAGAGATCAGCCTAGCTGATCCTGTTGAAGACCGGACATCCGAAAACCATGGCAAAACATTATCAGAAGCCAATGATGGCGATGCTCAGGCAAGGGACTATTATGTTCCCCAGCGCCTCGCAGGCTACATGAAACGATTCGAGAAGCAACTAGTTGAATACAACATTGAGGCTCGCGGAATCGAACGAGTAGAGGAGCGTGAACGTCATGTCTTGACTTGGGTTACTTATTTACAAGTGTTCCTGCTGTGGGTGTCTATCAATCTAGCAGCTAATAACATCACACTTGGGATGCTTGGCCCGGTGGTCTACGAACTCAGCTTTATGGACTCTGCTCTCTGCTCTGTCCTTGGCGCCGTGGTGGGCTCCTTGACTGCTGCATGGTCTGCCACATGGGGCCCCATATCTGGAAACCGGACTTTGGTAAGAGAATCATTTCCCCATAAGAACCAGCAGTTTCAACCGGCCTTTTCTCATACTAGCGACTATAGGTTTTTGGACGCTATGCAATGGGATGGTGGCCTAGCAAGATTATTGTCTTGCTAAACATTGTTCAAATGATCGGTTACGGTCTAATTGATTGCGTGGTCGGCGGCCAAATCCTATCGGCGGTGTCTCCGAACAACAGCATGTCTGTAGCAGTTGGTACATTACACCTTCTCTCCTGGCAGTTCCAATATCTTGTAACATACTTGCTAACTAGATTGAAGGCATTGTTCTTGTTGCGGTCATTACTTGGTGTATCGCGACATTCGGAATCAAGTTCTTTCATTACTACGAACGGTATGCCATGACATAGTCAAACTTAAAAGGATCAGTACTAACTCTATGTTTAGATTCGCATTTCTCCCACAGCTGATTGTGATATGTATTCTTTATGGCGTATCCGCAAATAAATACGATCTTCAAGCTCCATCAATTGGCAATAGCTCGACAATTATCGGCAATAGGCTCTCGTTCTTTTCCATCTGCCTGAGTGCTGCTATCACGTATGCGCCGCTCGCTGCCGACTTCTTTGTCTACTACCCCCCTGATACCCCAAAACTGGCCAGTTTTGGTTTGACCTTCCTTGGACTGGCCTTGTCTTTCACCATGGCTTTCTTAGTCGGCATCGGCTTGGCCAGCGGCATCGGCAATGACCTGGCATATTCGAATGCATACAATGAAGGCGCGGGGGCTCTGATTGTCGAGGGCTTCAGACCGCTAGGTGGATTTGGCAAGTTCTGCTCAGTTATAGTAGCTCTGGGCCTGATTGCGAACACTATTCCTCCCACGTATTCCACCGGTGTCGATTTTCAAATACTCGGTCATTATGCCGAAATGGTTCCCCGCATAATTTGGAACACAATTGGCGTAATCATCTACACTATTTGCGCCCTTGTTGGCCGAGGCCATCTCTCAGACATCTTCACCAATTTCTTAGCCCTCATGGGCTACTGGGTTGCCATATGGTTTGCCATCCTGCTTGAAGAAAGGTACATTTTCCGCCGTCGCCGACAATATAATTGGGCAGCTTGGGACGATCCATCCAAGCTGCCAGTCGGGCTTGCGGCATTTTTTGCGTTCTTGGTCGGTTGGGCTGGTGCCGTTCTTTGCATGGCTCAAGTTTGGTACATTGGACCTTTGGCTAAATTGGTTGGCGACTTTGGTGCTGACGTATGCTTTCCCTCCTTTCTTTCCCCCCTTTATTTATCATGTCATGTATATGGCTTGTTGGTTTATTTACTGACCTTATTTCTTTTTCCCAATAGATGGGTAACTACGTCGGTTTCTCATGGGCGGCCTTGGTCTACCCACCATTACGATACCTTGAACTACGTTACATCGGAAGGTAGAGAACACTGATGCTCTTATCAGTCTTTATGAGAACGATAGAGAAGAGATGGGCGGGTTGAAGGTCGAAAGGAACAAGGTGGTGTGTTTTATTTCCATGGGCCATGATGCCCTAAGTTTGCCAGGTGGGCGCCGCTTCAATTGTCAACTGTGGCATGATGACGAGGAGATGTACTCATATATAAAACCATGTATAGACAGACATCATAAACTAGATAGCCCCGCAGCTAGTTGTACAGTCAATACATTGTATAAGTTGAAATTCAATGATATTCAACTCTAAACCTACTTCATAGATAGCTCTGGCAGCTACACAGGTATCACAACATCAGTGATCTGGGTACCCATTCGTAGCCGAGACTGTTTAATTAAAATGACTGCAAAGGAAAAGAGTTTAAGAAGGATCTATTCTTCATTCGCCTCTCGACTATACTACAAAAGTTTTGTTGACGGATAAAAGGACACAAAGGAAATAAAGAAAGATGTGGAAGACATGTTATCTTGTGTCAAGATTACATGGGATGGCGGTTGTGTTTGGTGTGTTTCGACATATAATATATGTTCAGAGCACTTCTAACCAACGAGAAATTGGGGGAAAAAAGAGTCAATTTCCTTTTGCAGATTAAATCAAGTCACTCTGCCTTTGATAATGCAAGAGTTACCATTTTGAAATGGTATCCCTCTATCGGTACCAGTATTCGGGCTTGACGTAGTCTGCGAAGGTCTTGGGCTCTTCATAAGGAGCGTGGTGGCCGTGACCGTGGTCATGAGCGTGCTCATCATCTGGTGATCACGAAAGATAGATGGTTAGCGACTAATGGAAAATGCAAGAATTGCCATGGCTTTTTATGATATGATGACTTACGACCATGAGCGTCGGTCTCTGGGCCAACATAGTTGAGCTTGACAACATTTCCGCACTCATTGCAGCGTTCAATTGGGCGCTCACGGGAAACCTTTCGGAGACATCCATCGTTAGTCATTGAGGTTACAACAGGTAATTTGCTTCTGTTTGGCAAAGTCATCACTTACTGTGAGCCAGTTGACAATGTGGGAGTCAGCAGGGTAGCCTGTGCAGCCGGCATATTGTTCGTCTCCGCCGCCATTGACAATGATTGGGTTCTCCAAAGTTCCTGAACGACGCGATTGATATATCAGCCACAATTCTCTGTTTCTTGCACTTAATAGCAACGGAAGCACCGTTATAAAAGGTACATACCCTTGCGAGAAGCATCAAGAGGCCTCATATCAAAAATGTCAATGCCCCGCATCTTTCCGAGCAATTCCAAACGCTCCAGACCGGTAGCCTGCTCGAGATCACTGGGGACCGTGCCGGTCTTCGAGCCAGGAGGAAGGAGATCATCTTCGGTCTTCACCTCTATATTGCATCAGAAATTAAAGGTTAGCATTGGGTTATATCCGGGCAACAAAACATATATGCCGGGTATATATATATATATATATGTTCCAGCAGTGGAATAGCTCCCGAGACTGCATTGCGGCAAACATGAAGAGAAGCAGTAGGAAAATATGGCGGCGAACCTTCGTATGGGATAATCTTGCCCGGCACATTGAGCTTGCTGTCGTCTATAATAAACCATCTCGGTTAGCTGGCGGATGCATGGATACAGTGTGCTTTGACGTCAATGCCAATCCTCTTCTTTATCAATGATCTCTCTAAATGAAATCATTGAACAGACAATTGTGTAGTTCCGGACCGGTGGGAGGGTTACGTACAGCGAGACACGGACGAGGTGAAAGGACGAGCTTTGGTGAAAGCCCTGACAGGGGCGCGCTTGGCGATGGTGGAAACAGCGCGTGAGGCGAACATTGTGTCTTTGTCTTTCCCGAGAGCGATGCTGATACTCTCGATTGATTGAAAAGGGTTGAGTTCCAGAGGGTGGAGAGCAATTGGCGAAGCGAAGGCCGTGAGGAAGACTCGGCTGAGGTTGAGATCGGGTGAGGTGCGAGTTGCGTGAGGTTTCCCGGCCCGTCATCCATGCCCAAAGCGGCTTAGCCTCTATCAAAACCATTCCGATTGCAAAAACTTCGACTGCGGGCTTAGTCATCGCCCGCCCGGTGTAATCCAAGCGTTGTGATTGGCCAAAGCTTGTCTGCTATCAGTATTGCTTCAACATCTATACCCCGTATACCTCAAGGAAACTGATGGATGAACTCTTATACTTGTTTTGAACCTGCGTACCTATGTCTTATTTCTTAGTCGTCAGTGACTGGGCTGAACGCAACCTACTGACGACAAATACGCTCTATATATACCCATTAAAGTGTTGATGTTGGTGGTGATGATGCACAAGGCCAGATGGATCAATTAAGATGATTGAATGAGGCTGTGGAAAATAACAGAAGATAAAAAAAAGTGGTATCTGAAGCATGGTTTTGTCTGAGAGAAATAGAATCAAAAATCAATAAAAATAGCACTCATTTGCGTAACACTATTGCGCCCTGACCACGACCCCAAGACACCACATACATATACCTAGGTATCAATACTAAATCGATTGACCAAACTGAATCAATATAAAGGAGTTTCAACAATAAATACTAAAGGAGAGTGAAGTAAATTTCCAAAATAAACAGACATCGTTTTCCCACGAAGAGTACAAAGGAGACACAATGATTTCCAAAGGAGCTAAAGACAGTAATGTGACATTTCAACACACAAGAAGAAAACTCCGGGACCAAAGCACAGAGAAAAACAGTGTCCTACTGTAGTCATGACTGTGCTTCCTATCGAGCCAAAACATAATCGAGTTCTGGCTATTTTCCAAAGTTTCCGCGTTAATAATTTGATCGATCAATCGATCATACGTGAATGAATAATTATAACTCCGTTGCTTTTTCTCGGCAAGCTGCCGGGGTAAACCCATGTCCGACTTTGCCAGCTATGATCCGCCAGCGGTCATTCTCATAATCTTGAATTGCGTTTCGTAGCCTTTGAACCTATAAGAAAGAGATAAGGTCAGAATGATCATGCTGAAGTGAGTATCGGTATAGATAAATAAATATTTTCTTACCATTTCATCTGTCCAAACGGTATCCTTGGCTTTCAACTTTGTGCAATATCGCACTTGTAGAGTTCCACTTGTTCTTCCTGGGAAGAAATCGGATATTTGCTTCCAGGTCAAGTTTTTGTGCTCTTTCAGTTCCACCAGTAACGCGTCTTCCTCCGGAGTGAATTTTAGCTTGGGTCCGCGTGGGCGAGGTGCAGGATCAGGCATGCCTGCTTGTCCCACCACACTCGGTAGACCCGAAGGTACCGGGGTAGAACCGAGGTCTCCACCAGGCTGTTGCATCGTATGCATAACTGCTTGGTTGGGTAACCGGTGATGATGATGCTGCTGTGGCTGTTGTGGCTGCTGTTGATGAACAGGTGGTGGCAGCGCATATGAGTGTGCGGTAGCTCGTTGCTGGGCCGAAGCGTCGCCATGAGCGGACAATATCATATCTGGAGACGCTGTGCCTTCTGCGTGAGAGTCTGGCTTTAACATTTGCAAGTGGAGATCCAATCGATGGTCATCTTCGTTTCCATCGCCGCCATCTAGTCTCGGGCGTTTAGCGGCGCGTTGTGTTTGAAACTGGAGGGGATTGGAGCCAAAATGGGAAGACATGGGAGATGGGACCATCTGGTGAGGGTTGAGAAGCATCGATTGATGATGGACATCCGGAACAACAGTATGAGCGGCCGCTTCCCTCAAAGCTGGTGAACTGGCATGGTGATGCTGTTGGTGTTGTTGAGGTTGCTGCGCACCACGGGGCACAAACGGCATATCGGTGGCGGCCCCATGGTGCACGACCTGTGGTTGACTCGATTGATAAACAAGCAAACCAGGCTTTTCCTGAGACTTGCTGTTGTCTTGAGAGGAATAGTCGATGGAATAACCGCGATATGGATCCGCCAGCGTCACGGCTTTCACCCTAGGACCTGCTAGAGCTTAGACAAGCTCTGGCAGGCCACATATATCGCCAAATAATCAAAAGGAAAAAAAAAAGGAAAAAGAAAAGAATTGCTGCGCCAAGTGGACGAGGCTTCGGGAATTGAATGATGTGCTGTTTGTTTGTTGCGCGGTTTCTGCTTTTTTTTCGCGTTTGATTCGCAGGCGGTTCCTTAAGTTGGAGAGATAATAATATTATTAATGGGAGCAGAAACCGTCCTTGCAGATATTAAGCATAAAAGTCGAGACCCCGCCCTGAAGAAGCGCTAAACCAATATGGAATCTAAGTGGATGTATAGAAGAGCGATGCTAAGAGTTCCCGTCACGCTTCTTTATATATGAGCGTTATCTGCCACCCAAAGGTTAGTTCGCCTGCTGAAGGAGTAGAGTTTATAGGAAATGCAACTGTATGCCGGGGAGCCTGTCAAGAGAGAAGCCGAGAGACCGAGGTGACGGTAACCGCAGACGAGTGAGTCTTAATGGCTGCTAAATTGGGCCGCCCAACGCGTCTTATACCACCAGCCTCTCTCTAAGGTCCAGATTGTCGAGAGCTGAATTCGGCACACAAAATAGAAAAGGGGGAGACATTCATGCGGACCAGTGTGGCCACCCCGATGAGGTATGTGAGGCTTACCGTTGAGAAGCATAGGCCATCATGATTCATGCGATTATAGCAAAATAACGGCGATCGACTCTAGCTGAGTCGTCAGGTAGAGATATGATTGGCGTATGAACAGCGATGTGGACGCCGGACGGAGTTGACAGGAAGGCTGAGAAAACAAATATGGGCAAGAAATAATAGAGAAATATTGAGCCTTTCCACTGGGAGCCACAAGAGACCAACCATCAATGATGATTGATTACCTGAGGAGTCTAGACAAAGGAGCACTGCACAGTGTCAATAAAGGAAAGCTACTAACTATAAAAGATGGCTCTCCTGTTTCTATTTGTCCTGCGAGAGTGGGCTGTCGTTGCACCCTGCAGGTTGCAAAAATGAAGGAGATGCGCCAGCTAGCCTAGAATAAAGTCTGCCGGTTAATTAAGAAGTTGACAGGTGGGTCTCCTTGTGGATAACGGTTCGACTGTAACTGCCACAGCAGTGCACGTATTGTAAGGTATTCGCTTCTTTTGTTTCGTCCTTCTCGACTGCTACTCCATTGATTGGTCTCGGTCTCTCTGGTTCTTTCGCAGCGTCTCTATACCTGACTCTCTGCGAATGTCTGAATACAAGCAATGTCTCTGTGGGCTCAGAGATTTCCCAATTGTCCCGTCTTCTATTCTGATGTGTGTATGTTTGGCTTTCTTACTTTTCCCTCCTTGCAGCCAGGAAAGCTGGAGATGGAGGTGGAGTGAGCGAAGCCACTCTCGGGTAGGCGCCGGCGCCAGACAGATATCCTCTAGGCTCTAGCTTCTAGGCCATCCTCGGTAGCGTCACATGCCGGGATCATGGATGAATTCAGAATCGGTATTTTGCCATTTGGAAAGGTGATGGGGTCCAAGAAAGCTAGCATGAATAATAACACCAGGCCATATTACTACTCGATCTGGAGTATTCCGAAGCCCATTCTCAATAACGGCTGTCTTGCTGGGGATGGCACATTCGACGAAAGACACGCATTAGTCAGAGGAGGAACAGGGAATAGGCTCCCAGCATCCGTGGCAGACAGCCTAAGGACTCGAGCAAGGTGGGGAGTGCAGGCGGTCCAAACCAAAAGGCCACGCGCTAGACGTTCGGGAAATAACCTCATCCGCCCTGACTTCTTGGCGCCGTTGGCAGTCGCCAGTCGCCCATGCGAGTCAATCAATCTTCCAAATCGCAGCACTTTGCCTTTGCCATAGCCGGCATAGCATAGGGTGATAGGCGACGCCAGCAAACTTTATTGGCTGTTTTTTCTCCGCTGCAAGGTTATTGGGGCGAGCAGCTGCCAGCCACGTTAGATATTCGACGGCGTAACAAGGCACGTTCTGCCACAATGCAGCTAGGTCAACGGCAGACCAGCTCGGTGAGTACGTAGTGGTAATTGTCGTCTTTTCAGCTTTTAAATGTTGCTGAGGCGCACCTCGTTCCTCGTACAAAGAGTGCGCGTAAACGAAAGCCGGCCGACTGCCGGGGGAAAGCTCGCATAGCGCTAGGATTCAGGAATACCTGCGATGCCTGCAGCGGTCAGACTAGCAGCTCCGTATGCTCGGGGCATATCATACATGTACGTATGATGTTACAGGGATATTCGTTACCTTGGCAGCGCGCGTGTGCACAAGCGTCCCCGGGGGAGCTGACTCCGAATGAGAGTCGAAGTGGCTGCGAGGACAGAGAGTCGAGCAGGGGGAAAGGGGGGGGGAGGTGGCAATTGGGCAGGGGCAAGGGCAATTGGCGGCCGGTGCGCGACTGCCTCCACCCGCGACGTTTCACGCTTTCCCTTCCCGCCCGCCGCCGTCAAAGCTCCTTCGATTTTCTTTTTTCTTTCTTTCCCCCTTCTTTTCTCTTTATTCTCTCCTCGAAAAAGACCCAACCTGCCGGGTGCGTTGCTTGCAGCTGTCAGCCTGACTTGAGACCAACGGATTGACCTGTCCCGACCGTTCGCATTCCTCGCACGGGTTGCAGGGATCTTCCTGCAAAAGTCTTATCCCAAGCTCCCAGCTCTAGCCTCTGCGGCGTCTTTCCCATACACGGAAAGGCGCCAGTATGGATTGTGGAGTGTGCTCTGTGCACTGCAAGCGTCCCAGGCTAGCAGGACCTCGTTGAATCTTAGCTAACTGCCAACTGACATTCAGCACGTCTTTCATCCAGTGCATCTGCCATCTACATCGCCATAACTGTCAGACTTGCCAACTGCTGCACTTCACCCCACTTCGGTGCAGATTGGAAGTGCGTCAATCCAAGACTACACAAAAAAGGCAACCAGGGAGCGCAAAAAAATACATGGATGCATTGTATGCTTATTTTCTAACCGATCCCGATAGGTCGACAGTGATGCATTTTGCCTGTACTCTACGGAGTCTCCGTAAACTCTTCACTTTGCAGTATCTCTTACGTTGTCTTCACCCCACCCGAATTTTGCTAGAAGCCAATCAAAAATTTCCTCCAACACGGTATGTGAAGAACTGAGGGCAAACAACCTCTCAGGATCCGTGCCACCACCATGGGTTGTTCATATGGTTGGCATGCACGTATGTATATTGATAATAACCCAGTGTCGATCACTGCAAGCTCGATTATTCCGGCGTTGGGCAGGCACTGCCACAGTGGCATTTGACTGGAATTAGGGCTTCGGTTCAACACAAACGCGAGTGGAACCTTACCAGATTATGATTATTACTCAAAGGCTCGAGGCTAGAGCTGTCATAAAATACCATGAATTTGAACTCCCAAGTGCCAACTTTATGGCCCACCCCACCCTTGGAACCCAGTCGCGTAGCTGATTCATCCAGATTATTCTTGCCTATGAACAAATCCATCAGCCAAGGAACGGCCCGACTCCTTACAAACGCTTATCACTTCGTCACAGATCCTTTCATTGTACGTACAATAGTACATAATGGTATTTTACTCTTTTCAATGCTGTCTTGACTCTTTGGGATCTGTCCCCACAGTCGAAGCTGAAGAATGGCGCGGCTTGTGTTTGAGGCATTTAGACAGGTCCAAATTGTCGGGTCAGGCCCGCTTCCAGCCTTCCAGTGTTGCTAGATAGTCGAGCCTAAAGCCCGAAACCCAGGTCAAAGGCCGGGAGTACGCAGCTTGAGTTCCACCTCCTCATAACGACATGGTATTATTGGTATGGCTGGATCCATGCCTCTCACCCCTGCAGATCACTTTTTCCTCATCGAGCGTTTTTCGAGCTTGTACCTTCCGTAGTCAGAAACACTAAAACCATTTCCGAACTCTGACGGCTCTTCTCTGGGCTGATTGACATGGCACTAACCTCTATCACTTCAGCAGCTCTAGCGTCCTTGCCTTGAAGAGGGCATTCCTCCGTACTCCTAACTTCGAAGGGTCTAACCAATGCCATGCGTGACGCATGTGGTTGACTGCGGAACGTGATAATTATTCCGCGTGTGCTCCACGTGCAGGCTTGCTGCTAGTTTAGTTTTCCCACGTTGTTGTCAGTACTCCGTAGTAGTGCTGTAGTACGGAGTCTACGGAGTGCTAAGTATAGCGAAGATGTGCAACACGCAGGCACAAGGCGGGTGAGTGTTTGAGGCTGCTAACATGGGAGTATGCCAGGAGCCGAAAGTCAATCTACAGCCATAAGCATAATCGCGTCAGCATTATAATAGTCGCCATCATATACATTGTATCCAGGCCATGATCAGATAATACGCACATATAAAAGGGCGGTGTATTATTACAGGCATAACGGACATTTGGTTAAGGTTATTTTCCAACAGAGGAGCACGTGGACGCCAAGCGAAGGATCCCGTGTGCCAAGAATGCTGGCCTCAGGCACTAACCCCTGGCCAATGCAGGCGAGAACTATACGAGCACTTACGAAGCATCTTGTCGACTCGACTATCTCATGACTCCAGATTATATCTAACCAAGTCTGGCAGTTACTTGTGTTTAAGCTGTCGGGCTAATGCACAAATTACCAGTAGTACCAGAGTCTAGCATGATTAAATAATTTAAATTAGATGAAACGCGTAATCCTTCCTTCCACGACTCCGCGTACCAAGGTACTGTATAGCAAGCACCACACTATCATAAAAGCGGGATAGTTATAGAGGTTCGACTTCAAGGCTGGGGAACCAGTGCCTAGGACTATACATCAACAACTACCGAGGGCCCTGCCGCATATGCTGTTGGCATCTATGGATAGATAGGTGGAGTGACAAGCACAAAGTACCTGCCAAAAGCGAAAGTCCCCGGCGTATCTTGTACGACGTGGCAGTACGTTACGACGAGAGTGTCACATGTTTCAGATCTACTATGTCTGCGGCTAATCTTGTCACGAAACGTGCGAGGGACTTTGATACGTGGAAGAAAGGAAAAATGCAGTCTACCCATATACGGATAGTACTGTAGGTACATCGTACATGACACTAAGTCCAGGTTCTCGGCCGGACATGCTGAAGAAATAGAGCTACGTCTCGACTCTCTACTTGTGCGCGTCAATGTATGGCCATGATAGACTTGAACTAACTACATAGGTCGTATCTACTGCGCTTGTACTCCGTACAACAACAACAACAACAACAACAACAACAACAACAATGTCGAGATAACAGTATGAGGGGAAAAGGACGCCCAACAACAAGACGCTGTAAAACTTTAGCCGACAACTGACCCGCAGAGTTCAAGGCCAATAACACAAAAGCTATTTTCAAGATACAATGCATTGTTGGGAGGTCGATTCCAGTTAGTCCTTTTTGGCTTCCTTCTTCTTTGACGACGCTTCTTTCTCTTTCTTCACTGCCTCCTTGGGCTTCGGGTTCGGGTTGCCTTTCCACTCCAGCTTGCGCGGCTTCATGTATTGTTTCAGGATATCATCCGAGACTTCCTTCCTCCTGGCCTGGAATTCCTTGACATACCCCTGGATCAATTCAATTGCCATCTTCTTTAATTCGCCGGTGAGGAGCTCTCCCTTTCGGTAGCTGTCCTCGACCTGCTTCAGTTTTTCATCGTCCTCTTCGAAGTAAGACAGATCTGTTATTTCTTCTGATCAGTGACTGTGACGGGGACAACAAATTAGCCACAACAGAAGGTGACGTATTCACGTACATTGAAATGCAACATCGACCTCCGGGATACCTCCCAGCTGTCGGTGCTCCTCCAGAGTTTCTCTGCCGCCGCTGAACGCATGTTTGTTGATTTTATTCTATAAGCCATGAGAGTCAACCCACATAGCCCGAGAGGAACAGCACTTGTGCTTTCTTGACACTTACCTTTATTTGATTTGGGGTATCTGACATGAAAATCGCAGAACTGTGGCACGTGTCAGAATCGACCGACTCGTAAACAATTGGCTGGCAGGGAGTAGTCTTACTTGGGATCACTGGCACTCATCTTACCACCGGCACCTTGCAGAGCAGTGAGGAATTTCGAATGGATCAATGCCGGCTTTGGAGAAGGAAATCGCATTCTATGAGCATTATCTCGCACTAGTCGGAAATAAGGGTCCTGATCTATTGCCATAGGAATCAGGCAAGGGATCTTTGCAATTGCCTTTGTCCTCTCTGTCGCAGGTGCGTCGGACCAAATATGGGGGTATGATGTTGCAAACGAAGCCACACTGGAAATATTATTATTAACAAGAGATCCGGGTATTCAGAAGCACACAGGAAGCCTTACCATTGCACTGCTGGGAACATGATTCTTCCAATGTTGGTGCTGCACGACGTCAGTATCACATATATAAATGCATAAAAGAGATATTAACATCCCAGTAGAAGACAGCCTAACCTTTCATTAAACCCAAATGCGCCTCTCACTTGATTGAATGTAACAAGCTTGGAAAACTCCCAGGTATTCATCAAGAATGGTCCACTAACGTATTCTAGATCACTGAAAATGAATGTCTTCTTGAGATCAAAGCCACAAGCAATGATATCCTTGGCATTTTGTAGTCCAAACTTGTGTGCTTCTTCAAAAGTAAGTTTGTCTTTGAAAAGAGCCTTCTCATCGTCTTCTTGGGGGTCAGTAAAAAAGTCGAGGGGCCGCCAATGCCTCACGGATGAGCTCACCTGTAAGCATAATTACTGTTTGTTGTTAGCATAATCCTCGCACTTCTTCAATACCAGCCGGGAACATGCTTCGACATACCTAGGGGGACATCGAACACATCCTGAAGCCACTTTGTGAAAGAGAAAGGTATCGTATGTCCAAGATGCAGCGCATCACTTGACGGGCCACGACCAGTGTACATGAAGAAAGGTTCTCCCGCCTCATATTTATCAAGGATCTTATCGAAGTCGCGATGGGAGAAGAAGAGTCCTCGCCTTAGCCAGCGGTGTGGTTTGTGGCCCGTAAGACGCTCGAATCGTTCCAGGATGGCATCGTCGATGAGGTTGGTTGCCCATTTTCTAGTTTGATCGAGCAAAAAAGTTAGTCACCCACGGAATATGGTAGGACATGAGTATCTAAGTGATCGCACATACTTTGAAATAGCAACGTAGTCAAATTGAAGCGCATTTCCATTCTCGTCTTGTCCAGCTTGAACGTCCCAAGGGTTAATCTCCTGCTCCGTGGCACCCTTCCTCTCCCCTTCCCCTTCGCGGATGGGGAGCACCGTCTCAGCTCCAGCCTCTGCCATGGCGGTACAGTGTTCTTGTATTCCGGATCTCAAATTTGCGTGAACGCGATCCTGGTCGACTGAATGGGAAGTTGGAGGGGTTGAAGATAGCTTTCGGCGATCTTTATGAGTCCGCGTGCGGGGCGGCTTTTTTTGCAGGATGTGGGGTTGTTTCCACGGTTCGCTTGGTTTGATCTTCTAGTATAAGTTGAGTCATATTCGGTGATGTTACATCTTGGTGACTCGAGAATAAAATAAGACTCATGTTCGTATCTGATTGGTAGCTAATATTTTACAACTCCTTTTTTGCGTCTGATTACAATAATAACATGATTGTCGCACCAGTACAAGCATACTGTCGCAATTTATAGACGAACATAGACTGATTCAAGTAACACAAAAGATAAGGAAAAAAAGAATACAAAGGTTTCCCATAAACGCCTTGGAATCCCCTCTCCAGACGAGACATTCCTGGTAATGCTCATTCATCCACACCACCCGCCTAACAGAACTTTTATGCGAAATTATCGGTGCGATCAACCCAGATATCTTCCAACTCAGCAAAGTTCTGGAAGTGCAGGGGACGGTGTTGGTCGTCGTAGAATCGTAGAGGAGTATCGATCTTGACATAGACAGGTCGCTTTTCAACACCGCTGAAAGAACTGCCCATGAAGCTGTAGTTCCACACACTGTCTTCGGGCACCAAGAAGTATCCACGAATTTTGTCACTGAGCAATAACTGGCATTTATCACCCATGTTTGTCGAGAAGCCCTGCGGTTGATCTGAGCTGGTATCTTTGTTCTCGGCACCCCACTTATAACCTTGAGGAGTCAGGGCCCATGCAGCAAGCGAGACTGATCCAGGAGTGAAGGACACAGTCATAGTCACTGTTTTCTTATCCCATGTCGAATGCGAGTTCATGAGACGTGCATGTTGAGTGACATCCTGCGCAGTCATGTATGACGGCTCGTTGCCTGAGATGGTATGGATAACTCCCAATGGTTCCAGATTGTTGAGATACTCATGTTGAGGCAACTGGTGAGGGAGTTGCACATCGCGGGTATTGCCGACTTGAGGGATCATCACAATGGTGCGCACCTCTTTAACTTGATCATTATCAGGTGGCGATCTACCGTAGAGATAGCCTGCAACCTGAACCCGAAGGTCAGCGATCATGATGAATCGCTTCAGGATGTTCTTGGGCATGACATATGTGTACAGTCCATCTTCACGGATGTCATCAGATGAAATATAGATGTTATTGGCTCGAGTACGGAGATTCGATGTAGCAATAGCACGAGTGCGCCATTCCGTCTTAGAAGCAAACGACTGTTGTTCGTACTGCGACGTTGTCGTCACAATAATCTCTTCGCCACGGACGTTCTGGGTCTTTGTAGTGACAGCTGTGAGTTGCTTCTGATCCTCCTGTTGTTTCTCTATCTCGGCCGCTTGCTGGCGTTGCAACGATGGCGCGCTGATCTCCATACCAAGAATAATATCTCTGACCTCACTGCTGGTTAAACTTTGAACGTTAACGTTGTTCTTCTTGCCATAATCGTTCAAAATCAGGTCTCGCAATTGGACTTCGACCTTAATCCAGTCATCATCGGAAAGTGTTGGCCATATATGATGTTCCTGGGTGATGACGGTCTTGTCCGGTCGAAGGACAATCTTTGTCTTGTCGGTGTTGACATGAAGCGCGCGCAGGATCAAAATCAACCTGGAGAAAGCAGTATAGGGCGAGATGGATTTCAGCCATTCATCGTAGAGATTGAAAAGAACCATTTGAGGCTCCGTTGCTCTCAAAATCATATCTGCAAGCTTCTCAACCTTCATGGCAGCTTGGAAAGGAAGCTGGAGTTCAGATGCACGGATGGAAATATTGGGGAAATCAAGCAGATGAACCTCCAGAGGATCAAGAAGACCCTTGCGTGTAACAATAAGCTGCTTAGGTTGTTCTTCGACAGGCAATGAACGGATGAGAGCTGCCACTTCTTCTGCTGTTTTCCATTTTGCCAATTGACCAAGACGTTTCTGGCCAGCCCAGACACTCGTGTGGATAATCTTCAAGAACAGTTGACCGGTACGAGGGTTGAAGATGAAAATGGCTCCATTAATTGGCTTAGTCGTCAAGTTACCTTCGAATGTCTTGTGGATAGTAACACGATAGACGTTGGTATCATCGATGAAGAGTTGGATTTGAGGACTGAACAACTCAGAGTAGTTCTGCGAGTTGAGGAATTCCTGGTTGTTTTCGGAAGCATATAGTTGCAGACCTTTGCGAATACGTTCCCGCAGGACATACAAAGCTGGATTTGCTTTCATGATCTTTGCCATAGCCTGCTGAATGAGCGCCTTCAATCCAGGGAAATATTGACCATAAGCAGAGTAGAGATTGTAGGCCAAATCAATGCCAATCATCAAACCAGTAGCTGAGGGATATATACTCATGCTATCCGTGGTATAGTCGAGGTACTTCGCTCGTACATAACGTTCGATGTCATGTGAATCGTAGTCACCATAACGCAGCTGAACATCAACCCAGAACTTATTTGTTGTTGTGGGTTCAATAACATCCTTTGTATCAAAGAGAATAGATGGTCGTGTCACATTCCACTTGTTTGTGGCGAATAACAAAATATCGGCGCACGAGCTGTTCATTTTATAGGATTTTCTGGGATGGATGGTTTCCTTTTGAACTGCTTCGATACCAAGAGCTTCCAATTCCTGATCAAAGACCTGGCAAAGATCCATGACAACAGATTCGTGGATCTTTTGCCACAAATGTGCACGGAAAATCTGGATTAAGGATATCTTGAGCGTCGGGATCTTTCCATGCAAGAATATGCCAGTGAGGTCCAACTGAACTTGGAAACCAACGTAAACATTAGCACGATTGATAGTGGGGGACCACCATAGAGTGAAACGTCGGTTGGGGATCTGGTTGAGACCGGATCGCTGGGCGTTGGTGAGTTTTTTGAACTTCATCGACCTATAAGCATCGTTAGCACGCTCCAGATTCATATAATAACGCAAAAAAGGGTTTCTAACTCTTCAAAGCCACTCGCTCTTTCCCAAAAGAGACCCTCCCATGATGGAAAAGCCGTTGCCTTGAACAGGGTGTGTTCAAGGATGGTTTCCACACCACCCAGCGCTTGGATGACATCGGTGCGGTATGCGTTCAAATTCCAGAGTTTGCCGTCGTGTCTCTGACTAGTCCACCAGAATGGATTGCTTTTCATGAGCTGATAAATCTTGAATTCGGTCCTGGCTCGAAAACCTTTGTCGAAACTCAAGGTGCTTCGGTCTTTCTGGAAGAGGGTGTTAATACGGGGGAGACCGCGATCCCAGCTGTCCTCCAGGTCCTCCAGAGTCAGACGTCTGTTCTGCTGATTGGCTTCCTGTCGCTTTTGGGAGTATTCCATCCACACGCGTTGTGAATCAATGAACTCAGCTTCCCAGGGGATGATATATCGGAAAATGTGGGGAATTAAGGTTTCCTCGTCATGTGACATGCCGGCGCGGTAATGCGTGACGCCGGTATCCGTCTGCTTGGACCACCGCTTATCGCTTGCCGGGATAAGAATGTGCGAGCCGGATATCATTCCGAGACCACCTAACTCCTTTGGGGTATAAAAGACTGCTGGAGGGAACCTCGATGGCATCTTGGAATTCAAGCCGATCTTGACTCGTGTCTGGATTTTGGTCTCGCACTTCACAATCGTGTCCAAAAGATTGACTGTTGACGCTGCAGCCTCACGATAGTACGTAAAGAGAGCAATCAACGCGGTATTCCATTTGTTAGCAATCTTGGTGAAAGTCGTAGAGCCAGATGACATGAGAATTTGACGAATGCGGTTGTTGAACTTTTGAATGTCTTCTTCAGTCACCTGAAGGAAAGCATATGCAGTTCGCTCTTTGGTTGTATTGTCCACGAGGGACCAAACACTATCCTTGATAGGGAATTCGTCATTTTGATTCCGAATCTTGGGCAGAATACGGGCTTCGAAGCCACACATCGAGAAGAGCAAATTCGGGTTGTCCCTACTGTAAACGCTTGAAAATGTATCGTCCCATTCGATGGTGGTAATGGATCGTGGCAACCGATTCTTCAAGTCCCAGAAGACAGCTCGTCCAAGGTTGACATCGTGGCGCATTAGACGCATTCTGGAATCACGAGGCCAGCACTTCTTGTTCTTGTATCCAATCACATTCTCAAAGTTAGGATCTGGTTGTTCCGTAAGAAAGCGTTGAATGAGGTCTCGAGATTCATCGGCACTGAATCGTAGGAAGACCCAGATCTTGTCAACATAACGTGTATAGAGACGAATAGGATGACGGGTTTCGGTTTCGCGGTCTTTGAACTGCAAGAAGTCATTTGGACTTTGAGGGGGGCCGGCTAAGTCACTTGCACGTTGAAGACCTAGAAGAAGGAGATCGATAACCAAGCCATAATATTGAAAGACGAAGCCGGAGAATTGAAGACCGCGAATCAATCCATAACTGTTTGTATGATTCATGTCTTTGTAATTTAGTTGAACATTGTTCTTCGATGTAATGTAATCTGCCAGATTGTGGTCCATAATGAGACGAAGAAGTCGATTGAGCAAAGTCAAGTCAATCTTTTCATAGACCTTGGATAGTTTAGTTTCAATCATGACATTCGTCTCACCATCAGCTGTCTCCCAGACGTTGGATAGGTTGTTAATTCCCTGAGCCCATTTGTACGTTAACAAAGGTGGTACCTCAGAATCAGAAGGTTTAATCCAGGAAGGGAACAGGTGGCGTTGGTCAGCTTGATACCACAAATACTGGTCTAAATAGGCATCGGTAATCTTTTCAATTGGCTCAACGTCATAAACAGGATTGATGTCACTGTAATTGTCGTTCATGTCGATGCCGACTTCTTTGAATGCTCGCTGGGTCAACAAAAAGCGCTTGATTCTGGCCAACGTAGTGCCAGGAGAGTCATATGCTTGTTCAATGAGAGCAAGTTCCTCACGCTGGCTTTGATTAAGACGACCTTTCACTGAGTAGGATTCTCGTAACCGTTCGAGTGCCAGAATTAGAATTTTGGTATCATGCTTATAGGAGACACTAGGGAACGGGATCGGAGAAAATTTGCGAGATTCAAGCCAGTGAACCGTGGTAGTATAGATAGCAACAGCTTCTTCGGACGAGACGTAAGGGCCATCTTTCAGATAATTATGCTGCCGCTCCTGCTCAGCTTTAAGCCAAAGTCGGGTGAGACGCCCCAAGTTCTTTTTCGCCACTGTCTTGTCTACAGTGGCTCCCCGTCGAATTCTCTCACGATTGTAGTGAGCGACAGAAATCCACCAATCAGCCTTGGCTTTGACATATCGGAGAATGATGTTTTCAATCGGAGCTGGAAGGCCTGGAACTTTCCATGGGATGTTACTCTTCCAACATCTCCATGCTTCGGACAGATGCTGAAGGACGGTGTTGACCTTATTTTGTTTGATACCTTCAGGCATCATGTCGATGAGATCAGCCATGACAGAGGCACGCAATTCCAGATCAAAATGAGATTCTACGCGCTGCTTCGTCACTGTCTTAGCAACACCCTTACTATGACGACCCTCGAACTGACGAGAAAGCAAATTCCCGAGCCATCTCTCCAGCAATGGGATTATACCGCGCATGAAAAAGAGCCAAACACGCCATGCTGGCGCCCAGAAACCGCAACCTGGACCTTTGCCCACAGGACCAGAGTTGAAACGATAGTAGATCAAATGCTTCAAGTCCTTGCAGGATCGAATTTGATGCATCAACTTGTATTTATAACGATACATGCCAGTCAACTGTCCGACATGGTTGAAGGCGTAGAGAATACCGTCGGCAAGCTGGAAGGCATCGATGTTGCCAAGTCGGTATTGCACTTGCGCATCGACAATCAACTTTGTCAAACGCAATATTTCCCGCATAAGATGGAAAGCATTACCAAAACGGGACTTCTTGCGTTCCTTTGTCGTCAAGGTCTTCACGGGCTTCAGATTGAAGTTATAATCAAGATGCAAATATGTTAAATTCTTTCGATGGATGAGGAGATTCAACATATTGAAACCCTGTCTGCAAACTTGAAGACCCGCTTCAACCCAATCAATTGTCGTAGTCTGGAAGAACTTGGTCCCTTTGAGTGTTTTCAAGAGATTCTGTTTATTGTGGGCCTTGGGCTTAGCCTTATGTAGCTCGTTGAGAACGTATGATTTCAGAAGCTTCTGGTACGAAACCCGGACCTTGACAGGCTGGCCTTGTGGGCAGTGTTCAAGGTACCACTGTTTCACTAATGGAACGTCCTGGGCACGAACCATCTTACCAGAGCGGCGGTCAAATGGATAAGGAGCCCACAGAAGAGCAATTGCAGATGCAGTGTCGCTGTTGTAGAGCTCCTCATCAGCAAAGAAAGGTTCGACATCGCCTGGAAGTTCGAAATCGTCCTCGTTATTATCCGGACCGAAAAGTTCATCCTCATGGGAAACCGTGATGTTCTTTGGAGCAACGGATCGCGAGGATATAGGGTTGATAACAGGATCAAAGTAGAAGGCCGGAAGGTTTGGATCGTCTGACCGAACATAAACAGCTTGAGGATGCGAATACCAAGACAGCCTAACACTTCTTGGGAGAGAATTGTAAAGATAAGGGAATGCCACGCGATATTCTGTGCGGATAGGAGAGCGGAAAATAATGCGATCAATCGCATTGAATTCGCCAAAGTCTTCGTCATTTGGATCGATATCTTTGTATAGAGGTTCGAATCGAGGTCCTCCAGGAATAGCCACGTTTAACGCTTTAGCTGTGACGAAACTGTCAAGTTCGAACATGTGGAAATAATTTTTATCCACCACATCGCTCAATAGCTGATGACTAAGTCGGTAAAGAGTGGCCATTTGCGGAAGTGACAGATTCCATTTCTTGTAGCTTGATCCGTTTACATGAGGAGTATCGAGTAGAGGCCTGTGGTCATAGAACCACTCGTAAACCGCGGCATCTTCAGTCTCATCTAGCTCCATCTGGATGGGCTCCAAAGGCTCAACATCTTCAATATTCTCGGACCACGACAGCGGGGGTTCTTCGTCATCAAATGGAGGAAAGCGCATACGCTTAAAATGGCGTCTGTCGGCCTTCTCTCTTCTCATGCAGACCCACATTGTCGCCCATTGAGCATGGAAAACAGGTTCAATGACGCGGGGAGTCTCGTTAACGAGAGTCAGGCAACCATTGACATGGTACAGAACCTTAACCTCACGAGCCGACTCCCAGGGCATGGGCATATTTTCAAGTAACTTGAGAACCGCATGGGGCATAAATTTCAATGCTCCCAGATAACTGCGTTTGTCACTGCTGAACTTTTTCTGCGACACATCTCCAATGTCCTTAACAATCTTTCGTAAATGCTCGGGGGGCATGTCGGTTTTCTGCGATTCGACAAAGCCGCCTTTCCTCTTCTCGCCGAATCTGTTGCGCTGAGTCCTCAGCCATTCTGTCTTCTTCTGGGCAAACTTCGCGACTTTCGGATCGGCTGGAGGACGATATCCAGGTGGCGGCGGGGCCAAAGGCATGGATGGGGGAGCTGCCGATCCCCATCCCGGAGGTGGAGGTGGTGGTAGTGATGCCATATCGACTTGTTGTCGATGGGAGGTCGAAGCTTCGTACACGAGATCAAGCAGCGTTGACCCGCTGCATCGAAGGATTTGCTTCTCGCAACAGGATTCGGAGTGCAAACCTGTCGCAAAACCAGAAAAAACGAAAAATGAGGCGACTTAAATTTCGACGATGCGCACTGTCCAGAAGAAAGAAACTCAGAGGAGAATAGGCTTCCTTCTGGCGGCGGGCAGGGTTGATGGCAAAAGGTCGATAAAAGCCTGCAAATTCCTTTTTGGGCCTTCGCGATTTTGGCGTTGCACCTATTCCAGAAGTGGCAGGCGGTGTCGGCTGGAGAAATAAATTGCGCCTCTTGGCACCAAGATGGCACTAGTGCGTACAGGGCTAGCGTACTCGCCAAAGTGCCCTAGTGCGGGTGCGAAAAAGCCCACACAATTCGCTCTCCTGCCTGGAATTTTCGACGACGAACGACAACGACATCACGACAGCGCCGCTGATTCCCCGAACGTCGACAATCAGCTTCGAGGACAGTCACAATGGCGAACACTAGATTGCAATACGTGAGTCTCTATTTTTCCCGAGAGTCTAAACGTATTCGTTGAAATGATCAATTGGTGCTAATTTTGAATGTGCTCCCAGCGCCGACGGAACCCGTACGTCTTCATTTTTCGAAAATTCCGATAGAAACGACCACGCGCTAATCCATTCATATTTGTGTCATATAGGTACAACACGAGGTCCAACCGTGTCCGCATCATCAAGACCCCTGGTGGAAACCTCCGATACTTGCATATCAAGAAGAAGGGTACCGCTCCTAAGTGCGGTGACTGCGGCGTCAAGCTCCCGGGTGTGAGTGCCACCTCTTTGAATTCCTGCGGATGTTATACGGGCTTTGGGTTTACGTCGACATATTCTATTTGCACCGCTCGTTTAATGAATAAAAATTTGGCAAATTTTACTATTACGGAAAAAATATCTGACAATGCAACTTCAGGTCCCCGCTCTTCGTCCTCGTGAATATGCCCAGATCTCTCGTCCTCGCAAGAACGTCTCTCGCGCATACGGTGGTTCCCGCTGCGGTAACTGCGTTAAGGACCGCATCGTCCGTGCTTTCTTGATTGAGGAGCAGAAGATCGTCAAGAAGGTCCTGAAGGACTCCCAAGAGAAGGAGAAGGCCGCCTCTCGCAAGCGCTAAATCATCAAACTTAGGGAAGAATGTGGTTTTGCGGGATAGTTGCGTTAGGAGTATGGAACAAAAATCAGCAATAAAGAAGTGAATGTATGAGAGGGGCATTACTGGTGCCTTGGCCAAATAGATGATGGTCACTGCCAGACAATAGGATATCCTCTCATCTTGCAACAGATTTTTTGAAGTCATGAGGGTCATTTTGCATTTTACGCTACGTGGTATGACCTCCGGCGAATCTGGGCGAGTTTTTTTTTCGACGGTCTCCGGATTTTCTTTTCTCATGGGGCCTATTGTCTACAATTATTACCGATATGAAAAGTAAAATATCAGTTGATGAATTTTTTTCCAGGCACTCTTCAATTAGCATGGGTCAGGATTTCTCAAGAACCTATTTAGTCCAAGTAATGCGCATTGGATATGCGAAGCCGGTAACAACCTTGGTATTGGACTTTATCAACAAATGAGGCCCGAGAGAGCCTAGACTTGTATTGTAGAATAATGTGGAGGGCACAATGCTCTTGAGCAGTACCTAGGTAGATGTGCTGCTCCTAGGTTCAACATCATCTGCATAGAAACGCACAGTTATTGCCTCGAGTGCGATCCGATTAAATAACTCATAAAATCGGATATTCACCCTCTAGAAAAAGATTCGCGCAGTCTCATATAATGCTTGGATGTTATAAACAGTTCTTTGGGAGAAACCCTAGGTAGTAATTGCTATAACTCGATAGGATTAATGCATAAAAAATATGTGACATGGCCAAGCGGGAGCAATTATATAAAACAGGCGCTAGAAGATCAGGTAAGATCTTGGCCATACGGGTTATTACACGGTCCACCATCACTTCCTAGGTTAACTTTCAGATGGAAAAGATGAAGGAACGATTGTGTTTGGAGCGGACATGGGAAATAACATGCTTGGGCCTGGGTAATATGAAGTTTGCACAACAACCTCTGACTGCTGAGCACCAAGCCCCTGACTCGAGTGAGGCTGTTCACTAGGTTCGAAGCCCGAATAATGACTGATATGCCAAGACCTTGATGCAAATTTCGATATGTTTCCTCCTTTCTTTACAGGCTCACTTTGTTGCGGTGCTATGAGAGGTCTCTTCGAACCGGAGCTGCGGTAGCGAGTCGTCGACTGGACGCCGTTCTGGAGAGCTTCTTCCGTGAGTGCCCAGTAGTTGCTCTTTGACTTTCCCCGGACAGATGATTCGTTATGCAAAACGAACGCCTGTCAAGAGTAGGTCAATCTTGGGGCGATGCAGAGATAACTGGCAATGGCTTACTCACTTCATTCATGGATAAATTATGGCGAATGCTACTCTGCCAGCCTTTGGAATTTGGGTCATTGGCTTTGTTTGTGTTGTTTTCAAACCACCGATATATCTCTTGCAAAGATAACCTGTGATCTTTTGCCGAACGAAGGGCCTCATAGAGAAGGTAGGCATATGGCTTGCTGTCATTCACAACTTGTTCTGTGCATGCATCTTTCAGGGCTCTATTTTGACTTCTGCTGCTGGCATGCGATGCCTTGGGCGAAAAGCGTGTATAGTTCTTGGTTTCGGGTGGATGGCCGAGAGACAGAGGACTAACTATGCTCTGCCTACTTTGTGTATGGATTATCGGAGAGGAATGTAGGTCATATGGCGTTCGAATATGCGACGTTGAATAGTATTCATTCGGCTCCGGATAAAGGGTACGATCAGGAGGTAGCATTTGCCCGTTAGCAGGCAGAGCGAATATTGATGGCTCCCATGAACACCCTATAAACATCGAGGGCTCTAGAGGCATGGTGGACGCGAGTTCCGGTTGTGCAAATGAGTAATCTGTCGACCAAGGATCGCTCCGCTCACCTACCTCGTTCTCAACATGCGATGGATAAGTTGAGCTGTCTGCGAATAACGATGTGCGAGGTTGAAGCGGCCTAGGATGGCGTCGCTGGAGGTCATCACGGTGTAATCGCTGGTCATTCTTCATCGTCTTCTGGGAAATGGGGGATCGCGTGTGTCTGTGCTAGTTGACAATGTGGTTTATCTTGCTGGAAACAGGCGCAGAATGGCCAACCAGCGGCAAAAAGGTCCAAATAAATAAGCACAAGACCAGGGAGGCGTTGCAGATGTGAGGCTAAGTGAGATATCCACCTATTTACAGAGCCTAGCCCTAGAGGATACCTGCATCACTGCATATCATGCTACGTGCAATGCTCTGAGAGCGCTTCATTGCTGAGGCGTACACCGCCTGGCAACTCATGCATTTTCAAGATAACAAAAGACTAGTATTTACAAATACATAACGCGCCATGTGTACATGTATAGACAGTAAGCGAAGCCCAGAAGGACGGAGAGTGGTTTGAGTCACGAGGTGGCTGTAAAAGGCAGTGATGAGATTCGCGGATTAGTGTTGTTGCACCACAGCATGAGCCTCCGCACACGATTTTAAAGCCAAAGAGATCTTCCAAAGCCACGTCTTCTAGAGCATTATACAACTGGACCAGACAAAAGAACTGCAGTCCCGACAGCAAGCTGGATAGTCGGTCAACATGCAATGCCGCTACCCGATTGGTTGAAGCCGTGGAGAAAATGGAGTTTGATGGACAGCCATGAACAGCGCTCCGATACCTTAGACCTGGCATTGTACAACACTCCGCGTCTGCGATAGAAGTTGGTTTTGAAATAAAGCGACCGCAAGTATTAGGCTTGCCTCATAATACGGTAATCGGACAACCGTGAAGAAGGAAATTGGAGCGTACGCGATTCCAGCATCTTGCACTCCAATGTTGGGCTAGAGACAACACAAGCATGCTTTACCACCCGGGATGCATAAACAAGCTCATGTGCCGGTGTCGTATTGGATTTAAGTGTCGACCGATGAAAGAAGAGCCGTTTCAGTGCGCCATGTAGCAACGCCTTATTTCCGATAGTAGATCTGTGGGCGACATTAGTATACTCAAACAACAGCAATTATCCCAGAGCCAATCATTACGTACCTTCTTGAATTGGAAATGTAGTTGAAGAATGCCCTGTATAGAAACAGTGAGTTAAAACCGATGGTTAAATGATGCAGAAAGATACGGCATGGACTAACCTTTTCAAAACTGCTCCTGAAACCCCTGTCTCTCTTAGCGCTGTAATCCCATTCACGATCCACAATGCGAAATGCAATGTCTTCGTAAGGCGGCCCTGCAATGAACCGAATGAGACAAGTGTCTTCCTCTCCTGCCTTGACAAAGGATTGACCACGCTTCCGTCCATTTTCACGTTCAATACGGTAAGTAGGTGCTTTTGTTTTATCAATCAAATCTGGGTAGAATATGTTGAATCTATAGCCATGAACAACTTTCGGTGGGGGATGGTCATGGTCGTAGTGTGTTTGATTGTATTTGTTCCATTCGTATCCCATCTGCACACGATTGAAATAACGCGGCTTTCGGGGGCGATATTTGTGGGCCCACGGGAGTTGCGAGGTGCTACTGACAGTCTCTTCTGCGGTAAATATTTCTTCATTTTCACTTACGCCTCTCGCAACCTCGCGTTCATAAAGAGCCCTCGTGGCTTGAGAGAAGTCCTCATTGGGCAAAGACGAGAATCGATCAACAGAAGGAACAAGTGCTGATTCGGGCTTCTTCGATTGAGAGGGCATAGAATGGGCGGTTTTGTCTGCACCTCGCTGCCGCAATGGTACATATCCCATTTTGAGAACTTTTTGTCGCTCTTGAGCCTAAGTAAGAGTTAGCCAATGAGTCACTAAAAAAGACGTAAATTGGAAAACAAACCACTTGGTTCAGAAATTCTGATTCGTCTATAATTTCAAGCGTTTTATCTTCAGGTCGCAGTTGAAGCAACGGCTCTGGGTCCAGGTCCAATTCGTCTTTGATTTCCACTAGCTCGCCGATGACGGGTGCGATTGGAGCAAGTTTGAGTCGCACAGATTCTGCCTCATCTCTCTGCTGTTTTCTAAGAGTTTGTACTCTCCCTGTGATAACTGCTTGAAAGACTTTCTTCAGCTTGGCCTTCGCTTTCCAGACAGTCAGGCTACGCAAAAGCTCTTCCCAGTAATCGGTATCAATCGGTTCGTTGGAGTTCAGCTTGCGTTTCACTTGGGTTTCCAGTGTTTCGAGTTGTTCATAAGTCTTGGGGCTAAGGATCTTGTTGATGTCGGCTGCCACCGAGCTGAGAACGCGGCCTTCGGGTGCTGAGGTTTTCAGACGGTCACGGCAAACAACTTTCATAGTCTAATTCATGGTTAGCATTTGTGCCAAAGATCTTTGCCATATTCTGTTTTCTAACTGACCTTCCAAAAATCTCGATTCTGTTGGCGTTGTTCAAGACTTAAGAATGTATCGATATCTTTCTCTAATTCCACCAGTTGAGTCTGCGACAAGCCCTCAAATACCCCCTCGGGATCAATAAGATCGAGCTCCGAGTCGGGAATTTCATCATCCAAGATATCTCTTGTGGGGTCGATTATACGCAGGGTGACTGCCAACCAGTCGATGGGCTTTGCGCGGCCTTCCCTTACACGGATCTCCGCCTTCTTCTTAGCTTGCTTGAGGACGAAGATATCTTCTTGTGCAACCCACTCGCGCGCTTTCTCGTCCTCCTGTAACTGATTTATTCGATTCTGATCCTTCCTATTCCACTGAGCAGACCTGTTATTATCGTTATCCCACTGGCCGGGGTGGCGTTTATCATCTCTGCGGGGAATCTTTTCGGAGCGTTTCCATGGCGGCGAATTTGACCGAGAGCGTCCTCGTTTGGGAGCTGTGCGATCGGAGTGATATGTCGACATGAGTGCAGCAAGTGTGGTCGAGTGGATAGAGATATGAAGAATAGACAGCTGGCGTGGTTGACAAAAGCTCACATCAAAAAAAGGTCGAGCTGCCGCCAAGATCCAACTGGCGCGGCTGGGAAGTGCTGTGATTGGACGGTAGCCGCTAGCCTAGGCTCCTCTTTGGAGGCGGCTAACTCATAGGTGGATCTTTATTGACAGCTCAGTTATGCTTCAGCTATACTCTCGTTCAAGCGTTTTTCTCTCTTCTTTCTACTTATAACATCAACCCGAGTGGAGTCCCATTCAGAGTATGGGCTTGAGGTGTGGAGGACAGCTCTAGAGTGGAAATGTCACCATGGCAGAGCCTCCCCGCGCGCAATGAATCGGCGCCACCACTTCTTTATAGCTTCATTTACACATCACAGTCCTATGAGTTTCGTCTCACAGATCTCACGTACATATGGCTTGAACGTCTAGAGTACAAGCATATATTGCTGAGAGCCGAAGATAGCGAAACAAGCATCGATCCAAGCGAAGATGCAAATCAATATGGCGTGTTCATGCAGAAGATACAAGATGCTCTCCACGGAGCAAAAGGTAGCACAGTAAATGTGGCCCCCGGTCGCAAGCCGGAATTGCTTACAGTGGCTATCAGTACCACTCTTCCAGGCGGTTTGAGACCTTTGGAATGGTCCTTTTCGCTTTCTAGAGAACCCCAGTCAGCAGTCACACAACAGTTGCTTCTTCCGCTGTTGAAGAGTGAAAGAGAGCGCGAAAAACGAGAGCAGTCACTGCTAGAGCACCTTAAAGATAAGGATAATGTCTTGTCTAAGATTTTTGACAAAATCGATCCGTCTCAATTAACTACAATGTTCCCGGGC
The DNA here is from genome assembly GCA_023721895.2 of Talaromyces albobiverticillius. NCBI lineage: Eukaryota > Fungi > Ascomycota > Eurotiomycetes > Eurotiales > Trichocomaceae > Talaromyces > Talaromyces albobiverticillius. The sequence goes on from JAMBUR020000004.1 coordinate 3,260,651, forward strand.
ACTGCGGGTGCCCGCCATGGGAAGCTGAAGACATCGGATTTGATAAAGCATATTAAAGGAGCCACCAGATTTGATGAGAGAGGATGGCGTGTAAACTCTGGACATGACCAAGCGGTCTTATTCGATGCAGAAAATCTTGCAGAATCCATGGCTAAATTCACAAGCTCAACCATCTCTGGCGCGTGGTGGGAAAATCTCGGCGATGATGAATTGGCATCACAATCATCAAAGAGACGCCAGGCGGAAGCAAGCAGAAAATCCACCAGCAAAGACGTTGAGATGCAGGAAGCTCTTGATGAAGACAAGAGTACTGAAGACGAAGATGAATTTCAGGTACCGGATCATATTATACATACCAAGTCTACTAAAATCTATTGCTAACCGTTCTACACAGCGTCAGGAGACTCCGCCTCATCTGAAACGCAAAGGGGAGGAAACAGTGAAAAAGCCGGCTTACCAACCTAAATCTGATGATGTGGTTGGCACCACGGAATCAGATCAAGCTGATTTATCGACTGATGATGAGCAAGAAAAAAGGCGACCGCATGTTCAAAAACAAAAGCCAGCGAAGAAGGCGGTAGGTCGTATCGGAGGGCCAAAGACTGTTGCACCAGCCCGACCACGAAGAGAGTCCGTCTCATCTACAGAATCTGATGATGCAACATCAGACCTACCCAAGCCACATCAACGCACTGCAGCCGCTCATAAAGTTCCTAGATTGGATATTGACTCCTTGTCGGATTCCCAACATGAACAAGTCACGGCACCGAGAGCCCTTGGACATAAAAAGGACAAGCTTGCTGAAACGGCCACCACGAAACCAAAAGGGGGCCTAGGCAGGATAGGTGGCAAAAAGCCAGAACCTAAGAAAGAATTACAACCAGCTTCACCTGAGGCGCCCGACAACGACATTGAAACGCAGTCCGATGACGATGACGATCTACAGCAGCGCCACCATCTCTCTCCCAAACCCCTTCCAAGTCCAAAAAGGACGAAGAAACTAGGTCTCATTGGTGGTGGCAAAAGTAAAACACAGCCAGAAGTAGCCCCGTCCCCCGAACATGACAGCGATGATGATGACTTGGACGCTGGACCTAGTAGGAAAGGTCCAAAGGAGAAACTTCCATCATCATCACCGCCACCAATGCCGCCAACCAGATCACCTTCACCTATACAACGACGCGCACCCAAACCTGATCCCGAGCTTGAACCTGAGTTATCAGCTGAACAAAAAGCCAATCGGAAAAGGGAAGAGCTGAAAAGACAATTAGATATAAGGAGTAAAGCACCGGTGAAGAAGAAAAGGAAATTCTGAATTTCTTTTTCTATATCTTCGAAATGATGGTTATATCATAGTTGAGGCAATGAGACTGGCTCATTCGCTTTACCAACCTAGGTATCTGATACGAACATAAGAGAATGGTATATATTTATTAGTTAAGTGAATAATAGACGCGCTATTGGTGTCAAAATTAAGACTCTTCCTAGGTAGGTATGTAGATCAAATCCATGGGTATAAAACGTCATAGTTTAGAAGTCATTTTAATAATAATCCAGAAACTAACATTGCATATAATACAGGGGTATATCGATTAATTACAGAACACAACCAAACCCGAAATTGATTTCAAGCTTTATTTAGCCAGGGAAAGGATCCGATGTCGACTCCTTGTCACGAATCAAAGGATTGTGCAAATCTTGTTCGACCGGGGTAACTAGCCTTACTTTCTTCGATGACCCTGCAGTTACCCCTGCAGAAGACGTATTGTGGCCAGTAACGGTGGTGCTCCCGCTGCCAGTCTCACCAGACGATGTCGGTGCTGTTGTTAACATGCCGCGGACTTTCTCAACCGCTCTGCTCTCACCAGTAATCCATGGGTCTCTTTTAGCGATATTCGACGCCAGTCGGCGGCCGAATGCAGTTGTTTGCACAACTTCACGGTTCTCTTGGCGTCGTGGACCGGGACCACAGTCATGCACACAGCCAGGTGTAGGGCAACCGCCTTCGCTGACCTCGAGGTCACCAAGCCATTTCTTCATGCAGGTTAGGTGGCCACCATGTCCACAACCTTGGCACCATGACCATAGGCCTGAGCCTCGGGGCCGGAAAGTGCTGTAAGTATGTTGGCCAAACTGCCCTAGCTCTGATGCTGGTATTGGTTCCGTCAAATCGGATGAAAGAGAAACTTGAGAGTTGGTCTCTATGTCATCTATTTTAAAGTCACCATCACCACCAATGGATTCAGACATGATCCACTCAAGAGGTGGTTCCAAGCTGAGGCAGATGGGGCAAGGGTCTTGGGGGGTTAGACACCTATAACATCGTCGATTGTCTTTAAGAGGATTTTCGTAGGGTTTCTTGCATGTGTAGCAGTAGACATTGATAAATGTATCCGTTTGAGCATATTCGTATGCTGCTGGATACATCGGTACACAGAAGTTTCGCAACTCGGCAGCCTCAATATACATAGAGTGACGAATGAGCTGCTCGTTGTATGCTTTGAAGACTTGTTCACACTCATGGTATGGCAAAATAGTCTCGCAATTAGAAAAGAGGGAGTGTATCGTACGTAGAAGATGGGCCGCCATCTGAGTATCGACAGGAGCAGTGCTATGGTAGTGTCGTACTGCCTCTCTGAGGATTACTTGCGCACTCCACGGCTTGCTTGCCGAAATGTCAGGAGAAAGAGGAAGCATATAATCCTTTTTATGACCGGTAGCTACTTCGCGGGATTTCGGTTCTTTCGGGTCGCTTTTGTTTTCGTTCGACTCCACTAGTAAAGGAGCAGGGCTTGATGGCCGTTGAATATGTATTTGATTCATGTCGGGAGAGGAGCCCCTGGAAATAATTTCATCTTTGTATGATGCGTACTCAGGGATACTAGCAGCATCAGAGGATGCTGGTTCATCCTCCTCAAGGATAGCATCTTCTTCTGATTCCCAGCTAACACTATCTCTCCTTGAGGTAGGAACCGCAGTAGTCCGAGGGGATAATGAGATGTCAACCGATTTAGTCCGGTGCGAGCTATCTGTAGAAGCCGAAAACATAGGAAAACTTTCAGTGGAATCATGGCGAAGATAAGGTCCGGGTCGGGACGGGCGGCTTGTCTCACTGGCAAGGGATTCGAGGTTGAGGACTTTTTTCGGTGCAGCTTTGTAATCACGGAGAAGAGCCTTTCGGTCCTCAAGCTTTTGCTCGTAATCATCTTCCGAGCCTTCTTTTGCTGCAAAATCAGTTGACCTGTGAAGACGCCAGTCTGCGCGGCCAGCTATTGCCCGAGGTGCAGATCTCTGGTCGGTATCGAGGTTGTCAAGATGACCGTCTCGAGCCTGCTCCGAGGTGAGACTTCCTGAATAAAATGGCATGTAATCGCTAGACTCAGATTCATGCCGCTGCATTCGGGGTGCACTTGCAACATCATCTTGGTTTCTAGTACTGTAACGAGAGCTCATGACGGAGGGTGGTAGAGGCTGCAAGTCGATCAAATCATCCGTTACAGCCGCCCCCTGTGCGACTGAAGAAGAATTGATAATTGAAGGAGAATCTGGGAGAGGCTTCGCAAGAGGGGTCGTCATGTTTGATGTACTCTCGATTTCCGGCGTTGTGCGTCGGTGGGATTCTGTCTCAATCACCCCTTTGAACAAGTGAGACTTTACCTTGGCCGACTTTGATCCTTCTGGCATGCGTGTGTCATTGAAGTGTGCATGAGGAGATTTATGGCCATGGTTTGTCTTCTCTTTAGGCTGTCGCCTTCTCTCTTCTGCTCGTACTTCAAGTTCCTGGACCACGGTATATTTCACGATATTCCAAGTCTGTGCCAATTTATGTTGACCTGCTATTTCGGCTTGTTCCGCATTCCAATCTAGATCGTTGAGTAATGCTTGAACTTGGTTGTTAGGGCGAGCATTGAGTTCGCCGTCTTGATGAAAGACAGCGTACTGCTCTGCTAAATAACGGAAAACTATCGCGTCTGATGCAACACCCTCAACTTGTCCTATTGCCCCAAGCTGATGCGGTGAGGGAAGATCGCCGGATAATGCCTCCTCAAGAGAGACAATAGTGATTCTTTCTTCCGGATCTGGAGGAGTGTTTCCTAGAGATTTTGATATCCCCAAGGCCATCGCTTTCTGGTGTCTTGGGTGTACAGTGGAGATATCGTTCATGGTAGTATCTGTGAAACTCTGGTGTCTATCAAAACTCCGTTCGTTCTCTTCGGTAAAGTTGAAAAACTCCGGATTTTTGACAGTCAAAGCTCTACGACGAGGCCGCTTTTGTACGGTAGCAACGACCTCCCCCGTTGGGCTCCAGGCGACTGCACACATTGGCCGTCGACTTACGACTTCCGGGATAAATCGAATATCCGTTTGAGTAAATGAGCCCGCTTCGCCAACAGTCCAGAGGAGGTCACTGGATTTCCAGAGTAGATCAGCAGCTGGTGTCTCGTAGCGATCGATTTCTCGGTAGGGAATATGTGGACGACGAAGATCCCATAAATGAATGCGAGGATCTTCTTTATCATAGCATGTGACCACTTGAGTCGATTGCCAGTTTCTGTTATCAGAAAATTCAGAAGCGCGACTGGCTGGTCGCCATCTCACGTTGACCACTGGCTGGGGAGCTCGGAACTGGAAAGTTGGCTTCTGTCTGCGTTCTGCCGATGAAGAGAAGTCCCAGACTTTGACCTGTTTATCTGTCCCAGCGCTCACAAGATGTTTCCCATCCGGATGCCAGTCGACAGCGTAACATGGTTTTTCATGAGCTGCAATCCTCAGCTGTGGAGCCTTGGTCTGTCTGTAATCCCAACACTGAATGGCTCCGCTATCTGTTGCAGTGGCAAATACTGTTCCATCACCTGTAGACCATCGAATGTCGCGCACTGCATCGCTATTGCTATTATAGCGAGATATGCTTTGAATGGTGGCTGCGGGAGAAGCCGACCTCAAGTCCCACATACGAATTGTGCTATCCTGGCTGCCTGATAGAAGCCAGGCCGGGCGATGAGGGTTGAAAGCTAATCTGTGAACCTGACGGCTATGGCCATTGAGCCTGGAGAGTTCCAGGCCTGCTCGCTGCAGGTCATATGTGATAATGCGGCCATTGGCAGCAGCAGTCGCAATCACCGTGTCAAATTCGCCATGAGACCACTTCACATCCTTAATAGCCAACTGATCTTTGAACTTCGATGCAAGACCGGTCAAAGCTTGTTTCTTCGAGGAGGCTTTTATAATGGCGTCGCGGAGATTGAACTCTTCGGAAGAACCGTCCTGGGAGACGCGAATCGTTTTGAAGATTTCTCGGCCAGCAATAACGGCGTGCGTCTTTTGCGGGGAAATGTCGAGTGACGCAATCGATAGCCCGGTGCGATGTGTGACCGTCTGAGAGGATCCAGGCCTTATTCTCGAGTCAGTTAGATTGCTTGTCAGGAAAATACGGTAAGCTCCTTACAAGGACCTTGACCTCGTCAATCTCACGCCCTGGTGATCGTCTTCAGGCACGCGGCCAGAACCATCGGAGGGGCTCGGTGACCGCGAGCCGGTGAAGAACGGCTGCGTAAGCCGCGCCAAAGCACTGGTTGCTCGATTCGAGTAGACCTTATGCGCCTGGGTTTGCGATGCTGGCGGGGGTGGCCGTAGCGGTTGAGGGGTTTCTGCATCAGGTGGTGGTGGATCTGCCATTGTGACCTCTCATTGCGGCTGTGCGAGGCCAGGAAGACGCCGAACCGCGGTCACGCGACAGACTTGGGAGCAGAGGCGAATATGAAGCAGGCAGGGAGACAGGCAGATGTGTATGTATGTACGCAGTGTCTGTGGAAGCTGGGGGGGAGCTTTCCCATGGTTGTGGTTGCGGTTGATTCGCAGAACTCGGACAGCCGATACTCCTTACATATCGGCATCGGCAGCGGCAGCACCCCAGCAACAGCACCTGCCGCCGTTGGAGCCCCACTGGATCTGGCTCTGCGCTTACTCTTCCAGCATCTTTTCTTTTCTTACATGCATCCTGCTCTCTGCGTTTTTGGCTACCGTACTGAGGGCGCGTGCTATGAATGGGCTGTATGCGGCAGATCTCAATGCATAATTCAATGGAGCAACTCACTCATAAGTTTTCATAGGAAGTCCGAAGCAGGCACATCGGAGAATTGTACGGGGCTTTTCTAGCTACGAAATATCAGATTCCGACAGTATCTCTCATGCCCACGTCGATTGAATCCTGGGGCAGAAACAGTATGTATCTGATACGTCTAACAATCTAGGAAAGTCGGGAAAACACCATCTCACCTGACCTTCGTGGTGCGGCAGGAGCATTGCGTTGAGCTCGCCTCAAAACATGCATCAGGATTCCAACACCATCCTTGTTCATCGTATCCGATTTTTGAAATCGGTGCATTTCTTTTCTCTTTAGAGGCAGAGATTCCATACTGTCGCACGGACAAAAAAAATCTATCAAGGCCGTTTTCGAATATGTGAGCTGAGAATGGTCTCATGACTCCTGCCGTTTCTTGTCCCTCCTGGCCACTGCATGAATGCTTCCTTGAGTAGATGCCAATTGAGCATACCGCCTAGGGAAGACGATTAAATGGAATGAATAATATCGCGGTCAGATCGAGATCGCATGCAAGGGATGAGATTTTGCTTGAAGAGCAAGCTGTACCCGCATGGATGCCTGATATAGGGCAACCAGAGTCTGAACGTCGATATACATATTCCTGCATTGCATATCGGACATGTGAGATTTAATTAGGGAGAAAAAGCAAAGACAATCCCATGATCTGATCTGATATGCTGCCTTGTGTGCAATGACCTCATGCCCTAACCCCATGCCAGCCCTATTTTTGGGGCTTGGGAGGGATGGTCCTTGCTGTTCAGTGTTGTTGTGGTCTGCGTTCTTTCTCTTCTCGCTGGTACCAATCCCAGCCAATTGGAGGAAAATCCTTTTCTGGCTGAACGTCTCGTAAAGCTCAGTCTAGAACCGGAATATATTAAATCATTGATGTGATTTCTGTTTACGGGAATTTCTCTTGCAAATCGCATGAGCATGGTGGTAGAAATTCTAAATGATACGTACTAGTTTCCGCCCACTGCAGGCAAGTGTAACTATTAGACTAACCCCGTGGTGTTGGTTCAAGTTTCGTCGGTGCATTACTTGATCCTTACTAGTTTGCTCGCTAGTCAGCCAGTGATGGTTGTAGAATATAGACAAATTCGCCGTTCTTAAATAATGGATTATTTCATTATGACATGGCTCAAGGTCCATAGGATTGCGCGCGGGAAAAAAGATCTCGAGAGGCGGCCACTAGCAGCACTCACTAAGCGTGAACGGCGAACATAAGTGTGATCAAACAAGCATATTTCTCGTTTGCTTCGGGAAGAAGGAATGGCACTAAAGGAGTCGTAAATGAATTACAAGGTTGAGGAATTGAGGCGGTGTGTGAAATTGGCTGCAGTCACAGACCTCCAGGGCGTCCAGGTCACGTCACAGAGTTCTGGATCTATCGATTTATCAATTTCATTTTCCATCCAAGTGTCTGTCCATTGTTCCACTCCCCCCTCCCCTGCAACCGAACAATGAAGCCGGGATGGGCCAAACAGAATTCCTGTAGAATTGTCATTGTTGTTGATGTAGCCGGTTTTTATAGATTGTAGGATGGATGTTTCTTCCCGCTGCAAAGAAATGCTAGCTATGCCTCTGACAAGCAAACCATGCCAATACTGTCCGTAATAGTACCAGTCAACTTGCTTCATGTGTCAGAACTTGTTCCTCATCTTCCTATTAGATAATGGGCCCAGGTTGGCGCTTTTGTGGCACTGTTTGGCTGAAGCCACACCGCTCGCTCGGAGGGTTGGAAAGTGATATGGTTCAATGACGGCCACTCCAAGAAGGGAGGGGTCCTTTTTCCTTGCCTTTGATTTAGACTGCCCTCTGCTCCTTTCTGTACCAATGCCCTCTCTAGGTTGAAGTAACAAGGTTCGGATTGACCGTTCGCATCCGTCCACATACGGTACACGGATGCTCACCGCATCGCCATAAGCGAAGGAAAGAAAGGAAAAAACCTCCAGTCAGATTTACGCGCAAAGGCTTGTTTAGGGCTATGTGGAACCACGGGGCGAAAGAGAGGTGTAGGGTGTAATACTAAATGCTGGGCCACATAAAAAGGATGATGATGATCCGGAGTGCGCAGTGTCGTTCTCCGGCAGGCTGGATACGGGCGGGACGTGCCGGCGCCGGAGAATGGTAAAGCTTGGAAACGGGCCTACCAGCGCTGGGCGGTGAATCCGTACTACATACAGTGGTGCTACGTACCTAGTATCCTCCATGGATGAACCATGTACGTAGTTGAACCATACGCCGGGTTTAATTGTCCTGGGTTCTAGAATTCCGTCTCAAAATGCCGCTAATTGTGATTTGATACACCCTGGCACAGGCATATATACACTAAGTGTACTTGTGCATACATACCCGCCCGTCTCTGCATGAGAAAAAAAAAAGGACTAGGCCCAAGGATGATGAGATGATATGAAATGAATGTTGATGACAGCAGTTAGTTGGTTGCCTGTTAAATAAAACCAGGCGACGTCTGGCAGTCAGCAGCCAGGGTCAGCCACTAATGCCGATAATTCATACATGGCCATCGTCATGAGGTGGCTTACATGTGCGTGTGGATTCTGGAGAGCCAGATTCATGCCTGGGGAAGAAAAGCCTGGACTCTCTATTCAAATACGGCGAACGCTAAGCAACTCCCAGGGGTACGACTGCGCTGGTGCGCTGTTCCGCCACGATCTCGGAATAAAGAGGAAGCTTGGGTCGGCTTGCAGGGTGCCCTAACCCAGTTGGTAGTAGAATCGCATCTTCACAAACAAAAAATTGGATCTCTGTGTTGTAGTCTTGTAGAGGATTGTAGAGGACAGCTCATACGCTTGATTGTATAGTTCACAATTTTCGTATAAATCGAATGAGACTAGTATCATTCCAGTAAGGAGGAGGATTTCATACACTATGAGTGGATTGATCTTAGTATTAGCACGTACCTGTTTGTATACATGTTTGCGAATGCCGAACGGTATATAGGTTATATACCGTTTAGTTAGCGCTGATATGTCTGTCGTGTAAAAAGTTTATTAGCTAGTACTTCCTCCAGGTCAGCTTCCAAAGTGACTTTTTTTTTTCCTTTCTCCTCCTCCTTCTCCTCTTCTCGCGTGCTCAAGCTAACGAGACAAAAATCCAAAAACCCCCGCTCCCCTTCGACTGGTTTTTGTGGTTCGGCTCGCTTCACCAACAGGATTTCATCATTTCAACCCCAGTCCGATCAGTGAAAGCAGGTTGTGTGTATGGGAGCGTGCTGCAGATCAGATCTCGGCCTCTCTAAGAGAATTAGTTAGCGAATTGATTGGGTGTGTGGCCTGGTTGGCCGCGAAGTCCTGGTGACCTGCTCCCGCACCCGGCATCCACATTCTTCAGCGTTCACGGGACCAGCCATATTCGCCATTCAGGTAAGGAAAAGCACCGACGAGTCCTGTAGCGTTTAACTCTAACAAACAAGTACAGTACCAGTCCCCTCCCAAATAAGAGGCAACATATAACCTGTGTGACCATTCACCAACCGGCTTTCTTTGGCAGTTGCAGGCGTGTGTGCACCAAGGCTGCAACTTTGCGTTCTGGAGGGTACAAAGAGAAGAACGCCTTTGTCTTGTCTGTCTTGCTTGCCTGAGATCTAGACCTCGATCGCGGTAACCCGCGCAGTGCCTTTGTGAAGACTAGCTACCACTGGTGACCCGACATCCAACCAATCATTGGCGCTGCGAGGCATTTGACGATCGAGCCATTTGAGTCAGTTGTGTGGAGCCATTCAGCTCTGAAGCGTACGCGAGCTGCCCATTCGACAGCGGAGGGAGACAGACGCAGGGTTTTAAGACATCCAGAGAGGAAGAGAGGAAGAAATAGAGAAAGAGAAGTGTGTGAAGCGTGAAGCGTGGACGTTCCTTCCCTGTAAGTCAAGCCCAAGCGCACGCCGGCCCGCAGCTTCCCACTGGGCAACAGCCAAGCGGGCGGTTCAAAGTCGCCTCCGCACGCGGCCTAGCCTGGTCGAGAGCTCCTTCCTCCCCCTCCCATAATAATAGTGTTGGTTATCGCCAAAAAAAACCTTCCCTCCATTTGCTGCAGGAACGCTGCTGCTATTTTGGCAGCATCCCTATACCCCCCTCCTTATACTACCTGCACACTACCTCTCCTAATTACTACTGCCACCGCCACTACCACTACTACTGCCTCCTGCTGCTGCTGCTGTCTTAATTTTAATAGTCTTCTCCTGTTGTTGTTGTTGTTGCTGCCGTCGTCATTTTCTTTTTCTCGTTATCATTGCTGCTGTATTTCTATTTCCTTTTTCCTTTTTGCGCCTCCTCTCTTATTTTCCCTTTCAATTCTGATTCACGGGTGGTCATCTGTTGTCTAATCAATCGTTGCTATATGTGTTTTGCGCTACATTCTAGGCCCGCCTTGTACAGTACCCCCCGGTCGACATTGGACAACCGTTCGCTGCAATTAATATTACTCAGGGTCCCTTACTCACCCCGGTATTCTATGCGGTACTAAACACACCAGTGACACTGTCCTATCTACTTCGGTACTTTTCGCCAGATTCCCCGCTTGCGATTAACTTCCTCAGTCGCATCGCCTATATCTTCTCCCGCTCAGCACCATACTGTCGCTACCGCTCGTGGTCCAGACTCAAGGCTTCTCCGGTGTGGATGAGTGACATGGAATTGCGCTGAACATCGGACTCTTACTACCTGCGTGGGATTGATAATTCGTGAAGGAATGGCGGCGTCTGGCACTATAGGAACCCCAGGTGCTTTGGCAACTGCCCAAAGTCTGCTGTATTATTCGCAGATAGCCTCACCAATTGCCCTCTTGTTGGCGTTTGCGATTGCCTTCATTGTCTGCTCAATATTATCCGCCAGGCAGTTGGCGCCCGCCAATAATACAGCATGTGGCCCCGGGGGGCGGCCGCTGCCCAAGCGGACAAGGAGTACTATGGCAATATTGAAGGACCGTCAGAATGCCTCACCTCGATTCCGACTTGTCTTTCAATGGCTCTCGCTAGCTGTGCTCTTGACGTTTTTGGTTGATGCCGCTATTAACGTCTCGCATGCCATTCTCTACCGCTCTGAGCATTGGTGGCGTGGCCAGGCAACGGTGGTAAGTATATTCTACAACGCCATAGTGACTTCTGATGCAATATAATGCAAGCGCAAGTTCTTACTATCCTTCTCTTCTCTGCAGATCTACATAGTCGGTTGCTTCTTTGTACATGCCTTGATTCTGATCTCACTGGTTGACGCAAAACCCTCACCGACAGGGGCCCAGTTTGTTCCATGGTTATTGGCTATCCTGTTCGAGGCAATGATTTGGGCGGCTTCATTGACTATCTATACCAACCCACACCCTGAACCAATAGTAGGTGATCCTCAGGGAGGTCCATGGCGATACAGTATGACGGCCTGGGAAGCCACTGAGTTGACCACAAAAGCACTTCGTTTGGTCATCCTCGCCGCCCTCGTCTTCCTTTTTATTATCTCGACCAGTCGAAAATTTGGTAGCCGCAAAGTCGATACTCGTTTGGCCGGAGATGTCGCGGAGACTAGAGGTCTTTTGGATTCCGCGGAGGAAACTGCAGGAACTAATGGATCCGCATATGGTGCGACACATGCTAATGGGCACGCATCACCACCACAAAAGCCGGTTGACCCATGGGTCCGGCCGACAACTGTTCCCTCGACGAGCTGGTGGGAGTATCTTAGTGGTTACTCGCTTTTCTTTCCCTACCTCTGGCCTTCCAAGTCTCGCAGACTTCAACTGGTAGTGGTCATCTGCTTCGTTCTTATATCGCTGCAACGAGTTGTCAACGTCTTAGTACCTCACCAGGTCGGCGTTATTACCAACATTTTGGCAGACGAGGAAGGGGACAATCTGCAAATACCGTGGTTTCAAATTTGCCTGTATATCCTTTACCGCTGGTTGCAAGGCAATCAGGGTCTCATTGGATCTTTGCGATCCAGCTTATGGATACCGGTTAGCCAGTATTCTTACATGGAATTATCAACTGCTGCGTTTGAACACGTCCACAGCCTGAGTTTGGATTTTCATTTGGGTAAAAAGACCGGGGAAGTCTTGTCGGCTTTGAGCAAAGGCAACTCAATCAACACCTTTCTCGAACAGATCACCTTTCAAGTTGTGCCAATGTTAATCGATCTCGCAGTTGCAATTGGTTACTTATTAATTGCCTTCGATGCCTACTACGCCTTGGTAGTGACCATCGTCACATTTTGCTATCTCTATGTGACGGTTCGCATGGCTCAGTGGCGAGCTGAGATCAGGCGTCAGATGGTGAATGCTTCTCGACAGGAGGATGCTGTTAAGTGAGTAGCTGAGGATGCGTAAATAATCACAGTCTCATATTTACTAATCAATCCACTGCCACAGGAACGACTCTATGGTCTCATACGAAACCGTGAAATATTTCAATGCCGAATCATATGAGTTTAATCGTTACCGCAGCGCCGTAAATGATTTCCAGAGGGCTGAATATCATGTCCTTTTCTCCCTTACATTGATGAATACGAGTCAAAATACCGTCTTCATGTTAGGACTTCTCGTGACGTGTTTTATTGCTGCTTACCAGGTCTCAACGGGCGAGCGCAAGGTTGGCGATTTTGTCGCTCTTCTGACTTACATGGCCCAGCTTCAAGGACCTCTAAATTTCTTCGGCACCTTTTACAGGTCCATTCAGTCGGCCTTGATCAATTCGGAGCGTATGCTGGAACTTTTTAGAGAACAGCCAACAGTTCGCGACGATCCCAGCGCCGAACCGATGAATGACTGCGATGGCGGCATAGTTTTTGACAACGTTCACTTCTCGTATGATAGCCGCAAACCGGCTCTCAGTGGATTGACATTTGAGTGTCGACCAGGCACGACTACTGCCCTGGTAGGAGAATCTGGTGGTGGTAAATCCACGGTATTCCGTCTTCTTTTCCGTTTCTATGACTCAAAAAGCGGGACCATTCGCGTTGATGGCGAAGACGTTCAGAATGTGACTATCGACTCATTACGCCGGCATATTGGCGTGGTACCTCAAGATACCGTCTTGTTTAATGAGACGTTAATGTACAATTTGAAATACGCATGCCCAGATGCAACTGATGAGCAGGTTTACGAGGCGTGCCGTGCGGCTAGCATTCATGAAAAGATTCTTACGTTTCCTGATGGCTACCAGACAAAGGTTGGAGAGCGTGGTCTCCGACTCAGTGGCGGAGAGAAGCAACGTGTCGCTATTGCCCGTACAATATTGAAGAATCCCCGCATCATTCTCTTGGACGAAGCAACGGCGGCTCTTGACACTGAAACTGAAGAGCAAATTCAGGATGCCCTTTCAACCTTGTCAAAGGGACGTACGATGCTTGTGATTGCTCACAGACTGAGCACTGTCACGGACGCGGATCAGATCTTGGTTTTAAGTGATGGCCAAGTCACAGAACGCGGTACCCACGAGGAACTCCGAGACTTGAATGGCCGGTACGCCAGCATGTGGCGCAAGCAGATACGTGCACAAAGGGCCGCAGGGCTCCGTGGTGCAACAGTGACCGATGATAGCTCTAGTCAGTCAGAAGGAGAAAGAAAGGAAAGGGCCAACCGAGAGCTACCTTCTCGACGTTCAAGTCGAGCGGGGGACACCCAGAACACCCAAAACACCCAGAACCGGTCAGCATAATATAGCTTTTTGCTGAATTTGTACTCTCATCTTGAGGCTTAGCCGATTTTATTTCATTTTTCTTCCCGTTTTTGACTTCATTGATACCTTTTTGTTCTGCTTATTTCACATGATTTCCCTTCGCATTATAGCATGGTTGAGTTACGTGCACTACGAAATTTGTTTCTGCTACGAGGTGCATACATAATAGCAGACGCAAGCGTCATGTGGCAGTGATGTACACATGTTGTTGCGTCGAACAAGGATGCACAAAAAGTATATTCTTGGGTTGTAGATAGATTATCTTAAATTTTGCCACTTGGTATATCAGCAATGAATACAGTGTCAGCTAATACAGAACCTTGTATTTTTTCATGAGTGTAAATATTTATATATACTCTGTTCAAAAGATAAAGAACATTTACAAATCCCGTGCTGCTGGTTGGCGGAATGCCGGGCCTCAGGCCCACATCAGCTAAGCTCTGACTTGTTAGAAACACCACCAAGCAACAACTTGATCCGAAGAATTCCTTTCTCTTCTCCTCACGTTTAGGAGCACCGATAAATTATATCTACAAAACCTTTTACGATCCAATGCATCCCCCGTCCCCACAACTTTTACGTGCGCTGCGCACGTCGATAACGAGCGACTGTGCGCGCGGTTTCCGTCAATCCAATCCACCTCGCTGGTGCACGTTGTCTTCGTCACTTGGCTCAGTGTCGCCATGCTCGGAGCCTCTTAACTGTCGCCAATACAGCAGCAACTCTGGCACTCCTCACAAACCTACTCGAATCGCTCCTCGCTCTCAACCTCCAAAGCCGCAAACGCATGATCGTGGCCCACGGTCCGAGGAAAAGACCCAAACCGATTTTACGGAACTGAACGTGCTCGGAAACCTACCTACTCCGGCAACTGCGGTTGATGCGTGTTTAGACGATGGATTCCATCTGGACAATGGCGTTAAGATAACCAAGGGCGATGGAGTGCTGCTTGTAGCCGGAGAAGCTTTTGCCTGGCGACCATGGCAGTTGCTGAAGAATACGAAAGATGCCAAGACAGCAATGGTAAATGCAAAGGGTCAATTTGAGATACCAGAAGATGCATGGGGGCTCTTGAGTCTGGTTTGGCCTCGGCCTGGTAAGTAAACGCTCTATTTGCTACTCCAATCCAAGTGTTGCTTTTCTTTTCGGTTTGGAGTAACCGAGCTAATATTCTATCCCAAGACATTCTCATACTAGGGATGGGGTCGAGCATCATCCCCTTATCGCCTCAGACAAAGAAACACATCAATTCGTTGGGCATTAGAGTCGATGTCCAAGATACTCGGAATGCATCAGCACAGTTCAACTTGCTAGCGACCGAACGCGGTGTCACCGAAGTCGCAGCAGCTATGATTCCAATTGGATGGAGAGCTCGATAGGTTGGATTTTCTAATCTAGATTGAGCGGACTTGAAGAGTGTACTATAGTATTTTACTGTATATGAGACTGCATGGGTAGCGACGTGACTTGATTTGTTTCATCTTGTTGGCTGGTCTCTCTTAAATATGCAAGGCAATAGATGGCATATTAATAGAATCGATGAAAAAGTAATTTGCTTCTCCGTGCTAGTGACAACGTTCACAATCCCTTGATGTTAAATGGACATCGCAGACATATTTTCTCTCACATATTGACGATACGTAGCTACGTCTTTGCTGGGCGGGCTGCCAAGAGACGATTGCGGCACGGATGGGTCAGACCCAGGGACGGTCAGTCGTCACGAGCTCCATCCCCGGCGATCGTCGAACTTCCCCAGTTGCATCTTCCAGGCCATTGTCACAACCCGTCAACATCTTTATCGTCCCTACTTTTCTTCTGGTTCACTCTACCAACCCAGACTAAAGCTTAACTAACCATAGTCCTCGAAAACATGTCCCGCGAGGAGCCTTTGCTCGCTCCGCGCCATTCCTCCGAGCACTCGTCGATCCAAAACGAGGATGAAGAAGACGCCTTACTGACAGGCGAGCGTACACATCGCTCTCGGGATGGCCCACAAAGGGACTGGTCCTTCTGGCGACAGGCTGGCCTGTTTGCCTGGTCGCTTATAGCCACGATGGCCGTTTTAATCCTTGCTGTTTTGTATCAACACAAAGCCACCACGCCGCAACCTCCGTCGGACGGACTCACCTGGGGCCCCGGAGGGAAACCCGTGGGCAAACGCAATGTCATATTTATGGTTTCAGATGGAATGGGCCCAACTAGTCTGTCATTGACAAGGAGTTTCCGCCAACTCGAGCTAGGCCTCCCTGCGAATGATACCTTAGTCCTAGATCGTCACCATGTCGGAACCTCGCGAACACGTTCATCGTCAAGTTTAATAACGGACTCGGCCGCTGGTGCAACTGCATTTTCTTGTGGACACAAGAGCTACAATGGTGCCATCTCTGTGCTACCGGACCACACGGCTTGTGGAACTGTGCTAGAAGCCGCGCACCTGGCAGGTTACAAGACAGGACTAGTCGTCACTACTCGGATTACTGATGCTACACCCGCATGCTTTGCATCCCACGCAAACAGACGGGAGTACGAGGATCTCATCGCGGAGCAAGAGGCTGGTGAACACCCCCTGGGACGGGTAGTAGATCTGATTCTCGGAGGTGGTCGGTGCCACTTTTTGCCGCAAGACGCCGAGGGCGGTTGCCGTGCAGACGACAGGAACATTGTCGGTGTTGCGCAAGATAATGGCTTTCACTATATTCAAGACCGAAAGGCATTTGATGGACTCAATGCTGGCAAAGATGCCAAACTCCCGTTGTTGGGCCTGTTTGCGGAACGAGATATCCCCTATGAAATCGATCGTCGATTTTTAGACGATACCTACCCCTCTCTCGAGGAAATGGCTCGTACTGCGCTAGCAGCTCTCAGCAAAGCCACTGAGGCGAGCGACAAGGGTTTCTTCATCATGATCGAAGGCTCACGGATTGACCATGCCGGTCATGGAAACGATCCGGCAGCACAGGTGCACGAAGTTCTCGCATATGACAAAGCATTTGCTGCTGTGTTGGAATTCATCGAGAAGGAGGATACCCCCACTGTCTTGATTAGCACTTCGGACCATGAGACCGGTGGTCTCGCTGTTGCTCGTCAGCTGCACAAGTCCTACCCAGAGTACAGATGGCTTCCAGACGTTCTAGCCAAGGCTAGCCATTCCTCTGAATATCTCCAGAAAAAGTTGAATGAATACCTCACCGCAAATGGCAAGGTCGACAGCCACCAGAAGCAGCGTGAATATATTCGTGAATCACTATTGAAAGATGGACTGGGCATCGAAGATGCTACCGATGAAGAGGTGGATTCGTTGCTTCAACATGACGATGAGATCACACCCGCTTACTTGTTTGCCGACATGATCAGTCGTCGTGCTCAGGTTGGCTGGACTACACATGGGCATTCAGGTAAGCACACACCATAGACGTAGAAACAGAGTACTTGGCTAACAGATTGTTTCTGAATTTAGGTGTCGATGTCAACATCTACGCCTCGTCAACAAAGGATGCCTGGCCACTGCATGGAAACCACGAAAACACCGAAGTTGGCAATTTCTTAGCTGCGTACCTCGATCTTGACGTGGACGCAGTTACTCAGAAGCTGCAGGAACATGCCACCCTGTCCTGGATGGGCGATCCTCTTGGTGCTGATATTCGAGTAGAGCATCTGGACAGCTATCATGGAGATTTCCGCAAGCGTGGAGAAAGTTGCGACTGTGGTCAACACTAGACAAGTCTGTTTAGCAATATAAACAAACAGATAAAGGAGAAAAGAATACCGTCATTTATTGTATAGTAGTATAAAATGACATCTCAGTTGTTGGACTGGGCTTCGTTTTTACTGGACCTTTCCTGTTCTTTTTGTCTTGCACTGATGCGGCGTTAGGAGATAAATGAGCTTGGTGGTACATAGCTAATAACAGCAAACTTCTTTTCATTACATAGCTAATAACAGCAAACTTCTTTTCATTACATAGCTAATAACAGCAAACTTCTTTTCATTACATAGCTAATAACAGCAAACTTCTTTTCATTCTCTCGCTCGGGACTACCTAGACAACTGCAACCAACTAACCATGGACTTGCAAACTCACTAAACTGACCTCATACATTCCTTTTTTTTTCCTTTTGTGAGCTTTCATGTTGTTTTTCGTTTGCTTCGCTCACTTTTTTTCTTTTCGTTGTTTTTTTCCCCTCGTTTCGTTGTTTTTTTGTCGAAGTCAAAAAGCACAAAGGACCAAAACACCAAAACACGAAACACACAAAACACGCTCGCTTCCCATTTCGTTTGTAAACAGCATTTCTTTTGTACAGAAAAAAAAAAAGACCAAAAGAAGAAAAAAGAAGAAAAAAGAAGAAAAAAGAAGAACAAACAAAAATAGGTGTCCCGACGACGAATACCCCCAATTTGCGAGCCAGCTACTCAGCCTGTTCTTCGCTAGTCGACTTTGGTCTCGACCTCAACGCAGACTGCCACCGGGCTGACAGACCCTGCAGGCGCTCTTTGGGTTTGGGTTTGGGATTGGCCTCTGCTCTGGTTGTTGCCTGGGGTACCTCTGGACGTCTTACCTCTGGGCGTGCTACCTCTGGGCGTGTTCCTCTGGTCGAAGTCGCCGCTGCAGTAGAACGACGCGCTGCCTTTGTCAATCTCAAGGCCTTTGTTTGCAGCTTGCTAGGACGATACCTGGTAGGAGTATCTGCTGGCTGGTTTCTAGTTCTCTCTTCGAATCTTACTTTCTTGCCTCTATGCTGTTTATCGCTTTTGCTTGAGGCTTGTTGAGGTTGGAATAGAGTGGGGATAGCAGCTGGACCGTTGCTGCTGTTGAGAAAGGGGTCTTCTGGCATCCCGAGATTTCTGATGATACGGCTGCGAGGTTGGGGATACACGGGAAAATCGTTCCCACCACTGTAGGGGTTACTGGTGGTGGGAAACGGATTCACTCCTCCTGCACCTTGTTGCTGGATGTTGTAGGATTGAGTACCCAGAGGACCGCTTTGATATCCATTTTCGTGCGATCTCCCAAACCAGCTGGTAGTTGTTGGATAAGTGGGACCCTGGTTGTGGTTAAATAGATCAACATTCGAGTTCACCATGGTCGAGTTGGAGTTGTTATTCGGCATAATAACCATTGCACCCGGATTCTGGTCGGCAATTCCCAATGGCTGAGGGTAATCTGAAACAGCATTTCTTCTATTGAAAGGATTAGTCGAGGCTTTCATCTTGGCAATACGTTTTGCGGAGGTTATAAACACTGTTCACTTACTGGAAATAAGCTTGCATCCTTTCCTCGTTGAGGATCATGTCGTTGGTCAGGCCGAAATTTGGCTGAGTTTGATGAATTTCGGTCACTCGCATGCTTTGAAAGACGCAGTTGGAGCATAGGCCTGACATTGGATATGAAATCGGTCCCTGAACAGGCTGCTGAACTTGAACTCCGTTTGCTCTGTAATTGCTCTGGGATTGTGGCTGTGGAAGTCCGGCATACTGGGCTGTATGTTGAGGAGGAACTGGGCCTGGGCGGATTCGATCTGGTATGACCATGTTATGTTGAATGACAGTGCCTGCAACACCACGATGAGCATCAGGTAGTACCGGCACACAACCGGAATAGTCGCCGTCGAGCCTCTGGCAGAGGATGATGGCACGGTACTCAGTGTGTCTGCAAACCGAGTTGTGGAAGCCCCCAAAGTAGCACATCTTGCCTGGCCTGGTTTTTTCTTTTGTTATCTGGAGGGCGTTCGAGTACTACAAAGTTGTCGGTGATTCATGTCTTTCTTGAGCTTTGGAGATGGGGAAAATATCAACCGATGTTAATAATATGTCTCGACGAGGTCTAAAATCGTCTTCACAAACTCGACCAAAACGACAATGAGGAGTACCAGGACAATCAATCCAAAGAATAATTCTTGTCTGGGCATAAGACTAAGAGCAAGAAAGGCAAGAATGAGGAATCGAACCATCACTCTCCCACTCACTCCGTCTCTCAAGAAATGGCCAGGTCAGGGTAGCAGACAAGACAGACTGGGTCAAGTTGGAAAAACTGAGTGTAAAGAGATGTGACAGGTTCACAAGAAGGCTGGTCAAGCTGATGAAAGCTGATGCAAAGCTATGAGGTGAAAGAAAGGTGGTGAGAGGTTACAAGGATGGTGAAGAAGTTGGGAGAAAAAAGTGGGAGAGGAGAGGAGTGGCAGGGAGAAAGAGAAGAAAAAACTGTTTCACTCATCGCCGTGGCGATCACAACGATGGGAGTTCAGCATGGCAGAGGAGGTGACAACAACAAGGTCCACGACATTGTAAACACACTCTTTCTTTCACTTGTTAGCAGCTGTGAATGGACATTATCTATCAACAAGAAGTGCCACAAGTCCTAAATTGTAAATGGTGTAGCAAAGTATTGATATCAAGCATACACATATCTGAGATGATGTCCCAAATAGGAAGGAGTCAAAAATTTCCTAATTGCGTAAGGCTAAAAGTGTGGGAATTAGGCCAGTGCATGCAGCACACAACAACTTCAAAATTGCCTAAGCACCTAAGTAGACATTTTTATTGACTATTATTATGCTGTTTGTATGCTGTATTATTCACACCTGCTTTAATCTTCTACTTGTTGATATGCAAGGTTGGTTGTATTCTCAATTACCCGCCCGTTCACGAAGACTGACTCGGAAAGCCCACATTTGGAATCGAGGCCAAGACCTCTTAAATAGCAGATAAAAAAAATCAGCAGTCAATAGACATTCGGAGCTTTCCATTTAGGAAACCCATATACTATCACTATTTGTCTAGGTGGTCCGTCCAGTGGAGAATAAGTATTTGGCAGAACAGGGAAGATCACTGACATTCATCATAGAAACATTTATTTACAAACTTCAAATGTAAAACAATTGCCATGAACGAGGGGGATAATCAAAAAGAGAGAACGAAAGTATTATGCCATATAGATCTGTGGCTGTGAATGTCAAAAAACTCGGGTATTCAAAATATTCGAAACATAAATGATCGAACGGTCAACATTTTGTGTGAAGACAAACCTACATCAACTGTATGAATAAGAAATTACAGAACAACCAGAGCGACGACGGCGACCAGGACAGCAAAAATCGAGCTTTGGAACACGTGCTCATTGACTGCAGCGGCTCCAGTCTGAGTGGAACCTCCTCCCTGGCTGAAGCCGGTCGAAGAGGCACCACTACCACTGGATGTGGTTGAGCCTCCCCGTTCGCTATCTGCCCCAGTACCGCCGCCATTCGAGCTAGGAATGTTATCTGCACTAGTTGCGGTAGATGAATCTGCCGTGCTCGTGCCAGATGACCAGCCTGCAGTCATATTGAGGCCGGTGTCGGCAAGATTGTTCAAAACAGTGGAGTTGTTGACAACCTCCACAGTGTTGTTTGTGACTGCGTCACTGGTGTAAATATACGCATTGCTGCCCTGAACATTTGCGCCTGAAGGAGGATCGTAGCAGCTAATGCTAATGTTGCTGAAAATAGCATAGTAGTATCCGGGATCTTGCATATCCTGGCTATCCCAGTCGATCGCGCCACCAGCCCATTCAATAGTACCTTCACCTTGATCCGACGCACCACCGGGCCAGATAGAAAGTTCCAAGCGTGAAGGAGTTTGAGGGAACTCATATTGAAGGCTGGTCGCATTGTAGGTGTCATTTCTGTTCAAAACGCGGATAGATTCGCCATCAATATACCAAGTAAGGGTATCTGGGGTCCAATCAAATTCGTAGGTGTGGAAGTTTTCAAACGAGTCAGAAGGGATCGTGCCGTTGATCTCGTTGTCATCTTGACGAGGACTCTATTAGTTTTGCTATATTGCTACTGGTAGTCAGAATCAACTTACAGTCCAAAATGCCCTGGAAGTAGTAATTTGTCTGAGCAGTAGTAAGATTTGCACCGATAAACTCGTAGTCGATTTCGTCTTTGACGTCGGACAGCAAGATGAAAGCGGTGATCACACCGGCATCGCGGGATGTTTTGAAGGTGCCCGACACCTTTCCATACCAGACGTAGTGGTTGTAAGCCACCAGCGCACCACCGCTGTTGTTGGGCATGGTTATGATAAGGTTTCCATCGTCGGTGAGCAGGGTACCGCTATATGACCAGTCATATGCAGTAGCGTTTCCGAGATAATCGTCCGTTGAGGCAAAGTCGTCGAGATTGTCAAAGGAGCTAAAGGACTTGCTCTCACAAATCGGCTCTGGCGTACACGCGTCTAGAGAGAACGAGTATCTAGGATCGCATCCACCGAGGCAGTAAGCGCCGGTACCACACTCTCCATACTCTACAAGCATTCAATTGAGTTGATTGTCAGTCAAAAGTTTCCGGGCATAATGCAGGACACTCTCCATCAATAACTTACGGGAACAACACGGTGCATCAGACGGGCAGTTACTTTCGCCGTCGCCGCAAGAGATGGTAGCAGCCGAAGCCACCGAAGCAGACAATGCCACAACGGCAAGAGTAGCCAGGCGAAACATGGCGACGAAACGAACGGAAAATGTGTGATGTGATAAGATCTCACTCGGCACTATATACGTGATTCCCAACTGCTATGCCGGCAATACAAAGCGAAAGAACCCGAGGTATTGTATGATAGCGACCGGAACGCTGGATAGCCCCCAATGATAGGAGAAAAAAAGGAAACGGGGGGGTTAAAGGGGGGAGGGAATCCCAAAACGATTGTGAGAAGAACAGTCAAAAAGAAACAAGCGAGTGGCGTGTATAACGAAGAATAAAACAAGACAAGCAGTCGACTTTCTACAGAAAGAGGCTCAAGGAGGCTCAGAGCAGATGAGGCATAAAAAGACGACGGCGGAGGCAAGTCTCAGATCATTAATTAAGTTGGTGCTTTTAGCTCAGAGCTACTTACCTGATTTATAGCACTAAGCAGGAACAGGACTAGTGTTTCTTGGGGTTGCACGCTGATTGGGAACAACTGCCGTATACCCACAAATTCGCTGGCGATTATTGGCTCCCCGTGAGGAGAGCATTGAGTCCAGGCACCCAATGAGAGCGCGGCTACCACGCTAAGGAAGCCTTGGCGGGGCAGGAAGGGGCGGCTATTGGAAGGAACGGCCGTGTTCCTTCCCCGTTGGGCGTGAGGGCCCAGAGGAAGGTGCGACCGTGTGAGACATGCCGCCAGTGGCCCGCCACCTCTGCCCTGCCCTGCGAGTGTCGCGTGCTTAGTCATGGCTCCAACCTCGACGGACCATCTTAACTACACGTACGTACTGACATACAGGGCAGTACCTCGCCAGCGGCATAGCTCGCTTGCCGATCAAGAAATGAAAAGCCATCAGCTTCAATTCAACCTTAAAGATGATCCCTGGACCGCCATTGGCCCGAACCGATTCCGGGGGACGTGTTAGATGGTATGAGATCTACAGACGCGGTGCATGTCCTTGCGTCGGCACTGTCGCAAGGGATAGTACCATCCACCATCTCCTCCCACGCATGCACAGAGTACATACACCCCGGGTTTAACGCGTCTGTTTGCCTGCTTATACGCGTTAAACCGTTCCGCCCCGCCGCCATTTGCTATGCCGCTTCATGTTTGCTTGAGCAGACATTCCGTTCCCCATGGGCATGTCTTTTTTGTATAGCGCCGTGGCGTTTGACGGACTTGAGTTCCGACATCGACCACGTCGGTGGCTGACAGTTGATTGTCTCTGCGGCCATATGTACGTACTACTACGTACGTCTGCGTGGTTTGCATGTGCCTGGGATGGATACATCGTACCAGAGATGCATAGACACAAGACAGCATTGCATGCAATACGTAGTGAGTAAGCACTTTGTTCGTAGAGTATAGCAAGATCGCATGTATGTACTATGCAGAGAACGAAGGTATAAGTTATCAAAAAAGACCGGCCAATTAGTCAGCTGGAGTGAGTGCTCTACCCATCCGGGCAGCACCGGTGCCTTCCTGCCCTGCTCGGACAGTACTCAACACCATCAGTTGCGCTTCTTGCAAGGTTGTGCTGCATGATCTGTCTTCTTTTTTTTTTACTACTTTCACTGCATATTGTCAAACGGCTGCATTTGTCTATCTAGAGACTTGGTTTCTACTACTCAATAACAAGAAAATTCTCGCCCTCGATCCTCACCAATCAGGACATCATCTCCAATCTCCAACATACAATAAAAAAAAATATGACCGCTAGCACTGTATTCTCCGAGCTCAAAACTGCTAGCGCCAACCAACGCAACAAAGTCAAAGGGGAGAGCAAGCCATGCATGCTATGGAAAAGGTTGAAGAATTCGCTGCCCAATAATCCGAGGTCAGCAATGATCGCCCCCTTATGACCAAGCACCAACCACATCCAGAATCCCCAAAAGAAAGAAAAAAGAAAAAGAAACCGTCGAAAAGCCGTTATTGTTGATTCAAAGTCCATAGAAGCTGCCAAGGCTTAAGCTTCATGGTCCTTTGCCTTCGTATCCAGAGTCCTCTAGCGCTCGTATGCTCCTGTTGGGCCCAACTGCTCGAACTGGCGGTGCGGAGGCCGCACATGGTATCGGAGCTGTGTAGTCAGCTGCAGGTCCTTTTCGCAGGGATCAGACGAGTATGTGACGCTAAGATCCTCATAGCAGCCACGGTTTGAGCGCCAGTTCGTAAAGGTCTGCATGACCTTCCGGGCGACTGCTACGCTGCAAAAGACTGCAGTGGCTATTGGACTAGAGTCAGCATTCTCTGCAAAAAGGAAGGAAATCTTGAAAAGTGACATACCATTTCCGGTGTTGAATGCCCATACAAAGTCAACGTTTGCTGCACCCGCAACATCCTCCACTTCGCGAACCCATTTCAGATAACTTCCGTGGTCTGCAATAAGTCTCGACTTGACAAAAGTGAGACGGCGTCGCTCACGGTAAGGGTGGCACATGCGTCTGAGGGTGTCGGTCCATTCTAGCGGCTGGCCGAGAGTTATGGTCCAATCTTCCTTACCCAAGATAGATTCGCCTCGAGTTGCCACTGACTCGGTGTTGCGATCCACAAAGATTTGCGCGTGCAAGGCGTACTGGAAGACGGCGATCGCTTTACTTTCGCCAACGATGCTCAAGTCATAGACTGCACCTTCACAAATGCGTGCGGCTAGGTAGCTCAAAAAGCGAGGAATGTCTTTAAGTGGTCCTTCCACGACAACTACTCCGGCTTTGCCGTCCTGAAGAAGACCGTTGATGTGATCATCATGGCGGACCGCATTGGGGCGTGGTTCGGAAACGGCATCCCGCCCAGCTCCTTTGAAGTGATTTGGAGCGCGAATAGACTGGTAGGATACGGTTGATTGTTTCCCAACTCGAGTCACTCGGAAAGGGCCTTGTTCGGGCATCTGACCATTCGAGGCGCCATTCGATGCGGATGAAGCAACCCGGGCCCAGGTATTTTCAGGCGTAGGCAAACGGTGTGGTGCCTTGGGTCCTAGGTCAATGTTGGAAGGCAGCTGGCCAGGCTGTTCAGCAACCACCGGGTTTTGCTGGCCCTGTACACGCTCGATTCCAAGCCCAACGGTGGAACTGGCTTGGCTTGATAGTCCCTGTTCATTGAGATCTCATGTTAGATTCTAGCTCATCTTTCTTTTTTCAAAACGTTTGCCAGGTTAAGGAAATCGCTTACCGAGAACGACTGCTGGTGCAGAGGCTGCTGCAAGCCGTGGCTTGATTCCTGAATCTTGATCGACACAGTGCTGAAGATTGTGGCAAACTCAATACTCAATTGGCCGAATTTGTTGGCTTCAGCATTGAATCCATGCTCACGAAGCTACCAGAGTCAGCGTTCCGTCTGCAAAGCATCGCACTCCCGTTGCATGTGGTTCTGGTATCCAACTCACCTGTGTAGAAACCGTGGACAGGTGCTTTAGTGCCTCGCTTACACGGCCTTCCAGCACATCGAGATCCTCCAGTCCCTCCATTCGTAATGTTTACTCAGGGAAATGGAGAAAGGAGTACAGAAACTTGGCTTTTTTTGCAGCTTTGTCGGGTAGTTCAGGTCGTCCGAAAACAGGGTGCACAACCACACCTGTCTGCTGTCTAATCGCAGACTGCGACTATTTCATCCGATTAGCTGATGACTCGGAGAAATCTGACACGCGGATCAAAAGAAAGAGGTCGCTTCTTGCAATAATTCAAAGAAATATTGCAGAAGCTGGGGAAGACAAGAGGTGGAAGAAGGCAAACACCAGAGAGAAATTTTTCAGAGAGGATTTTTTGTGTGAAAAAATCCGTGGGATGAGCTAGGGCCCAATTCATTGTTATTTTCTGCTGGTCAGCAGACCATGTTTCAAACAAATCTCCCTGCTCATTTCACCAGGGCAAAGAAATTCAGGAGATAGATGCTTCCGGAACATTAGGCAACGCAGCTAATATAGCCAGCCACCAGTTGCCCTTCCATTTGTGTGGCAAATCACTAAGGAGAAGGTAACGCGGAGACTTCACTGCTGGAACAAAGGAATTATTTTGTTTGGCAGCTTGTGCAGATAGAGATTATGTGTTGTGATGAGAGTCAATGGATGCAACTCAAAGTGCAGCCTAGAATTGACTGTATGTTTATTCTTTCTTGCTAGGTACTGGTGGGCATTCATCTCTGCTCTATAACAAAGAAACATCAAAACAAAAGCAGAGCAGAACAGCAGGATTATATCTTGTAGTGAATGCATGTGACTCATTCAAAATTTACAAAGAAGCCTAGCCTAGAGGCAAACATTTAGGTATAAAGCCTGAGGCTCACATCCACCGCATCAAGCTGCGCCGCTTCAATTCCTGCAACATGGCTGCTCTAGTATCCTTCGTCCTGGAGGCTGCATCCTGATTCTCATGGCCTCTCCGGAGCAGGTACTTGGTGCATTCTCCTACTGTGCCCCAGACGAGATACTTGTACGGCTTTGGGATCTCCTCCTGCCCTCGTCGACTGTTGGCCGTGTTTGTTTTTGACTGATGCACCAGTTCGCAGCTGATATCGTCTGCCATGCCTTGAAGCTGGCCGTAAACCATCTCGATCATTGGCTCCCCTCGTCGGGCCTGTTCATCACGAAGAACTCGAGCTTTTTCCACGGATGCGCGATTATGACCTGCTAGGACTAGGTCTGCTTGGAGAGAAGGGGGGAAAGCATCACCTTTGGTGCTGTTGTCTTCTGCCTTCATGAAATGGTTGTACTGTCTCGTGATCAGGCAGCGTGCGATGTTGTCATAGGAGTTATCTGTCTCCGTTTTAGTCGACCAAAAGAGGTGACGAGGATCGCTGTTGAGATAAGCTCCTCGAACGAGTTTCACGCCGAGTACAAATGATTCTCGCTGTGCGATGGCGAGGTGGTTTGCCAGTATCTTCGGGGTGGACTGGAGATAGGCTTGATATGTGTTATATATAAGAGCACGAGGCCGCTTTCCTCGTATGGAGAACGATCCATTATATTTCCGCTGTAAGTCAAGCACCCACGAATCAATCGTTTTCTGGACGGCCTGCTGCTCTGCGTCAAACAGAAGCAGAATCTTGCGATCTCTAGCTCGGTCACAGATTTCAGTGATGGCCTTTTGCAGATCTGAAGACGGCGGAAGACCGTGAAGCAGATGTCGGAGCGCTTGTCGACCAGCACCGGTGAATTTGAGAGCTACAAAGTCCCCTTCCTGAGCGATCTCGACTGTCTGCATTGTGCCTTCTTTCCATTCATGGATTTCTCGCAGGCTCTGCTCGGCGTCTGTTCCTGCCTCGCCTTCTCCAACTTCAACTGGCTGTGCCCCTATCATCGAGGCATCGGCTTCATCCATGACGACTTCTCTGCCGTAACCCAGAATGACACCCGCATATCCCAGTTGTTTCAGGTCCGAGATGGTCTTCCGGACTTCTGTTGGCGTCTCTCCGGCACAAAACTGTGAGTATATGGTCTGGCGAAAGATAGCATTCAACAAGGGATTCTTGTCTGGGTTCAGAATGGCGCATTTGGAGTTGGCTACAATGGAAAGCGAGGTTAGAGCTGGTCCCAACAGGGCTGGCGCAGAGGTGCATGTGGTAATTGCCAGAGATCGTATCACGGTCCTTAGTGGGAGGATGGCCAGTGCTGATGGTGAAGAAGCAAAAGGCGACGACGCATGGTGTTCTGTTTGTGTTGGTGTGTGTCTCTGATGGACAGCTGCAGAGTGCTGGATGTGTTGGATGCCAATGGACGTCTCCGCTGCGACCACAGCTGCTGCTGGTACTACCACACGGCTGTCTTTCACTTGATGGCGATGTGATGACTTGTAAGTGGCAACGTCAACACGCCAAACCCGTCTTCTCAGACTACAAGAGAGGGTCTGTCTTGAGCTTGAAAAGAGCATGGTTCAATTTGTTTCTGAGCGAAGCTGCCTCGTTAGTTCGTTCGTTCGTGAAGCCCTTGGCCAAAAGACCGACGAAACTGCGAATCGACAGTATCTTCTATGTAAAACTCATCCCCCTCCCAATGGAGGAGGAAATGCCACTTGTTTTTATTATGTTCCTTTGGGTGGGCTTAGGTACCACGAGCGCTGTGGGTGCCAGCGATTCTCTTTCCGGATTGGGCAATTGGGGAAGCTCCAAGGGCAAAACAAAGGAGGGGTGACAGCACCGGCCCGGTTGGCTTCATGTCGAGTAGCCGGTATAGCACTTGCCAGGTCTCCATTGTACGACCCATACAGTGTGCTAGTTGCGATGTTGTGCTTGGTTTATTGGAGGAAATTTCCAGGACTTGACCGTCCGTCTGACACCATGCACGCCGAAGAACAATGTAGATACAACGTGATACCTATAGACGTATCTAGCTAACACATCTAGCTACCTACCTAGGCGCATCCAGGGATTCGATTGTTCTAGAATAGACCCATCTCTCTACTTACATTGAAAAAATAAAAATCACCATGAAAAAAAGTATAAGTAGGTAGGTAGAGGAGGGATATATATGCATCAAGGTAGATACCTACTTGTTGGATATACACCCTGGAAGTGCCGGAAGTGTCATTTCCGCATCCCAATAGCTAGTAATATAAGACAGATGTCCAATGTATAGCCGGCCATGCAGCCCGGTCCCAGCAGGAATCAGCCAGGTGAGGCCTGATGCTGGGCGTGCCATTATCTACCTACCTATCTGATGCATCCACTGCTGGCTGCTTATCAGCGGAGCCGCGGGGTAGTCTTAGGGGCGGTCTGTTATACTATAATTTATATATACAGTATCTTCTCACCGATACGATAGTGAAACTGCATGCAAGCAGAATGAAGTAAGGTTCCAAATTTGAAATTAAAAATGTAGACTGCATAAGTCGACATTCGCGAATCTACTAGCCCTGCAACCCTACAACCCCGATCGGAGTCACGACAGAGGCGGGAAATTCCTTAAAAAGCTGTAGAGAGCAGAAAAGTTAGCCGGAGAAAGAAAGAAGAACAGACACAAAGGACAGCTTACTGAGAAGGACATTCATAACCATTCGGATTATGCTCCAGGTAAAGCTGGTGATACTCCTCCGCATCCCACCATTTGCCCGCCGCCACAATCTGCGTGGTGACAGGCTGCTTGTACCATTCCGTGGCCACTTTATCCGTAATCTCCTTGGCTATCTTAGACTGCTCGTCGTCATGCGTAAAAATCGCGCTGCGGTACTGTGTGCCAACGTCCGGTCCTTGTCTGTTCGCGGTTGTGGGATCGTGCATGCGATAGAAGAATTCGAGGAGTTGGCGGTATGTGACGATGGAAGGGTCAAAGGTTATTTGAAGAGCTTCAGCGTCTGCAATTGCATATTCAGCATGTAGAATATTTAGAAATAGAAGCGAGAAAAAAAACATACGTCCTGTATTCCCAGAGCACACCTCCCGATACGACGGCGTTTCCGAATGGCCACCAGCATAGCCAACTTTGGCGTCTAGCAGGCCCTTGCCGTTTGCGAAATCCTTGCGATATAGATGCTCTACACCCCAGAAGCAGCCGGCGGCCAGAGTGGCCTTTTGCGCGTTGTCGGGCATGATGATGTTGTTGCGAGAAGCTGCGGAGAATGCGGCACTGGTGGTGGTGGATAGAGGTTGGAATAAGCGCGTGAAGAAAGAAGTCATAAAGAAGTGGCGGATGAAAAATCGGTCGATAGTTCTGCTCTGCGTACGCCCTTTAGTAAGTCATATATATCTTTTTTGAGCTGGGTGAGTTGATGAGAGCAGCTTGAAAGAAATAAACGGTGGCGGGCAAAGAGAGAGAGAGCTCCGGAAGGTTCGCGCAAATAATTTCGGGAGCTTGCCTACCTACCCACACGTCCTCCTCAATGGTAGAATATCTGTACTCGAGCAAGTTTACACATACACGAATACCATGGAATTCAGCGATGAATTGATGGATGATATTTCTGTTATTTGGCGGGAGCTCGGAGACTCTCGAGGTGGTGGCGTCATCTACGACTCATCCTATTCGTTCGTTACTCGTAGAAGCTCAATACGGTCCAAGTTGGCTTTGGAAAGAAGAATATTCACAAATACACAAGATGAATAAAGAATAGAAACACCATCAACTACCTATCCAGGCCCCGGAAGAGAATCAACTTTACAGAAGAAAAGAAAACAAAAGAGAAGATAAACGAAAAAAGAAGGGTGAACAAGTGGTATAGACTTTCAACCCCAGAACGCCGTCATGAATATATGTAATCAGGGACAAAAGAGTGAGACATTAACACTGTACAAAATATCCCGCACTCTACCTCAACGCTCCTCCTCGAATCGCTGGTCCAAGGCTAAACCGTGTGTCAGGACTCGTAGCTGCCATGCTCAATCTCACGGCGTCACGCCCCGACAGACTGATATCGCGAGGTCGAATGTCGCCGCCCATGGTAATCCGTCGAGAATTCTTCGTTACTGAAATAGCACGCGGCGCAAGAACGCTGGGTCTGGACTCATGGTTCTTGTCATTCCTGACCATGCGTCGTGCTTCAGAAGCTGAAAACATGGCGCTTTCCGGCGGTGAGCTCCCCAGGGACCCTGTTGCCGTAGGGCTTCTGCGACGCTGAGCTCGGCTTACCGGTACGCTAGATGCGCTATTGCCAAATTGGCCTCCGGAAATTCGTCGCATCGCTGCGCTGATTTGGATTGCATCCTCTTTCTCAGCTTTCCAAGTCTTCTTTTCGCCGTCAGAGACGGGACTGCTGCCGAGATGACTTCCGCTGGGAGATCGAACTGCAATCCGGGACGGTCTATTATCTAGTGACGGTCTGTTCAAGAAACTGCTGTTTTCTATACTGCGAAGAGGAGTGTGTTCGTCCGAGGAGAGATTCGTCATCGTTGGCGGCACCGGCGACCCAGGCTTCTTTGACAAAAAGCCAGCTTTAAAGCGATTGTTCTTGCTAGGCAGTCCTAGAGTCGGTTCAGGGGCTGGTGGAATAGGAGACGAGGAGCGGTGTGACTCTTCCTTCTTAGGGTTGTAGACGGCGATATCTCGAGGCAATGGGGAAATCCTGGGGAGAGATGGCTCTTCAAGCTCTTCAGGGGAATCTTCCACAATTACATTGGCTTTCTGAGGCGTCTTCTCAAATTCGGCGAGAGATCCATCTTGCTCATCATCTTTCCATCGCACAGCCCTCTTGCTTGCCTTGACGACCGGCGCCTTAACAGGGGTGAAGCTGACCGCCTTCTTTGCCATTCCTAGCTTGCGTCGGCGTGGGGAGTTCTTCATCGGGGATGCTGACACATGTGCTGGGATGGCTGTCGCGGGCTTCAGCGGCTTAAGGGGTATTGGAGCAAGACTGGACTTCCTGCGGCGTGCTGATGTATCGGTCTTTGGTGTGGGAGGGATATCAATGGTAGGCACTTTGCCATCCGGCTTGACCACATTCGAGACCGAGGAAATGCACGAAGATAGCATCTTGTGAAGTATCTTCTTGCCGACTTCAATTGCTTCTGCCTCCGTGAGCTGCATAATGTTTTCAATTGAAGACACCGTTTCGAATTGCGCCTGAAGGAGCATTTGCACAGTAGACATATCCCCTGCCTTGTCCTGCTCGGCAACAGCACACAGCATTTCACGTTCCGCATTTGCTTTTAGCAATTCAGCTTCACGCGTAAGATTGGCAATATCCGAGTTGTCGCTGATTTCCAATTCTCGGAGCTGTTGGATGCCATGCTCAAGCGCGGTGTTAATAGGCCTATCCCAGTTGTTCTTCGAAATACGCTGATTGAAATGATGGCGGGTATTTTCTAATTCAAACAAGATACCCTGCGCCGTTTTTCTGATGGCTTGCAAGTTTTCCATTGGTGTTTCACTTTCACACGAGGCGCAGACTTCCTCAAAGGCAGCGATCCAAGATGAAAGCAAGGCAATTCTTCGGCTGACCTGCCTCAATTTTAACATGCTTGCCGCCTTCTCCTGTCTCTCTGCCGCGGCATTATCAAAGGCATTTCGCAAACGAGTGACGCTTTCTCGAACAACCCCCTCCTTCTTTTCAGTTTGTTTCCGGAATTTGGCAAATGCAATAGACTCGTACTGCTTCTGCTGAGCTTTGAGTTCGTTGATAAGAGCCATCTGCTCGTCGATCTTGACCAAGAAGTCCTTTACATGGCGATTCACATTGTACACGTTCCTGGTTACCTTGGTCTGAATATTCTTTGCTCTGTTCGCATACCGAAGTGTGTTCTGCGTCTCATCAAAGTGCTGGCTTGAAGGACTGACGCAGACAATCATCACTGTTTTGCAATTGCCACCCAGGGAGAATTTCAAGAGCCGAGTCAGTTTGGAATTTCGATAAGGAATATGATTTCGTTTTCGCGGGTCACAGAGCGCATTGATGCAGCTTCCTAAAGCAAGTAGGGATTTGTTGATGTTGGCTCCCTCTTGAAGTCGCTCGCCCCGGTTCCTCGTCGCACTCGCTCGTTCGCTTCCGGCAAGATCTATGATACTCAAAGTCGCCATCGTCAGAGGCTCGTTGACGTCTGCGTTGCGATCCTTCTGTGCAATATTGATTTGGAGGACGGCGTGTGATCGAGACGAAGTGGCGTTGGCTTCAGTGGGCGACATGGTACGACACTCGTTACCGCGCACAATCATATCCATGACCTCCTGTACATTCTGTGGGTGGTGACTTGACAGACCAGCTACCGAGACAGCTTGATTGGCATCTTCACGCAGCATGAGGCCTTTCTTGTTGTCTCCAACGACTAGCAAATCTCGGATTGTCTCGTTGTAAATCTCCAGGTAGGAAAGAGAAACTTCTGTCACTTTCTCCTCTTTGCGTTCTTCTATCCTCTCAAACAACTCTTGCATTGTTAAAAAGATAATTCCGGGCTGTTGAGCAGTACCAGTGATAGTGTGTGTTTTCCCGCATCCCGTGGCACCGTATGCGAAGACGGTTGCATTGTACCCATCGAGAACACTGTCAAGGAGGTTCCGTGTCGTAGCTTCGTAAACTTCGCCCTGTGTTGTATTTTCATCAAAAATCCTGTCGAAACCAAACGTCTGGTCTTTGACTCGCTTTCCGTTTGGTATAACACTTCGTGAGAACTTCTGCACGGGGTTGTCTTCTGGGGGATCGAAAACGCTGTTGTTTATTATCTCCTGTGAGCAAGGTGGTTATGTCTTTGAAAGTCTTGATGGAAACACTCACAGGCATTTATCATCAACAACTTTGATAACCGGCCGAATGCCTCTCTGTGCCAGTTTGGGTGTGCTGGGGACGCCAGCCAGTGAACCATCACCGAGGAACAATGGCGTGTCGTCGCATTTTGATAGTTGTGCAGCTTCTCGAATGGTGAAAGGCCGCACTCTGACCGTCACCGAGATTGATGACGAGGCGCTTGATGCAGCCATGCCGGGTTATGGCTTCTTGTGCTGTGAAAATCCGGCTCAATCACCTCCCCTCAAGCCGCGAGCAAACAGTCGATCGAATATTATTGAGCTAGGCGTCGGATGTCTCCGACAGGAGATAGTGGAAGAAATGCAAACTGAGATGCCGAACGATTTATCGATAGAATGACGATATACTGCAAAGGTGACGAGCAGGCACGGTTTCTTTAAGGAATGTTGTGGTGGAGCTGGTGCAAGCATAGGTTGATCCTTGTTTGATGATGCTGCCGGGGTTGTCCGAGCAACCGCTAGTCTCCCGCCAAGTGCGTGTCCACGCGCAGTCGCCGCCGAAGCCACCTGCCTTTTGTTAGGCCCGGCGGTAATTACACGTGCAAATTTTACTTCCACGCGAATATGAAACGCCCCAGCCTAGCTAGTAGCCTCACTCTGTGAACACTGAACGCATTTACAGCTTACAAAATAAAAAGAGCGAAAACTGCTCGAAAGAAACTTTGCATTCATATGATGTGTATGGTTTGTCACCGGCGTGATGGACACATTAAATACAAACCCTGCCTCCTGTAAACGAAAGTAAAACGCCATGTTGCTCAGAACGCCAAACCACTGCCAGCCTACCCAGGCCAATACGCCATGGAAACGAGAGAGTTGCGAATCTCTGTTCACTCCAACTCTTCATCCTCGTCAAGCGATGGAATCACCACATCCCATCCGGGATCTTCAAAATCCGACTCGTCGTCTCCGCCTTCACCGGCAGCTCTCTTAAATCGAAAAGCAATCGCCTGGCCGTTGCGAATATCGGCCGCTTGTAGACTATCCGCTAATGACCTCTTCTTTCCATTGCTGCTTTTGCTTTTGATTGTGCTTGTAGTAGCCGTTGTCGAGCTGTCGCTACCTTCCGCAAGCTCGAGACCTAAACGAGTCCATCCTTTCTCCAGCTCATTTCGGTCGATGGGGAGGCCGAACTCGATATCAGCTGAATTTTCTGGAACAGGATCGCCATTTATTTCTTGAATGTTGCGCGATTTGAGTGCGCTGTGAAGCTTCTCTTTGGTGGCGTGGATGGATTCTTGGGCGGGGAGCATCAGTAGCACGGTTGTCTTGTACTTCTTGAACCGCAAGGTCCAGCTCAACGGGTCTGGCTTCGACTAGATACATGTTAGACACAGTAGCTAGTGTTTAAACTGTTATTCCTTTTTCAGATGATTTCTCACTTACCATGACGGCCGTTAAGAAATGGAGGTCTCACTCTCGTCTGAAGGTGTATCTCGGGGAGTCGGGGATTTTTGAGCGGGTGGAGACCTGCTGGCTGCCTTACGGCCTGGACAAGCTTTGCCTGCCAACCTCGACCTGTCATAACAAAGAGCTCCCATTTTGAGTCTTTTGACATCACCTCGCCCACGCCGCCGCTCCTTGTCTTGTTTTCTTTCCATTAGCGAGTTTCTCATCAGCCATTTTTATTTTTTAGATTGTCTTCAATTGCTTGCAAATTAATCCCTCAACCGGCATGGCGGAAGCCCATACAGAACGCACCTGGGCGGAGGAACCTGGAATGGTCAAACTCATTCACTGGTACAAACTATTCGATTCGCAATCACCACCAAGGCTGGGCATAGATGTTGAGAGACGACTGCCATATACAGCTTTCACGGCATTCTCAGTCGGCCTCGGTGTTGGCTCCAACCATGGAGCGCGAAAGGCCGCATATCAGTTTCGCGCAGAAAATGCCCACAGATTCCCGACGACATCGACGGGGTGGTTCCAGTACCACAAAACGAAGAATTATAAATCTATCGTGGGTGGCGTGTTTGATGGAGCCAGATTGGGGACAAAACTAGGCATTGGTGCCATGGCGTTTTGCCTGTTCGAAGAGACCGTGGATTGTGCCCGTCATGACAGTCGAGACTTTCTTTCGACTGTTATCGCTGGACTGTCGTTTTCTGGCGTCTACAGCTTGCTAGGTATTGTTAATCCTGTGTGAAGTCACAATAATTGGCTACTTGCTAATGCCTTTTTTTCGAGCAGCTCGTCACGATATATACACTGCCGCGCGCACCACCAAATTGGGTCTTAAGCTGAGTCTGGTGTACGGGCTGACTCAAGATGCTCTCGAGAGTATGAAGGGAAACCGTCCTGGCTACATTCGATATCTATTTGGCCCTAGCAACTCCGATATCTCCGCATACACCCCGTGATATATTTTCCGAACTAGAAACTTTCTAAACATGCCGGCTCTTTCAGCGTCGACGGACGGACCTCTCAGGGTATACGATCCTGATAGTACTGCCCCCGTCAATCAAGAGCTTTTGAAGACTCCACCATCGGCAAATCATGGCCCGTCCGCATCACACAAGGTGATGCTTCCGGCCACATCAAGAGAAAGCCACGCTGATGCGTAGCTTTCACGAAACTTGCAGAATGCAATGAAGGGATCGCTCTTTGGAGTCCTTGCAAATCCAATACAAGACAGCTCCGTAACCGGATTGACTTGGCTTTGCTGGTGCTTATTTTTGATCAAGTGGGCCATGGTGGACAAGCCTCAAAGTGTTTCGTCATCACACCTCTTTGTCTGAAGAACATGCCACTATCAACCAATGCGGATTGGATAATCTCTTCAGGAACAGTGGCTAGCTAGTAGTTAGGTTAGAGGCCACGCGCTCTGCCGTGACCTAATCCATGCAATGAAGTTTGGGGGCCGGTTTCATCTACCTAGGGCGGATGACCAGACAACCTCCCAATTCTAGCATATCCTGTTTCATGGCTTTTGCTGTTGCTGTTGCCGTATCTGTAGGGGCTGATGATGCCATGGTAAATAATATAATAATAGACGAAACATGAGGCTGATGCCCGTGCAAGTAGAGGAAACATCGGAGTGTACTGTAAATCATCAGCAAGAACATCCGCTTCAAAACGGCCCCCATCCAGACGTCCCCTCCAAAGACGCTGGGCTCCTGACGGAAAAGACCGGCCCAACATGAACATGCTCGACGCATCTTGATTCTTGGCCCCCTGCGATGCATGGAATCGGACAAGGTTTCTTCTAGAAGGTCTCTAGAAAACATTAGTGCTGACGCTGGCAGAGAGTAGTGCATCCTATCTGATCATCAGGCACGCGAATGTTGGATTGATCCATGTCCGTGGATGCGTTGGATGTTCTGGTCCCTTGCACCATGGGCATGAGGCATGAGCCCCGCAGTGATGTTGCTGAACGAACCACAGCAGGCACAGCACCTCGCCGGCGTGTTTCCGGAGTATAGCTAGCTGCTACAGGACATCCATAGAAACTGGTTATAGGGCACAGTTCTTCAGGGAAACGTGGGCGGGGTCTCGAATTGGGCGGTATAAAAATAGGCCTCGAATGTTCGCTGGGCTGACTGACTATGATTATGAATTATGAATTATGTGCAGGGATCACCGCGATGAAGACTTGGACTGACCTCCTGGAGCCGGCCAGTCTCCGGTGCATATCGCATCCCTGCTAAATCTCTCAGCTGAAGATACTAGATAGCCTCATCTCGATTTGCTCTGTACGAGTAAAACCCCCGCCGGATTGAAAAGAAAAGTACTACTTCTCTACTTCTTAGGCATCCCAGAGCTACTATCGGTCCCATAGGCCGTCGCATAACCGTGGAACTAATTGCTCGACTTCATCGAGATAACCCTCCTTGGCGTATTACAGGACGGTCTATAGCATGCAGCACTACTGACTAGGAACCTAATAATACTCTGTTGGCCACTTCGTAGCCATAGTAGTAGTGAGTTACTAGTAGTAGTGAGTGATAGTAGTCCGTACAGTATCCACCGCTCAGAGTCACAGTGCAGGCAGTCTCGCTCAAGATTCGGTGCATGGCCTGTCCCCCCCACACATCTTCTCTCTCTTTCTTTTGTTTTTATTATCTATTGCTTTTTTACTCCCACCCGCTGTTCTGTTCACTTCGGCAGTTCTTCAGGCTGAGAGAGAGAGAGAGAGAGAGAGAGAGAGAGAGAGAGAGAGAGAGAGAGAAGTTCGGCCTAAGGCTCCTTCCGGGAAAGCTACCAGATTTGGCGGTGGATCTCCCGCGTTCGCTGCGTTCGCCCTTTCCCCGCCATCCCAGCCTAAGCCCAGCTGCTGCTGCTGCTCTTCTTGCGACGACGCTCTCTCTTTTTTTATACTCCGAATGCTGCGTGCTCCCTCTGTCGCCCATCGCAAGCTGCCCTTCCTTTTTTCCATCCTCCCCCCAACTGAAGCCCCTATTCTCACTGCAGACGCTACACAATTCCATCTCCCTTCGAAGCTTCAACATTCCATGCCACTATCATCGACGTCATTGAACCCTCGTGCGCAATCATCGCATCATGTGTATACCCTAACATTCGACAACACCATTTAATTTCCCCCTCGAGGAATACCGTCAGAAAGCAACAATTTGCCCACAATGCGGCGCCAACGCCGTTCCAGCAGTGGTGCCTCCAACAAGGCCGCTGCTCCAATACCGGAGGCCGTCTCTCTGATACACTCATTCGACTCGGCCATGAACCCCAACCGGCCGGTTCGCCCATCTCCATTAGCATCTTCGCAAATCCAAGGAATGCCACTGGATTTAATTGACCGCATTCGCAATTTCCCCCTATTTCAATCCACCCCGGAATCGTTTTTAGCGGAGGTGGGCTTGCATCTCCGCCCGCAGCTCCATGCCGCGAATGACTATATCGTGACCGAGGGAGACGAAGCAAAGGCCATGTACTGGCTCGTGAGAGGTGCTGTCGCTGTCACATCCCGTGATGGAGAGAGTGTGCACGCAGAATTGAAGCCCGGCGCCTTTTTTGGCGAAATCGGTGTCTTGATGGACCGCCCTCGTACCGCAACAATTATCGCTCGGAGTCGCTGTTTGCTGGTCGTTCTCACAAAGGAGGACTTTCGAAAAATTCTCCCCCGATTTCCCGAAGTCGAACGTGCCATTCGAGATGAAGCGTTGGAGCGCCTGGCTATCCTGGAAAAGAAGAATAAAGATAGGTACGATACGGATGACAAGACATCGGGCATGAATAGACGAGGTTCTAAGAGGCTACGTGAGAGTGTTTCCGGAGGACTTTCGCCAGGCGAGGAGAACGATGTGAGAATGGTGAACACAAATAAGAAACGCAAGTCTCCGAGTCCAGGCCTCTCGGATATCTCATCGAGCGCGCTCGCGAATGGGTCCGTCAATGTCCGTTTGCTGTTGAAAGAAATGCCACTCTTCTCAAGTCTTCCGCCCGATCTCCTCCACTTTCTAGGATTGAAACTACAACCTCGATCATATCCCCCTTTCACCGACATCATACGCCAAGATTCCCTAGGACGCGAAATCTATTTCATCGCTCGAGGTGAGGTAGAGGTTCTCAACGAAAACAGGGACTCGGAACATCTTCGAAGAGGGTCAGATGACCAGGCTGGCCGTGCAGTCGAAGTAAAGGCGCGACTCCGACAGGGGCAATACTTTGGCGAGATAGTTAGTTTATCATTAACTCGTCGTCGAACTGCTACAGTACGATCAGTTACGTCTGTTGAATGTCTTATGATCAGCGGCGACGTC
Organism: Talaromyces albobiverticillius; assembly: GCA_023721895.2. Taxonomy (NCBI): domain Eukaryota; kingdom Fungi; phylum Ascomycota; class Eurotiomycetes; order Eurotiales; family Trichocomaceae; genus Talaromyces; species Talaromyces albobiverticillius. Next base: position 3,299,755 of record JAMBUR020000004.1, read on the forward strand.
TTGGTAGAGTTCTGGGAGAAATGCCCAGATGGATTACGGCAGCAGATCGAGCTTACGGCGAAAAGACGTCTTGAACTGGCGACCGATAGCGACGTTTTGATGACTGATGCGAAAGATCCGACGCCTCCGATCAACCAGTTGACCATCAATGACAAGCTTAGGGTTACTGATCTTCGAAGAAAGTCAATGCCAATGGTAACTTTGACTGAGTCCGAATTGGACAATACTCGTCAGACCAACGGAGACGAGGAAGCGCCGGTCCTGAGCCCATCAGATCCCGATCCTTTCTTGAATATCGGACTCGACAACGTTAAACTCAAGTCACGTCGAGGCTCCGTGGCAATTATCGTTCCTAGGGAAACCACCAGCTCAGAGTCTTCCCGGCAATCGACGCCGACTGAGCCGCGCCCTGGCAGTTCTTTCAAAGCGATGCCACACACGAATGGCGTGAAATCATCGAGGCAGCGATCGATGAGTCTACTATATCAGTATCAGCAAGGGAACCGCGGATACCTACCAGAAAATGTCCTTGTATGCATATTCCAGTATTTAGATATTCATCATTTATTACGCCTGCGTGCTGTTTGCATCCAGTGGTCCAAGATCCTAACAGAGTCACCGACAATCTGCCAATATTTGGATCTGAGCGTCTACAACCGCAAAGTCACCGATGATGTCCTCTCAACAATAATTTGCCCATTCGTCAAGGACCGCCCATTGTACATTGATATAAACAACTGTTTTCACATCACTGATGAAGGCTTCAGTACTTTAGCAAAAACATGTGGTCATAATGTACGGGCATGGAGAATGAAGAGTGTGTGGGACGTGACGGCGACAGCGATACTAGAAATGGCAGGGAAGGCAACCGGTCTGCAAGAAGTTGATTTGAGCAATTGCAGAAAAGTGAGCGACGCTCTTCTTGCGAGACTCGTCGGATGGGTAGTCCCGTCAACAACACTAGTCCAACATAGCCATATGGCAGCCAAAACGAATATGAAGCCCACTATACAGACTGCTGCAGGGGCTGTATATGGCTGCCCACAGCTGAAGAAGCTGACGCTATCTTACTGCAAACATGTCACCGACCGCTCGATGCACCATATTGCCTCTCATGCTGCTCCACGCATTGAGCAGGTAGACCTGACGAGATGTACAACCATTACCGACCAGGGCTTTCAATATTGGGGCAATGCTCAATTCACAAGACTGCGAAGGCTTTGCTTAGCCGATTGCACATACTTGACAGATCATGCCATTGTTTGTCTGACAAATGCGGCGAAGAATTTAGAGGAACTGGATCTGGTAAGTCGGCCAAAAATCATAAGCAGTTGAGCGCAGAGCTAACACTGAAATAGTCATTTTGTTGCGCACTGTCGGACACTGCCACCGAAGTCCTAGCCCTGCAATGTCCCCAACTACTAAAATTGAACATGTCATTCTGTGGTTCTGCTGTCTCAGATCCCTCTCTCCGGAGTCTCAGTTTACATCTGTTGCTTCTCCAAGAGCTATCCGTCCGAGGCTGCGTACGAGTAACGGGTATTGGGGTTGAAGCAGTTGCAGACGGATGCCAGAATCTCACATACTTCAACGTCAGCCAATGCAAGAATCTCATGCCTTGGCTAGAACATGGGGGACAATTGCCTTATCAAAACAAAATTCGGTTTGAGACCGTTGCTAAAAATGGTGTATTCCATTAATCATATTTCGTCTCGATTTTCCTTCTTTCTTTCAGCGCTATTACATTTATTCACCTTTGGATGCATCATTTCGGCTTGAACAGGGAGATATCATTCCATTTTTCTTTACTTCTTCGTCATCTTTCGATTCAAAATCTGGAGTTATTTACTGCATACTATCACATAATTGATGTATTTGATGACGGCGACGACTTTATATTCACATTTCATTTGTCAGGAGCGATTTTGTATGTATTCTATCTACTCTCTTTTTGACCGATTGCGGTTTATTTCTTTTCACCTTACTTTTTTCCCTATCTTTTGACCAGCCTTGTCCATGATGCTGGGGTTCTGTGAAAAGAGGCGCCGGGGTGTTCCAAGAGGAGAGGGTTCGTAGGTTTATTTTATATATCAGGAGGAATAACTTGGTTTTTTTTTTTTCTCTTCTTCCCTCTTTCCCCAGTTTTGACTCTCGTTTCTGGCTCTACTTCTCTATTTCTTCTTTTCGGGTCTATGTCGACTCCATCGAGAGTCCATTCAAAACCACAAACAGCTCATGGTTATGAGTTGAAATGAACATAGCCCAGAGGGCAAAAACTGTCTTGATATATATCCACTTGTTATACGTGGTCTTTTAGATTACTTAGCTAGTTAGTTCCAAGCATCAAATCATTTGGTCTATGCCGTTCCATGAAGAGGCATTTCAAGACTTTGGGTTGGCCTATGAATATTTGTGCGGCGTCCTTATTGAAAGGCAATGACAGACAAAAAAAATACAATACCATTAATCCCTTACAAAGAGCAAAACTCGAACCAAACGGCCAAAACCCGCTATTTTGTTGTATGACTACCCTTTTGGGAAAATGGTTCAAATGAAGGTACAAGAAAGATATAATGGCAAGCAATCGCCAGAAGAAACTGGTTCACAAGGCCAGGGTAGATACAAACAAGCAACCAAGAAAGAAGAATAGTTTTTTTATTGGTCGCTTTGTTTTCAAATTACATACACAATGCACAATGTACCTTTGTATGGGTAGACAATGTCGATTGTTTGTAAATAGAAACATCCATTTCTCTAGACAAAATGGAGGAGGTTTCCGTACAGGTCAGGTAGGTATATAAGACGATGTCTTCGACTCCCAGGTCCCATGCTGCTTACAATAGAAAGACTCTCAACTACATGCTCTACGAGTACAGTTTCGATAACATAGACTGTCTGGAACAGTTGCGAGAGTTTATATGCTCAAGTTGATTCATACAATACATGCACACACACATATATATATACAGAAGAAACTTGAAAAGAAGAAACAAGATGTCTGAGATGGTCGAAACTAATCAGTACTCCACTGAAAGCAGACCCCAGTCTCCCGCTGAGGATGAGATGGGTGACCTGTTTAATGAACCAGATTGCAATCCCAACCATGTGGAAGGGGATGACCATACTAATAAGCACAACACCGTCAATACTGAGTCCGAACACTTGTGCGATTTGGTTGATTGTGGCTGTGAGACAAAAGAATATCAAGAAGAGAGGATCGAATCCGACGAAGAGGGAGCTGACCATGACACTCAGGAAGAGGAATATGAGTCTGATGCAGATGGCAATTTTGAGCTTGATGATGACAATGAAAACGTTTCTGTAGAAGAGTCATCTTCTCAACCGCTACAGGGAGAAAAAAGGGATGGTATGCCGACACAGGAAGAATTAGAGAAATGGCAAACAAAGAAACTAGAAACGTTGAGGACAAAGATTGCTACAGCAAACTCAACTATCAAGACACTAGACGACAAACTGGCAGCCCGCCAGCAAGCCATTGCCAAGAAGAAAGCAGAATACGACCGTGAATATGCAGCGCGGAACATGGGAGAACACGGTCTGCAGAAGATCAGAGATGCAATAAAGGATTCCCAATCAAAAGTCAACAACATGGAGAACCAGCTAAAGAAAGCTCGAGCTAGTCTCAGCACACTTAAGAACCAGGAATCAAAACTGATGGACCAACTACTGGAGGAATACAAGAAGGAAAACAAGGTTCCGACGCGAAAGCGCAAAACGAGAAACACTGCACAGTCTCAGAATGATCTGTCCTATAATGTTCATGAAGGGGATGACTCTCTCTCTGAGAGAGAAGGCCCCAAAGGAAGAGCCAGTTCAAAGAAGAAGAGGAAAAATGCCGCCTTTGCTTGTAGGCGTTGTAAAGTAAGTACCATCTATCCCTTTGCCTTGAGATTAGGGCTAGGGCTAGGGTTAGGGCCCGGCTTCCTACAACATGCTCCTTCCCAACAGGGACAAGGCAAGCACGAGAAAAGAAAATTGGACTAACAAAAAAAAAAAGGCCAACAAGCAAAGATGTGATATGAAAAGAGGACAATGCACCGGTTGTGCCATGTTAAGTAAGCGATGCCGTTACAATGACCCTTGGGTGCCTGGCCGACAACTTCGCGCTTATCAACTGGTTGAAACAGAAGAGAAACTTGCCCAGGCAGAGAAACAAATATCTCTTTATCAACAGTTGTCTTTGATGTCTGTGTTAGCAGATAATCCTCTCTCTGGGATTACTGGCTATGGACCACGTCCAGCTACGGAGGCAAGACAGAATTATGCCCGACTGAATCGAGGATTGGATCCTATTATGAGGCCCTCACCTACTCCTGATACTGTCAGTTTTGGTACTCAAAAGGAAAAAAGATCAACAGGTGAGACTGATATTCCGTTTTGGCGCTTTGAGACTATTCTAATATAGATCGCTACCTCCTTTTCTATAGCCCCCTCTGGACCTAGGGAGAATGAAAATTCACAGCAAGGAGGACAAAGCACGTCTGTGAACCCAGCACCGTCACAGCCTCAAACAGCTACACAGTGTAAACAGTTCTACCTTCTATTGTCCCGTCTTATATTCTAAACAGCATTGATAGGGATCCATCAAACTGTACCCCCAACAAATCCTTCTAAGCGTGGCAGGAAACCAGGACAGAAATCTACAAAGCCAAAAGGTGCAATTCTTTCTATACAACTTATGAAGATACCTCTTGCTAATGCATTATATCATTGTCTAGCTGCTCCTAACCCATCGGAGAAAAAGCAACAGAAAAACCAGCTTCCACAAGCCATGGATCTTTCTGACTCGGATAGCAGAACAGACGACACTGTCAACACCAACATGCAACATACCATAAGTCTCCCACATACAGACGCCATTGCAGTCAATCCAATGCAATGCTGGTGGGCGTCCAAAATCTCGCAAAGCGGAAGAAATCTGCCCGTGAACAAAGATTACCGACCCGATTGGCCTGCGTGGACCATCCACTCGAACGAGAAAATGACCATATGGTTCAACTGGATGAACAACAAGAACAGGGATATTCCATTGACCAACGGAGGAGATGATGTGCTGGAACCACGCTGGCCTAGTTGGGCTAGGATGGAAGAGCCGATGAATGAGCTTAACAAGAAGACGTATTTGGTGGACTTGCTCAATAATGGTCATGGTCAAGAACTTAAGGAGATCCAGAATGTAGATGGGACGGGTCAAGGGAAGATTGATTGGGATTTTTACTGGTCGAAGGGCTGATTTCTGCATTGCAAGAAATCGATGTCTTGTGTGGTTCGAGGTAGGTAGTTTTCACAATATAATATTGTATATGGTTATATCTCTCTGTATCATATTAGTATACAGTCAACGCCGTCGCCATGCATAGTTATAGAAATGCTAATGAATAATATACACTGCTAGATAAACGCCACGTCTCATATATAAATCCTCGTCTATAAGACTCTAAGCCCGATACGTGCAGCATATACCCTGGCTCTCGCACCAGTTTCGAACAAATGCCGCGCTAACCTCACGGTCTTCACAGACCATAGCAAGCCCTTCGGTGTTAAGCCAAGTTGTAAAATCTTCCAGTATTATGGGCTCATAAAGGAGAATCTTCTCGTGCCACGTAAGTCGTTGTAGTAATTGTGCTTTTTGTGAGCCATTGCCGAAGGAGTTCTGGGGCTGAGACTGTAGGCGAATGGCTTTTGTGACCTGATCGAGCAGATCTGGGAGATTGGCATCATCGTTAGAAGTTGAGGATTTAGCAGAAGCCAATGGCCGCTTGCCTTTGTTGCTTAGGGGAAGACAACTGATAGCTGGCGTGGCTTGACGACTGCTGGTTTGTCGCTGCATACGTATTCGGGTCGGAGACGGTATAATCTCTTCTTCCGAATCTTGGATTTCATCCATGGTATTGAACTGTGTAGGTGCCGGTAAAGAAGACTTCTCGAGGTTTTTGTTTTTCGTCTTCTTTGTCACTGGCTTGTCGGTTTGCTTTTTCTTCACAGTTCGACTATTTGCTTTGGGCTCAGAATCGGATGATTTTGACTTCTTGTTCTGCTTCGATGGTTTTTCTCTTGCTTGATCGCTAGCAATAACTGCGGAAGCAGCAGCAGAAACTACCTCCTCAGTAGAACCATTTTCTGTGCCTTGTTTGCTTTGCCAGCACTTCTCAAGTAGACCAATCATCTTCTTTCGCCCTCTGACAGCTTTGAAGCCGTAAGAAGCAATTTGCTTACTGAGCTCTGTATCGGTGTAGCCATTGAAGTTGGGCATGTCTGACGGCTGAGTCAGAGGCTGTTTTGCAGAAGGTTCGGCATCGCGGTCGACGACGACAGCAGGCTTGGAGCTAGAAGAAGTCCTCTGTGTGTCTTGCTGCGATACAGTACATAATGACGCGTCATCATTGATTGTCCTGTCTGAGTTGGCAGTGCGCTTGGCAGGAATAGGCGATTTCGCCTTTGGTACCTCACATCTAATCTCCGAAGTTGTCTGTTTGAAAACAGTGGAATTATAAGGGGAATTTGTCATATCTATGACCTCAGGTTGTATCATCGAGCCATCGAAATTTCTAGCTGCCGAAGACCAATGGCTCTTTGTGCCTGTAAATCTGCTCGTGATCCTCCTTGATATTGAAACCATAGAAGTATTTTCTGTGACGGTATTCTCAGAAACATCGGTCTCGGAAATCCGTAAAGCCTGCTGCGTTTCTTGGAATAATGTAAAAGAGTCATCCCTTTCTAATTGGCTGCAAGTTCCAAATAGAAAGTCCTGCTCATTGAGAGATTTGGTAGCAGCATCTGGTGAGAGGATGATATGTTCAGGTTCATTTTGTTTTGCGGACTTCTTCTTCTTCTTTTGCTTGGTAGGTTTCTTCCCAACGTTAATATCACCAGCGTCATCTAACGGTTCTTCGTCGCACGAAAGTGGTCCTGGAGAGTCTCTAACGGGCTCATAGAGCGCCGTCATGCGAGCCGTTATGGTCTTTGGTTTTTTCTGAGGCTTTGCTTTCACCTTGCGAGTCTCTGAATTCTTGGCGTTCTCTGTCTGTTTCGCTTGTTTCTTTTTGACGGGCTTTGTCTGCTGTATATCGAAATCAACGAGCTTTTTGTTCGTTAGTTTTACTCGCCCAAGATTAGATTTTTGATCCAACATACCTCTAGACGTCGTCGTTTTGTAGGATTTCCTTCTTTCCTTGCCTGGGTGACTTCGGGGCCACTGGTCTCGCTATTGTAATGGTAATCGCGCAGAATGTCGCCGAAACTAGTCTTTGTACCACTGCTTTGAGAAGCGCCATCATCCTCGAGCGAAATGAAGGGTACACTCTTTGGAGGCGTCCAATCTAATCTTCTCCTCGAAGCCTCTTCTAGATTAAGCCCCTCCGAGTCCGCGGCGTTCTTCCGCTCTGCTTTAGGTGTATGATTGACATCCTCGTTTTGGGATTTCGTTGTATATTTGCCGTTTGTTGCCTTGGCTTTAGAGACCGTAGCTTTCGCGACTCGACCTTGGAGAACCTTATTCTGCGTTTCTTGCGACTTCGTAGTCTTCCGGTTTCGCACTGTCTTCGCTTTTGCGGTGTCTGGTTGCGTAACCTTTGTGGAAGTTTCATCGGTCGCGTGCTTGTCTGCGGTATTCATCAAAACATTTGCTTTTGCATTATTCCTGGCAAGAGGTGGCTTTGGGGATCGTAGCTCGGACAACCCCGTGACAGCGCTTTCGAGTAACTTGGAGGGCGACGGTAACGAAGGAGGAGACGAGCTCAGCGGAGGAACTCCAAGAAGGCGCGATGGAGTACATGGCGATACTGATCGAGCCCAATTTTGCTCCGGCGAGGACGAAGGGATAACTATGGCATCGAGTTGTGAGGTCATGGTTAATGGTGAGACGGTGTATACTGCGGTCAGTATACTCCTGTCGCTTGCTGTATAGGGTTTATGTTGTCATATATATCGAGTCGCAGTTATACAGACTCATTTAGCAAGTAGGAACCGAAGACCCTTCATTGTGGCGTGAATATGTTATGGTGATAAGTTTCTTGAAGTCCTTGGAAGATTCTCTGGAAGCACGGGCTTGGCAAAGTTGGGGAAATTCCCAGTTGGGCCAAATGACGGGGCAACCAGCAACCAATGTAAACACGGCCATCTCAACCACGCATTCTTCTGGTAACCACCATCACCTTTCTTCATCTGTATTCGAGGATTGGGCTTATCATTTATTGGGCTACGTACTATGTTTGATTTTATTTTCCAGGGATATTGCCTAATGTTACAGGAAGCTTTTAAACAGCGACTGCAAAAGAGGTAAAGGAAAGAAATAGCAGAGAACCCGCGGACTCTGTGCGATTCCAGCCAAAACCAGGGGATTTCCCAATGGTATTTTTTTAATCTATATTTATGACATTTATGTGGCGCCTCGGATAGCTATTGCACCAAGAACAGGCACCTCTAATGCTTTCCTAGCACTGCCATTTAAAACCTCGCCATCTTTCGCTTTTGTGGCTGGCTGATTGATTTTGTATATTTTCCGGATTTTCCCCAGGTCGGACATCGAAGAGAGCGTCTCATCAGTGAAGGGAACAGGCGTGGCTTCCACCGAACTTTCAAGATGTCTTGCAACTGATTCGTGTGTAATATCTGGGTTCACGGATACTTTGACAACGAGTAGGTCTCTGGTAGCGTCTGTGATACCGAATCTGCGAAAAGCATCTGCTATCTGAATGGACGTTAGCACGTAAAAGAAAAAAAAGGAAGGAGGGTAGACTGACGTGATTTGTAGGGCTGAGAGAGAGCACTATTTCCGAGTGTACATTGTGTGATCTTAATCGGTTATTAAACTGATCATTGACAGCCCTAAACACCGCTGCAAAGACATGCTGTCTCGATATAATCTAGGTCACCCGTTAGCAAGTCTGTATAGCGAGAGAAAGAATCGGGCGCAAACCGCATACCGTGCTAGCGTCAATGAATGCATATTGAAAGTCGGCGTTTCCAGATATAAGCTGCTCTCGCAGGAAACTGGCATTTTTGAGATCTTTGTAGAGCGCGACATGAGCCGGCGTGTCCGAGGACACATGGGATAGACGAATTGTTTCCAGAAGTGCCATGTCTGCAGCGGTGTTGCTATAAGCTATAAGAGTGGTGATGCCCCGCTGTGCTGTGAAGCAGAAGATTTGATGGTTTATCGATAACGATTCCAAGCCACTTTCTGCCTGAGGCAGCACAAATCCCATTAGGTAATATGGAGCCAATCACGTGCGGCCCGATTACGCATTAGAAGTAGCGCTTCTGGAACGTTCCGGTTGCCGGAAATCGAGGCGGACGTCACTCGCTAACTCCGTCGGACGAATTTGAAGATCGCCTTTAAAACAGCTCAAGGATCCCTCTCCTCCTCCTTCCATCAACCCACGTCATCACTTCCATCTCGACAACACCGTTATTGAGATTCATTAGCCATGGCCTTCATGCTGAGGCGGCCGTTTGCCGTTGCAAGCGCTGTCAAGCAAGCTGCACCGCGGAGTGCCAACCTAGGTGCTCGTTACCTACACAATGCGCCCTTCAAGAGCGCTCCATCCACCAAACCCTCAACGCCCGCACTTCCATCTTCCATTTTCACGCGATCGCGGCAGACTTTCCAAAATGCTTTCCGTCGCACGTATATGCAAGAGACCTACCGAGCGCCCAACCAGGGTGAAATGACCTCGAAGCTGCTGTATGGCGCCGCCATCGTTGGCGGCACTATCTTAGTCACAAACCTGATCTTCAATCGCGAGACTCGTGAAGATGGCGGCATGCCCGTATATGAGAGAAAATACTTGAACGAAACGTTTATGCACACTGGTCTAGGCCTTGGTATCATCGCCATTGCTGCTCGCGCTTTACATACTAGCGGATGGTCCATTCGACTGATGTCCGCAAGCCCATGGGCTGTTGTTGGTCTGGGTCTTGTTGCTAGCATCGGTACCATGTATGGCACGATGTATACACCACCTGAGAAGTAAGAATCCCTTTCCGTTAAAATTTTATCGATCTGTCATTAACCAAGTTCTTATAGTTACATGCTCAAATACGCTCTATGGACCGGCTTCAACGTGACTCAAGCAGCTCTGTTGTCACCTTTGATGTTCCTGTCACCCGCTCTGCTCGCTCGCGCTGGTCTGTACACAGTTGGCATGATGGGCTCGATTGCCTTTGTGGGTGCCACTGCTAAGCAGGAGAAATATCTCTACCTTGGAGCTCCTCTTTTAGCAGGCGTTGCCGTAGTCGCTCTTTCCGGCTTGGCTCCCCTTGTTCTCCCAGTTACTGCCACCCGTACGCTGATGTGGTCTGAGCGTATCTGGCTCTACGGTGGACTGGCTGTCTTTGGAGGCTTCACTCTCTATGACATCCAACGAATTCTGTACCACGCTCGTCTGGCCGAACGAGGTCTAGTCCGAAGAGACCCTGTCAATGAAAGTGTCAGCCTCGAGCTCGACTTCATCAACATCTTCGTTCGCATGGTGCAAATCCTTGGGATGCAGCGCAACAACCGACGATAAATCAAATATACACTCCTGTCAGCCTAGACAAATCTCCTTTCTTCGCTTTCCATGGCTTTTCCTTGTTCTTTTTTCTATACTCTGTGTTACGATTAAAAATTCGTTCCACCATTGCGGTGGCTATGCCCATTTGAAACGGGCTATTGTACATAATAAACTCAACGGGCAGTCCTGTTGCTAATACCAAACATGAAAACAATATTTTTTGATCTCCTATCAAAGTTATACTCTTCTTAAACTTCTTTACCTTGAGCTACCGCAGCTCGTAGATGGACCATTTTTCCTAGTAAGCAATGGGTTGGTTACGTAATCAGCGCCGCACCCTAGCCACATTGGGCTGTGCTCTCATCAGCAACCAAATCAGTTTTGCTGCGCGTTCTGAAATCACCTCTTCTATTACACGAGATACCAAGAAACAAAACCCGCATCAAGGCGCTGCTTTTACACTCACACGCACACCATGTCAACAGCCGAAATGGACATCGACCCTCCCGTGGAGGACAGCACAGCCCCGGCACAATCAGGAAACTCAGAAGCGAAGACCCAATCTGGCGCAGTCGCTGTTCGAAGTATCGAGGGATGGATTGTGCTCGCAACGAACATCCACGAAGAAGCTTCCGAGGAGGACGTGACGGATCTCTTTGCCGAACACGGCGAAATCAAGAATTTCAACCTAAATCTCGACCGTCGCACTGGTTATGTCAAGGTGAGTTTCTACTATACCTACCTATTGCATAGTGCTTCTTTCTTTTTTGCTGGTCTTCATAGCTGTTTATTGCTCCAATACTAAAAGTTTATGATCTCTTTCTAGGGATATGCTCTCATTGAATACTCAACCCTCCCCGAAGCAAGCGCTGCTATCAAAGCTCTTAATGGAACGAAGCTACTCGATCAGACCATCCAAGTAGACTATGGTTTCGTTCGACCGCCCCCAGGAAACAAGGGCAAAGGTGGCGGACCAAAAGGTGGCCGCGGTGGTCGAGCACGCAGCAGAAGTCGCGAGCGTAGTCGCAGTCCTGGAGCCGACAATGGCAGGGATTAGAAGAGTGCGTGAAGTGTTGCAATGAGCGGTTGTCATTCTCTTTTTTGTCTCTGAGGATCAGAGAAATTTTGAAAACGAAATGATATGCCTCTTTTGCTTTATGATGAATGATATACAACCGGAGGTAATCGACAAGAGGTCAAAGTGCAGATACTTGCAGAAGCGCCGGCAGTTTCTCTATCGTGCATATTGCCATTTAATACCATCGAAAGGCACCTTGATGCATGGAGATTCCTGTCGGCACGCAGATTATTGAGATGAACTGTAGGTCATTGTCGTGGCAGCGTGGTTATAGGACTTGTTCACTGACGGATATTGCAGATCTACGTCAATTCTGAAGAATTGCATGACAGCCAAGACAGAAAGCGCCAGGCGAATTCTAGATTATGTATTAAACAGTTGCTTCCGTATACTCTGATTTAGTACTAATGAAAATATGCATAATGAAAGGATCCTGCTGAAGACCTCTACGCCGTATGGTTTACAATCTCTGGACGGATTGATGAATATCGGCTATCTTCTAGCGTACAAAAAAAACTCTAAATATTTGCCCAGATAACAACGAAATTACAATTGGAACGATGCTTATAGTATAATATCTCAGTAGTGTGGTGTATAGTAGAAATGATCTAAGTCCGGGGGCCAGAGCCAACCTTGGCTTCAGCTTGCCCGAACCTTGGAACCTTCCCCGCATTCGCGCGACAAGCATGAAACCATCACCTATCCCTACCTACATACATATTAATATCTCCGGATCCTGCATTTCACTATTCTCCTTTCTGATGATATCTCAACCGGCTACAATTTCTCTGACGAGGAGTGGTCCGATGTTCCCTCGTTCTGTGTGAATATAGCGTTTGTTGCGCTTCTGAGCGAACTGCCTTCTTGGAATTTCGAAAGAGAGGATGTACGACTGCAGAATTCTGCTCAAAACCACAGCTTTCTATTCATAACGTATATTTCTCGGTCTTTGATTCTCGGTTTTTCTCATTTCTCTTTACAAACATGATGATGACGATATTCCCCTCAGTGGCCCTGCCGCTGTTTGCTCTACTACTCGGCAGCTCTTCTTACGCATCACCGGCCTTGCAACAACAGGCCATCTTGAGCCCGAGCGATGAGAGTCAGGAAATTAGTGCTTCTGCTTCTTCTGCAGCGAAGCAAACTCTTCAAGATATGCTAGACGCTCTTGATGTCATGCAAGATGAATACTTTGAGCATTGGCTCGGTACATGGCCCGATGCCATAGACTGGACTGCAGCAGTGATTGGCACTCAAGTTTCGAGTGCCCTATCAGCAGTAACGTTGACTCCCCCAGAATGGGTGTCGTCGTCATTGTCAAATAGCTCCGTCCTTGAGCAGACGCTTGCGCATGAGAACCTCATCAACCGCTATTTCGATCAGGTGTCTACCTTCTATTTCGGAGAGAACGCTTTTGCTATTCGAATGCAAGCCTTTGATGACATGCTTTGGGTTGTTCTCGGCTGGTTAGAAAATATCAAGTTCCAAAACCTGCATTCCGAGCTACATTATGAGATTAGAAATGCGACTACTGACGGTTACTGGCATGGCAAACAGCTTCAAGTGCCTGCAGCGCACCGAGCTCGTATATTTTGGGAGTTGGCTTCTACTGGCTGGGATAGTGAGCTATGCGAGGGTGGCATGGTTTGGAGTCCGTATCTGCTACCATACAAAAACGCAATCACCAACGAATTGTTTATCTCGGCGAGTATTGGAATGTATCTCTACTTTACGGGAGATCCCATCCAGTCACCGTTTTTGTCTCCAGAACAGGAGGATGGTGTCCACGATCCCAGTTACCTAGCAGCGGCAGTGCGCGCTTATCAATGGCTGAAGGACTCTAACATGACCGGCTTGGGAGGCCTCTACGCGGATGGGTTCCATATTCGGGGTTACAACGGCATCGGTGACCCGGGGACGAGGAAATGCGATGTCCTTAATCCAATGGTTTACACTTATAACCAGGGAGTGGTTCTTAGCGGGCTGAGGGGTCTATGGCTAGCAACGGGCTACCAAGACTATCTTGAAGACGGACATGAACTGATCGAACGGGTGATGGAAGCTACTGGATGGCCCAATATCAACCGCCGGCGCTGGGCTGGCCTGGGGCGAGGTGGCGTACTCGAGGAGGTCTGTGACGTTCATGGTACTTGTTCACAAAATGGGCATACTTTCAAGGGAATCTTCTTCCATCACCTGACCGAATTCTGCCACGCTCTCAGACCAGAAGAAATTCGACTTCTTAATCTTTTTACTGAGCCGGGAGAATCAGAATATGAGAGAGAAGATGTGTTCAACAAATGGCATTTGCGGAAATGCCGAACCTATCGAGGTTGGGTTGCACACAATACCCAGGCGGCACTTGCAACGAGAGATGAGGAAGGGAGATTCGGTATGTGGTGGGGACCAGCGTACCCCAGTGAGGACGTTGACGTTGCTGCTACCGATGTGGATTCATCGTCAAATATACCTCCTGGAGCTGTAGACTATATGAATTACGGGCAAGGAGGCGAACAGTCCGAGTATCTGAACGGTTTACTACGAACGGCTTTATCACTGTCGCCATCATCATCATCAGGCAATGAAGACATCTTTACTGGAAGCATACCAACAAAGATGGGCTCGCCGCTTCTTCGCACAGACTCCGTTTCAGGGCGACATCAAAAGAGCAGACGAGTGAAAGACGTCAATGATCGAGGTAGAGGCCGGACGGTTGAGACGCAATCAGGCGGTCTCGCTGTGCTGCGCGCTTGGTACCAATGGCAAACATCACCATTTTTACAATGAGGAATGACTATGAACGAAAATGAATGCTTGTGTATGATTATGATTAGTCTTTAGTATCAATTTATATGATTATTATAGCACAACTTTCCTTCTGAACATTAAGCGTATGAACACAGTTTACCATGGGTCCTAGATGGTAACCTTGGAAGCTACGAATGCATGCGAATAAAGACACTATTACATCTTATAATCTTGATAAGCAAGTTTGCTTGATTCTTCTTCTTTCTGCTACATATACACAGTAGAACGCATAGAATTGTTCTTCTCAATTATAACAAACGAAACAGAGCGGGGAGTATAGACGTATGTGTTTGTGAGAGATGATTTAAATTCGAGGGAGAAAGAATAAGAAATGTCATCATCTCGATTTGGTTTTGATGGGAATGTTTAGTTCTTTTCGCCGCCTTGTTCCTTGGTGAGAGCGTCACTGTTAATGATGCAAGTTAGCAGGCTTCTTTTGATGAAATAATTGATATCGTTGAGTAGAAAGTTGGCGTTAACGTACATGTGCTTGTCGAGCTCATCAAGGTGCTTGCGCTGCTCTGCGAGCTTCTGCTTGAGATTGCGGAGCCTGTTGGAGGGAACTTGGTTAGTTTTCTTGTTCTTGAGGAACATTATTCATGAAATTATATCGTACTTCTCCAGCTCCTTCTGCCTCACGTATATGTTTTCTTGCGCGGCTTCGCGCTTGGTGAACGAGTCACTGTTTGTATGTAGGGTTAGTCATATGACGACAGTAAGAATAGTGTACTATTGAGAAACAAATAGAAGAAACAAACAACTTCAGACAGAAACAAAGAACGACAAAGCGTGAATACGTACCCTGACTGGACACCACCGGACCTGGGAGCACCGAGGTCTCCCTCACCCATCCTGACGGAAGCAACGGAGAACGAACGAGTAGCGACCAAGCTCTGGTTGACGCGGAGAAGGGGTCTGGCGACAGTGTTGCGGAACATTTTCGGGGATGAAATGGAGAGTGTGATAAGTAAGAATAGTTTTGGAGAGTGTGTAATGGACAGGGACGATCAATCAACGGTCAATCAATAACGATGCAGAGTGAGTGAGTGGGTGAGTGAGTGAGCTGATGGCTGGACGGATGACGTTGCGCTCGGCGGTTTCAGGCCTGAGGCATCTCATCAGGTGATATCTGTTTGCACTGTTTGTCTGATTTTGGCCCTTCATTTAATCACTCACTGGTAGTTATTAGTTAACTACAAGTTTATATATAATGTTACGAGTTCAAATATGTTACAAGTTAAAATTCTACAGTCAGTCTTATGATGCGGCGAGAAACAGGAAAGAAACTATCTAGATCGGTATCTTATCGAGTGGGTTGACAAAAGTCATCATACTCGACAGAATCACGAGCTATCGCCGGCCATAAGGCGAGAGATAAAACAAGGAAGGCCCTGCGTGCCATTGACCTCGACCAAGGCCAGTCAATTAGTGAAATATGACTTGCGGAAGATGATAGTAGATCTGCGCCACCGCCGTGCAGGCCGTTTGGCCCAATACGCGGAGTTCTCTTATCTCGAGTATCGTAGTTATCACTCCGTGGTCAGTCAGACTGTCAACGACAAGACAAGGCTTTCCACGTTTCAGCAGTCACGCGCCGCGTAAGTAGCACGCAATACGCAATTTCCTGCTCGTATCAGCAGAGCCTCGAGCAAGGCGGCAAGGCGGCAAGGCAGGCAGGCAGAATGTGTAGAAAGTGAACGAAATCGTGGGAAGAAAAGACAGGCAGGCATACGATACGGCGCAGAGGGGTCATTCAAATGATCGTGTCGTGCTTAGCACTGGCAGTTTGTAGTGTCAGGGTAAATGGCTGGGTGATTGGCTCACAGAACCGCACAGAAGTGAGGCTACCAGACGACCGAGGGGCACGGCAACAGAAGGCCGTCCGCTTGCCCTCGTCCACCAGCCCAGGTTGGAGTACGTCGGCATGAACGTAAAAATAGTAAAAGAGAAAGCAACGAAACACAGTAGAATAATAGAAAAGGCGTTTGGCAACGACGACGACTCCAGGCGAAAAGCGTCCAAAGCCTCGACTCGACGGCGGTCGCTTACCGCCTAGGCCGCGGGCCAATGGCAGGCGCACAAAAACCCACAGCCCAGCGGCAGGCAAACCAAACAAACCCCATCGATCCTCCCCAACTTCATTCACCTCGTTTGCCCAAAAACACATCTCTCTATAACAACAACCCCCAGTCCCCCCCTTCTCCCGCGCTTCATCCAGCCCGCATCCACCCTTACACTTTCGCAACCAGCTCTCCCTACTCTCCTACCACTTTTTAACAAGCCCTCCCTCGATCTCTCCGCAGCTTCGCTCTTCTTCTTGTTTGTATCTGGTACGCGTTATCCATTCAGGTGAGCCGCCATCCCCCTCTTTCTGTGCCCCCTGCTCCGCCCCCCTCCTATGTCGACCACCACCATCACCGTCGACGCTGGTCCCGTCTCGCAAAAATCGCATAGCCTCGGTTCTACTGCTATCCTGCGTGTCTTGAACAAGGCGCATTTGACACGCTGCCATCCGAGCGACGCAGGTTCTTCGCCTATTTTAGCGACGGACTGAGTCGTGGTGCATGATGGGACCGGCCCGGGTGTGTGACGTAGGGCGTCGACCGCCTTCTCTTCCACCACCACAACAACACGCATCTCCCCTCCCTATCAAAGCCTCTCGTTTCAAGCGCCGCAGCTTGTCTTTTTGGGGAAAGGTTGTACACGGGGCTTTGCTGGATGCCGAGGGGAGAAAAGTCATAAGAACCCAGTGCAAGGACAATATATAACATTCGTCGGCTTCCCGACCAGTCCCGCCCGACGTCAACATTCTTTCCCTTCACTCATTTAGCCTTGTTTTCTCTTTGTTCGGGGATATAGGATTACTGACCTGTTTTTCAGAATCACAAATCACACAAAATGGGTCACGAAGATGCTGTGTATCTCGCCAAGCTCGCCGAGCAGGCTGAGCGCTACGAAGGTCCGTAAACATATTCCTTTTTATTCTTCGCACAGAATGTCGCATTGACTCCTGGAATAGAGATGGTCGAGAACATGAAGGTCGTTGCCTCTTCAGACCAAGAGCTGTCCGTCGAGGAGCGGAATCTGCTTTCTGTCGCTTACAAGAACGTCATCGGTGCCCGCCGTGCCTCTTGGAGAATCGTCACTTCTATTGAACAAAAAGAGGAATCCAAGGGCAATGACTCCCAGGTCACATTGATCAAGGAGTACCGCCAGAAGATTGAGACCGAGTTGGCCAAGATTTGCGAAGACATCCTCGAGGTGTTGGACAAGCACTTGATTCCTTCTGCCCAAACCGGCGAATCCAAGGTCTTCTACCACAAGATGTGAGTGCCCTATTTGTTGATATCAGTATTATATGATGCAAAGAACTCGTCTAACAGCTCAACAGGAAGGGTGACTACCACCGTTACCTGGCTGAGTTCGCCATTGGCGACCGCCGCAAGACTTCTGCCGATGCCTCCCTTGAGGCTTACAAGGCTGCCACCGAGGTTGCCCAGACCGACCTTGCCCCTACTCACCCAATCCGCCTTGGTCTTGCTCTTAACTTTTCCGTTTTCTACTATGAGATCCTCAACTCGCCTGACCAGGCTTGCCACTTGGCCAAGCTCGCATTTGATGACGCTATTGCCGGTATGTCGTTTTCCAATAGGTTTAAATCATGACACACAGCTGACTTGGGGTAACAGAACTGGACACCTTGAGCGAGGAGAGCTACAAGGACTCCACCCTCATCATGCAGCTCCTCCGTGACAACCTGGTAAGTTGAATGACGAACCATCTTCGTGATCGCTGCTAACACATGATAGACTCTCTGGACCTCGTCTGAGGCTGAGACCGCTGCTGAGCCTGCTGCCGCTGAGAAGAAGGAGGACGCCCCCGTTCCTTCCACCGAGGCCCCAGCTGCGGAGTAAATTTTTGTTAAAAAAACATAAAAGAACGAAAACATATGAATCATGGACTCGTGCCCTAGAATGGATTTGAGTTTGGATGTCAGATGGAAAAGGATGAGAGGTTTGTCCGTGTCATACTCTTGAGCGGATTGGAGTTTTATTCTTTCTTTTTTATTCCTGTCCTTTTTTTTCCTACGGGTTCGTTCGGTTACACACGCGAGACTTGGGGAAGAGAGAATAAAGAAAGGGAACAAAAGAGAAGAAGAAAGAAAAAAAAAATCAAATCAATCTATGGCAGAATATGGAATTTGAAGTCAATGGTATTCAGAGGAAAGAAGAGGTAACGAAACATGAAAAGAAGAGACAATATCCGATTTACCTTGTGTGTCTACCTGATCATTTTCTTTCTTTCTTTTTTATCTTTTTACTGTTATATTCTTTCGCACTTGGTGAATTTGTTTTCCCCTCGTTTTTATCGGTGACATATTTCAGATTCCGGCTTTCTGCTGTATTGTTTTTAACTTTTTTTTTCCCTTCTTCTTTTTTTCTTTCCCTCTTTATTTCTTCTCTATTTCCTCTCCAGTAATGTATGCAAGTTGTTTTCTTTTTTTCCCATCTTTTTCTTTGTGTGTGTTTCTTTTTCATCCCCCCACCCCTTGCCCTCAATCCCCCGTTCTATTATTATTATCAAATCCCTCTTTATACAACTACAACTACAATTACAAACGCAATCACAATCAGAATTGCGATTTACAATTATGATTCTTCTGTCGTATGTTCGTATTAGACTATTGCCGGGTACGGGTAGAAAAGTCAAGGCACCTCGCTCCATAACTGGAAAGATACTTGCATGTATGTCCCTAGTATTCTGCATGCCTAAATATCATACAGCCAGTCAGGATGTACATGTCCTACATACCTATCTGACAATGGACACTTTTCTCGTGTGCGAGCTATTCCAATGAGATGATTTCTGACCAACTCGTCCGCAGGTACATATCTAGATATCTACTTGTCCTAGAGCGGACTCAATAGATCGTGACTAACTTGCTATTCTATTCAAAGTCCTCGTTTCTTAGACAAGGGTAGGTGCATGTATACACGCAGAGACTTGCAGCTGTATGCGGACTCCGATCCGTTTACATTGGAATTGGTTGGTCGATACTTCTTCGATGGACAGATTGATCTTGATACAGAACCTAGACAGGGCAAGTAGATGATAACCAGACCTCAGCGGTAAACGGGCATGGACTACTTGTCTAAGGATTAACATATATCTAATGGGGATCTACCTCAATAACTGCATGTACCCTGTACAGATCTACATCTACCCTACAGTCTACCACTGCAAACTACAGAATGACTTCTTTTTGAAATGTTGTTCCTCGATGCTATGCAGACTATCAAACAATCCGCTGCGCTATGCACATGATATATGTATAAACAATAACAGTGGATATGAAGGGGGTAAAAAGAGGAAATGAAGAAAAGAATAAAAAAACCCAAAGAGCAACACCAACCACCCAATGAACTCCCGTGGAGAAATGCTCTCGGCGAATCGATCGATATTGTGTACAAGATAATAGTCGGGTTGATGTCGGTGCATAGTAGAGACGTCACGTGGTCTCGGCAATCATGTCTCAGATTGCTAAGGGGGGTGGCGCTTCAAAAGGACAAAAGGCGGGTCAGTGAAACAGGCAACGTAATCACGACACGACTTTGGTGTCTTTGACGATGGAGAATGTTGAGAAAATCAAGAAGAAAAATAAAGAAGAAACTTCTGTGATACCCGCAGTGACATCAAGCGGTGGCGGGAAGGAAAAAAAAGTTTCTTCGATAAAATGAATAATGCAACGCAAGCGCGCCAGAGCAACGGACAGATGGCTTGCTTCATAGAGAATAGTAATGCATCATATCGCATCGATCTTCAGTTAGAGCTTGCACATCCTGGTGGCGGCGGCGAGCGGCGAGGCGACTAGCCCCTGGAATAATGACGAAAGCGGCAAACGACATCACGGCTTCCACCTGGGAGAAAACACCACACCGCCGAGTCAAATCCCCATATCCCCTTCGATAATCAACGCCTAACGTGCAATGTAAACGCCTGAAAGAAAAATGTCTAGAAACTTGGACGTATCAAGTATGGAAATTTGCGGTTGAAAAAAAGACAGCCACCCAAGGTAGAAAACGATGTGGGAAGAAAAAAGGACATCGAGAGTAAAAGAGTAAAGTGATGAGCGAGAAAAGATAAGACCAGCGTAACAATCATCAACAGATGATGTGGAAGAATAAAATCGATGAGGCGAAAGGTAATGCTAAGACATGTCATTTTGATATGTCGAATATATGGGTAAATCGAATGGGCGAGGTTTTAACACATATTGGATGTTGTCGTGGCATCATCATTGCGAATCCCGATAGATGCATAACAGCAATCAATCATCCGAAGTGAGGGTAAAAGAACCGTTGAAAAGAGGTCTCAAATCGCTGTTGTTTGTTGTCCCATTTGCTGTAGTTTTGGACATATGCGTAATTTCCCATCCCACACCGACTACTTTCTATTCTTCTTTGTCTTTCCCGCCGTAGTCGAAGTAATCTCAGATTTCGATATGGTTTGTGTCAAACTCCCAATATAATCTTGCAAATATCGATTCTCGCTCTCGAGTTTATCATGGTCGCTTTTCACTTCTTCAATGCGCTGCGCTAATGCCTGTAATGATGATTGTAGAGTTTTTGCTTGTCTGAAATGGCAACGGCCGTCAGAAAGAATGAACGCGCATGCGATAAAAGAAACAACTCACTCTTGTAAGGTTTGGCGTGCTTCCTTGCCCAGCCGCTCAACATCTGCGGAATCACGACGTGGACTCATGGCTCGAGCATCGTCTGGAGGGAATTCCTCCTCCTCAATCTCAATCTCGGGGTGGTCTCGAGGCACGAGAATAGACGCACTGGGTTTGCGGCTGGCCATGCGGGGACGATCCAGTCGTGAGCGACCTCGTTCAGGCTCGCCGTCGGAAATAGAAGAGGATGATGACGAGATGGAGGGAAAGTGCATGCGGTTGCTGTCAACTGGTAGAGGGACTACAGGCACGGGATCCGCGCCTTGCATGTCACTAGAGACAGCAGTCATCATCGAGTTACCCACGCCCCTTGAAGTCCTCACGCAAAGAGCGTCAAACGCTCGAGATCCGCCCAGCGTGTCCCCAATCGGCGGCGTACTAGAGTCAACCACACTGAATATTTCCCAGGGGTTGTCGGGGGAAAATGGACGGGTTGCAGCAGCAAATGGATCACAATCCGGGTGAAATTAAAGGGCGAAAAAGCAGTGCGGTGGCCGGTGAAGAAGTTCGGCCGTCAATGGACGAGGGGGTATTAATTCTCGGTTTCCAAAGTCGTTCAAGAAGGTCAGGTCACACGCTAGCGGCGCTGCGTGAAGATCATGTCTTGGAGGGGCGAGTGGTCGTTCAATTTCAAATCCGACAAAGAGATTGGCAGTTGATCGTTGGCAAAGAATGAACACCTTTTTTTTATGGGTAGTGGTACTTGGGAAATCAAACGAATGAGTCAGCCAAATGGAGATCCGACCGGAATCGTTGTTAGTTGTGTCTGGCGAGATGCGTTGAATACGAGACGAAGTGGTTTCTGGATGTGGGTGATAATTATGTCGTGTGTCGAGAGACGAGGTGAGGAAGAAAGAAGGAGAGGGAGAGAGAGAGAGAGAGAGAAGAGGGTCGGGAACGGACAAGGACACAGAGAGGGCAAGAACTAAGGATTAGGTTAGGATTAGGAATAGGAAAATTGGGAAGGCGCCAGGGCCAGCAAGCGCAAGAGAGAGCGTTAGGTTGGGTTGGCGGTGGTTGATAGCAGCGCCAAGAGGCTAAGCATCCTAAGAAATCGTGGTTAAGTGCTAGTTCGGTGACTAAAAGATGGAAAAAAAGGTGCAAAACTAACTCCCTTGGGCTAAATACTGGGCTAAAATACCAACCGCGGCTTTCCCTTTGCGATGGCGCGGGCCAATCAGGGGCCGGTGGGCCGGACGCAGGAAGGAACATTCAACACAGAGAACTCACGAGGCCCTTCCTTCTCTTTTTGGTGCGGCAAATGGGCCACAGCGAAAACAGGGAAGATTACGTCAGCCGGTCTACGCGGTGCCATTGGCCGGTGGGCGGCAGGCCGTTTCACCTGGCTGCTGGGGCCGCCACCCAATCAGCGGGCGTTCAGCCCCGCGGGGTGGGGTGGGACGCCGGGGACCGCCAGATCAGCCAGTCAGCGCGCAGCCGGTGGGGGCTCCCGGAAGGAGGTGAGGTCAGTCAGCAGTTCATGGCCGTCATAAGCAGGCGTTTCAGCGTCGCCATTGGCTCGTCGTTAATAATATCGACGTTTGAAATAGCCCATGTCTGGCCTATAACAATAAATAAATAAATACATCGGAATTGATGGTGGCAACCAGACGATGATCGCGAGAACAGACCTTTTTCTTTGAATTTGAATTTCGCAGTGTACGAAAACAACCACACCAGAGCGCAGAGTGCGGTGGATGGATAACGGGGCACCAGCCCACCACGAACACTGACTGACTGTTCGAACAATCGATTATTATCGGTTGGAGTTGGACAGATACTTTGCTTTAGGTCGTAGCATACTCTGCTACGTGTAAACACCGCACTACCATAGGGTGAACCATAAGTCAAGCGTCCATTTTATGGAACGCTACTGAGCCCCTCCCTGTGTTTCGTGATTGGGATTAGCGTTCTCGGGATGTTTTTTGAAGATCCTTATTACAGAGTGCTACGTCGCACGTATTGCTACTCTTTGCAAGGTACCTAGTGGGAGGATTGCGTAGCAAAGTACTACGGTAGAACTGATAAGAAGGAGCACATTGTTCTATTATAAATCCCAGTAAATGCACCGCAAATTTCATAGTCAACTGGGGGAAATGCTGATAATTAGCATGTTGGACGGCATCTGTATATTTAGTGTAAAAATGTATTGATTACGGGACGCACTGGTCGACAAGACGCTATTTACTAGCCCTTAGTCAGGACTCCATACCCACCAGTCAAGAAAGGGAGAACTGTCGGGAAGATAATCGATCGGCCGTGGCAACAAATATTAAATACTTATTAAGGCTGGCAGGTTGGACGATCTCTGGCGGTGTTTGATTATACTGTACAGTATACGAAAACACCCTATGCATCCATTCTGAAGAGGATTGCAGAAGCTGAGGATATATAGTATATACCATACGTACTATTATAATTTATTACTATATACTATATACTACTACGCCGCATACAGTATGCTGTACGGTATGAATACTGCGCTCAACGATTGAAAGAACGAACTTGAGGGCTACCGGCTGACGATAGTTACTTAGTCTGTCCGTTCCTGCCTTGGCAAGGGCGTTAGTCCCGAGCA
Organism: Talaromyces albobiverticillius; assembly: GCA_023721895.2. Lineage (NCBI taxonomy): Eukaryota > Fungi > Ascomycota > Eurotiomycetes > Eurotiales > Trichocomaceae > Talaromyces > Talaromyces albobiverticillius. The sequence continues at coordinate 3,323,469 of JAMBUR020000004.1, forward strand.
GGTACAGTGCGGCACCGTAGGGACATCCACCGCAGCCAAACAGCACAGCGGCTAGTGTACCCGATTCCCGCGAAGGACAGCCATTACCGAAATGGTCAGATCGGGGCTGCAGGCCGCACCTGATTGGCTGGAGCGCGCCTACTATGAAAACAAGTGCGAGCTGACGACTTCTCCCTTGGTCGATGCATCGACTGTTCTTTCCTAGAGCCTCCGGAGATGTGTTTGTGACAGTAGATGTGCATGTACACTCGTAAGCTCTGTGTCAGTGTTCAGTTATTGTCCAACAACATATACGTGTTGCCGTGTCATATGCTGACCTGCAGTCAGTGCGTAAAGCTAAACCATGAAGTCATCGGAATGATCAACATCGACATTCCAATATAATGACGACAGCTTGCGCGGTAGTTGACACGGGACGTATCCGACACTGTGTAACTGCTAACCGCTCCCAGTTACGTTAAATTTCCAGTAGGGCGAAACAAAAAAATAAAGCACGGAGTAAATTCTCTTTATCATCCTTTTTCATGCAGTGCAGCCCACACTTGCAAGTCAAGGGGCAGCGTCCGTCCCACCGGGCACCAGTCTGCTGGTAACTTCAGTGGCTGCGCACTTGTGGACTATGTACGGAAGTTGCTTATTTTTCCCCGGTAACACAAAGCGTCTGTCAATCGCTCGTTAGCTGAAACGGAGGAAACGGGCAGGTTACATAGGGCAACAGAAAAAGGACTTGACCACATTGGCTCTAATCATGCCATCGCGGTATAGTCGCTATATAGTATATGCTAAGAATCTTATAAAATGTTAATATGAAATAATATCAAACAAGTTAGCACAACTATAATAAATGAAGCAAAAACGTGGTTGGATAGAGTTCGCCCTAACTCGTTCCGCCGCTGAAGAATCGCCGGGTCCACTAATTGCACCGCTTTAGTACCTTTTTAGTACCTTTATGCCCTTAGAGGCTTTGGTGGGGGTTGACCACATACGGCATACGGAGAGCTGTCTGTCTGACCTGACAGTCTGCTGACCTGTCGACTGATCTTCAATTCTTGGAAGAGGATCAGGAGGATTGCAAGCTACGTACACAACAGTAGCAATTAGCGATGTTATCTTTCTTGCAAAACTCGCAAAGAATGAAAGATTTGGGGCGCATTACATCATTGTGCGTCTGCGTATAACTGCCGCGTTTGGACTAATGTTTGGCATGTTTCGTCCTTCACCGCTGGATCATTATGCGAGCATGTTCTCGGCCAATCAGAGCAAGGATCGCTGTCTGGGTTAACTGTCAGGACGATTCCGATATTGAAACGCCGGATAGATGAATGGAAAGTAGCGAAATAATAGTCGTACAGTAGTCGTAGATACTAGTAGATCCTAGATAGAGACTGGAGTCCTCGAAAACGGAAGGAACGTAGAAGCCGGAGTGGCACCTTCCATCGGGGACGCCACCCCAGCTAAGCTTTTGCACTGTCTCATATTTTTCCACTACAATTTTATACAGTATGTACCATTATTATGCTGACTGACTTCTAGTCAGTTAGCAATAGATTCAATAATACAGCAACCATACGCATAGTGGCAGATGCACTCCTTATTCTGCTAGCTGCTGAAAGAACAAAGGCTTTGAAAGAAAATATTTGTGCGGCGCTTAGCCCGGAATACCCTAGGACGAAATGAATACCATCAAATCAATCCCTGCTTGATTATTATTTCCATGATCATGCACGCGGATAATTTTAATCACCTAACAAGTTAAAATCGACTAAAATACTACTAAATTTTTAGCTATCTCGTCAAACTCCTCTTTCTTACTGCGACGTACTATCGACTGCTGGATTCACGTGGCCAGAGCACGTTTGCAGCCTAACCATCCCTGATGCCGACTTCGACTTGCACAGATGCCCGACGGGGGCAATCTGCCCACGTTCGCAGTCAGACAGATATCCCACCGGCCAAGTCCGGTGATAGCAGTTAATATCAATTAATAAACGCTCAACCATTGTTAAGTAACTTGTTGGTTTAGTATGTATACGAATGGTACGTACTTCAAGGTGGCTGGCTTGCCCCCTAACTAGTTCCTGCCCGGCGTAGTATCGCTAAAGTGCTAACCATAATCTATTAATCCCCCACTGTCCCCTCCCAAAGGTTCGTTCAATGGAATAACTACTCCGCGTCTTTACTAGTTTTACTTTACGATGGATCATGGCTGACTCTGAGCAGAGAGCAGACACCCAGAGACTGCGAACTTGTAAAGGATTCCTGCTGCTAATTTACCACCGTCGCAGCTGAATCCCTGTCGCAGCGTGGCCGCCACTGCAAGCGGGCCAACTGGAACAGTGGGGATGGCCTCCTATCATTCCTACTTAGTCTGATGCGGACTAGTGAGGAGTGACCGACTGACTGTGAATGGATTACTGCCGTCGGATTCTGATTCCATACGCTTCGGTGTGACTCGGTTGGATTACCCATTTGTCGGCCTCGTGCAACGATTTCTATCTACATACGGAGTACTCCGTACTCCGAGAAAGACTGAAGAGTCAAGACTCAAGACTAAGAAAGCGACAGCTGTAGTTCCATTAGCATTAAAATAGTATCAAAATAAACAAGATAATCCGATCAAAATCTTGTTATGCTCGCAGGCGATCCACAAGTTGCATGAACCAGCACTTGACAACCCTAAGGGGCGGACTAGAGATCCTGCATATTGGTATAGCCAACTCTTAGTTGCCACCTACACCTCACTAAGTCTGCAGTTCTGAGAACGTGACTAGATACATAGTTCGTTGAGGTCAAACTTCAGACAGCCCAGCTGTTAGCATCGAATTCTATCTTCTTGCCTACCTACTCTAGCGTTGCGTGGTGGCGGAGGCGCCAGGTACACACTCACTATTGCCTAATTCGGTAATATAATTTGAGTATGAAAGTAAAGCCATGCCGGCTGTAATCATCCATTCCGGCCCCAATATTAAATGCATACTGCATCGTAACTCGGGCCGTACTACGGCATAGCGGTAGCACATGATCTCTTGTCTGACTCTGTCGTATGTCGAAAGCTAGCTGAGACGGATACCTCGTGTAGGCAGGCTAAAGAGTCCTCACGTGGCAAAAGAATCGTAAGCACTCTAGTTTACCTGTATTTTATTTTTACTTTGGACTAATTAAGGATATGAAATTGAAAAGACATATGATGATTTCAAACTGGACTGGTACTAACGGTCTTGTCTGTCAGTGCTACTGCTGCTGCCTGCTCGTCTGACTTGGAATGGATTCAATCCACGGCTCTCAGACACAGGCATCAACACGGTTCGTTGAGTCTGAGGAGAAACAAGTAGCGGAGCGGAGAGTTCTGTCAAGTGGGACTCGAATGAGACCGCGTCAAGTGTGAACCGTGGATTCAGCCTGGGATTATTGAATTTGCAATCTATTCGTTTGTTTATTTGCCGCATATCTTCTCCCGAGGACGCCAATGAGAAGCCTATTCAGCGATATGGGAGTGTGTCGTGTGTCACATGGAGATATTCAATATGATTTTACCAAAACTGCTGTGTAGACCGGGTAAATATTCAATTCTTCTGTAGATACCCAGCGGTACCTGGCGCCTATCCAAGGGCTCTTCAAAAAGCCCTCAACAAGTTGAAAGAGGGGAAGCCCATGACCCCCCAGTGGAGTCCATTGTAATCCCCTCCATTGTCCCCCACCACTATACAGCGCGCACTGCATAGCCTGTACTCTGTACCATGGCCAATGTGCATCACACACCAGGATCAGACATCTACCAAGGTCCGTGCACATCTCCTCCAGTCAGGCAATCATCGGCCTCCAAGTATATCGAATGTATGTACAGTATTTATTTATGTATGCGTGTGTACGTACCACCTCCGGGAATTTAATAAACTATGTTGTATCTGTCTTCCCAGGTACCTACCCAAACCCTGCATCTGATCGACTGACAGCTACGTATTTAGTTCCGCTGTCAATGCATGTCACACACACTCTTGATGACGATGGCCATGACGATCCTAAAGTCTTGCCTGGGCACTCGTGTTCAGCTCTGAATATCACCTCCAATGAATCGCTCTGGTAATTGGTCCCCTAGATAGGAAATTGATACCCAACCTCTCACCTGAGCGCTTGATGCACACAGCATAGATAGATAAGTTGCCTGTTTGGATTGTTCTTTAGTTAGGTACCTCAAGGCAGTTTGAATATCGGAAACTTTATTGAAATGGAGGGTAAGTTTGTCAGATTTTGACATAATCTATCAAAGTCGGTGTCCACTAATATAACCCTGCCCTAAAATCCATACACTCCCAGAAATTACACGTCCTATCATGACTAAATTAAAAGCAGTTTCATCAAAAAAAAAAAAAATTCAGATAATCCGTACTCCAAACAAGTAGAACAGAACTATCTATCTACGACCCATGTAAGATCGATAAAAGTCATCCGCTGCGCTGCCTCCCACCCCAATGCCATGTCCATTCTGTCCGAGCCTCGAGCCCAGGGACTGGCCCGTCTTCTGTGCTGCGCTGACCTTGGCCTGCAGCTCTGCAGTGCCTTGATCGATTGTTTGTAGTTGAGAAAGATGAGAGTTCAAGATTCGCACAATTTGTGAGATCTAGCCACGGTTTCCGAGTCAGTATTGTTTCAAAATAGAATGATATAAAGAGCCAACTCACCGGCTCGTCAGTCTTGTTCGTCTTGCTTAATGTAGACGAAGCATTGTTGATTTCCTCAATCATGCTTCCGAGATCCTTGCCCATTTCATCCAACCGTTCAGAAAGCTTCTCCGCAAGTTTGTAACTATGGCATTGTTAATTCATCGGAATCTTGCAGACAGTGAAAGAAAAAAGTATTTGTACGTACGTTCTCTCGCGCTCTTGGTCAGGTCCCTGAAGCGTCTCACCAGGACCAACCTGCTTCGACAGCATCTCGTCAACCTCGCGTTCATATCGGTCAAGCCACGCGTTCAACTCTTCCTGCTGCCCTTCAACCGATGCTAGTTGACGTTCAACTTCTTGAGTAGCACGTTCTGCATCTACTGTGTTTCCATACAGCTTTTGCACCTTCGTTCCGTTCACGACAAGCATACGGTCCCATTCTGCCACCTTCTCGGCCTGATCCCGAAAATCCTTTTGGTACTTTGTAAGATCGGTGGCCCACCGGGTGATGATTTCGTCCATTGTTTTGTTTTTAAGGCGTGATTGAGCAGTTGGTGCGGGTCCAAATGTCGACGCACCAAGGTTGGGGGTCGGTGTTGCTCCTTTAGCAGCGGTGGTAGTAGTAGTTGCTGCGGCAGTGGTGGGAGCAGCTGCAGCTGCAGGAGCTGTTGCTGTGGCAGATAGAGGGGCAGCAGCGGTGCCAGTAGTAGCCGTAGCGGCAGAGGTCGTAGCAGGTGTTGAAGTTGCAGCGGGTTTCGCACCAAATAGTCCACCACTCGGTGCTGGCTGTGTGGCAGCTGGTGTTGCAGCGGCTGTTGTGGCCGATGTGGTACCTGCGGGGGTGGCTGCTGGCTTACCAATACCGGAGAAAAGAGAAGGCGCAGCTGCTGGTGTTGAAGAAGGGGTTGTCGAGGATGTAGCCCCTAGACCACCGAAAAGCGGCTTCTGAGGGGTGGCTGTAGATGCAGCCGATGTTGCAGGTTGTGATGATGGTGCAGAGGCTGCAGGAGCTGCACCAAATAGAGAAGCGGGAGCATTACCGCCGGCATTTGCACCGGGAAATTTAAACGGACTCGAAGATGCTTGTGCGGTCGTAGTAGTAGTAGTGGCCGGCGCAGCGCCAAATAAGGGTTTGCTACCGCCATCGACATCAGGAGCAGGAGAAGCAGGTTTGTTTGCGCCAAATAGGGAACCTGCACTTGTAGTTGTCGGTTGTGAGCCAAATGCACCTGACAAGGGTTTCTGTCCCGGTTGAGCTCCAAAAAGAGATGGGGCTGCCCCCGAGGATGTATTAGCTGGAGGAGGATTAGCTGGAGTCGTGCTGAACATGGTTGCGCCAGCTTTGGGTTGCGCTGGAGTAGTGCTTGTGGTATTGCTTCCAAAGAGGCCACCGGGCGTCGTCTTAAACAAGCCACCGGCAGTCTGTGTCTGGGAAGGAGCAGGTGCTTCGGATGTTTTATTTGGAGTCTGAGTTGAGCCGAACGGAGAAGCCGTTGTCGCCGCTGTCGACGTGCTCTGATTCTGGCTCGCAAAATTGAAAGTAGGTGTACTAGCGCCACTGCCAGCAGTTGTTGTATTCGCACCAAATAAAGGCTTCTGCCCAGAGCTAGCAGGAGCTGTGCCAAACAGCGACGGCGATGAAGTGCCACTTGATGCACCACCTGCACCACCTAGACTGCCAAACATGCTGCCACCAGTATTCGTCGTCCCTTGGTTGGATCCGAATGGAGAGCTAGAGCCGAAAAGCCCACCAGAAGGAGCTCCAGTGGATGCCGGCGCTTTAAACGAAAATGGACTATTAGACATGTTCGTTGCGTCGAGGGTTCTCGTTCACCAGATAGATAAACTGCGTAAGAGCAAGTGTTAGCTTTTTTCTCTCTCGCATGGGCTGGCTGGCATTGGAATGTTATCGAGGGCAAAGCTCACAAAAGACAGCACTTAGAGGCCTGACCAGGCAAGCGGAAGGGAACTGAACAATGCAGAATGCTCCTCCTGTCCTGAAATGCTGAGCGAATGGGTGCTGTTAATTGTTTGGCAGCTGGTCTTGACAAGAACTTCCGACGCGCCAGCAGCGGCTTGGCCTGAGCTTTGCCTTTCAGCCTTCGGGCCTCAGGCAGGAGCACGAAATGTGGAGCCTCAGGCAGCAAGGCTCCGTCACTGTGGCATGGCCTGGGCCTCCGTCGCCCAGAATTACAGTACAGTCATCAACTCGCTCTCCCTCCTCTGCTCTCGCTCTGTTTATTTATTGCTGTGCCAAGTACATTTCAACTCTCTACCAAGAAATAAATAAATGCAGTGTTGTACAAATCTCAATGGCAGCGAGTCCTAAACGTCCTTCCAGCACACTTCTGGAGCCGCCGCAGAAAGGCCCTGAGATTGAGGACACCGGTGCTCAGGACTCTGGTACGTATTTCCAGCGTCCGTTCGCAAGCCGCCAATTCCTAACTATTCTGCTACCATAGCAAGTGAAGATGATCACTTTTCAGATGCCAGCGAAGGTCACCGACAGGCTCAATCAATAAATTCGTCCAGAGCACAATCCCCCGTACCCCTAACCCGCGTTGAGAGAGTCGACAGTGAACCTCGATTCGGAGAGGTACCAGGTACCTTGTCATACGACCAAAGAGCCCAGGACGCAGTCCCAGACGAACTAGAGATAGTTCCGGAGGGTTCTCGAAGCCGGAGGTCGTCGAGAGGAGCAGAAGAACCAACCACCCCAGGCGGAACTCCTATTCCCCGCACTATGGTTGTGAGAGTGGACGAAACACCGAGCTACGGAGAAGTCCCAGGAACAGAGGCATACGATAATCGGAAGGCAGATGCCGTCCCTGACGTTGTGTTGCAAAAGCCAGAGGATCAACAATCGCCAGTATCAATGGAAAGAGAGGATTCGGATCAGTCTGTTCCTGAAACCCACCTGTTCAGGGTTGACTCTCTCCCAAAGGATCCCGGATCGCCGGGTCTTCGCGCCCATCGCAGGAGCCCTAGTGATGCCTTGCCAGACGTCACTGAGACCGTGCATGATACGACCGGTAAGCCTGATATCCACTAGACACGCCGGCTTGCCGAGTAGCTTGTGGTGATCTCGAGCCTTTTCACCTGGATTGCTTAGGCCCGCTCTCTGGACAAGTTCGTAGCGTGCCTAGTTTTTTCCCTCTAGAAAATGCTATGGCCCCTTGAGTACAAATACCCGTGCTAACGGCTCAATGAAGAAGAAGGAGGTGATGACGAATTTGGTGATGAGTTTGATGAGTTCGAGGAAGGCGCAAACGCAGCAGCAGATGATGATTTCGGCGACTTTGATGAGGGCTTTGGAGAACCTTTAGAGGGGGCTGTTGGAGAGGATACGGGAGATGGCGAGTCCTTCCAACAGCCTCCTACACCTCCCACTCTTGTAAGTGCTAGGAATCAACCGCCAAGATCCATGCGCATTATTAACGGTCTTTTCAAAACAGCCGCCATTGCTAGATTTTACCTCTACAGCATCTTTGTCCGATCTATTATCAGCAACTAATGATTCTCTTGATACCCTTTTCCCTGAAACGCAAGCAATTCCATCTTTACCACCTTTGGAACCGATACCAGATTCTTCGGCCATTTTCAGCAGCGAACGTTCACTCTCTCTATGGTCACAATTAGTAGCTCCTCCACCCTTGCAACCTCCAAACTGGGTCAAGTCTCGGATCCGGCGTCTGTTCCTTGTTTCTTTAGGCGTTCCGGTTGACTTGGATGAGATATTGCCAGCCTCGAAACAGAAAAAGCTGATTCTGCCATCAATCAACCTGGAAGACTCTAGCATATCCGGATCAAAAGCGCTAAACAGGTTAAAACAAACAGAGGGAAACGTGCCGCAAAACGATTCCACAACATCAGTCAATTCAACAGGGTCGCGGCAAAAGTCGGGCCGGCGTCGAGGACCCCTGATGCCCCCAGAATTCGACCTCTCAGCGGTGCGGCGGTTATGCTCAACCACGGATGCCGCATTGGATGGATTCACAGACCCGGAGCTTATAGACCATGTGGGCTGTCTAGAAACGGCATCGATAACGGCCAGGGATGTGCTCGACTACTGGGTCAAGAGAACAGATGGACTTGTTGGGGAGAAAGAGGCGTTTGAAGGAGTGATTGAGAATTTGGTCAATCATGCTCGACGAGCACGAAAGTGAATTTCATGTCCTCCTTCTCCTTTCTCCCTGATGTATAATAATAATAATTGACTGGCGACGCGACAAGGTAGTCTGGAAAGGGCTGGGGATGGGTAACGAGTTTCTTTCTTGTATATATCATAGCTACACATTACGACCTATATAATACTGTTGAATCAACTGGGCATATTATAGTCCTAGGAACACGATGTAGATGGTGATCTATAGAGTAGGTATACAGCCTATTCAGTATCTTCCTGACCTTCAATTATGCTGACGGCGAATGTGCCTGGGCACTGATATGCAATCGGTGTAACGTAGCATAGTCGGTGGAGTCCTGATAGCTAATTGAAACTTATCAATCTGGAAAGTTGGATGCGGGGTTACCAACAACATAGTCGGGCTCCTCCTAAGTCCTAACTGCTGCTCCCCAGTGTCTATATGATAAACCGGGTCCTAACATGCCTCTATTTAATTCAGAGTACGTGAGTCATGAGCCCTCTTTTCAATGTCATCTGTTTCATTACCTAACGTCGAGTCTAAGATCCATAAAATAGTATATCCTATTGCAACAGGAAGTTTCTGAGGAGATATAATTCACTGAATAGCCAGGGAGTCAGATAAAGAAAGGAAGAAGCAGGGAAGAAGGAAAAAAATGGCTACATCTACAATTCAGGATGATATAACAATCATCCACCTCACCCAGCAAGAACTCAACACCAAACAAGTGAGCTCCCACAACCTCCAAGCAGCAGTCGAAGCCCTGCATCGCGATGGCATAGTCGTCCTCAACAATGCCGTCAGCCCATCGCACCTCGACAAACTCAACGAGCGCATGGTGCCCGAAGCACAAGTCCTCTATTCCCGCGAGACAACGCACCGCAACTTCGGTTCTTCAACGGGCAACATCCAACAAGAACCAGTGCTCGAAGAAGGATACATCTTCAACGACATCATCGCCAACCCCTTTGCTGCACAGGCCGTAGAATGCATGCTAGGCCCAGACCCAGCACTACGCTTTTACAGTGCAAACACCGCCTTCAAAGCCACGGGCCGTCAGCCGCCGCATATTGATGTCCATTTCGATTTTCCGCGTGGTGTCCCCTTTGGTTACTGCGTGAATATCAATTTGATTGATACATCGCCGCAGAACGGTGCTACGGAGGTATGGCCTGGCACGCATATTGCTACGTCGATTGATGATATGTCCAGCACTGAACCGGGGATTAAAAAAGACCTTGTTGAGGCAAGGAGACAAGTCCGGCCGCCGGTTCAGCCGTCCTTACCCAAGGGTTCTTTGGTTATCAGAGACATGCGCCTGTGGCATGCTGGACGACCCAACCAGACAGATGATCCGCGAGTCATGCTTGTGACTGTCCTGTTTCCGAGATGGTACAGGAGTAATTTGGAGATCGTTCTACCGGAGGCTGTGAAGGAGAAGATCGATTGGGCTTCGATTGATCCCAAGGTTAAATGGGTGTCTGATGATTATGATTACCTGCAGGGTGCGCATGATCATGACTTTGCGTTGTTGCCTTGATTGACTTTGATTTCTGCCTTTTGAGATGGGTGTTAAGAGGATTAGCACATAAAGAATCCATGTCAAGTTATAGTCCTGGTTTGCACCGATTGTAATATAACAAACATGACTACGAACACGCTTCGCGCCAGGAATAACAGAGGGGCGGATTCAAAGTAGGTCAAACTTGAATTGATTGCTAAAAAGACGCTGAAAACCGGACAAACGCCTGTCAAAGTGAATGCGGCCTGTAGAGCTTATACAACACATTGTAAATCAAGAAGCCGGTAACAAAATCCAAATACAACGGCTTGGGTATCAAATCGACTGAAAGGCAGATAAAAACTCCTGAAACGGTAAGTTTGGATATCAAAGGGCACGCCATTCATGTGCAAATAAATCATTGGAAACAACATTATAAAAAGTGATTGATCCTTAAAAGAGGTGGGTAGTGACCCTAATCAAGCTCGATGACTTCAGGGGAAGCAGGAGCGCGTAAAGCAGTGGCTTCGGAGTCTTCTTCATCCTTGCCAAGGTCAGCTTCAAATGAACTCCGATCCCGTTTTCGACTTGAAGTTCTAGTGTCAGAATCCAGCTCTACGACACCTTCCCAAGAGCCATTACTCTTGACACGAAGGGTCTTTGTATTCTCCAGTTTCTTCTGTTGAGAAAGAGCGGCTCTCACTTCCACAAGGAACTCATCAACTATCAGAAGGGTAGGTCTGGCATCCTGTTTACAGATGGGGCATCTCAGATATAACGCGCGTTTTCCTGCCAAGGGCTTTGTTGCAAGTGTCTGTAAGAAGGTAGAGAGATCAAAACACTCTCTGTGTGTACACAGTAATCCACGGACAGGCACATCAAATATCTGTGTAGTAAAAGGATCACGCAGGTCAATAGAGATAAAGTCATCCATAATAACCAAATCATCATCGTTGCTGTTGCTTAACGAGAGCCGATTTTGAATTTGCCTGCGCGATTCCTGTGCAGGTAACTTTTTAATCAGACTCTCAAAACTTCCTGGGCTCTTCACCTGCAAGATCTCTACAGCAACAGCATATGTGATGTTCCTTGCGCGTTGCTGTGAAGTGTGCAAAACATTCAGCCTGATGTCATTGACGCCATCCTTTAAATGGCTGTTAATAGGTAATGGCACATGTTTAGAATTCTGCGGGCGATAAATTTCATTGTTGTTGACATGTATGTAGATAACATCAGGCCAGTGGCTTTCAGCTTGTGACCAGGTAGCCACAGAACTGAGATCCAGCCGTCCTTCATATCTGACACAGCGGAGTCGATATGACACATCCCCGTCAGATAAAACCGGTATGTAACCACGCCCATTGGCCTGAGGGACAAGGCGAGACCTCCTGCGCAACATCTCATGCGACACAGTAAACTTCCAGGAGAATGCAGACCTGTTGGGCGGCAACCTCTGCGCTGGTATTGCAAAATCTGAAAAGTATTGAATAATTTCTGGCGATCGCTCTGCGACTGAGCTCTGTCTGGATGGTGGTGTAGGCATTGAAGGAGGCATAGCTTGATGTTGTGCGGGCGGAAGCAAACGAGGAAGAGGGGTTGGAGTCCCGCTAGGCTGCATGGGTAACGCCGAAGGAAGAGGATGGGCTGGCTGTGGGAGATGATTCCCGGAAGGAGACCTCATCGACATGGTCATAGATGGTCCGGCATTAACCGTACCTGATGGTGGCATGGATTGAGGGTGCTGGCCTTGCCCGTTGTGAGGCGGGGCTTGTGCTTCTGGCAACGAAGGATGAGGTAAATTATGGCCAGCTCCCATGTGGGAATTGCTGGCAGTAACAGGCGCACCCTGCGATACGGGAATGCCATTGGAGACTCGCCTAACATGTGGAGGAGGATATTGGCGGGGCTCGAAATTTGGAGGAGGCATCTGATTTGATGCCACAACGATAACTGGCGCATTACCCTGCGAAGAAATCATATGATGAGGTGGAGGTGGGGGATGAGAAACAGGAGATTGCGAGGGAAGTGTGTATTGTTGGCGTGTTTGGGCATGCTGAGTAGACTGAGGAGATTGTATGGGACTTGGACGATATGACGGCTGTCGTTGCTGGGGACCAATATTTGCTGCCATAGTTGGTGACATGTGGTGTTTTGGTAGATAATGTGGCGAATAATTTGGCGGTAGAGAATGGGTATCAATTGGATGCATGTTGGGATAGGGACTCGAAAGCGGCTGGTTAGTGCTGTTCGCTGATGGGGTACGCTGTATTGGCGGTAGAACAGATGGTGTATTGATGCTTGCGTTTGTAGGTAGCCGGCTAGAAGACAATGCCCTTGCTGCAGATGTGGGCACATTCACACCAGGTGGCTGTTGCAGAACACCATGGAAAGTGCACAGCTGTTTATACTTTTCAAAATAAGCAAACATGGCATGATGTCTTGCAGGCTCACTCAAGGTAGAGCGTTCCTTATAGGTTTTCTGATCTTCTTCAAACAGCGACATGCAGGCCCTGAACAATTCTTCTCGAGGCCCAAATAAACGTCGAGAGACAGCCGTGAACACAATTGTCTGAAACACGGGGGATACAACGCCCAACATTACAACCAACTCATCTACCTGCGGCGGATGGCCACGAGCTCGAAGATCCTCTTCGAAGCTAGACCAATTTCTTGAAATCGTGTTCAAACAATTCGAGACTTGTGTGAGAGCATGTGCGTAACCATCGATTTTCAACATCTCTTCAAGTGACAAAGGGTACTCAACAGACCACTTCACAAAGTCGGGAGATAGTCTCTTGTTGTCAACTAGTAGCTGCGCTATCACATCAAAGCCAAAGTCCGGTCTGATACCATACTTTAGAACCTGTTGTAGATGAGATGGAGAAAAGTAGCTGAGACAAAAGGTTTGATGGAGGGCCAGATAGAACATGTCCCTGGCTGCACAAACGTCCTGAAGGATGCGCACTCTGGGCAACTCAACGGTCTCGGACAGAGAACGGGATTGAGTCGACATTGTTAGAAATGATCTGAGCTTGTTTCTCGCAGTCGTCCAAACCCAATGGTTATTGGGGGTGGCAGGGGATGCGACTTCACGCTGAGGCCGAGAAGGCTGAGGTGCTCTCGGCTCAGCGTGGATGTTTGTAGTGAACACGCCCATAGCAGGAACTGGTGCTGTTGCACCTCCGCCTCGGAGACTTTGCGCTCCCGCCGTTGGGAGAGGTGTTGGGACATCTCTACCTGGAAGGTCACTAGTCGGGTGACCTCCCTCCGCGGGGGCAACAGGGCTTGTATGAGACGAATTGCTGGGCTCTGGGGTCGGGAAAGTAGCGGTTGTTATTGCTTCGGTCGCTAACGTTTGTAAGCGTCGCTGATCAGGATCAGAAACAGGATCTGACTGTGCTGTGCTCGGGGTTAGGGGCGACACTGGACCGAATTGCGTAGAGGAAGCAACTGCCTGTTGTGAGGCGCGGGAAGTTTGAACAACATCTGCAGGTTTTCCTTGTTGAGGAGAGGGTATTGTGGCAGCGTTGGTTTTCGATCGAGGCGAGGCTAATTTTTGGGGTTTGTAGTGTGTGAGACCAGCTGGCGGGGTGTTGTTTGTCCAAGGCCTTGTCATCCAAGACTTTCGTGAAGTTCCAAGAAATTGGTTAGCGGTCGAATTGGACGACGCGACTTGATTGTCGGTTGTGTATGACGGGGGTTGGTGTTGCGCCGGGCTCATGATGTTGTAAGGACATGATAGGTAAGAGTTGACAGAGGCACTCTCATAATCTCATTGAATCTATCGAGGTTAGCCAGGCGACCCGTCGAAGGGACTCGCGTGGGGAGGGATAAGAAGTCACCTTTCTTCTATGGGAGCGAGCAATCGGTCGTTGAATTAATGTTGCTGGGGATAGCCGGTAGAAGTGGCGAGGCAGGCCGTTGGACGGTGGAATGAGAGGAGTGATAATATGGTTCGTGGTCATGGCGACGGGCGGCGTGGAAGGTGTGGACCGAGAGCGGGCCCTGAGGAAGGAAGCGGCGAGCCTGGCCCTCACAGTGACCTCACCTCACCCTCACTCACTCACCCTTACAGTACAACCAAACACCAGCAGCATCAGGACTGCAGTGTGCTACGGACTCCGATATGTATGTTCTGTCCATGGCTACGATTTCTACCACTCCTCCTGCACCCACGATCAATTCGGGGCAACACAACACAGCCATTGAAACAACAACCAGCCCATGAAGGCGGACGGTGAAATTCCCTGCCGCACACTCATGCTCTTCTCTCCACATTATGCGGCCGTCCAGCCTATCAAGCCTTGACGGTTTGCCTAGATCGTGCTTGCAATTTGACCGATCATCTGATGTATCAACTCCAGGGTATTGTCACTGCAGCTTATTGAAGCTGCAAGTCAAGAACAGAATAAAACGGGAAAAGGTAGAGCAGAAGAGCCGGCCGGCCGTGAATGAAATCGAACAAAAACCGTCATCCAACTCCCTGCTACGGGAGTAGGGAGGAAGTTACTTGAGTAACATGCTTGATTTTAGTGATTACAACGATGGTCTCGACTCCGACTTATACTGATGATCCTTCGTGCTTGGTTATGACTGCTGCTATAGGGCGGACAATACCGAACACATCACGGCCTTGCTGGCAGGAGTTAATTCGCTGCAGTCCGCGTCACCTTGGCTTCGCATCGGCACCACAAAGGAATTAGATATGCGGCATGGTTGACAACGCTACATTGATCGCTGCACGTGAGGGGGGCGTGTCATGTGACCTTTGGATTCTTCTGGTCATTGACAATCGAATATAATCATCTAATGCCTTGATCATCCTCTTAGTCATGTTTCACTTATGCCTCGATCACGCCTCAATCGTGTCTTAATCTGATGATACAAAATTAACCACCTTATTACTAAAAGGGACTTGCCTATGAGCCTTTCACAAATATGGCCTCATGCTTACCACCTACACCGCCGATCCACAAGTATTTTAGTACTGGAAGGTACTTGGATCTTATCATTCTTCCAGTACGGACTGACCAAGACAAGCTGTCACTACCGCCGCCGCCACAAGCAACAGTTTACTCGAGTAGCAGAAAGTTTTCCATGATTCAACCAGTCCGACGATCCCGGTTTTATTTTCATGCCTATGCACTCACAACAGTTCTTCGTTGATCGAGGCTCTGGAGACAGAAATAACCGCCAGTCGAGAGGTCCCAACAGCCGAGATGTATAGAGAGCATCAAGTGAAATCTGGAGAAATCTCCAAGGGCGCTGTTGGTGGCTTGTATGATCCAATCTTTCTTAAAAACCACCTTCCCAAGTTCGCGTAATGAGCTATCTGTCAACACCAAAGCCGTGGTGTGGCTGTTCAATCGTTACTTTTAGACGAGCCATACCAAGACTTGGAAGTTAGTCTGATATTCCCGGCTGAGGATGGCTCTCGAATGATGAAAAATCAACCACCTCACCACCAAAAAGGTTCCGTATATATTCTGCTGTCATGAAGCTAGAACTGGAAGCACCGTGGGCTTGTCCCATTTGGCAAATGGGGAATTTGCTCTGTATGCTGCGAGGAATGGTCTCTGTCAGGAGGACTGGACCAGTGGTAGTTGAGTCACATGCTGCGCGGTCACACGATTGGCTTCCTCTTTATCTTACCTCGCACCTGCCCCTGTATAATAATACAAGCTTCTTGCATGTACCATTCTTGATTATCTCTAATCCAGTCGTGCGGTGTCTTTTCTGCGATGTCCATGTCAGGGGGTGGGGGCTGAGTAGATAGGGAGTGCGTACGTATTATATTGCCATATTTAGACTCTTAACATTGGGATGTAGTTATGACTGAAACATATACTATGTACTATATAGCCATATAATATTATAATGCGACGGCCATATAGTTATAAGTTTATAGCTTATAAGTTGATAATGTCGCATGCATTGAAATTCTACCCAAGACAAGGAATAATTCAATAGTTCAGCCTCTCCGGGCCGCACGTGGATTAGTCCCTATAAAGTGCATGGATATTACACCCAATTGATTGGACGGCGTCAATTGGCCATGTCCCTAGTAGGCTGGTGCTAGCAGTAGCAGTAAATAGTCGGGTTCGCAATGCATGAATCAACCGCTCTGAAGATGGTGTCGGGCAAGTACTAAACGAGCAGGATTCTGGCCGAGATAGGCTTGCTTGCTATATCCATTCGACAATAGCAGCTTGGATATAGTATAGACACGCGATTCAAAGCAGAATTCAAGCAGAATTGCCTAGTTCGGCCTGCTCTGCCAAGTTGGGACTAGCGGATAGCCCGGCCGGTGAAATCATCGCCTCCTCTTTTGACACTTTTCCATCCCTCCGTCTGTCTGTCTGTCTGCTTGCTTCTCCTGTCTTCGATTCGACCGCCGTGGCCACGTCAGACCTCGCTGTGCTTTTCCCAAGGGATAACCACCACGACAACGCGCAATTAAAGGGACCAGCAACCGGATCTCGTGCTGCGTGCGGTTGGCAGCCCCGCGATTGTTGCTGGCTGCTGTTTCTGTCGAGCCCAGCTGCCACCGCCACCGCCTTCGGATCCGCTCACACTTCCCTCGCCCATTTTCTTCACGCCTAACTGCCTCTCTCTCTTTCTTTTTGTCCGAACCCGGCTCTGTCTTCCTCCTTTCGGAAAAAGAAAAAAACAAGTGAAACTGCTCCATGTTGCTCTTCACCCCTTCCATCCGACTTCTGGCCGCCGTGCGATTCATCATTCATTGATCCCATCCATCGTGGTAGACTCGTTGGGAGAAGGTTTCCGCCATGGCCCAGACACCTCTGTCCCGCCAGGCCCGGACGGGCGACTTTCTCGTTGTGATTCGTACGTTCCCAACCCTCTGGTGAAGTTGTGAACCATTTCGATTTTGCTATTTCCTTCTAACGTGTTTGCATTTCTTATCTAGATAATTTCGATGCTCGCGGCGAGGACGAGCTGACTTTGCGACGTGGCGACAGAGTCCAATTAGTGGAGCTGGACGAGGGCTTCGGCGATGGCTGGTATTTGGGAAAACATGCAACGACCGGGAAGACAGGTCTTTTCCCAGGAGGTATGTACCCGTTGAGTTCTAATTCGCGACAATTGCAGCTGACTTGTCTACCAGTATACACTACCATTCCTCCTAGATTGGCCGTGCGACGGCCTGCGACCGCGTCGTCAACCACCTCTTCCGAGGCGACAAGTGCGACAAGTAGCGCAGGTGTGAGCGCCGAGGAAATTACCGCCTCGCCCACCGAAATTGAAGGGAAAGGCGAAACAACTCCTCAAGCTTCGAGACGTGTCAGTGCTTCCGAGATTTTGGTTCCGAATCTAGATAACATGGAGGAAGGCGCTTCACCTGTCCTTAACCAAACTCAACGCTCAACTTCAAATCCGCTACCCCCACCCCCCTCATATGCAATTTCTATTCAGCGCACGATCAATCAGGCCTTTGGCAATCATGAAGGCGGAGACTCCCCTGTTATGAACGAAACTTTAAGTGTCATCGACGAACACATCACAGACCTTAACACTCCTCGCCACAGTGTCACCCAGGAATCCAAAGCTGTCACTGATTCTGGAAGTGAATACAGTAGCCATATTGGCCGTCGTCTTTCTTACATTAATGGTCATGAAACCGACGAAGAGGAAGGAGGGCAGCCAACAGAATCGGATGTGCGCAGATGGGATCATATCGAGACATCTCGTTACCTGCGAAGCATAGGCGTTGATAGCCGCCACTGTGATATTTTCCAAGAACAAGAGATCACTGGCGACGTGCTACTAGAAATGGGCCAAGAATTCTTGCTAATGAAGGAGTTTGATTTTGGCGTCATGGGGAGGAGGTTGAAGACTTGGCACAAGATCAAATCTTTTCAGGAACAGGTCAAAGGCATCAAGCCGCAGCAGTCTGGCTCTATATCTAGTAGCTTCTTCTCTGCCGAAGAACCTGAGCGATCCGCCAGTCGTGCCGGACAAAACCCATCTTTTCTACCTCGCATCCCAAGCTTCTCTGGCGACAAGCGATCAAACACCCCATCAATGGTACCTCGACGGATGTCATCATTACTTCAAGGCAGTCCCAGCTCCCCTCCGAGTGGGAATGCATTTGCCCGTGAGCCAGTACCTCGTCCTTCAGCAGCTTCCATCCGTGAATTTAATCATACTCGTCGCCACTCGTCAATAGATTCCTCTCCCAACCTCAACCAGCCCGCTGTCGGTCATCATAAGAAGGCCTCTTTTGACCGGGGCTGGACTATGACAGCGGGCACTCAGCCATTTCCCAGTCGACCTGGTACCGCTACTGAGGCAACGGATGAGGATATAATTCTCCAGCAAAATTTCCTAGAAAAGGCAGACATGCCTGGAAACTCCCCCCGTATTGGCATTAATCCCGAAAATATCGATCGTGGCTACTTTTCTGGTGGCGAAGTAGAGACACGTCGAACCCGAAAGTTGTTGCGGAAGCGCGATTCGGCTGTTGGAAGTGCCAGCCATTCAAGACAGTCTAGTTACATTGACGAGCAGTCTGCTCATCGCAGACATTCGCGCTTTGGAAGCACCGATTCTATTCAGGATTCGAACCGCGTGTCTGCTGCATCCAACGTCTATCATAATGGCTCTGTGAAAGGTCGGGTTCGAAGCGCGGGGAGTCAAATCACAGATCCCACTTCAGGGCATCCTGCTGTGGGCGGCCTTGACGGAAGGATCAGTGGCACGCCTCCTTCTTTTTCACCATTTGCTGGACGAAATGATATGGAGACAACTGGACGTTCTTCTCCATTGCCCTTTTCACATCTTCGTAACGTTGCTCCTAAGTTTCGTCGTGCCGTTGGACTTCGCACGACGTCAGACAGTACCAATGGGGCTCCAAATTATCAGGAACCACCGCCAATATCGCCCATCAGAGACTTTGCTCCTTTTGGAGCACTTGGCAGAACTGGCTCTACAACGCCATCAGCGACATCCAAAAGCTCGGAACGACATAGCACCGACGGCTCAGGCAAAGCTATTGACGGCATTATGCCCTTGTCCAGGCCCCGAATTCCATCCAAGACCGGCAGCAAGACCAAGAAACATACTAGCGCCTATATGCGTGGTCTAGAGAAGAAGAATCCTCAAGAACAAATGGCAGGGTGCGACTATAGCGGTTGGATGAAAAAGCGTTCGGCCAATTTGATGACGACTTGGAAGCCGCGCTTGTTCGTACTCCGTGGCCGGCGCTTGTCTTATTACTATTCGGAAAACGACACGGAAGAACGAGGGCTCATCGATATAACTGCGCACCGCGTTTTGAGAGCTGATAATGATCCATTTACCGCACTTCATGCGACAATCACTGGCGCCAAGGCATCACCCACTTCACCGGAAGGGTCAATGAAGTTTTCAACGGATAATTTGTTCGACTCCAAAAAAGGATCAGATAGCTCCTTCATTTTCAAGTTGGTGCCTCCGAAGACGTCTCGCACCGTTCAATTCACCAAGCCCACGATCCACTATTTCCAAGTGGATAGCATCAAGGAAGGACGTCTTTGGATGGCAGCATTGATGAAAGCTACCATCGACCGAGACTTAACTATGCCTGTGGAGACGACCAACAAGCAGAAGACAATTAGTTTGAAACAGGCGCGATTGATGAATCAGCGACCTCCCGCTTTGATGGGAGAAACACCAGGCGTTCCCCAGAACAAAGAAGCAGAAACAGAAGCAAACAAGGAAGAAGAAGAACAATTTGATGATAGCGGCTTGAAGATTCAAGGGTTGAATTTGGACAAGCCAGCTGCGAGTGTCGAGGCCCCCCAAGAAAATGAGGATCTGGCTTCCCCTCAAGAAGACGATAGTCAGGCTAAGGAGGTCGGCGATATCGAGTCTCAGCCAGCGGTCGATGTGCCAGCGCCACCCTCGGAATCCTTGTGAGACTAGAAGCTGTACCCGATGTCAGGGTATCAGCCTATTCCAGATCCGATCGATCTAATATTTTATTTTTCGTTTCTATATTTCTCTCCCTCTCTCCCATTTTTAATGTCTCTTTCTACCATTCTTTCTCTACTTCTCTCGACGTCGCGCCGGCATACCGTGAAATATGGCGATAAAGAAACACATAAGGCGTGGCAATTTTATTTTTAAGCGTTCTCCCATCACTTTTGTACCTTTCAGATATACCCCCCTTTTTGCCTGATTTGCACTTTCCATTGTATCTTTATTTCGATAACACCTTTTTAAACATTTATTCATCATGCACGAACATATGAGGAAATATGAAGAATTCAATGCCTGCGGACGTTATGCTTGTTGAGATTTAGGATAGTTGACACCTGTGTTTGAGCTCGTATTAAAGAATGCGTCTATTACTTTTTAATACATCTAATCATATTCCACTTGGCATTAAATTTTTGCTATTGCAAGGTTGATTTAACGATTATGTGGCTATATTAATCTGCGGGTGCCACCTGGGCAGGCGGGACTGGAGACGGCTTCAATTTATTTTGACCGGGTATTGTTACAACTCTAGAAACACATACATATCCCGGAGCAACCATGTTGGCTATCCGTCTCGACTTTCTAATCTCCTCTTCTCTTTGCTTCTAATGAATTATATATAACTCGTCCATTAAAGAATTCATGACGTTCCCCGACCAATCTTCGCGCTTCCATCCTCGACTCAATGTTCCTCCGCATCGTCCTCCAGAGGATCCTCTTCACCGTCCTACTGCCTTTGTCCCTCGCCTCGACGATCTGTCTATATCTATACCCAATTTTACAGGGATGCGCCTTTTATGTTCCACCGCCAACTACCACAAATGACAGTGTCCACGAATTGTCGGCGTGGTTGAGGAATGGGGTGATTAACACCTTTTTCCAACACGCCACCGACTGGAGCTCGAACATAGCGGCACAATTCCCGCGCAACAACTATCCCGAGCCTGCCATATTCCGTCTCCTCGTTCTCGCTGATCCTCAGATCGAAGGCGATAGCTCTCTTCCGTCCCCGGACGACGAGTTTGTTCCGCGTTTACGCCGGCATTGGGCGACGATACGGTCTGGGCTGGTAGATGGTTCGGAGGATTCTGGCCTACAATCGCCGTCGTCATCATTCACCCCTACAATTTTGAAAAATATTGCCCAAACTATACTTTTTGAAGACGTACCTTCGGCTTTCCGTGCAGCTCGCAAACGTCTAGATCTACTGGGCAATGATTATTACCTGGCGCATATCTACAGAACGTTATCGTGGTGGAGTCGACCAACACATGTTACTGTCCTAGGCGACTTGATCGGAAGTCAATGGGTAACAGACGAGGAATTCGAAAATCGGGGGTGGAGATACTGGCACCGTGTATTTCGGGGAGGCGAGAGGGTCAACGATGATATAACTATTACTGGGGAAAAGTCTCGCGCAGAGGAAGAGGCGACGGGAGGGGAAGATGAACAGGGTAGTGGAAATCTGGAAACATTGCAACGATACAATTCTTCCTGGGCCAACAGAATCATCAACATTGCCGGAAACCACGACATTGGATACGCAGGCGATGTATCCAAGCGACGACTCGAGCGTTTCGAGCGCGCCTTTGGCCGCGCTGATTGGGATATCAGATTTGCGCATCCTCCGCTTGTTGGAGAGAACGAAGGACAGCAGGTTACTGTGAAAGATGAAGCGGATGGCTCTGCAGATACGCGACCTACTCTGCACATAATAAACTTAAACGATTTGACACTCGACGGTCCTCCTTTCGACGACAACATCCAAGTTGACAGTTACACATACCTTAACGACATTCTCACTCACCGATCGTACCCAGTCGAAGACTCGACTTCATTTACTCTTCTTCTGACACATGTACCTCTCCACAAGCGCGAAGGAGTGTGCGTCGACGGCCCGTATTTTACATATTTCCTGGAAGACGACACCGATAATTCGGAGGATACGTCTCCCCGATTCCGAACGGGCGGCCTTCGCGAGCAGAACCATCTCAGTGAACACGTCAGCACCAATGGCATTCTCCAGGGCATTTTCGGTATGAGTGGAGATACGCAGTCGTCGCCAGCTAACGGGAAGGGTCGACGTGGCTTGATTCTGACGGGCCACGACCATGAAGGTTGCGATGCTATCCATTTCGTTAACAGGACCAATACTTCCGGCGACAACAAAGACAGCGCCGAGTCATGGCACTGGGATGCTACGCGCTACCACCACCCCGCCCGTAATGATAATAAAGATAATGACACGCCCTTCATCCGCGAAGTAACCCTGCGATCAATGATGGGCGAATATGGCGGCAACGCAGCCCTGCTATCGCTATGGTTCGACGCTGATCCTGCGGTAAACGAGTGGCGTTACGAGATACAGATGTGTCCTGCCGGTGTCCAACATATCTGGTGGGCTGTTCATGGACTAGCAGTTGCATGTTTGATTGGATTAGGGCTTGTTGCGTTTTTGTGGGCGTTGGAATTTGCTCTGACTGGGGAAAAGCGAAAGAATCGTCCTCGTCATGATCATAATAATCGACAGGATCCCAAGAAACCCAGGAAATCTTAGGGAATTAGTGAAGGAAGAGAACGAGGGGGATATATATGGCATTACTTCTCGAACATAACGTCTCTTTGTATAAATACCATGTGTATATACTATGTATTATTAACACCGTTTTGCCCAAGAACATTATCCGGCCATTCACCTGCTGACTGGTGGTATTAAATTACAATTCTTATTTTTTTTTTCTTTTGACAGAATCTAATATTGGGATATCATTGATTGAACAACTAGCAAGCAAGCCTTCCTCGAATGGAGGAAGATTAATAAAGATATCAATGAAAATTAGAAGAAAAGGAGAAAACAAAAACATCAATCCATGCATATAATGAACGCCTCTTTACATCATCAGTTGATGTATAGTCATGGAGTATTCTCGTATAACAAAGAAGATAGAAATAAAAGGATTAAATCAAACCGGAAGATAATAAAAAAAAACTGCCCGCAGAATTTTCCGACAGATAATCATCACAACCGGATTGTTTGGATATAACATTTAGAAAGAAGAAAGAAATAAAAGACTATGCTTGCTGTCAACCCATACCTGTTTCCCCTCTTGGTGTACGCCTAGATGCAGTTTGAGATGCGGATGTTGGAATTAATCGCGAATTTGGGAAGATATGCTGCTGGGGGTTTCAGTCGGCAATTGGAGTAATGATATCATCATTGATAAGATCTTCGTCCGAATTATGCTCAAAGGAAAGATGGCCATGACCAGCCTGCATCAAATCACCTCCGCCGTGTGGGTGGAAAAGTGCTGCGGGGGGAGCATGGTGGTATAGATGTGCATGGCCATCAGGTCCAATGTGAGCTTGGGTGATTGCGGATAATTGATCCAACGAGCGGTGAAAATCATTGAGTATATTCGAACGCACATCTTCGGAGATGAGATCCATGAAATCACCAGCAAACTCGGCCACTTCATTGGCAAGCTTTCTATCCAGGATCTCTTCGAACATTTCCATATCCCGCTTCCATTTCTCCTCCTTTCGTATTCTCTCTTCTTCCACCCGTCGACATGTGCCATCTTCCTCTCTTAGTTTCAGGCAGTTCGGGCATAAGTAGTTTACTTCGCAGTAAGAACATGAACAAGGTGGGTTGTTGTTCACGCAATCCTGGCACACATTGATTGAGCAACTTGTACATTCTCGGAGCACACTCGGGCATCGTTGACGCTGATCTCCAACGGGTCTGTATTGCGGACAGAAATATGACCGGCAGCCTTGCCACCTCGTGATCTCAGCAGACGCATCGTAATATACGGATGAACGCGACGATGAGCGTGATAAGCTAGAGTAGGTTGGAGATCGGCTGCGCCCGCCTCGTCGCCCAGATACCAAACCCTCTTCTGCTTGTCCACGAGTTCGGATAAAGTCTTGTAGGGCCGCTGGGTTCATCTCGCCCCCTGCGTGTCCAACGTTATCTCCGGCGACACTGCTTGAAGCAGAAGGTGAGTCTCTATCCATATTTGCTGGTGGCGCCTGCGACTGTAGTTGCGATAGGAAAGCATTTGCAGTGTTTATGCGTTGTCTAACCGATGACCCAGCGTTGGGAGATAGGGTAATAGAGTTGTTTTTCCCAACACTAGCAGAAGTTTGGTGGCTCCGCAGTGATACTTTCTCAACAGCAAGCTCTCTATACCCACAGATGCGAAGACGTAATCCTCTAAGGTCATGTTCTTTGCAAAGGGGTTTCGCACAGCTCTTGCAGTGTACTTTCCACCGCGGTGAGTTATAGCACTCATCGCATAGATTACGGGGACTGGCCAAAACTTGACGCCCTAATGGCCCAAGTAGTTGCTGTAGTCCTTCAGGAGATCCGGTTTCTGATGTGCTTTCTGTGTTCTGATTCAAGTATTCTGGGTCTTCCCATCCTTGACCTTTCGGTAGGGGTGCTGCTCGGACCACGTCGACTTCGCGTGTTGTTGTTCCAATACTGATACCTCCTCCGCCTGAAAATATCGGCTCTGTGCAGCACCAGTGGAACTTGAGATTGGGATACTGAGCGGGAGCTGTGGGGTTTTGGGGGTTATCAAGATTCGCACCTGGCGCCGGATCATGCATGTTAGATGGAGAGGCAGTGGCACCCGGCGCCCACCACAAAGATTGGGGAGTGGAGGTTGCATTCGATGGTAGCCACGGGGGTGGGCTCTTCACATAAGGATAGGAATAAGCACAGCTTGCACAGAGTGTCTTTCGGCACCCAACACAATGCATTATCACGCTGCATTGTTCACATCTTTCACTTATAGGTTCTGAGCAATTATCGCACTTGATGTTCTCAACAAAGAACCTGTGACTGTGGCGTAGGTGAGCAGGGATAAATTTTCCGTCACCAACACTGGATCGATCTCCTGTTCCTAAAGCTTCGCCGTGATATCCTGTTTCTTCTT
The DNA here is from genome assembly GCA_023721895.2 of Talaromyces albobiverticillius. Taxonomy (NCBI): domain Eukaryota; kingdom Fungi; phylum Ascomycota; class Eurotiomycetes; order Eurotiales; family Trichocomaceae; genus Talaromyces; species Talaromyces albobiverticillius. The sequence continues at coordinate 3,348,700 of JAMBUR020000004.1, forward strand.
GCTCCCAGAATCTCCCATCTCTTCTACTGTCTGCTGCACCTTTCCAGTTCAAAGGTCCAAGCCAGTTCTTCGATCTCCACAACCGATCGAATACAACCCAAACGTCGGGGGCGCCATGTGGTACTCTCATGGAGACATAACCACGTCGTCGAAAGCACCGGCCAGCAGGACTGGTACACCATGCGGTATCGGTCCATATTCCTAGCTTGTGGCAGAGATTGACAAGTTCATGCGTTGGCTCTGCATCTGAGTCACGACGTACTAATGAAGACCCAAGGTAAGGGCGACGTCGATGATGCCGACAACGATAAGTGTAGAGGCTCTTCAAGGCAAGTTTTTGCTTGGTAACAGAACTGCTCGTGGTATTGCCCATGTCCACATCAAATTGCAAGCCATACATAGTGAGATATGGTATGATATGGTATTTGAGCGAGACATTTTTGCAACCCCGTACAGACAGATGCTCCAACGTCTCTCGGCGGGAGTGAAGAACTGTGGAAATGAGTATCTGACCGGAAACGGCGGTGTTGTCGAGCTCCAGGCTCTTCAAACATGGGCTAATTGGTATGACAACCATCATCAGAAGCTGGTCGAGGGCGTACGGTCGTGACTGGCGCGAGGCTGAAGGGTCTGGGCTACCAGTCAATAACGGCCGAGTCTGGGTCCCGGTTGGGAAGAGTAAGCGGAAGGATAAATATTTCCATGCTGTTGGATAAGATTGTAAAAAGTTGCGAAAGTACGAGGAAGTGTGATACAGCTGGAAGATGGTGTTTGTAGGAATCTGTAGAAGAAGCGATTCGAAGATGGGAGCATGGGTTGAGAAGACTCGCTCGAACGTAGATAGCTGGATGTCGGAAGAGGCTAAGCTGGTCGTATCATCATCTCCCAAATCCAGTTGAGTGTCTGATGAAAATGATTTTTCCATGAAGACGCTACCAACCGGCGGCTGTTGCGAGCCGCTGCTTTCGATTTCAACACTCATGGTCGAGAAGTGTCGGGCGTAGACATGCGGAGCGAACGGTGAACGAGGCTCGAGGAGGAAATGGATGCACCGGCCAGCATTATCAAGGAAAGCAGCTCAAGGGGCTTTCACGGGGAGCAGCGAGACAACGGCGGCCATCTGGCAAGGAGGAATCGTGTCGAGAGTCGAGGGGTGGTGGAGTAGCAGTGCGATCACAGGCTCTCCAGTTGTCCACGAGCAGGACTTGCGAGTCGACGATTGTTTAGCGCTTTGGCTTGCGGGCCTGCGCTTGCCGTGGAGCAGCCGCTTGGCTGGATGGGGAGTTGTGTCATGTGATGCGCCCGGATTGAAACTACCTAACTACGCACCTTGTGCTCTCTGGCATCCATCTGTCGTGCAATAACAATGTGCTACGCTCTTTGATTTGGCAATGGTCTCTCATGGTTACAGAGTACACTAGTGATTACTACACAATCATCAATGCACCGTTTCAGTGACGATCGGACGCTTCGCCGACTGCGTACCCCCTTGCAATGCCCCTGCGCCCTTCGACAACAGCCGACCCGCCAGCCTCGTCGTCTTCTTCATATTTGATCTCAAAATCACTCCCAAGCCCTTTCCATGTCCTTTGAGAGCGCAGGAACTCCGCGCCGGGAGATATTGTGCTCCCGACCATTGCTAAGTCACCCTTTGCTCGTTTTGCCAGTGCCGTACTGTTGGCTCCTGGACGTGCTTGGGTGCCATTGCTGCTCAGGTTGAACATAGGGCGCGAATTGGTGACAAACTGACCGGTCTTTAAGTTGAAGTCTGGAGGCGCGGATTCTGAATCCGAACCTTCATCAATGCCTCCGTTTTCGGTTTCGCTCTGGTTCTCTCCCTTCGATTCGGTGAGGGAAGCTGCCGAAGACGTATCGAGGACAGTCTGGTAATCGCTCCTCCATGCACCACTCCATACCCGAGTATCGTCACTTTTCAGGGCGAGTTCAAGTTCATATGGAGTTATAACCGGCTTCCAAAAGTCCTTACTGTCCACTAGAGAACTTTCCCAGCATCCAATGACAACCCAACCGTCGATTTCGCTGAAGTTGGCTACCTTTGCGGCATTGAGCTTGCCAACGACAAACATGTAGCTCTTCTTACCAGCAGCGGCGATCTGCTTCCTCACGTGGTCTACAATGTGCAGATAATTCTTGACGCTCAATGTATTGACAAGAATGCCAAATATCGGCGCAGTGCTCAATGAAACCGAGACACCATACCGGCGACGTAAAGCGGCTGCGGTAGAGGCTGGGAGCGGCTTCACATCCTGTCCCGACTCCGCATTTTCTGTAGGGTATATGTGGATGGCTGCAACTTTCGACGAGAGGGTAAGCAGTAGGGCGGTAGGGGGGTCCGAAATGTGAAACAACTCCCAGTCATTCAGCGACTCCGGGTTCTCTCTGACAGATTCTGGGACCGTTCGATTTGGAATAGCAGACGAAGGATTGTGTACCACGTGGGTTGCAAAGAGATTGGTGTAACCTTCTTGCACAAGCCGATCAAAAACCTCTTGAACGTGATCCGTGTAAGTAACATCGGCTGCGATGATGATTTTCTTCGAGAGGTCGGTATAGGTGTCCTTGAATGCTTTCACAAGAGGCTCAAGGGGTAGAGGTCTATGCGTAAATACATAGATTACGGGCAACCGTGACGTCGGAGACAAACAAGCCCGTCCATAGTGTACAACAACTTCTGCGTTGACATGTTCTGCAGCGACCTCGTCTACACAGCAAGTGCCATAGGAAGTGTCAGCCAGAATATAAAATCTTGGCTGCGTCCCATCGGCCGAGACGTCCTCATCCAACTTTAGTTGAGATGTTTTTTCAGAAAGACTGGCATCAGTCTCTGTTGTGTTCAAACTTCCCTCCGTAGCTTGCGTGACACTACCGCGGGGGTTCACGTCTTTCGTTTGCAATCCCCGAGTCAGGAGCTGGAATACTCGCGGAGCATCTGGGAGCATATCATCTGGAAATTGAAGCGCGATTCGTTTCCACCGGCTTTCCCGAATTTCAGCCAACGTTCGTTCGATATCGTAGATGATAGACAGCTCCTCGTCGGACCGGGAGGAAGCTGGAGTCTGCGGCTTTGCCACAGGCTCTGTAGCTTCCAGCAGATAGGTATCTGGCGTGGAAAGGATCGGTGCCGACTCCATTATTGCAGGCGCGATCTACCTGGCTCTGAAATGCGCCCGGGTTGTTTCATTCCATGATTGTGATGTGATGGCGGGGTAAATTTCATCTGGAAATTTTTTGATCAGTCGGCCAGATCCGGCTTAGTGTCGATCGCTCGGGGATGTTTCGGTATTTGGCCGCTCTCTTCCTCCAGATTACTTTACTACAAGGATTATTATTATTTATTATATAAAAATAAATAAATCACATATAGCTGAATATCTAGATAATCTACCCAGGGGTTGCTCTGCAATGCCTTGGTGGACCTACATCGGGCTTGTATAGAAACGGAGTGTATGTACATCAAAACCTTGAAGAGCTCATGCTCTGGCATTACCCTTATGATTTACCAAGTCCTATGTCTGTAACTAATAACTATTAGCTATTAAATGGCCACTTAAAACGAGATGATGCCCAAGTGAGCAGAGTGCTTATGTCATGCCATTCCTATACAGGCTAGGCTCTTGTCAGTTCTCGCTCGGGATATTCATCGTCTTCTCCCTCTTCTCCTTCTCGTCCTCTGCACTCGACCAGCCATTGATTGCAAAAATCTTGCAGCCGGCAACCATGAGTAAGCCGACACGCCAACACATCCCTGCTAGCGACACTGGGACGTTGTGATGGAACGCCCCTCCATTTTCCTACATATTCAGGCACGCCGTAAACATGGCCCCTCAGCAATCCATTCAGCCTTGTAATATTCAGTTTTGCATCTACGAGATATCTCCTGTCTCGCTCTCCTCTAAAAAAAATTTCCCGGGTGTGTCTTATCCTAATCTCGCGTTGAGACAAAGTTCGTGCCAAACAACATGCCATCTTCTACTCTAAAAGCGACCTTCATTGGCGTTTCGACCATACTCTTTGACGACGGAAACGATGCTATTCTCATTGATGGATATTTCACACGTCCGCCGATAGATCCACAGGACTCATCTCGACAGCTAATTACTTCAGACGAGGAAGCCGTCGCAAGCGGTCTGAAAGAGGCAAGCATTCAAGGTCGACTCCACGCCGTGCTGGTCGCTCACTCCCATGTCGACCATGTGCTAGATGCGCCAACCGTGTGCAAGCAGACAGGCGCAAAGCTCGTGGGCTCGACGTCCACCAAAATGGTTGGCGCGGGCTATGGGCTACCGGAAATTCAGATGGCAGTTGTCTCGGACGGGCAGAGCCTAACTTTTGGCGCATTTCGAGTTTTTATTAAAGAAGGTATTCATTCTCCGGGCGACATTGCTCCAGGAGATATTACCTCACCTATAAAAATGCCGTGCGATTGGCGAGATCTCCGTACTGGGAAATGCTACTCGTTCTCGATCGAACATGGAGGCAACAAGAGCATCTTTGTTCATCCAAGCGCCAACTATGTGCCTGGAAAACTTCAACATTTGCGAGCTTCAACCGTTTTCCTTGGTGTGGGTGCTTTGGGCAAGCAAGATGGCGATTTTAGGAGTAACTATTGGGAAGAAGTCGTTCAACCATTGAACCCGAAGAGAATTGTACCGGTTCATTGGGACAATCTCTTCGGCCCTGCGAATTTGCCCCTTTGTGAACCATATGATAATGTGCTTTTGACACAGACCTGGTTATCGGAAAAGTGTAAAACTGCCGATATTGATTTTAGGATCCAGTATGCAGGCGACGTGCTTGAGATTGTAGACTGATTGTGATTCTGATCGATCAGGAAAGATTTGCCATGGGGAAATAAATAATACAAAGCTGAATTTCTTAACTATATTTGCATATATACTTAACAAATGAGCCGCTTATTTAGGTATAACCATGCATGTGCTATTAGGTCTAGAGATCCGCCCTCGCCGGTTCTCCAGCCCATACCCTGCGAATCAACTCGCGGATTGGAGCTCTTTCTATCTCTCGTGGGTTCCAGTAAGGATTACTAACGGCGATATCGGCGGCTTTGTCGATGTCATCCTCCTTCATGCCAAAATCCTTCAACCCTCTCTTCACTTTAAGCTTAGATAGAAGTGCATTTAAGCCGTGGATGGCATCTCCATTGCTCTCTGGTAGGGCCTCGGCTAGCTTGTTCATTGCATCTGGAATTCGAGGGGCATTGTACGAGATGGCGTGAGGGAGGACGGCAGTGTGTGTTTCTGCATGCGGAAGATTGAAACTGCCTCCGAGAGTATGGCAGAGCTTGTGGTGAATGGACATTCCGACACTTCCAAGACACGTACTACACAGCCAAGCTCCGTAGAGTGCGTGAGAGCGTGCCGACGGTGAGGTTGGATTTTCCACTATCTCTGGGAGAGCGCTTGCCAATGCTTTGGTGCCCTCAATAGCGAGGAGGTTTATTATAGGGTTGGTGTTGCGTGCATAAAGCGCCTCCACTGATGAATACCGTCAGATAATCTAGCATACTGAGGGAAACTGATTTCTTTGTTCAAACTTACCGGCATGAGCAATGGCATTCACGCCACTGGTTGCACTTGTCGCTGCAGGCAGTGTTATAGACAGGTCAACATCATATATGACAGTGCCGGGAAGAATCTTCGGATCACTTCTCGTCTTCTTTACCCCATCTGCCGTCTCTCCCAGAATCGGTGTCATCTCGCTGCCGGCATAGGTGGTTGGGATACAAATATGTGGCAGGCCAGTTCGGATGCTAATTGCCTTTCCCAAGCCAATGGTGCTTCCACCGCCGATTGAGACGACTGAGTCTGCTTGCGTATCTTTGGCATATTGTACAGCCCTTTCAGTGACGTTTATGGGCGTATGCATTGTGGCTTCGGTAAAGATGCCGGCGATCCTGCCATTGAGAACCTCCTTTAGGCGCTCAGCCTTGCTAACCTGCCTGGGCGTGCAAAGGAGGAGTGGTGCAGAGAGATTGAGTCGTTCGACCTCCTCTGGCAGTTTTTGAAGTGTTCCAGAGCCAAATAACACCCGTGCTGGGTTTGCACTGTACACGAACGACTCCATGGCGTGTCACTCGCTTTCCGTATGGAGGCGTGTTCAATGATATATGTAGAAGCCGACTCGGAGAGTTAGTAGAAAAGAAGTGTAACAATTCACAAACATGTATCATCCACCCCCAAAGCTTCCAAGGTTGTTCCGGATACTGATCTGGTGGGGCATTACGCAAGTAACCGCCTTCCGATGGGGGGAGGGCCGCATCCGAGGTAAGTACTCTCTGTATCTACAACATCTTTGGTATTTTTCTATTGTGCAACACGTATGAATGTGATAGATACAATGATGGATAGCGCCTGACTGTCAGAAACTCAGCTGCTTGTTCGATAGTATACAATGCTATAGAAGACGCCTTTGAACACCACGCAATGCCATGCTAACTCGCTTTTGCCTTTTGTGTCTACTTCCTCATTTCTTCAATTGAACAAAGATGATCAGTCCAGATCAGCAAAGGCCATAACCTCTCGTCCGCTATCGCGGTTCTTCCCCTTGTCACGCTTCCGCTTCTTGCGCGCCTTGTTGTTTTCTCGTTCCCTGTCATTATCACTACTATAATCTCCGGCACTGTCGAGATCGTCGCTTGGGCCGTCGAACTTTCTCACAGAAGCCGCAAAAGTATAGCCCTCATTGTATATGCTCGGGCCCCAGACCTTGACGACCTGACCACCGCCGCTGACCATACGTCCTTCAACATCGAAACCAAGACCAGTGACACCCTCCATCTCGTCATGCCACACTCGTGACAACACTTTGTTACGACCGATTGAAACCAAAGAAATCTGGCCATCTGCCTGGCCCACGGCAACCATTTTTCCGTACCCAACGTCGTCTGGAACAACAGCCAGCGACTCCAAAGCTTCACTCTCTCCGTGGTCTCGTGCAACGTAGATCCTCTCGTCCTGATCGTCCCACACGCCCTTTTCCCACAATGTTAACACACCCGTGGCACCCCCAACGATGACTTTCTCTCCGACACTGGTCCCACTCGAGGGCAGGCCTCCGATGTAGGCAGATGAAATCAATTCCTCCTCTTGATCTTCACTGCGGCGCAGGATACCCTTTCGTAAATCTGTAGCGGCTAATGTCGTGCCTCCCGTCGTAATCCACTGTTTGCTGAAGCCGGAAGTGCTTGTGTCTGAAGCTGGTAGCGGTGTGAGGGAAGAAATGTAGTCATCATGCGGTTTGTATGTCTGCTCGGGGCGGGCGGATATAGAAGAGTAAGGAATTCGCAAATCGTAGACATGGAGAGCACCCGAGTCGGTAGCAAGCAGCATGGTTTGAGGAGAGAGCGCGTGAATTGTGGAGGGAGAGTCGATTTCGTTAGTAGGGTTTTTCCTTATTAATCGTTAGATGATGATATTCCACAAACACGTCCATTCTCTGTCGCACTCACTTCGATTTCGCATATGGAATCGCAATCTTGTTCTCAACCACACCGGTCTCAACCCTTGCCGCCTTGACAATACCGTCCGTCCCAGCGGAATAGAGGGTCTCGCCTCCAATGCCAAAGCCCAAGCACCTGCAGCTCCCCTTGTGTCTCCGCGTTGACCAGATAGTATCTATATGACCAACTCCATTGGTTGATGCCGACAGGCGCGACGAGCCTTCAGCTTCATCATTGTCATCGTCGTTATCGTCGTCGTCGTCACTCCTGTTCGTTGACGGCAGCCGAAATGTCTCAACATGGCCTGAGCTCAGGCCGACCGAAACAATTGGCTCTTGCGGATGGATCACCTGGGCAAATAAATCTGCCTTTAGGGGAAATGAGCACAATATCTCGTAGGTGTTGAACAGCATTTTGAAGGCGATCTTTTCATTTCATGAATGGATGAATATCGCGACGAAATTTTTTTTTTTTTGCAGTTCTCCGCGCCAGGGCAACAACCGCCGCTAACTCCAAAGTTGACGGGACCCACAAAACCGTTGCTTCCCGTTTTGGAAATAATTTTGAGCTACAACTACATACAAGCTGCTGACATGTTTTGGCAGAATAAAACACTTATCGACAATGGTATTTCTCCTGCCAGCAAGAAGTTGAATGAATTGAGAGCACACAATAATGTGCTGCTTTGTCACAAAAATCCACTAATCACACATTAAGAAGACGAAAAGGAAAAGACAGAATATAGAGAAGAGAATTGGTTCAAAGTATCAATATATAACAACTCAACTGAATAAATCTGTATCAAACCTCGGGTTAAAGTAGGTATCCTGGCTTCTGAATTCCATCTGCATCCAGTCCATCATCGAACCGTTACCGATTTCGTCACAGTGACAGTCCGACGTGACTCCACAGGATTGTGATTAAGACCCTGGTTGGATTCATCGGGGGTAGTTGTAACAAAGACAGTGCTGTGTTGTGTGACGATACGAGTGACTGAAGTTGTGACAGTAGTTGAGCCCGAGGTCACGGTAACTTTGACTGTGCCTGTAGAGGTGTGGTAAACCTATTTGGCTCCAATTAGCTCCATATAAAAAACAGAGTTATAGTAAACTGGAAGTTTCAACTTACTAGTCGAGGGGGTAAGATATTCGTGAGACTTATTGATGTAGTGCTCCAGGGGCCGGGGAAATGCATACAAGAGCATGCAGATGCCACGCTTTCCTCTTCTGATCGCTTGGAAAGGTATAAAACTTCCTCCCATGACATAGCTTCATCGTCGAGATCTTCAATGCCATTGTCTATATCTGCTGTCGATTGAAGTATCCCGCCGAAAATCAACGCATCGTTTGTAGCCACTGTCAATAGAGAGGGAGTGGGATAGTCACCACAAGCCGTTGCTGTGGATACTTCCGTGATTGTTCTGAGAACCGTGTATGCTGCTGGAGTGCAAGAGCTGTGTGCACTCGTGGGCAGGTAAGCACTAGAACGCTGCAAAACAACAGGAGTCCTCTTCGCACTAGTCGTAGCCTGAGGGACATGAGTGCTAGCAACCTGAGAGAGGAGCGAAACCGGAATAAACGAGAGGCCAGGGGACTGAGAAGCGCCAGTCTGAGAGGGAGAAATCTGATGAATGGGGGATTCGGAAGGAGTAGATCGACGAACAGGAGGCGCAGCCTCTGTAAACGAGAGAACAATCGTGACCGTAACAACTGGCCCTTGAGGAGGAGACGTAGCAGAAGCGATTATAGTACTCGTCGTAGTTTGAACTAACGTGGCCACCACGCTATTGGTATGAAACAAGGTTTTGGGCGCAGTAACAGTGACAGTGTTGTGTACTAATTTTGTCAAAGTTGTCGGATAGGAGTCGATTGCAAGGATCGAGGTGCTCGTTTTAGGGGGATTCTGGCTCAAGTAACTTTCACATTTAGCACGGGCATCATCTTTTGACTCTCTCAGCAGTGATATAAGAGGGTCATCGTCAGGACAGTCCAACTGGCTCTCTGCGAACTGTGTGATAATAAGTAATAAAGGTAGTAAAAGTGCGGTGCAGAGCTTGTACATAATTGCTGATTGTTTATAAATTCACCAAGTCCATTATAAATGCTTATTTTTTTTTTTTCAAATGCTAATCGACATCACTTGAGGTATCAGTTATCAAATATAGATGGCGGGCAATTCATTGAAAGCCAACTTACTTTGTATCCACGTAAATCATAAGGACTAGTTCTCGACAGGCACATACCATCGCTTCAATTATAACGGCAAAGCTTGAATAATGCCTTCATAGATAAAGAATCCAGGCCCTTTTGTTGCTATATTTACCACCATTGAGCCCTTTCCATTTCCGAGGGGGTCATAACGAAATAAAGAAACGAACAAGAAAGAAAACATAGACATATCCATCCATTGATACCATTTTTCAACAATAAAAATTTCGGTGGACAGCCATGATACCAGCAGCTTTTATAGAAAAAGCAAGTGGATCGGAGAGATGCTCACTATGAGGACGGCGAACATAAAGAAAGCGTGGGAAACAGCTCGCCATTCCTGTCTTTGACGAAATACGGCTTTTGCATCTAAACTTAGAATTAGGAGTAGCACCATTCGAGGCTTGGAGAACTGTAAAATAGTCGTGGTCGGTGATCTATGTTCGAAGCTCGATGCCGAAGCGGACCGATGAAATGAAACTCCGTCAGTCCCCTCCTGCCTAAATAGGCAAGTTCAGCACACAGAAAAATGAAGATTCTTACACAAAAGACCGGGACGTTATAATTACCCTTTTTTTTATCGGTAACTAGTTAGCATCTTCGTGGGTATTTCCTTTCGAACTAGCATGAAATGAAAACATATAGGTATGCTCAAAAAGAGTGTAAGAAGAAAGTCTAGGAAGTGATTAATGATTGCAAAGGTCAGGATGAGTTATACATCTGCATTCAAAATCCTATCATTCCTTGGTCTCCTCTAGCATGTCAGTGCTAACTATCAAGTCTTCCCATTCATCACAGAGTTGCATTGTAGCTTGACACTTGCTACGCATACATTCCAGACTATCAGTGCCCAAAGGCAGGCGTGGTGGCAAGTCTTTCCCCTTTGCTGTTCCGGTACTAGTAATAACATCGATCATGCGGGAAACTCCTTTGACTGGATCGCCATTCTCATTGTGGTATAGTTGACGTTGACCTTGTCCTGTTTTCTCGCCAAAAACCTCGTATTCGGGTAATGTAGCGGGCAGATTAACAATATTTGTGGGCGAAAAGACTTCAGTACGGAAGTAGCCCGGTTCAAAGACAATGAATCGTACGCTATTGTCAAATAATGTGGCAAATTCTCTCTGCAAACATTCTGTAAGGCCTACGAGAATGTTAGACTAGTCCCAAGAAAGAGTTTCAAGAAATGAGGCAGTTAAAAACTTACTTTCCAAGGCAAATTTAGAAACGGAATAAGCCAACGATGAAGGATAACCACACCACCCACCCTGCGCCGTTTATTAGCAAACAGGAATTCTACCTTTTGAAAGCGTTGTTTACCATAGACCCAACGAATGCTACTACGCCAGACTTTTGTTCCCGCATAATAGGGAGGATGGCCTTTGTAACTTTCAGTGAGCCAAAGAAGTTTGTCTCTAGAGATTTCTGTATTCTTTCAATGCTATCATGCACTGTTAGTTCCTTCCTGAGGCTTCAATGGCAATGTGCTCGAGAGATACCTACGACAGCTCTTCCACGGCGCCGCTTTCAATATAGCCAGCATTATTGACGAGTACGTCGATTCTGCCGTAAATTTGGTGTGCCTCTTTGATTTTAGCAAAGATATCAGCCTCGGGAATTGTCACGTCAAGGTCTAGAATCGCGGCGCCTGTGTCACTCAAATGAGCCAGCTTTGTAGCAGCATTACGACCGGTAGCAATGATTTTGTCCCCACGGGCAATATTTTGCCGAACAAACTGCTCTCTATATTATGGTCAGACAGACGGACCGTAATACGAGCATTTGCGCAGACACGAATTAAGAGAGTCTCACCCAAATCCAGAAGAGCAGCCCGTGATTAGCCAAACTCTTGGTTCCATGTCTGGCTGATTTGAAATTGGATGGACGAAGAAGTCGAACGAAGACGGAAGGTCTTCTTGTACTAGTTCAAGGAAAGTATTCATACAATCTTAGTACTCAATGAGGAGCAAAAACTCCCGACAGAAAGGCGACTTCCTTTTCATTTTTAAAGTAACGCTTGTAGCCGACTCCTCCGTGAAAACCTGGAACTGCAAGTCTGGAAACGTGGGGTACAAAGAAGTTTCCAGCCAACAGTGCAGTGTGTCTTGAAAGACTACCAGCAGCGAGTCGACGCAGCCAATCACGGTGGATAGCAAGTAAAGCTTCACGGCAGGTTGATGATTTCATCAGGTCGATTGGCGGTCAGAGTAGTGGCACGGTGCCACGGTTGGCAGGCGGGCACTCCCTTCCTGCGCCGGACATTTAGACGTATGCCAGCTTAACTTATTTGATTGCATGCATGGCGCTGCGATGTGTGCGAGGTGCAGTGCGAGGTGGGAACTGCCATGCCTGTGCGATTCGGAGTAAGCACGGAGAAGCTGTAAATTTATTACATCGTGATACGAGATATTCGGCGCCGGTGCGCTGTGCCTCTGACACGGATGGCGTTTATTGATTGTAAGACTGTGTATTTGTGACATTAAATACGCCGTTAAACCAGATACGGCAAGGAGGAGATGTCGCACATCAGAGAGCGGGTCCTCAGGAGCTCCTGCTGCCCAATCAGCGGCCTTCGATAAGTAGTGGCCTTATGCAGGGAAGGAGCGTGTCTTGCCAAGGCCGAGGTGCTCCTGCCTCTTCCATCTGCCGGACTTCTTCCCTTCATTTTTGAACCAGCAACCTTCACTCATTTCTTTATCCTGTGTGAGCGGAACAGTATGGCTTTGGCCTTCTTCAGCCATGCGGCCGATTTTATTACCGATTCAGTGACCAATCCACCCAGCCAACGGCCGTTCTTGGCTGTTGCCGGGGCCTCGCTCACCCTGGGACTGGCCCTCGGCGCAATCTGGGCGTCGGAGAAGTCGCATCCGTCCAAGATAATCCCATCGCCTTTGAAGGCAATTCAGTCTTCGGCTTTGAACTCAAACGAGAAGAAAGACGCGCCTGTTATCCCTTTGGATGTTTTGCCTGGCGCGCGCGATGTTTCAACGCCGTATGGCTCAATTCGAGTATACGAGTGGGGCCCTGAAGACGGACGGAAGGTGCTACTTGTCCACGGCATCTCGACTCCGTGCCTTTCACTGGGAGGCCTCGCCCATGCCTTGGTAGATAGAGGCTGTCGGGTGATGTTATTTGATCTGTATGCGTCCTTCACATGTGCTTGATTCCCTCGGGCAAAATCACTAACGCGCCAACATAGCTTTGGACGGGGATACTCCGACTATCCATCTGATATTCCGCAAGATGAACGGCTTTTTTCTACCCAAATCCTCCTTGCTCTAACCTCATCGCCGCTGTCCTGGACTGGTGCATCATCCGGGAAATTCTCCCTGATTGGCTACTCATTAGGAGGCGGCGTTGCTGCTGCTTTTGCCTCGCATTTCCCTAACTTGCTTTCATCTCTGATCCTCTTGGCCCCTGCTGGCTTGATACAGGACTCTCACTTTAGCTGGCACACTAGGATCTTACATGCTAAAGGTTGGTTTCCTGAAGACATCATCAGTAGCCTTGTCAAAGCTCGACTTAAAGCTGGCCCACTGGTCAAACCGAAGAAGCACAAGAACACACAAGCAGACTCGCAAAGTGAGACTGTCGGTATTGAGGATGCCCTCTCTGAAGGATTCGGCGCTTCGCCGCAACAAGTACTTTCTAGGGCGTACCCTTCATTGACGATTCCTGCGTGCGTCAGCTGGCAGGCGGAAAACCATCCTGGTTTTGTCCCGGCATTTATTTCTAGTATTCGACATGCGCCACTTCGACGGGAGACACAGTTTGAAAACTGGAAACGGTTGGGAAGGATTCTCTCTGAAAACAAAAACGAAAACAATGATACCGGCCTATCGCTCAACAAGGTTTTGATTGTACTTGGAGAAACGGACAACATCATTTTCAAAAATGAAACGGTTGAGGATGCAACCGTTGCATTGGAAGGAAATGCACAATTTTCCTATTTCAGCATTGGCCATGAGTTTCCCAGTGTTGTGTACGAAGAGCTGGCAACCCAAATCGTTGAATTCTGGAAGTAAAGATTAATTTGCACTTCCTGGGTTTAGCGTGACTCGGCAACATCCTTTGATTCTTTCATATATTTATATAGAGATATATATAATCGATTTTGAACATTTGTTGTTATGTGATAAATCCTCTCATGTCGCCTCGATGATCCAATCATACACCTCATATCCATGGATGAACTTGCTGATACTTGAAGAAGCTCTTTTACATTGGTTGAAACCTTTCTACCTCATCAGATTATCGATATCCGCCACTTGTCGCTCCAACTGGCTCGTGTGAGCATCTCGGGTTTCTTTTCGCACCGGCGCATAATATGGCTCCGATTCGGAAGAACTGTGAAGGTATCTTTTCAATCCGATCTCATTTTTCACTGGTGGCACTTGGGCCAGATTTGCGGCGTTTAGCGTTTGACCACTTGTTTATCAACCTACCGTCAGCACAGCACTTGCTACACGACATGAACGAAGATGATAAAGATGACAAAGATGACAAAGATGACATACGGAGCAGTGTGGTCATTGGCGTGATTGTTGGTGTTTGAGTGTGACATGATTGTTGTTTGGGTTGACTATATAAACTCAAACCGACTGGAGACTTGATCTGCAGGGGATTGATCGAAGTATAACAAAACAAGTATTAAGGAGTGCGAACCAGAAACTGTGGATATTCGAGAAGATGAGCTGGGCCGAAGCTCCTTTTATACACGAAATATACAGCACGCGTACACGATACGGTAGCATGACGTGTTGGCATTGGTGAGATGAGAGCAAAGGTTTAATGAGATGGTACCACAGGATCGTCAAGCAGCCATCAATCAAACAGTGGAGCAGGAGGAAAGCTGTTGGGAGTCAGGCACCGCCTCAAATCCGCAATCGGTTGGGGTGGGAAATTTGGATTGAGCGAGATCTTCGGGCCTGGTGTCCTGGTAGATCATCAGGCTGTCTTTTGCTTAGCCTGCGGATGCCTCGAACCATGCTTCGAAGGTGGCTACGCTAGGAGATATCTGTGCGTGAGCTATCCACCCAGGGGCCCTAAAGATCGATCCAGAGCTATTGCCGTTGCTATACGACACAAGGGTACCCCGTTAACACACTACACTCGGAATCCATATCTCGCATCATTGATTTTACGTTCACTTTTGATTGATTGAATTAATCGGATTTCTTTTGGAGCAGACAGTGGCGTTCTCCGGTCATGGGATACCATAATTTGGGAATGATGACGATGCCAGGAACACGGCAATCCCAACCACGGCGAGGCACACTTGAAATGTCCGGTGGAAAGAAAAAATTTTCTTCGTATTTATTTTGCCAATTACGCCGAGGTTCTATAGCGATATTACTGGACCAAGGATATGCGCTGTCTATGGAGGCAAAAAAAAAAAAAAAAAGAAAAGAAAGGGAAAGGAAAAGGCACAATTGCATTGTCTCGTCATTATGCAGGTGGAGGGCAGATACCAGGGCGAAGAAGGGAATACTGACAAGGCGCACTAGGAGACGTCCTGGATTGTAGGCAGCAATGCGCCGTGTCGCCGACGCCGATGAAGATGCGTCGATTTTAATTTCACCCCCTTTGTTCGGACTCGAAAGATTTTTCATTCCTATGACTTTGGAAATAATGCTATCCTGACTCTCCACTTTTCATAATGCTCCCCTTGGTCTCGAGTTGTTATTATATGTACACAAAGTACGTACGTGCATGTGCATCCAACCCACCCGTACACCCCGCACAGTATGGATCTTGGTTGTGTATGTACGGCCCGCCCCGAGCCACAACCCTACCCTAGGTGCCCCACCGATCACCAGATGGCGAACCAGGGACCCTGACCGCAGCTTACTGCCACTATTCCGGGTCCGTCAAGATATCAGGCTGAGAAAACCAACGGCATTTACGGATTGCTTATGGACGCTTCTGGCCCATGGCAATCAATGCTAGACTGGCGATAGCATGCCATACTTCTTTCTCCTTTTTGCTTCGCTTCACCTCATTGTGATTCGCCCTATTTTGTGCTTTATCTGTTGGCGACTAACTTTACTATCCTCGGCTTTTCTACGGGATTCCCACGGAACAGTGGTATCTTCCCAGAATAAACCACCCACTATCCAGAATAAGTGCGCTACATGGTGGGACACCTAATAAACCTTGCTTTTTCGCCCATCATATATTATATCAAGGACCCACAAGCTTCCATTCATTTTATACATGAGAACAGAACGTTGTGGCCAGATTTGGCTCTAGACCTCCACTGTCACAAGATTCAAGAACCGAGTAATAGGCACTAGGTTCTTTTTCAGCTCTTGCTGACGAGATTAGCGCAGGCCCTCCGAGTTTCCTTTCAGTCATGGGAACTCCATATGCGCCGTGATACGTGGTCCAGAACATTATTATTTCATTTTAAATGTTTATTTTGCTTTTTATTTCTACAACTGTGCTTACCAACTCCAATAGCGGCACAGCTCAAAGCTTCATAGGCGCAGTTCGTGTATAGTTCCCACCAGCCCATGAGGCTGGCCCGAAATTCCTGGGGCTAGATTTTTGTACGTGGAGGTCTAGACCTCATCCTTTGAAGCTATCGGTAGACCGCAAAGCTTCTTCAGCCACCAGATCCAGACCTTTGGACAGTCCTGAATATCATTCAACTCGACCTGACAGATGCAATCCTTGTCCTACCCAAGTAAGGTATGGCTACGTAACGTCTAATTTCGCTTGTATCACATAAGTTGATGTCTGCCGTTACTTAGTCTATCTAGCGCAAATTACTGCAAGCAACTGGATGGATTTTTTTTTTCTCTTCGTCCGGTCTTCGGCTGTTATGCATGCTCATTTCGTCTGCCATGAGCCCTGGCAGGCTCAGGCTCTAGTCTCGAAAACCCAACATCTTTGCATTGCAGGCGGACAAAGGGGATACAGAATCCCGACAGCGAATTGGCGGCTAGTTTGATGAGGATCGTTGCAATTGAATGTGTGAGTAAAAGTTTAGTTTGTTTCATCGCTTGCAACGTATTAACCGCAAGCGAGCTAACCTTGAAAAATGCGTATCGCTATAAGCCGGCGATATGATTCACAAAGAAATGAATCGAGTAGCTGCAGACATGCTCTAGTTGAGAACAAGCCACGAGTTTGCTCGTAACGAGATCATCATCAATCAATTCTGTGCAACCTTCCAAGATTGGAAGGTGCCTAGTAACTGATTAGAAAATGGCGATCAAATAAAAAAGGGCCGAGATCCATCCCCCGAGGCTGTGAATGAATGCGCACCAAGAGTCGGTGTAAAGGCTCTAAGATGAGCAGAACAAAAAGAGCGCTTGAGAAATTTCAATTCAAACGAGAAAGTCCATGCGGCCCCAGTAGAAATGCATTGCTCTCAGAGGAATAGTTTTCCACCACGTAAGTTGCATGGCTGCTTGTAGGGAAATTAAGCGTCATCGTAAGCTGTCGAGAGATACCTAGTAGGAGGATGCTGCCCTTTAGTGCGTGACAAATTTTCCGTCTGCAATAGCGCTATCTAATGGATGACAACATGGACACGATGCTTCGACGCAAATGCAGATGGAATAATGCTGTGCACCGGAAAGAAGAGCTGAAGGTCGAGATAGGCAGGTGTTGTGTTGGCCTGAACACTGAGGCAGCAACACCCCACCTGGCCACCCCCACATGCCTATTGGTCTTTATCCTCCTTCCTTCGTTATGTTTGTGTAGTCAGCCTCAAGCATCAACCACTGACCTTGAAGTTGCCATTCGCAATGCTCAGCCTCGAGTTCCTCACCGCTCCTCACCGTTTCCCTTCCTGCTCGAACTCCTGCAGCCTGTAGTAGCACAGTACATATTACACAACCTGTAAGTATTTCCGCCCAATATCATGGCGGCATCATGGCCAACGACCTCCCCCCCTGCAGCCTGTCTGTGGCGTCTCTCTCTTTTGAAATGGCCATTACTCTTTTTTTTTTTTGACACTAACGAGAAGACCAGACTACCAGAGCTAGGCCCAGGGCCTGTGTACACTATCTTTAGTGCACCGACTGTAGAGTCATGGCCGGCAACAATCAGACACATCTAGCCTCTATCCAAGAGAAGGTCTGGGAAGGCAGGCTCCCTTTAGAGATTATTCTAGACCCATCAGAATGCCGGACATACGACAAGTCCGATCCTTACCTGGTACGCATCCATGGGAAATTTTGGCTCAAGGCCTGCAAGTTAACTATGTCTTCCAAGATACTATATCCTCGAGTCTCGTATTTACCATTTCTACTACCTAAACTTCACGCTTTCTTCCAGCCATCACTTATCCACCCCGAATGTGAACCACATTCTGGGTGGTTCTCGTTCGAGGGCGTTCCTTTGAAATGGCATTATCCCTTGGGATTGCTGTATGATCTTTATGCAGGTGCTGAGCCTGTTTCACATTCGACTACAACAGATCATAATCTGACCCAGTCAGTGATTCTTGCCGTCGGCGAGAAACATGCCCACCCGTCAGATGAAGATGAAGATGAAACCGAAACTTCCACGTCTAGCCGCTTGCCATGGCGACTGACGCTGCATTTTGAAAATTGGCCTGACGAGGATCTTGTGCGACTTGATGCCGACGGTCTGGTTATTCACGATGCCTTTATTAATAGTGTCAAAGAAGCCGATTCAATTCGTATTCGAGAGGCAAAGAGAATTATGACCTTATCCAAAGAGGATACGGCTGGGTTTTGGACGGCCATTCAGAACCGTAAGTTTTGTAGCCCGCCCTTCACTATCTAATTTATATCTGTAATTCTAATGTGTTCCTCTTATTGAAAGATGACATCAATTCTTACCGCCGAGTCACTAACTTACTTCTTCCACCAACATCTCAACCATTTCGTCAAATTCCCATCCGAATTTTCCTTCCATTACCACCGGATTCAGATAAGCCGGCTCTTAAAGTTGTCCAATCACCTGTTCCTCCTTCAATCCCAATTTCTCAGTCTTCAACCAGTGCAACCCCGTCATCGGGGGCCCGCATGCAGCCGCAAACAGTTGGGTCAGCTCTTCATACTCTATTGCCTAATCTTTTTCCAAGCCGGCGAATACCGGTCTTAGCAAAGCCAGTCTTGCATGGTGCAGTGTTGCCAATGACAGCACCCCTTGAGGAAGTTGCGCGAAGTGCCGCGTATGGCGATGGATGGATAGCTATTGTTATATGTATGGTTGGGTGAAATTACACGACCCTTCCTAGTTTTCTAGAATAAGTGGTTGATTCATATCCACTCGGAGATCTTAGGGTTTCCCACTTTTGAGGATCGTGTGATAACCTTCCACAAGTACAATCCTAGACTCACTTTTAGACTTTCCTTCTCCATATTCGTGTCAATTAATTGAGTCCAATGGTGTGCTTTTATGCGTTACGAGATTTTCACGTAGAGTCTGCAGGATCCCATCCAATCTGCTCTTGAGGCCATCGCAGCCAGCTGCGATACTCAGAGCCCAGGGCAGAATTCAACTGCATCATAAGTCTGTGGCTAAGACCTTCCATCCACCATACCCATTCAACCCGCCGAATAGTGACAATATAGTACGCGAATATGATCAACGCCAGCGGAGCACTTTGCTGCAGAAGGTTCAAGTATTCGTCTGACACTTCCATCAACCACGCGAAGACATCACCGTGTTCTAATCTTGATTGCTCCCCTGGCATTACCATGGCCATTGTGCGTGCCAGGTGGTTCAAGGCATCTTGATAAATCCCAAGTGACACCAGATCAGAGGCACCTTCTTTGCAAACTAGCTCTCGTATTTCCCACAAAAACATTTGGCCATGCTCCAATGCTCGCTGATCGCGGCGAGAATGCGATAAGTAAGACCCATATGCAATAATAGGACCCAGAGGTCCTGCAAGCAAATCGTCGCTCAGGTCTAGAAACGTCTTGACTCCACGAAATAAACGAATCCATTCGGATACATGACCATGCTCAAAGAGGACGAGAAAACTGCTTTCCTCTGGTGGTTTGGCACAGGCAAACACGCACGTGAGGGAAGAAAATAAGAAGAGCGCTGGGGATTGGTCACTTGCCAAAGACGGCATTATTGGAATCACTGACCTAATGGCAGTATTGTGATGCGCCTGTGCGAGAGAGAGGAAGTTTGATCGCCGACTTGAGTCTGAACGACTAAGGTGCAAAGCAGTGATGGCAAGTATCATATGAAGTACAGGTTTCATGCCAAACGCAATACGTGGAACATGATCACGATAGACTGATTGCACTGCGCTCACGCGTGATAAGGTGTAGCAGGTCGAAATGCTATAGTGATGCAAGAGTTCCATGTCAGCTACTGCCAGGTCGGATAATAGCGACGGGTTAGATAACGGCTCTGTTGCTGGTGCAGGTGATGATACCGATATTGAGGTCGACGCAGATACTGGCATCGGGACCGGCAATTCCATGTCTTTTATTTGAGGCGAATGCTGCGGCTGCAGCTGCAGTCCAGAGTAGCGACATTCTACTTTATGAACTTGACAGTTCAGGCATTGTGGCTTGCCTTCATTGCACTTGAGGCAACGTCAGCCATTGAATACGAAGTAAAGTGAAGAGTATCATCGAATTGACTTGCCTTGACTTTCCTCCTCTTGCATTCCAAGCAGCCGTTTTTCGACTTGCGATGAGAACGACGACCTGAACCCACAGTGGCCATCGAGAGCCCAGACAGTGATGCTCATGAAAGATCTATCGGTTTATCACAGCCAGCAAGCGACGTATATAAAGATTGGATACCAGGCAGCAATAAATTCGTGTGTCTAGACTGTTTTAGGTGTTGCCGGGATATGACGATATGTGCCGGGGTCGGAAATACAATTTTCCGAAGTTACAATTTCAAGCCCTAACCCTAACCCTAAAAATCATATTCGAAGTGGTAGTTACTAAAAGAAAGATTTGCACCCTGCTGCCCCTTGCTAAACACCAGCATTCCCAAGAACCCCGAGATAGATTGCCAATCAAGCCTTTCAATGACCTCCCCTGTCCGTAGACATCATCTACGGCACTTTCGTTGCATCTCCAGAACTAGATCGAGGTGTAAACCTCTCAAGTATAAAACAACGAAAATCCACCTGCTGCACTCGAGGGTCCTGAAAGCCTCTCTCGCTACGTAACATGGCGATGGATTGGATGAGCTGATTGTTCCTAGATGAGCGCTGAATGACTGCAGAACCATGCCTGCTACCAGAATCACTTCGCGAAGGGATCTCTTTGAAATTATTGGCCGATAATGATGACGAGGACGATTGCAAATCAGAAGACTCCATATCATAGGGACCATAGCCATTGCTATTTCCCTGCATACTGGACTTTGCAGTCTTTATTCCGTATGCAACCGTGTTGACAACCAATGCGGTGGCTATTAGACTTGTTAGCAAGTGCAACAACGTTCCGGACTGATCGCAGTCTCCATATAGTGAAGAAAGTACGTACTGGTAAATGGGAGCAGAGCAACATGGCCAAAGAATTTGGCTGTGCCTATTCCAATTTCATTTGCAACATCTCGTCTGACATTTTCGTCGGATTTAGCCTTTGAAATACCACCATTCATTAGCCTGTCACTCGATAAATCTAATTCGTGTCATGTTTTTTCTCTCTATTTCTGAATAGGTTCAAAAGCAGGCAGAGGAAGGAAAAGAAGAGTTCTACCTTGCGTTGCAAACCAGGAATCTTGCTGACCAGGTCTGAAGAGGTTGCAATATCATGCGCAGCAGAAGTAAATGCGTTCAGGTAGACTTTGGCATTGTTGGTGCCTGACTTGACTGCCCCTTCTGCCACTAAGTCGTATGTTTCGTGGGAAATTCTAGTGCAAGAGAAGGAAAACTCGGGTTTTAGCTTGCCACATAGTCAGGGCGCAATAGAACAAGATGGAAAAGAAAACGATGTCAGGTATCTTGGTAACTTACAGCTCAATTTCACTTCTTTTGAGAAGTTGTTCTCTCAAAAGCACAGCTGCAGCCGCCGCCGAAATCTGTAACTCCGGTCTGTCGAGGACTTGATATGTCGCCAGGTCACGTTGCGTGATACTGCACGGTGAGACCAGAGAATCAATCTGTCGATAGAAGGCCTGAACTGCATTATTAAGTCCAGGTTGATCGTTTTCAACTTGCCGTCGAATTCTTGACATCTGCTCTTGGACACTATATTCCAGGCAACAGTATATAGCTTTCACTAATGAAGTGGAACTCAATATTTTCTGAGAAAGAGGCTCGGCACCTGCTTCAACTCTAGCGATGGCATGTGCTCGAGAAGTTTGCCTAAGAGAACCAATGTGTCAGCCTAGAGCATTATAGAAATCTTACAAGTCACTAGACGTAGTTCTGCTACTCACTCTCTGTCGAAGGGGATTGTGACACTGGGTTTACCGTATCTCAAGGCCAGCGCAGTCGAGCGAGTGCTGGCATCATGTACGACTACATTTACTCGAGAAATAATCCATGCTGGTTGGTCCTGATTAGCAATCTCGTCACATAGCGTAGCAATCGAATCGGAAGTTTGATCTTACCATCAGGGGCTCCATCAGTCAAAAAGACATTTTCAAAATGTCCTGCATCTATCAAATTTCGACATTCAGAGGATAGAAGAATGGTAAACCCGTCGTTTTCACCTACTGCGCTGATAATTCGTGCTAGGTGACGGGGGTTTTTCAATTTTTGAGAATCGATCGTAAAATATATTAGGCGTGAAGTAGACTGCAGAATGTTTTCAAGTGCTTTGCTTGGTTTGTATTCCACCTCGCCATCGAGCGGATATCCGGCTATATCTAATAGGAGAAAATCATTAATTAGTTATACCTCAGTAAATACGTAAACGAAGATTAGTAGACTAGTCATACCTAATATATCAGACCAGTCCTTCGGTCTCTTCAAGAGTACGTCCGAACAGAAGTAAGTGTGTGGGATTGGTAGATCTTGCATCAGTCGCCCTGCAACATCTGGGTGAAGACTCTTCATCCCTAGGACATGTTGCCGAAAGCGGTTGATGGGGTCAAGAATGCTATTTGTTATCAGCCATGTCATTCTTCCCAAGAAAAGGACGTCACCAATCGGCATTGGATAACAACTTACGTCGTCCATATTGACTCCTCAATCATTGCATACGAAAGTAGATTGGACAAGCCTACTTCATTTGCGTAATGCACATCAACTGGTGCAAGCGAAAATGGGTGAGCATACTCTTCTGTTGGACTGCATGGTATGCTGGACATTATATGAAGAGGAATCGAAAGACGAGCTGCACAGTGGATGTGTGCATGAGCCAAGGGACTAGCAATAATGGCATCTGCCACGAATGGTTGTGAATCTTGCCCAAACCGCGCAATACATGCTTGCCAGCAGCGTGCATAGATGTCAAAAAGCGATTGCTGAATCCGGTGCATATCTTCTGGAGATCGTTGTCTGGTAAGGCTAGCGAGGCATTTTTCAAACTATAAGACATTATGTAGTGTCAACTATCAGCCATTGGGTTTTATGGGGAAAAGTGAGAATCTTATGAATGGTGTTACTCACTGTCCCAGAGTTGAAGGATTTGTCGATGGGCCAAAAATCAAGCCCATGACTAGAAATCAATGATCCATATTTTGCATGTGCTGCCACTCGCACGCGGTGCGAGCTTTTAACGAGTCTCTTACTTATGGTGATGAACGGATCGATATTCTCTATCAAAGCCAAAGTGAGTATGGAGGAACCTAAACACATGTTGTATCTCTTAACCTCAACATACCTCCAATTATCATGACCACGATGTCAAGAGGCAAGTTTTCACGGGGTGACTTGTCTTTTGTTTCAACCCCAATGTTGTGAGAGATTATCCGCGCTTGCATGCTTGGTCGTCTGAACCTCTCAACAAAAGCCAACGCGTAAGGGGAAGGCTCCGTTGGGGTGCGAAGGAGTTCATCTTTCCCTCCTCGAGTCGTCTGCCCGTCATCAATGTAAGAATCGTCAAGTTGACTAGGAAGTTCCAGGTCCGAAGCAATAGATTCCTCGTAGAATGATGTACGGGAGGAGTAAACTGGGGAAGAGTATGCTGGCGGGGGATCATGGATCTCGTCGACTGGGGGAGACAATTTGGAGTCTACCATTGTTGCAACAAAAGCAAAGTCACAGATCGGATTTTGTTCCGATAAATTTGCGTCCAACTTTTAGGAGTTAAAAAAAGGGAAAAGCCGATGTCTTTGGTTTTATCTCATAGTATCGACCAAGTATGGAACATTCGTTTGGTGGCCGACCGATATGCTGCTGCCTATGTCCAGATAGCCCATTGAAGTTGACTGATTTTTTTTCCTCTTATGAGATTCAGTTTTACTTACATTTCGTGGAGCTCTTCTAATCTGATTTACTGCGGTGGCAAGGGGTACGTATGTACTATGTGGTAGGGCCCGCCGTGTTCGTATTCGGGTTCGTCCAAGCCCTAACTCGGAACGGTTCGACTTTTTTTGGGTGTACGCATTGACTCTCCACTTTTAGTCTTTTCCATGGAACTTATTTGTAGCTATTACAGTAATTGCCCAATAAAATAACGTGCATTGACGTGAAGGCGATCCTCAGCACAGCAATAATTGCTCGATTGGGCAATCGGCTTGTTGCAGGCCTGAGAAGCTAAAGTAGTCCATCTATTGGATGCTTCCATTTATCTACGTCTGCTTTTTTTGACTCACTTCTTCTTCTTCTTCATAATGTTGATGCCTAGGCAAGAATGGGAACTCACTCGTATGAGAGGAAAACCCAGTGTTTGGGAGCCCTACATATAATGGTCTTTCCCCTTCCTACAATCAATATATGCTCCCAGGCAGTTGACAATATCGACCCTGATTTCGATTATAGCATACCATTATATTGAAATATTGACCCCTCCAGCTAGCCAAACGCAATGGCCTCCTCTTATGTTCTTTATTATTATACTCCGAATTTGGAGTGCGCAATATTATTTGCAGTGCTCTTCTTTCTGACCACAGCTGTACATCTTTACCAACGCATCCGAATTCATGCAAAATATCTAAATCCATTTATTGTGGGAGGCATCTGTGAGTAAACAAACACCTTACCCTACTTCATAGGTCGATGATGATGTCTGGTGCAAAGCCCGATACCTGATATCTGACTGCTTCTCTAGTCCAAATTATTGGGTATTCAGCTCGAGCAGTATCTCACTTCTATATTCATTCGACTACTATATATGCTATGCAAACTTTATTTATTTTATTGGCCCCCACTTTATACGCTGCTTCGATATATATGATTTTGGGCCGGATCATCACGGCTTTGCATGCCCAGCATCTCAGTGTTGTCCCGGTGGAATGGATGACCAAGATCTTTGTCTGTGGTGATATTCTCTCTTTTATTCTTCAGGGAGCCGGTGAGGACAGCCCTCTATTAATCTAGCTATATTTATGGCTGTGGCATACTTATTCTAACAATGCAATCTAGGAGGCGGAATCATGACCAGTGGCACTGCGAACGACCTCTCTATTGGGAAGTGGGTTATCATTGGTGGTCTTTGCGTGCAATTACTATTCTTTGGTACTTTCATACTGGCAGCACTAAAATTCCACTTGCGCATTGTCAAGTCACCAACTGAAAAGTCCGACGAACTCAGGGATCAACGGTCTACGCGATGGTTGCGGGATTGGTCAACCGTGCTATTTGGCTGTTACGTGATCAGCGTATTGATCTTAATCAGATCCGCATACCGCGTTGCTGAGTTTGCCCTAGGGAATTCTGGCTATGTTATGACCCATGAAGTCTTTATGTATGTGTTCGATGCTGCCATGATGTTCTGTGCCATGGTGGTGTTGAATGTTTTCCACCCATCGCTTTTTCTTAGCAAGACTCAGAGTGTCTAATATATTCGAACGAGCCGATATTGTGGAGGGATTTGTTATTAGTTGGATGCCCATTTCTTATCATATAGATGTGATTTATGTCTTTTAGCTGCAGCTCATTGTTTACTTTGCTTAGATTCTTTCACTCCAAACGATCTGTTCATACCATATCGAGTCGAACTTTTGATTCTTTCTAGAAAGTCTAAAGTAACTTTTCTGGAAGAGAAGAAGTTTTAGCAGACACCCTTTGTCCCGAATACTAATATCATCAAGTGGCACGTTCTGTCCAGGATTGTACTAATAAAAATCTAGAGCCCTTCTCGTAGAAATATTTTATTTTCACGATATGAATTGCAGGAGGGCTTCGAATTATTTTTGTTATTTTGGTCTAGATGTTGTATTTAGATGGGAAGGCCTTCTGCAGGGGTGTTAACACAAATAAAACCCTACTGTATATGAAAAGCAGCTTTAGATCTATATTGTCTATATTGTCTATATTCTAAACATGTTTTAAAAATGAAAGTGAAACTCCTAGATACCTAGGTATCAGCCCCGCCCTCGCCTGAGCAGTCCATATTCTAGCTCTGTGTCAATGAGTTCTGAGCCCTTGCCCAAGAAAATCTGACTGGGATGAAAGATAATGTAAATGACCATGACCTGAAACATCAAGAAAGCATCAAACATGTATGCGTAATACTCATGACTCTGGAGAACCCCGGTCTGCCCCTGAATGTACTCAATCACTCGATACACGCAACGAATCATGACAAGTAGGCTGGAAAAGTAGAGAACAAACAAATATCGTTTCCAATTTACCGTAGTCTGTGTCGAGGCTGCAGTTGGATTCTCGATAATACGCTTATGAAATATCACCGAAACGATGACAAAAAAGCCGAAGAATAGGATCTGTACGATTAAACCGACGATGATAACGTGCTCGCCTAGGCTCATCTTGCCCGATGATAGAATGCCGCCTCCTGGAAATGACAATTTATAATTAGAACATGAAAGAAATCAGAAAATAAACGAATGGGGGACAATCGAACCTCCGCCTTGGATAAAAAATGCCAAAACATCGCCGGAAACAAAAATTTTGGTCAACCG
Source organism: Talaromyces albobiverticillius (assembly GCA_023721895.2). NCBI lineage: Eukaryota > Fungi > Ascomycota > Eurotiomycetes > Eurotiales > Trichocomaceae > Talaromyces > Talaromyces albobiverticillius. The sequence continues at coordinate 3,375,328 of JAMBUR020000004.1, forward strand.
TGATGAACGGATCAGTGATCTCGAATCTCCTTCAGTCAAGCGAATGATACGGCCCAAAATCATGTAGATGGACGCAGCAAAGAGAGACGGGGCCACGAGGATGAATAGACTCTGTAAGGCGTATGGCATCGTCGAGTAGTTAGGCGCTTGATGAGCGCTGACTGCTCGAGCACCGTAGCCAATAGCCTCTAGAAAACCACCCACAACGAAAGCAGTCAAAAAGCGCATTTTGTGCTTGGTCGCTAGATAGATATGGGCAATTGTTACAGCAAGGAAAAGAATGAGGGCTATTATAGCAGCAGCCACAGAGGGAGTATAGTTGTAAAGAACGTAGTCCGACATGATTGAATGAACAAGAACAAACAACGAGAGAGAAAGAGATGGAGGGTGTAGCAACGAATATGAATTGTCAGACACCATCATAAAGCCGGGATGTAGCCTCTATTTATTCTCGCCATCATCTTGACTCTTTTTTGTCTCGATTCATCTTTGCCTTTTATTCGCCAGGCAGAGGCGTTTCGACATCCGTTCCATGGAGCCGTGTGTGAATACTAATTATGGAAATTTTGAGTCAAATTGGCATAAACAACAGTGGACATACGTGATATTGAGAGGTGTAGGCAGCAGAATATTCAAATATAGAAAATCTATAGAATGAGTATTCGGACAGACGTTGAAAATGCGAAGCCGAGTGTGAATACGAATTCGAAACCGAACCCGAATACGACGGAACCCTAACTTCCACGAAAAGAAAAGTGGATCTTTAAAAGTGACCAAAGTTATTTCCAGCAGAAAGTACTTTCAATGCAGATCATTCGAGTCCAGAACCAATCCAAAAACACTAGCAACTACTTTTCTCGGGCGAAATTCTCATTATTCTACCTGACTACTGGTGTCAGGCGAACTTTCAGAGGCCCCTTCTGCCACATCAAGAAATTCTTTTGCTGAATCCAGTCATGAGAGTCATCAGTGAGAGAGAGATCGAAATTGAAGACAATCAAGGCAAGAATCAAACGCATCTCACTATATGCAAGACTATCAAATTGTCAGTAGGGGTGGTAAATACAGAAAAAAAAAAAAAGGAATGCTTACTTTCGCCCCAGACAATTTCTCGGGCCCGTATGGAAGGGCTTTAGAACCTCCCGTTGATCATTGGCGAACTTGGGATCTGAGAGCAAGAATCTTTCTGGATGGAAAGTGTTCGGCTCCGTGAAATATTTCTCGCGGCGATAGAGCGCCCATTGATGAATTGCAACGTATGTCTATGTCTCGGTCATCAGAAACCGGCGTGAAACTGTGTTTGATGGAGCTTTCTCCCTACCTTCTCCGGGATCCATTCTCCCATTATACGAGCACCGCCCTTGGGGACGAGTCTTGGAAGACCGTTGGCAACAGGTGGATACATGCGCAACGCCTCATCAAGACAGGCCAGCATATACGGCAGCCGATTCACGCTGATCAAGTCAATATCCTGCTCACTATGAAACGTCGAACGAACCTCATCGACCAATTTCAGGTAGGCCCGACGGTTATCCAGGAGCAGATATGTAACTCCGCTGAGAAGAGATGCAGTTGTTTCCGAGCCACCAATGATCAATATTTCAGCATTTGCAACAAGCTCACCGACACTTAGGTTCTGAAAAGAAGAAAGACGTCGTCAGTTTAGGAGTTACTTTTCTCCAACTGGAAGTATCATATCACAAACTTACAAGTTCATCCTTTGTCTTCAAAAGTCCCTGAACTAGATCAGGGCGCTTATCACCAACTGCGATACGACGGCGCATTTTTGCCTCGGTAAGCATCTTGTGGTCTTCGCGAGCTTTCTTTATTGACTCAGGCACCATCATCAGCAGAAGCCGTTTAAGCCAGGGCATAAAGGCTAGAGCCTGGAGAATCGTCCCAATGCGGGCAGACGCAAAGATACCCTTGATCCACCCATCATAACTGGACCCTTGGAGACATCCAAATGGTTCTCCAAAGGCTAGATCACCGATGATGTCAAAGGTAGTATAGTTGTACCAGTCTGAGATGACCACCGGACTGCCATCCTTACTGTTCTCCCGCAGCTTCTGCAGTAGCAAATCTACATAACCCCGGATTGTTGACTCTTGATCCCGTAACGACTTTTCAGAGAATCCATGGGCCATTTGCCGACGGAGCAGGCCATGCTGCGTGCGAGTCTCGTTGACAATATGCAGCGGTTCGTCCTCGAGTGCGCGATAAAACCACTGAGCCTTTTCCATCTCCTGCGCAGCTTGTTTATGGCCCATGATGTCATTCCAGGCGTCTGGATGTGAGAAAGCCAGCTCATCAGGAGCAATTCGCACGATATCTCCGTAGCGTTGGTGCATCTCCAGCATGTCAAATGGTAGGGTTCCTTTCATTGAGCGGTAAAAGTAGGGGAGTCGAGAAACTGCGTGGGAAAAGGGTCCGGGGAAACGGCTCAAAGGGTGAAACAACACATTGTAGATGACCTTGGTGATGACATAAAATGTCACCTTCAAACTTGTTAGCGAAGCAATCGCGCTTTGGCCGGAGAGGATTTGTTTCCGTTTTGGCAAGAGAAAAATTGAGATGAAAGGTAAGAGGGGAAATATTACCACGAAGAAACCTAGTAATATGCTAGATTTCACATCTAGATATGAGCCCAATTCTCGTAGATGAAACATTTTTATTGTATGTACGTTAGTTGTGTTAACAATTTATGAAATTCCACCATAAGCGACGTACCCGGCAGGCTTTATACCTGCCTTTAGCAAACTTAACCAGACATGTTTACATCATTATTGCTACCATTAAGAAATGGGACATAACATGTGAATTAATCAATTCTTACTTAGCATACAAGCTGATTGGAGCGCACTGCCATTGGGTTTATTCTTCTCCAGATCGTCGTCCTTAGCGCGCATTCGTATTCGGGTTCTACAGCACCCGATTGCTCCAACATGATGATCGACAGAATGGCATACGTTTGGCGGTCCAGGAGTCGTGGAGGGCTTGTACTTCTAAAACAAGACTCCTAAAAATGAAAATCATGCGTATCATAGTATGTAGATACTGAATATCTTGATGCCTGGAAAATGGCCCTTTTCAACGTATAAAGGATGGTGGGAGAAATGCACAGAATTGAAGGTCAGTTTGTTCGCACCGATTTGTCTACAAGCAATTCATATTTTCGTCTTTTTTTTATTATTCCAAATTATCATCAGCATGGCCTCTTCATGTGAGCTGTATCCTTACAAGCCTAGTCTTGCACTTGCCGTTATTGCCGTTGTTGGCTTTTCAGCCCTAACTGCCGTCCACTGCTTTCGTATGATCACGACGAGGACATGGAACAGCATTTTCTTTGTGCTCGGTGGCCTTGGTAAGTTATGACTCTTTTATTCTGCAATTTTAAAACGATAAGTTACTAAATATATACCGTCAATTCTACTAGCTGAATTGTCTGGGTACATTGCTCGTCTAGTTTCGTCCGACCATATCTGCAACAAAGCAAGCTACGGCGCCCAGAGTGTGCTTCTCCTTCTAGGACCAGGTTTGCTCATGGTCAGCGTCAACCTGGTCCAAACATCGTATACACGACTACTGGAGGCCGATGCCTTCTGCTGGGTGCCCATCGCGTGGCAGCAGCCCCTATACCTCAGTTTCAATCTCCTGCTGCTTCTGACACAGGCCATTGGAGGCATTTTGATCGTTGCTTCATCTTCGACTACCACTATTGCTTCTGCGACCAAGCTCATCATTGCCATTTATGTTATTCAAACTGTTTTCTGGCTTTATACCTTGGCCGAGCATCTTTACACGATGACAAAGCTAGGGCGCCATCCAACAGAGGCTTGCAAAACCCGCTTACCCCAGTGGAAGCGTTGGAAGAATCTTTTCAGTCTGGCTGTTTCCATCATAGGAACGGGACGAAATATCATGCGATTGACCATGGCCGGACAGGTGCAGTTCCTTGTTATCAATGAGTGGCCTTCGTATGCATTTGATGGCTATCAAATGTTTGTCGTTTTAGGTGCTTGGACAATCTGGTATCTGCCTGAGGAATGTGTGAAGGATAAACATGCAGGCAGTTATATCACTTTGAGGCATGGCAGTGCAGTTGAAGGCGAACCATGACAGCTGTTTCATGGGAGGCATGATAACTGTGAAGTTGAACTTTTGTTGAATAGAGCAACAAAAAAGATAACTGTCGTTATTAGATCACCATTTAGTTTAATTTGCTAGGGCTAGTTAGATAGCAGGCTTTAAAACTGGATTTACGGTGTTCCTCAGGGATGAAATACCTAGGCAACCAGGGATGATACCTGAAAAACAAAGAAAATACTACATTGGCCTTTAATAATAGAGAGACGCAATTATATAGGTATATGGCTACAGCCCCTGATAAAAACTACCTCAAATCCCTTCAATGGTATAACATGACAAGCCTCGCTATGAGTATAAAAACTATGAAATGAACTGACGCTAATCCACCACAATAATAATCCAATTCCCTGGCGCCAACGCTCATGATACCGAATCGAAGGGCTTTGATGCTGCGGAGGTTAAAAAGACTCTATCTGAATCCCACGGCAAAGGAAGTCAGGTAGTAGAAAAGAAAGAAAAAAGAAAGAGAGGAAGGCAAATACAGATAAATGCCCTGGTATAGAAAATAACAGATGAATAATATGTCCAAAAATGACGAAAAAGGGGAAAGAGAAAGGTGCATAGAATTCCATCGCTCCGGCAGTCTGACTACTGTTCAGGACCGATACTGGACCCCGCAGTTACAGTTGTCCCGCCTGTCTCGGTTTCAGAATTGCCTTCATCGCTGTCGTCAATAAGTGTTGCAGTACTGCCGCGGCGACTCGGCGGGGTCATAGAACGTAGTTCCCCCTTCTCATCAAACCATAGGGCACCAAGAGGGTTTTTCCGGGCGAGGTCAAAAGCTGTCAGACCCTTTCCCTCGGTCGCTGCAGGTTTTTCGTCAATTAAATTGGAATCCGTTGTTTGGGCTTCCACTGCCTTGATTGAGGAATCGGCCCCGTGTTCTAGCAAAATACGAAACAGAGACTCTCGGCCGCGAGCAGCAGAAAGATGAAGGGCGGTTTTGCCCTCGGCGTCCTTGGCATTAACATCTGCTCCAAGGCTAAGGAGGAGCGATATGTACGCAGGTCGAGGAATAGAAGCGCGGGTCGCAAGGTGGAGAGCAGTTTCTTTTTCAGCTGATTCTGTCACGGCGTTGACATCAGCGCCTTTGGATATCAGCAGCTCTAAATGCTCACGACTTTTGTCAAGGCTAATGTCAGGGGAGCCAGTGCCTTTGAAGGCTGTTTGATGGAGAGCGTTCCAGCCCCGACTCGATAGAGTATTCACGCCGAGCCCCCTTTGAAGCAAAGTTCGAAGAATTTCTAAATAGTTTCCGTTAGATGGAGGGGTTATGTGAAGTAGACTTTCACCTCGCGGTGTCTCTACTGTGATATTTGCACCCCGTTCCAATAATAGAAAGAACATTTCTTTGTTTCCGTTCAAGGCGGCAGCTTGTAATGGGGTGTATCCCTTTGAATTTCGCGCTTCGAAATTCGCGGAATATTCAAGTAATTTCGTGATTATTGCGGTGTCGTGTTGCTTATTAGCTCTTGTGTGAAGCATGGTGTCGCCTTTAGTGTCCCATGCATTGATATCTGCACCAGCAGCAACCAGGAAATCAAATGCAATCCAATTTTCGGCTTTAGCTGCTACGTGCATAGCTGTCACTCCATCCTGTGATCGACTTTCCACTGTTGCACCGCGTTCTAGGAGAAGTGTGAGTGCCTCGCAGTTGTTCAGTTGTGCTGCAAGGTGAAGAGGCGTCAAACCCCTGTTGTTGAAAGAATCAATAACAGCCTTCTTATTAAGAAGAAAAAGAAGAATGCGAGGTCGTTTAAACTGAATTGCAAGATGTAAACCAGAATCTCCAGTCACAGGATTCATTGCGTTGACGTCGAGCTTTAATTTAACTAGCAAGGGGACTGTTGCCTCGTCGTATACCGTGCCCACCGCGACATGAAGAGCAGTGTGGCCTGCTTCGTTCGTCTTAGTTACGTCAATTCCCTCAGCGATGAGAAATTTCATGATCTTTCTGTGACCTTTAATGGTAGCAAGATGTAACGCAGTGTCTCCATTGTTGGTTTGCGCATTAATGTTAGCTCCGTTTTTCAGTAGAAGGTCCACCATGGCTTCGTTGCCTCTATAGGCTGCACAGTGTAGAGGCGTGACTCCCAAGAGGTTTTCGTTGGAGTCTATATCTGTCTTTTGTTCAAGTAGGCGCTTAGTACGACAAATAATATCAAAGTAGGAGAGGTAATGTAATGGTGTCCAGTCAGGTGGATACTGGCCAATTCCGAGCTCTTCAGGAAATGTGTAAAGATCATTGTTAGAAGGCCGCCTCCAAGAAACTTTGTTGAGAAAAGTGGTGGTTAGAACTTGTATTGTCTGCTCCTCTTCAGCAGCGTCACAAGCATGATATCCCCAGTTTGCTGTAGCATAGTCCAATAATACTGTGCCACAGCTACCACGAGACGCGTCGCCACTCTTCATATAGCAATCATCGACGACTTCATCAGCTGAGATTAAACTAAGACATCTTTCGGCAATCTCCTTGTGGGCGGTGGCGAAAACAATGCTGGCTGCTGCCATTCGTTCAAGAGCATCCTGTGCCGTTTTGTGCACAAGAATGACGGTTCCAGTCACAGCGTCAATGGTTAGAAGACCACAAGACTCGTTGAGTAACTTGGTTTCAAAAGAGTTTAGGTCAGAATCGGTTCGTTTGGTGTCGATTTGATCAGAAGGCGTTTTATCGGCATCGATATCTTCTGTTTGCTTGTCTTCCTCCATAGTGGCATATTTAAGTTCCGCTACCGTCAGGGCTTTGCGACAGAAAAGAGTCCAGTATATGAATTTTCTTGAGCGGGGGTGTTTGCTCAAAATACGTTTCATAATCTCCGCATAGGCTTCTACCAGGTTTTCAGGCAGATGTGTAAGGGCACTGTGAGCTAGAGCCTTTTCGTCGTAACTTGCTAGCAAGTCCAAGTGTAGTTGCGCTAATAAAAAGCTACATTTACCAAATCATCAGTAAAATTCCGTGTTGCTTGTGCGAAGAAGAAACAACTCACATGCCATGAGATTTCTCCGCGACATATCTGACAATGTCATCTTGCATTTCTGGATCGCTTCCATCTTCAAACCCGAGGCGCGAGAGCTTAGCATCTTTGCGAAGACGGGTAATAATATAGTTTTTAATATCCTTCTCGGGGACGGAGATGTTGATTTGATTGATTTTTTCTGCATCACTACTTTCGCGTAATGTGACGAATAGCTGAACATGTTCGGGAAGTTTTTGCATGCGGTTTAGGAACCGATCTCTGTCGGACATCGTATCCAGGCCGTCAATGACAAGAAATACCTTGGAGAAGTGATTTACTTCGGCCCTTATAGCATTCTGATATGTCTTTGAAGATGCCTTCATTGCCGATACTGACTCAAAATCGTAAAGGGCTTGTGTAGCATGTGACAATGCACGCCGGCGGTAAATCAATTGTCCTAGTACACTTTCCAAAAGCGACGGGCAGCCGGGTTCACCATCCTTCTCCCTGTGGCTGAAAATGAAGACAATTGCCACCTCAGGAGATGTGAAAGTCCTTTGTAGGTGATCAATCACAACAGACCTGATCACATATCAGCAAGCTGTGAGCAGAAAGTGAAAACAAGAGAAAGTAGAAGAAAGGGACAGTGTCCTTACGATAGAAAGGTTTTACCAATACCGGCTGCGGGAAACTTTAGTACGTTATAAAAATCGATTGAGATGGGCATCAAAGAAGTCACGTACCCGACCCAAGGCAGTATAGTGTCCGACAAGAACCTTCCAGCCATTGACGGTATTGATGGTGATCTAAAATCCATTGGGCTGACCCATGCTGGCGTCTATTGCACAAGTCGGCAAGTGTAATAAAGTTTTGGGCGGATAATCGATCGGTAGTCTTGATGACGTCGTCTTCGCACTTGAATACTTGCGGTTCTATTCAAAGAAGAGTTAGCTGGGCTATCGGTAACTCGTGGTACAGGCGACGTACTTGGCACTGTTTCATGGAACCGGCGAAGACGTTGGTGTATATCATTTTCGGTCACTGACCGCTCTCTGGATGAGGATATATTGTTAGCAAAAAAAGGCTATTCAATGGGAGTGAATCTTTGGGGGGGTTGCATACGGAGAATCTGCTTGAGTTGCAAGAACAAAAGCGACTTTGTATTGTTCCAGCCTTGGTATCATAGTTCGCTCTAGAAGATAGGTGCGAAATTCTCGCACGCCCACGCCTCCGGGATGAAGATATATTTCCATGAGCTTCAGCGTAGCTTCGAAAAGGACCAGAAGCTCGTGTAACACGCTCAGCCGTGATGAATCGAGTACTGAGGTTCCGTCACGCTCATTGAGCTGATCTTTGACAGAATAAAGCAACTCCAGAAGATCACAAAGCAGCGACATTGTTTTCTCTGTCGTGTCCGGTGTATCGCGCACGCCCCCCAGACACCGCCTGACTACCCGGACATACTTGCAAATCCGAAGCAGCAGCTCTTTCACTTCTGCTTCGTCGGCCATCTTGCAGACAGGCCGCAACAGAGGCTGCGGAGGAAGAAGAGAAGCTGCTGCTGCTAACTGCGTTCTGAAAGGACGGGACGATGAAGATGGGACGAAACGTAAGAGTGTTGTGACGAAGACACCCCAAACCGCTTCAGGGACAGCGCTCTCTAGCCTTTGCGCTCATGTTGGCAGGCGGGGTTGGCGTGTGGTTACGAGCGCCTTGCCGGATGTTGGAAAGCGAAAGCAAACAGTGGGCCACGGAGGTAATTCTTTCTGGTCCAACAGCATGTCGCCAGCACGCTGACTGGCCAGCGCCGGGGTGCGACGAGGCAGGGAATACGGAGCATCCATTGAGAGGACAGAGAGATCCTTTGCAAGCACGCTAGAGATTAGCATGCGGCGTAGATGTGACGAGCAGCGGCACGGCCAATGGCAGGGGCCCGCTTGCCGCCCGGGGAGTTGCACAGGCCCCAACAGCGGGCCTGAGGCCTGCTATTGGCCCCCCGTTTCTGCTTGACGCTTTGTAAATATGCACGCGGCCTCGTTGTCACGCCGGGTTTGCACCTAATTATATTAGTTGGCTACGTATGTATATTGGTTTAGCAGTGGTCTGAGGCCAGGTCGTCATGTGAAGCAGATCTTCCATTAATAGTAATGAGCGCTAAGCTAAATGGGTATTCGCTTGGAATCTATCACTGTATACAGTATGGCAAGGGCATATGCAAGTGGCTGCGAAGATATGCCGGATATCCTCGTCAAATAGGACGCTCAAAGAGGGTATTGAAGTTTGCATCGCAAACAGACAGGAAACAATAAATGAATGTGGAAAGAGTGTCCCACAGAGAGAGACACACACAGGATCAAAGAAAGTGAATTAAGTAGAGCTCGTTCGCTAAATAGGCTCCAAAAAAAACCGCCTGAATGTGGCTTGTGAAGGTCAAAGAAACTGTCGTAGACTTCGTAAAAATTTTGGTAAAAGAAAAATATTATGGTACAAGAAAGTTTGACGCTATAGATAAACATATGTTAGTATCCATCAATCATGGCATTCGTCAACGGACGCACCAAACTCACCTAAGCAAATGCAATCATGCGATGGTTGCAACTAGAAGGCGTTGCCATTGACATGGACTGAATTGCCATTGTCCTTGCCTCTCTTCAGGGCTTTTGCCAACATCAACTCGCGCATCCAATCGATGCGCTGGTCGCGAGTGTTAACAGCAAAGTGGTGGGATTTGCCGTTGTTGAAGAAATTCTTCCTCTCGGCTACCGAAACGCTACCGTTTGAAGCTGGTAGCAGGGAGAAGGCAAAAGCGGTCTCGTCCTGAGCGGAGTTCTTCCGTTTCAAGACGGTCTTCTTAAAAGCAGCAGTCAATTTTGAGCTGGATGCAAGCGAGGAGCAAGCAACTGCGTAGTCATCAACGTCGATGTACTCGAGTGCTTTAGAGTCACGGTGAGAAGTTTCTTGATCTTCGTACATGGCCAGTTGTGTGCCCTTCAGTACGAAGTGGTGAGGTTCCCATTCGTGCCTTAGCATCCGCGTCGTCTTACGTTTTTTCATCCAGCCGCTGTGAGTAATAGCACCTGGTGATCTGGCAGCTGCCCTTGGGGTTGCATTCAGATCCTCGAGCGTGTCGATTGGCTGTACCACCTCATCTACACGGTCTAATGTTTGAATGCTGGAGCTGATGCTAGGATGGTTTCTGCGGTGAGTGCTAGCTCTTGTGGATGCAGGCCGAGAAATGGGATTAGCCATAACGCGCAATTGGTCTCCAAATCGCATATCTGGAGGAACAGATTGGCAGGTCGATCTTTCGACGACGCCATCCTTGATGGCGGTCAGCGGGTACTCTATCGAATCATTCGTCTCATCTACGCGATCCAATATCTGAATACTTGGAACAACCACCGAAGACAACATACGGTGGTTCTCGGCCTTGGTAGATGTTGGTCGGCGAATGGGATCATCTGGGGCACGAAGGTTCTGTCCAAAACGCATGTCTGGAGGAACAGATTGGGAGATCAACCGTTCAACGGGACAAGCAGGAATTGCGGTCACTGGTAAATCGACTTCGGATAGTGGGGATGTTTGTTGATAAAGCTCATGAGAGCGGTAGAAATCTGACGGGGAACCAACGTATTCGTATGGAAGTTGTTGCTGGGGTTTGCCATGTAAAGTAGCATCAATACTGGCATGACTGAAGTTTGGTTGCCTGCGCAAAATAGAGGGTGTAACTGTCCTCTGAGCAGAGAGATTCGCAGAGTGTGTTCCAGGAACGATGTTGTGTTGATTCACCGGGATAGTCAGTTTAGGCAAAGTGCGAAGATGGTCTGCCAGAGAGGCGGTTGTTCTGATTGAATCCGGAGAGTCCACTTCCTCTGGTGAGCCAACTTCTGGTTTAGTGAAGGTTGACTGGTCGACTAATTGTATTCTGCTAAGGTGTTGAAAATTCAAGTACTGGCGGACATTTTCTTGTGGGTCATTGAGGCAGAACTCGTTGAGTTTCAATTCCGATAGATTGAAATCGGGTGTTGCCTCTGGTCCAAGTACATCCGAGGATGCAACAATAGAAGGAGTCGGCAAGGGCTCCATATTAGGCAGGCTCTTGGCTGTCAGTGGAGGCTGGTGCTCGTATTCAGGATCAGATAATAGTGAAGCGGCAGTGATGTCGATTGGTAAGTCCTTAGCGAGTCGTGCAATCCTTCGCTGTTGTTTTTGCCACTTACGGCATTCTTCTCCTTTGGAGCAACGATGTGGTTTAGGCAACATCTGCTCTATAGCCACGATCGATGCTGCATCATCAATATCCACTTCCTTTTTGTGGGTTCGGTGATGACGATGTCGTCGGTGTTTCTTACTCCTGCTACTTTCTTTCGTGGTTGTGGAGATAGAGTCACTAGAAGACTGGCAGTCTGAGTTCGATGGTGTGCTGGCAATAGGTGTCGGAGGAAGCATGATACTCTCTCGCAGATGCTGAATTGAGTTCATGAGATTGCGGCGTTTGCCGAAAGATCGGATGTCGAGCTCTTTCAAGTCCTCGGGTTGCAGGTCCAGAAGAATACCGCCAGAGATATCATTGATGAAGAATTTCTCGACAACGGAGTCTTCGAACCCGGCTTCTTGCATCCATCGAACTACAGATGGTGGAGACCAAGATCTAACCTCGGCCTCGTCCAATGTGGAGACAGCAGTGTTGATAGAGTTGAGCTGTGTCTGAGGTGCGGATTCTGCATGCACCTCTTGGTCGGGTACGGGAGTGTCTTTTCTCTCCGGGCTCATTGGTACACGGTCAATGTCAAATAACGGCACTGTCGGTGTCTTTGCAAGGACGAAATCGACTTCGTAGGTAGCAGCCAACTCATCCGAGCTCGTGGAAGACCTAAAAAGATGAGGACCATTTGGTCCCATCACTGGTCTGTCATCTAGGTGGAAATGGAACGCCGACAAGGCCGCTGAATCCGGAGTTGGGATATCCCTTGGTGTCGAGACAGTTGTCACACTATCTGCCACCAACTATGCAGTCTCTCAGTTATACTGTATACATGTAATTGATAAAAATTGAGGACTTACGGATCCAGCGCTCCGTCGTGGAGAGTCATCAAAGCTTCTTTCATAGTCAGACTCGAAGTCTGTATCGAAAATTTCTGTCGCATCCGAGAGGGGACGAGCCAATGTGGTCCTTCGGAAAATTGGTTCTTTGGCCTGTAGCATCTCCAACGTAGGCGCGAAGCCGGCATTATCTGCTGTCGCCTGTACTTTACCGTTAGATTCATGATCGATGTAGCCATTCTGGAATGGGGGCGACAATTAATCGCGCTTACCATGTTTGCTCAAGGAAAATCTCGGCCAGCGAGTATGCTTCTAAGTATGTAGATGGGAGGTAGAGTAGATCACAGGCGTTGCAGTTCAATGAGTCATGAGAATTATCAACACTTCAACCAGGCTTGGGGAGCCCTTAGAATTTGATGTCAAAATTGAAACATCGCACTTGTAACAAGACGTGAATCGATGGGATATCCTGGAAGCTTATATGATTCTGGTTCACAGGTTCCCCAGATGCCCGGCCCCTCATGGGAAGTGCGGCCTGGTCCGAGCAACGTATCATAGTAGACTGGTAGGATGTGATTGTCCTTCACCGTAGAAACGTTCCATTTTTAGATCTTTGCTTGACCCAATAGAGGGGATGTTTCCCTGTTTGCGACACTCCCGTTGGTCGACTGGGACCCATCCGAACTCGCCTCACGGACGCTTGTCACAATAATGAAAGAGCAGAAGATGTGACTGCTGCATGGGAAGCATGATTGAGAATTCAAGTGGTTGGTACAGCACTGCACTACTGCGGGCACGTCGAGCTCAGCACGCATCGACAGGCTACGGATGAGTGACACGCCTGCCTTAGGCGCCGACTAGTGCACTTAGCAAAGGCCGCACCCTTCGGCTCCAGCAGGCGATAGGCTGATCCCCACGGGAGACCATCAACGCTAATGCAGCCCTAGTTTATCTAACCCGTGACGGTAAATTTATCCTCGCATGATGGCCCAAAATATCTCAATTATCACAACTTTTTCCAAGGCAATTAGTCCTGTTTGTGTCTATTTTTATCCCGTAATGACTCGTAAGTTACGTCCAAATTAACTTATGTGGGATTGGCTCGTGTAAAATCGATGTTAATTTACTAAATTAAGCTACAGTTTGTAACTATTTGCTTTTTTTCGCTTGCATCTTGATTAACTGGTCTCGGAATTTTATATTAATGCGTTTCTAAATTTATCGTTAATACATCCGATTCCTGCATAGCGTTTGCATAGTTTAATCCCGGATTTTGTACTCTAACCATGCATTTGTCTCCGGAGTCGGGCAAAGACTCACTGGATATACCCGCATAGCGGTGAGGAGACTAACTCTCTGGCGGTCACGCATACGTACCTAGTTCTCAGTCGCGAGGGAATTGGTATTGAAAATTTCGAAAGCTTCCGCTTGACTGCTTGGCTCGTTCGTAGAACCTATGGGGTTGAGGTATGCCTACGAGCATGACTCAGTGTATAGTAAGACTGATTTACAAGAGGATTGCCCTACATACTTGAAGAGGGTAACCTCTCTTGAAAACTATAGAACTCACAATGCTTTCAAAATGACTACATGTGCTATGTATCATCAAGCGACCTTGGGCGAAGACGGCCGTCGGCAAGTCCGGACAGGGTGCACACCGCACAGTAACACTAGACACTGTTGTACAGGCGGCCTGACTTACATGACTTAAGTGACTTTGTAACATCGACGGCCAAGCTCTAGGAAGATCCCCAAATTAGCAGTGATACTTCAGAAAGCTGCAGCGAAACAATCCTAACTGGGAATTATTTGGGGCAAATCCCTCTAGATTTCGAAATTGTGACTAATTTAGGGAATCATAAGGTGTTAAGTCCACTAATTAAGTCCATGAACGAATTGCAATTAATGATACTAAATTTATCTTGTTTGGAAACCTTGAATGTTAATGGTGGTTAAGGGTGCAAATTACCATGACTTGGTTTGCTGAGATTTAAAGTTATTATTAATAGCTAATTGAAGCTAATTAATAGTCTAGCTAGCCAAGCTCCATGCGCAAAACTCTGCAGGCTGCATCAATTTTGAGAATATTGTTCTAAATTTACTCGCAAATAGCCTTGTTTATGCAAGCAAAGTGTTACTAATTAAGGGATACGGACTAGGTTCATTTAGCGTTTATGCAGGCCTTATCGTCTTATCACACGGCGCAGATTCCCCCCTCCCCTCCCCCACATGCATGGGCCGGGCCTTGTGATGTGGTGGGTCTTCCGTTCTGGAGTACGACGTGACAAAAAGTTGTATGCGGAACGCTGCCACCACATTGGCTGGAGTAATTGGTGCAATTCTGTGGCTTTAGACATATGGGCGAATAGGGCTCTGCCAGTCCAAGCTTGGCAGGAACTGGAGCTCGCCTGCTGTTTTTGATTGGCGGTCGCCATCGACAGCCTCTCCTCTTCGTCCTTACAAACAGGACGTCGAAAAAGAAATAAACACAGCTAGCGACTTGCGCTAACAATCGGGTTACGGCACAGGAGCAATTACGCCGCTTCCCCAACCCAGCTTGAGCTCCATCGTATTGACTGTCACCAAGTCAAGCGCCCGCGACTCCTCGAGCGCTTAACCAAAGATCTTCTTGTTTTCTGGGTGCGATTGTCCAAGTCGGCCGGAACAGCGCCGTGCAGATTAGCACGGGGATGCGATGCAGAAGAGCGCGAGTTAGCGCTGGCTTTAGTAAAAGCTCAGACCAAGTGGGCACTGGCCTATCAGCGCCGAGATCTTCGTAGCCGCGCGCAGGTGTCGATCGATGAAGCAAGCTGATAGGCCACACTCAAATCTTTAGCGTGCACTAAAGCAGCATCGGCAGGTGCCTCCCGTGCATTAGCGTCTGCTTTTTCCCGTCGAGAACCGTGATCCATGCAACTCACGCTAGTGCCCTCTTCCTGTACATCCTCCAGTTTAGCCTGGCGAGCTTGGAATAATCCCTGCACTTTGCGAAATCCATTTGCTGTCGTCGCTCCCCTGTGCGAACTCCCTGGTCGCCAATGGCGTCGGCCTCCCTGTGGACCCCACAGGCCACCGCCAATCTCTCTATGTCTGCCCGTCTTTAGTGCGATGTTTCTATTTTGGATCGAACCCTGTGGTGCAGCTCATAATGCACCACATGCTGTACATATTAAGATGGCTTCATCTCCTTCAATTCAACTTCAAAAGTCAAGGCCTTTTCACCTCAACTTCTATTCTCACATTACTCAAGTACGGAACAGGGCTCGATAGCCCTGCTTTGCGATAGCCACTGCTGTTAAGCAATTGGGTCCGTGCCTTGCTTGTGTTGTCCCATCGGTCTGGTGCTGTCGCCTTTGCGCTGTACAGTTCAAGCTTCTTCGAATCTGCCATCAGGATGTCGGACCACAGTGTGACGATGTCCACCGGAAATACCGCTCAGAAAAGAAGAGCAAGCGACACCCCCTCTGGGCGAAATTACAAGAGAACCCGCTCAGGTGAGTCGAATAGTCGCAAATTACAACAGCTCCCTTTTTTGACCAAGAACTTTCATGGCAGGATGTTTTACCTGTCGCCTTCGAAGAAAGAAATGCGATGAAGCCCGCCCTTCCTGCCAAAATTGTGTCGGCCTTCATGTGAAATGCGATTATGAACAACCAATCTGGTGGGGGAGCACGGAATTGCGCAGCATTCAGAAAGAAATAATCAAAGACAATGTCAAGCAAAACAGGGTGACGATAAAGAACAACAACGCCCTTGTTGGAATTGTTGGTAATGGTATGTCAACAAACACAATCACAGTGATCCATATTATCTCGTGTCAACTTGTCTAAGTTATTCCTTCCATATTTGCAGGTCGTCAATCAAGTGCTACACCCAGTGCAACGCCCATGCCCATGCACATGCCCACGCCCCCGACTTCTGAATTCAACTTCGCTTATCCCTATTACCCAGAGGAACGTGACCCATTTGCCTCCCATTTACCTACCCCGAGCTTTGCACCTTTCCCTTATGGACAAGAGCAACATCAAGGACAGCATCAACAGCAATATCCGTACGAAGTCGATGTCACAACAGAACGCCAACTGTTCATTAATGACGTACAAACCCGGACGGATACCTCTATTTCCACTTTCAATACTTTTGCGCCCCCGCAACTACATACAACACTTCCAATTCCAGAGAATATGTGGATTCCACAGCCATCGACTCTTTTGCCGAGCTCCTTCACCACTGAACTTAATCCTGTCTCGGTTCCCTCCGTCATGATTCCGCCAGAGACCATTCAGTCAGAGGCGGATGATGAACCAGTTATTGAGGAAGAGGATCGCCCATTGCTAAACCACTTCGTTGATAATGTGCTACGTATCTTTTTCCCGATTGTTGAGGCTCATCAGGGAGGAGAACATGAACGCGCACAGGCTGTTCTTGTTTCTCTAGAAAATAACAAATCGTACCTGCACTGTTGTCTGAGTGTGGCTGCCATCCACTTGAAAAGCACAATCAAAATCAAAGGAAAGCCTATAAATCAGGATATCCTCCGGCATCGTTTTGAGGCTGTTTCCAACCTGTGCGCTTCGCTGCATAGAAACACCAAACACGACAGGGTTCTGGATGCCACTCTTGCTATGATTTTTTTCCACTGCGCTGTGGGGTGTCCCGAAGACGACCTTCCAGATATTGCATGGAACGACCATTTTCAAGCAGCGATTAGTCTGCTTAGAAGGTTGGATCTGTTAAACATCACATCAATGCCCGATCCCCTCAATCCGCCGTTCAGCATGACTTTATCAACTTGGATTGATATTTTGGGTGCTACGATGATTGGAAAGTCACCAGAGTTTGCCCATACATATAGAACTAAACATTTGAGCGCCATTCCTTCCGGGCTCGTTGAGCTGATGGGATGCGAGGATCGCGTGATGTACTTGATCTCTGAAATTGCTTGTCTAGATGCGCTGAAAATAGAGGGGACCGTTAACGAAATGTCTCTTTGTGGCCATGTTCAAGCCTTGGGGAAGCAGCTTGAACATAGCGAGCCTTTTGACCAAACTCTTGCAAAAGCGCACGACCCGGTCACCGGGGTTCTAAGACCCGAAAAACTAACGAAGACTATAACTGCTATCTTTCGCCTCGCAGCTCGCCTTTACTTGTGCAGCCTTGTTCCTGGATTCGATCGTTACAAGGAGAGCACTATGAACATAGTTGAAGCCGCCACTCGAGCCATTGAATATGTTCCAGATGGACCAAATGGTTACGATCGAACATTGGTGTGGCCACTACTCATTCTAGGCACCTACTCCGTTCCCATGAGCTCATTGCGTTGTGTATTGCACAGACGCATGATTGAATTGGGAGACCATGCGGATTTTGGCAGCTTTGGGCGCTTATACCGCCTTCTCCAGGAGATCTGGAAAGTTTCAGATCGTCACTTTTCTCCCATTACTACGGCATTCCCTGCTGGGAGTCCAACCACAATCACTTCTCCTCACACTGGAACACGCCCCATAAGGGAGCTCAGACCGCAAACCGCTCATTGGCGATATGTCATGGAACGGAAGGGGTGGAAATATCTCCTCATTTGAAATTGGCTTATTCTTTTCTCCTTGTCTGCCCTTTTGCTAATCTTCGGGCCTTTTGCTTTCTTTTCTTGGAATTATTCGCTTCTCTCGGGAGCTATTCCACTCGTTGAAAGATTATGATTCTCACGAATATGCTTCTTTAACTTTTTGTCTTTTTCTTGTGAATTTTTTTTTTCCATTAACTCATTCCTTACTTCTATGGGAGGCTATACATGAACAGCAGGAGGTTTTAGTTCTTTGTTTGTTGCTGCAGTGTGATTTCATGCCTAATGACTTGCTGATGCTATTTTATTATTACCCCTCTCTCGTTTAATGAAGATTGCTTTAATTTCTAGATATGGACTAGTAGGGATCTAAAAAAAAACTAATAACATCTAATCTGAGCCTATAGTTTCCTTAGTGTCATGCCCATGTGCATTTAAGTGACTATATAAGCGCCCTGTCGAAAATCTCATTGGTCCGATGAAATAAGGCGTGAAGAAAAAAGGTACATTCTTGTCCATACATTTTGTTTTAGCTCAATTCTACGTAACGCCACGAGGATATCTACATATTTACATGCTATACATAGCTTAGTACCTATTTCTAGGCGCTTTGCGCTCAGATTCATCCAACAGAATCTTCTAGCTTCATTTTATATTGACATTAGAGCCTCTGAGAATAGAAAAAGTCCATATCAGAAGCGCCCAGTCTAGATATCGGTGGCAGTAAATGGTCTAATTCTTTCTTTCTGTCTTTAATCTCTCCTCTCGTTTGACCTAATTTAGCTTGGAGTCCCACGATCTAGACAAAGACGATGCGGCCTTGCGGTCCCTTCTATCGAGGTGGGATCTCATTAGTCTATAAGCACCTGTGCTAGAAGCCTCCTACGCCATAAAATAGACGAGCTCTTATCATTGGTTATATGGCTTTGTTCGCATCTCCAGTACACGCATAACCGCTCGCTGGTCACATAGCCATGGCGTTGGAATTCACCATGGCCTTCTATCCAGTCTCCATGTTCAGCAATTTGCATTGCATAACCGCCAGGAAGTGGTACTTACGGGTTCTGAGCTCAAGCCTAGAGACCTTGAGGTATTTTATTCCAGCACATTGCATTGCGTAACCGCCATTCAAAGTGGTGATGGATGGGCTTTCACAGTGCATAACCGCCTGGTGATGGTGATAGACCATGACAGCTAGTTGAACTCGGGGCCTTTAGTCTATATGCTTCATTGTTTATTGGAAGTTGCAATTTGTTATGGAGGTCAGTTGACTCGAGACTTTTTAGTCTGTGTGCTCAACTCTCTTCATGTTGCATAACCGCCAGGAAGTGATGGTCATGGTGGTTTAGATTCATGATGTTAGCCTGCATATTCAATTTTTCTTTGCATAACCGCTATGATAATAGTTAGTTTGACTAGAGATTTTAGTCTACATGTTGGCTCTTTTCACTGCATAGCCGCTATGCAGTTGTGGTCACAGCGTTTGATATAGAACTTAGACTGCATGTTCAACACCATGGCATAACCCGCCTTGGATGTGATGATTGTCATGGTGTCTTGAGTCATGGTCCTACCCAGTCTGTGTGATGAAGCCTTTTTATTGCATAACCGCCCATGCGGTGATAGTCATAGAAGTAGTAGACATGAGACTTTTCTCCAATCCGTTCATCTTTCAACTGCATAACCGGCTTGAAAGTGGCGATGGCTAGGGCAATATCTAGGTAACTGACTCGAGATTTTAGTCTGCATGTTGAGTTTCCTCATTGCATAACCGCCATGCAGTGACAGCCATGTTTCTTGACTCATGGCTTTTACCTAGTCTACGAGGCTTTGCATAAACGCCAGTGTGATGATAATCACGGTTGACTCAAAGAAAAACCACATACTTAGGTGCAGGGATATTATGGGCATATTCCAATATCTGCTAATTGTTTGTCATTCAAGGTTAAGTTTTTAATCACTGTTAATTTTGTCAACTTTACTTGAACATAATTTGTGCCATCGTTATATACCTAATTGACGGCATGGCAGGAGTATATGTTGGGCTAATTCATCGATGCCGGCCGAATATGACTAGTTTTTTCGCATTGTTCAAATGGTACGTTTCAATCCTTTCGATTCATCTATCTGTACAGCTTCATTCAATTCAAAACTATAAAATCAACATGATCATGCTGACATTATCATCAAGCACCTATACCACCACAATATATCAAACACAAGACACGAAAGGAATCCAAGCTACACAAAGCAGCAAATTATGGGAAGAAAAGGCAAGAGTCCGAACAACCATGAGGTCATCTTTTTCTACTGCCTCTTTTTGCTACCTTGTCGGCTAGTGCCTCGAGTAGCGACTGGAGACTCAGGGCGTTCCTTCTTGGACGAGCTCTCTGAGCTCTTCTTGTTGAGTTTCTCGTACTCTTGCTGGTCCTTTCTTTCCGCATACCACTGACCAGCCTGAAGGACCAAGACACCGATCAGGATAAGGGCAAGGATGGTATTGCTCGCGGCCAACACTTTGAGACTGTCTTCACGGCCGAGAACCTGGTCCGCGTCCTCCTCGCCTGGGGCCAACTCACTACCATATACGCCACCACTCACGAGTCGGAGACCTTTGACGATGTTGGCAATGTAGACGGTGACACCGCACACATAAAGAACCAAACTAGCACCATCGAAAAGCATGTTTGACTCGGAAGGCTTGTACAGCTTCGCAATCATACCAGCAAACCCAACGAAGACGACGATATGCAGGATGCGCGGGATCAGGGGTGGCGATGCATGGAGAAAGCGCAGGTGAGCTTCGAGATAGTCATAGTGTGAGGGAGGAGTCGGTTCGCCAGCCCAGAGCAAGGGGTAGTCGTAAGGGAACAAAGAGAAGATGATTCCTAGGAAGAAGCACGTTGCTGCAGAGTGTTTTAAGGTATGTCAGCCAACGATTATTTCGAGTTACATGACAATGATCCCTGATTATGCATCAAATCGCACAAAAAGGAGATTGCGATAAACGGATGAAAGAACACATACGCCCAACGATGAGGAAGGTCGCGAACGACCCACTCTTGAAAGCCATCAGGAAAGCAGCAGGGACGTATTCAAAAAGTGATCTGATGAATTCCGGAAAGGGATCACAAGTGATCTTTTGGATAATATCTGTGGGATATCGAGAGAAGAAGTTGTGTATCTGAAAGAAATTGCCATGTGGTGAGCTGCCACCAAAGATAAGGCGCCATCGCGACGCGCCAATCAGAACAGCCCAGTTTGATTAGCCGCATCACACCCCAGCTCGCTGCCTGAGGCCGCACTTTCCCTCTCAGTGCTTGGCGGGCAAGAGCAGACTCGCGATTTATCTCGAACTACACTTGTCGAGTGCTACAGACTCTCCCACGTCAAACTGTCGCGCGATTATGCCTCCGAGCGAGCCAATTGTCCTTGAATCCCAACTGACCACAGTACGCCCAGCGCCTCATAACCAGTGTGCACGATTCAAAGATCACCAACGCGATAAGCCGTCCTTCCCTAGCGAGCAATGCAATATTGACCAAGCAGGGTCTTCTTTGATGCGCGATATAAACATCGAGTGAGAATTGCCAGAGCACTTGAAGGAGCGCCGATCTACTTTCCCAATGACTCCCGATCGACTACGAATCAATTCATAACTAGCGTCTGTCTACCTAGAGAAACAGGATCCCCCGTTATCGATCAAGCAAATTATTGCGATGAAGGCAGCGGGGTTGAATTCTGATATGATTTTTAGAATATTTTCAAGGACATACTAAGAAAACTAGCTTCGATTCCCAGTGTTGATCAAGCCCTATAGGGCCCAGCTAATGCTTTTGTGACGCGACGAAGATGGCTCAAAAGGGAAAAGCGAAAAGCAACAGAGACGGCATTGAAGTTCTGAATGTGCTTCGTAAAGACAGTCATGGGCCCATGGCTAGACTGTCTTGTGACGCAAATCCGCAAATCCGCAAATCCCCGGTATTTCAAGGAGATTCGTCATTCAGCATAGTGGCGCAATCGAGCATGACGCGGCATCGTATTAATCTGATATGTCGTTCTCGAGGAACGCACTCTCGAGGAACAACTAGACTCCAGGTGGCTGTGTACATATTTCGGAGCAGCTACTGCATGCGACGCACTGATACAGTGTCAGAAGGTGGAGCTAGTTCGTTTCTACTACCTTTCAAGGGCGAGTTGAACTCGCTAATCCCGGCAAGTAACTAACAATGACTCCCTCGCCGGATCTCGCTGGGTTTGGGATTGGCGGAATTACCCATCAGCTAGCATAGGTGCCATGCGACATTCAGTCCCTCACTAGTTAGTTCAGAGTGATCTGACAGGATGAGCCCGCGCCAGCTGTCACCTAGATGCCGCAGATGCAGACAAAGACTCGCTCGTCTTTGAGCCGAACAGAGGAGATCTCGGAGGTCGAATTTGGCTGAAAGACCCAGCGCAGCCAGAGGAAATGAATGCCGCGACCAATTCCACACAACCCCCATGGCTGCCCAAGAGCCAACCCATAATCCATAGGCCATACAGCACACTCCAGAGTCCATAGTCATACTTTTTTTGCACCGGGCAACTGGTTAGCTTCCCCGTAAGCCTAAGGCGGCCAAGCCGGGCCCTCAGGAGGCAGGCAAGTTCATTGGGAGCCCAAGGCCCGCCAAAAAGCTTGATCTGCCACTTCCCGGGGGTCGGTGCTTGCCGCGCGCTGCTGCTCGTGTCCTTCTTCCATCCAGCACTCATCCATCCCATTCCATCTCGTCGTCGAGACATTAAGAGGCAACTGAGGCTTGGGGCTGCCCTGCGCTTTAAATCTCGCCGTTCGCTGCGACTGACTGTGTTGTTTGTTGCCGTTCCGATCAGCGGCCCCCGCTGGAATCCGCCGCGCGTACCACCTGGTTTGGTTAATAACCGGAGAGCCCATCTGTTTCCCCTCCTGCGTACGTACTATTCTCGAGGCCACTTTGCTAGACCCGACTCAGTGCGGCCAATAATTTCTCGCACACGCCCTGTTAGTCTCCTACCGGTTCTTCGATGCCTGCTCGTTCGTATATTGATTATTTACCGCCTGCCGCTTCTAACTTGCCGAAGACCATGACTGTCCAGATACCACGCTGAACCCTCCCCCGTCCTTCCTTCGCGTAATCGCATTCATTCTGCTGCCGTCCCCTCTCAGCGACTCGACTCTTCCTCTACCTGCGCGTCTCAACAATTTTCCAGCAAATATCAGTTAATTACAACCATTGGGGGGAACGCCGGGCACTCTCGCGACCACGCTTTCTCGCTGCTGCGTGACTTCTTGATCCGAAACGGCCACTACAACAACGCGAGAGATTCAACAAGCAAGTTCATTGTATGGATCATTGTCAAGGTCATGTCCGTCGAACCCCTGTCGGGTACCCCAACAGCCCCTCCTCCGCGGAACCGATGGGTGAACAAGCTGGCCTCGCACTTTCAGAACCGAAACAGAAATATCTCCGAGTTTTATGTCCAGCCCGATGACCCTTGGAGGGCATATTTTCCCGGCGATGCACTCAAGGGTACGGTGGTTCTCACCGTTGTTAAGCCAGTACGAGTAACGCATCTGGTTATCTGTCTACATGGATACGTGAAAGTCTTCAAGGTGACCGTCGCGCCGGGAGAGATCAACCCAGAGATTGGATTTCTGGGTCCTGGTCGCGGAAGGAGAGCGGGAGAATATATGGGAAATGGCCTCGCAACTCTCTTCGAAGACGAGCAGGTTCTTTGCGGCGATGGACGCCTCAAAGAAGGTATATACAAGTTTAAGTTTGAATTGGAGCTTCCTCCATACAAACTTCCAAGTAGTTTAAATGTACGGCGCTCTCCCCCTGTCTTCAAAACCAGAATTTCTTGACTGACTCGTTTGTCTCCAGTTCGAACGCGGAACCATCTCGTATGTTATATCGGCGACTTTGACTCGCCCTACCACCATTAGCCCGACCACTTCCTGCCATCGTCGAATTACTGTTCTCGAGGACATCAACATTGCGCCTTTTCCCGCGCCAAAACCCCGAGTGGTATCATTGGAGCCAGTCTCGAAGAAGTCAAAAGTTCGACTCAAACAACAAAAGTCCTCTTTAGGTGTCCAAGCTCAAGAACCAGCCTCGAGCACGCTGGGTGTGCAAGAAACAATGCTTCCGTTGAGTCCCGCACCGAGTGAGATCAGCGGTTCTAGTCGCCGAAGCACAAGCAGCCAGAGTTTCAGAGCTGTTAGTGACTCTCACAGAACTGCTAGCGTAAGAAGCGGTGACGCACGCAGTACGACCGCATCAGTGGCAGAGAGAAGTATCACCGCCACAGCAGAATTGCAAAAATCAGGGGCCTTGCCTGGAGACACTATTCCAATCAGAATTATGATCAGTCACAATCGTCAAATCCGAAGCCCTCATGGCATTGTTATAACTCTTTACCGACAAGGCAGCATTGATGTACACCCTGCTATACCGCTCGGCCCTTCAGACTCCGATGGTAAAAGGGTCTATGAAGACTTCATTCCAAAGTCAAGAACGGGGTTGAGTGGACTTTCCCTAGGGACAAGCAGAAGTAGCAGCGTTTTTCGCAAGGACCTATTTCAGACATTCTCCCCCTTGATCATTGATCCTCACACAATGACAGCAGCAGTCAAAACTTCTATTCGTATACCCGAAGATGCCTTTCCTACTATCACTCAGGTTCCAGGAGCAATGATCAGCTTCAGGTATTATGTCGAGATAGTAATTGACCTTCGTGGCAAGTTGACAGCTCAAGATCGGTTTCCGTGGTTGAACATGATGTCCTCTGGTTTAACTAGCGGCCAAGTTGATGCCACTCAAGGTCAACCTGGTGGACCAGCAACGGCAAACTGGACCGGCCAAGTCCTAGACACTGATTCAATTCGACGCGAAAAGGGTGTTGTGGCTATGCTTTTTGAGATTGTGGTTGGAACCAGAGATTCCAGCCGACGACTACGACCGAATCCAGATGAAAAAGCGCCTGTAACGGAAACTACAAATCCTTCACATTCAGCTGGCTATGATGTGCCGGATACCTATGATGAGCAAGTTGATGGACATATTGAGGAAGAGGGTCAGTACGACGGTGACGAATATTATCAAGAGGACGATTATTATGATTATGAAAACACGTCAGGCTGGTCCGACTACCCTCCTACAGGCGATCAATACTATGGGTCGCTAGGGGAGTCTATGCACCCACCGGACACAGGAGAACCCGAGGACGAAAAATCGAGGCTCCGGCGAGCAGAACAGATGTTACTACCTAGTCAACCGCCTGGGGAGGAAGGGGCTGGTCCTTCTACGGCAGTACCTGTACCTACCGCACCTGAGATTTCTGAAGACGATTACCTCTACACTTCCAGCGATGTCACTATGAGAGCTGCACCACTGTCATCTGCTATGTCCGTCGATACTATCGTACCCGGCCCTAGTCAAAGCCAACAGCCAAGTAGTCCAAACCACGACCAGTTGGAGGATAAACAAGAGCTTGAGAGGCGCCGATTGATGCTGGAGGCAAGTGGTCCAGCGCCAACCCAGGATGGTGACAGCCAAAATGATGAGAGTGGCAACATCATCCCTTCGGCGCCAGTCTTAGAAGAAGAGGATCAGCTAAGCAATCTGCATGCTGAGACTGATGAGTCCCTCCCTTTATATCAACGCTGAAGCAGGTTCAGTGCATATACGAGGATATTTCTTTTGGTAAAAAGCGCTTGTTGTGCTATGTTGCATTTCCGCTGTTGAACATATTTTGGACTTGAAAGATACCACTGCTGTTAACATGTTATTCTACTGGCGTTTACTCTTGACATGCGGCTTATATATAGCTAGCTTTATTATAGACAACCAGGCGTTGGAACTCTGGTTTGCATCAAAACAAGGAGTTGCATATTAATTTTAATTTTATTGGCTGTACATGGGCCATGAACGAATACCAAGCCCGGCCGTGATATCAGTGTGGTTCCGAGGCCCAAGGAAGCATACCAACATCTTACCCATCTAAAGCTCGCCCGGTAGCCTTGAAAATGTCTCATTAATAATCTCGATAAGAAGATAAATGTTGTTCACTTCCCCCCCTGGTCATGTGATTGATGTCATACTATCATCATGCCAGTGACATCAGACCAGAATATCAGCAACCTTGGATCTTGCCAAAATGATATAAGAACCGGTGGCACAGGCTGATTCAAACATCTCCTGTCTTCAACCATAGTCCGTTCAACGTCTCGACATCATCCCATTACATACTACATCCATCAAAACCTTTCAACCCCAAATAAGACCCCGGGGCAACAAATCCGTTATACAACGAAACAGAAACAAACATGGCCGGAGACGACCCTCACCGCGGTGGTACTCTTGGAGAGATGGCACCAACCGGAACTACCATGCCGAATGACGCTGGCATACAGAACATAATCCCATCAAAGGCACGCCGAGACCAGCAG
The DNA here is from genome assembly GCA_023721895.2 of Talaromyces albobiverticillius. Taxonomy (NCBI): domain Eukaryota; kingdom Fungi; phylum Ascomycota; class Eurotiomycetes; order Eurotiales; family Trichocomaceae; genus Talaromyces; species Talaromyces albobiverticillius. The sequence goes on from JAMBUR020000004.1 coordinate 3,401,507, forward strand.
AGTGAAGACCATCGATTCAGCTACGATGGAATTGCCCAGCCTAATGTTGCTACTGCAGCAGACAACGATACGGACATGCCACGAAGTACTCGTGATGTAGGCCAGAGCGGCGAGGTCATGACGGGTATTGGGGATTCGTTACCGGCTGAGATCGAAACCAAAAACATGCATTTTCAGGCCAACGATCCTGGTGCAAAGGGCCGAGTACGAACGTTTAAGCATGCTGCGAAAACCAGTGGCGCGTTTGACAGGCTTGCTGGCGAGAATCCCGAGGGTATGCAGGCTGTTGGAGAACCTGAGCAGAGAGCTTGAGTCCCCGGATATATGTTGGACTAAGACGTTTTAAAAGACCTGTATGGCTTTGAAAAATCCACTAGTGTGCATGTAAATATATGAATATCATTTTGTTGGAAGCACGAAATACCAAACTTACATATATTCATTCCATTATATGCGAATAGCAAATTTCTATGTGAAACTCACAGAAGGACCCGTGAGGCCTTGATATATCTCCTCAAGTACATCTCGCTTGCGTTTTCTCGTTTCAAGCTCATCGCTCTCAGTCTCGGGCTCGTCCTCTGGAACGCGAGATACCCAAGTTCTGATCGTCCCGTCGCCGTGAGCAGAGAACAACTCTAAACCCTCGCCAGATGCACCATTTCCTCTCCATGCCAGAGCATTGATCCTGCCAGCGCTTAGTGCGCTTGACCTCCCAATCCGTTGCTGGCGATTAGCTGACGTGAGACCGGGAACTTTCAATGTCTTGACGAACGCCCCTTCACGTATCTCATACATCAATATCTCGCCACGATCCTCTTGATCGTTGAAATTGGGCCATAACAGAATCTCACGACCAGCCTGCACCAGACTGCTCGGCAAGACGAGTGGCGCCCTTTCTGCGAGATGCGAAGATGCACTATTTCGCACTCGAGGACCGAAATGTACGAGTGTATTAGCTCCTGTGTTCGCATCCCACACTCGAAGTCGTGAATCTTGCCCTGCAGTAATCAGATGACTACCATTTGAGGTCCATCTGATCCCGGTTACGGCACCATTGTGAGCACGTCCGTGGCGGGTGAAAGCATGGCGTCGCACAGAAGAGCCTGACAGAGCACCTTGTGCAAATACACCCACTGTATCATCCATGTCCAATGACCCAATGGCAGAGCTCGTTCCTGCTTTACGAATATCGAATATGATAGCTCGATTGTCTGTAGATGCCGATGCAAGTATGTGTGGCCTGTGTGGCGCCCAAGCTAAGGATAAGACAGCTGAGTCATGACCGGGGAGTGTATGAGTTGCCAGGCCGCTACGCAGGTCAAGCAGACGAATCGTTCTCTCAGACGTCCCGACTGCAATGAGTAGTGTTGAGGCCGAATGCGATGAAAGGGAATGGGAATATGGTGTCGCATGCAGATCGAATTTGTGTGCCGGTGTAATTTCACCGTTTCCAAGAACAGACAGCTTCAGTGTGTTATCACGAGACGTCGTCAAGATTGTAGATGGGGTGGGATCGAAGGGGTAAATCGATATCGATGTTAACGAATGGGTGTGGGCAGATTCATGTCGCGCCCTATTTGAATGTCAGTGAATTTTTAAAAGAAAGCAACAATGTAAGCAAAATATCCTACCTATCAACCCAAGCCTTAGCCTCATAAAGATATTCAAGTTCCGAGCCTCTGTTATCAAGATCCCATAGGCGGATGGACGGGTCGGCACCGCCTGACACCATACTATTATTCAAAAAGAAGTCAGCCAGTGTTTCAGCGTGTTAAATCAAGATAATTACATACTATCGTCCATTATGTTGATCAACTGCAAGAACATTCACTCCTGCTTGATGCGCTAAAACATCACGGTCATCTGTTTGCGACGCGAAACCCCCGGGTTCATAGGAGTCCTTAGAATTTGTAAATTGAATTCGGGGAGAAGGCTCAAGAAGCTGAATCAGACGGGAAGTTTGAGCTATATGAAATTCCCGAGGTTCAATAGACCCTTGGGCCCGGTTCAAGAGGAAAGAATTCATACATCAGATGTTGAGATATTGTTGGGTTCGATATTGTTTCCAATGTTTAGTGTTGGACGATGATATCATTTGGAACGGAGTGGAGTACATACATTGGGTTAAAGTTATTCCGGACCGTTGCTATCAAGGAAAATAAACATTGCTTCTGACGAGACACGCCCTCGAGCAAGTTTCTTGACGATTCTGTCGCATTTAGTCAGAATGCATTTATCCAGTCTTCAGGGTTTTTGGTAGGTGAATTCCCTGAGAATACCACCGTTCATAAACAGAGATGTCGGTATTGCAGAAGGCGAACGTCTTTGAAGTCTCGATTGTATCTGATCACTAGGAGTCCTATTACGACTTCACGATATGAACGAACGTAGGTAAAGCGAAGCTCTGGTTTAATTCTTGACGGAGGCATCAGTTTACTCAAGCCCTGTTGTATCGCGATCGAAGAGTTCTTCATCCCAAAGGGACATCAGGCGAGCGCTTAGAGGTACCAGCCGGCGGTGTTGATTCAGGGATTGATGAAGAGTTGCCGATACATTTCCTGCAACACAGTTACTAAACTCCATTTGCTCTTACTAGTATCATTTGCACGCAAACTCTATCGACTGTCCAGGAGTCCGGGATTCCATAAACTTCCTGGGACTGCACTCGCTGCAGTTGGAAGGACCAGTCTGTCAAGCTTTAGTGAGACTGGCAATATGGTCTTGCTGGAGTCCTAAGATAGTGACGGCAAGGACTGCAGTGGCATTTTCACCGCTGAGATGGTCAGAAAGCGCTCACATTCCATCCTGGGCATGGATAGCAGTGTACTGTTTGGGTTTGAAGAGACTCCAGTTCACCTCAAAGGGAAAGTAGGGAGAGAAGAGAAAATAATCAGCCTAGATAGCTTGGCTGCTGAGGTGAGACGAACGAGAACTATGGCTGAAACAATCCAGGTTCTTGGTCAAGAAGCCCGTCGTGTGTGTTTAGTGAAGGATTGGGAGGAACGAAGCGAGGGCCACTTGCGGTTACCTGCCATAACCCGTTGGGTCGCACCTGCCTGTTTGGGCCCATCGCAAACCCCAGGCACGTGGCTGACTCTTTGTCAGCGGTCTCTATCCACACCATCCTACAGAATCAGTCTCTTATTCGAAAACGCGGTGCTACAGTTGTGAACTGTCTGACAACAACGTATTGACAAGAACTCTCCTCAACCATGGTATGTCTATTTCCATTTTCGCGGCGTCTACACAGCTTACTTATAACGTAACATAGCCTCCCAAAAGCAAATCCGTTTCGCCCGAAGTGAAACAACAACTGATACTCAAGCACATACGTTCGACTTGCGCTTGCCATACCCTCAAAGACTTGGAGAAGATGCTCCCTTCTGTCGCCAGTATCAACAGTATCCAGGTAAAAGACTTCATTACTGGACTGGTGAACGACAACAAAATACGCGTGGAGAAAATTGGCAGCAATAACTGGTATTGGAGTTTTCCGAGTGATGAGCGGCGCGAGCGCGAAAACGCACAAGAGCGATTACTTCGGGAAGTGACTCGAGTGACGAAGCTCGTTGAGCAACTTGAAGACGAAATACAAAAGAAGGAGCTTGCTGCCAAGGAGGACGAAGGTCTCCATGGTTCTGCAGGCATTCAAACGCAAAGAGAAGACTTGATGAAGCAGAAGGTTGAGCTAGGTGCTGAAGTTGAACGACTTCGTGCGGAAAAGGGTGCCTTTGAAGCCAACGATTCTGCAAGCATTAGACGAAAGACTGAAGATATAAGCAAATGGAAGCTGGAAACCGCTATGTGGACAGATAATATCGACATCATGGAACAGTATCTCAGTAAGCTTGCTGGTGGAGATCGTGAATTGGTCCAGGCAGTCAAGAGACAGTGTTACGGCGAAGATTATGTGGATGAAGATGACTTGCCCGAGTCACAGACTTGAAGACATGCAAAGTAGTTGATTCATTTTCAAGCATCGGGAGGCGGCTTTGATAGTCTGCGACTGACCCATGCTGTGGTGGCATTAATATTTTTGCTAATATAGAACAAAAAATCAATAATGAATGGCTCTAACCCTACTATGACATAGAACAATGCTGTATTCATGAAACGAAAGAATGATGGGTCAAAATTATTCACTGTCGGATATAGAAGAGTGCCATGGCATATGGCATGCTAAAAACACAGAGTCCAATATTCGTATAATCATCAAGAAGAAATTTCCTTTCTACAGTGGTATATAGAAACCAAAATGTCATTTTCCCGCAATGATCTCGCCTGGCGAGAAGGAAAACGGACTGCGTGGCAAGTCCGGCGTTCGCGGGCTCAGGGCCTTTGCGAATAAATCGTCAGAGTCAGAGGTTGTAGAGCGTGTTAAAGGGTCCGTGAAACCAGTATTGCTGCTGGCACTCTGCGCTTCTTGAATGGATGGTGGTGGCTGATGGGCCACCATACGCTTGACGTCTGGGTTGTTCATATTGACATTGTGGAAAGAGCTGAAAGATGAGACAGCTATGTCAGGTGACTGGGGAGAAAGAGGATGCGCTTCTCTGTCGTTGTGATGGTGGGTTCCATCGTCTATATTGCCATCAGTATATTTTTCTATAATATATAAAACGCCTGAATAGCTTGCTCACCGTCTGTTAGTTTTCCAGTGTCCTTCTCGCTGGTATCCAATTTCAATCCTTTGAGCTTCTCGCCCAGTTTGCTACCTGCCGTCGGCGAGAGAGGTACTAGAGATGGCAAAATTGCGGATGAGGCAGCCGGAGAAGGCGATGGAATGTCGAGTGCAGATGACGGCGCTGAAACACCGAAATTCGCTTCGATCCACTCTTTCTCCTGAATTGCCATCTGCAAGGCTACCCCTTCGACATTTATTAAAGATTCCTCTTGTATTTCTTTCTCCAGGGCTTGTAGCCTTTTCTTTGCCCAGATCGTATGTAGAACACCCTTTTTACCAGCGGTGCGGGCGGTAGCGCCCAACTCGGGTGGAAAGATGGCAGGCAGTGGATTGATCTGGATTGAGTCCGGCTGCTTGACAGTGGATGCAGAATTCGGTTGTGGTACATAACTTAGGTTCACGACGGGGGGCACCGTCACACCCGGCGGCAACAAGAAATAGAAGCGTCGCGTCTTCTCGCTCGTCTGTTCATCGGCCGGCAAAACGGCCGTCTTGCCTTCCCAGGAAACGTGCCATGAGCCCTGTGGCGACGGACTGAAATTGTCATCTTCCCATTCTACCATCAATATCTTTGTCCCCTCATTTCCTTTGCTGGCCTCGAACTCGAAGCGGGCGAACGCTGTGATGGAGAGGCTATTACTAGCGGAGGCGGGCGGGGTGTCCCAGGTTGAGAAGCTACTATCGTCCGAAAAGGGCTGAAACGCAGATCCAGACATGGCGACGGTTTCGGGAGGCTGTGCTCAGAAGGGGCGGTCGCTCAGCTTGCACAGGGAAAGGCGCTGGAGCGTTGGGAGAGCATCTCGAGGACCATTGCAGAGGGGGCAGATCACGGGATTGGCGAGCCCCTCAAAATGACTGCGCCGCGAGGCTTCCCTGGTGAGTGTTGGAACAAGAAAGCAACAGGATCGCCGGCTGCCGAATCAGACCGCTCGTGCGTTTCTAAATATAGTAAGAGCGGCTGCAGGTCAGTAGGTGGCCGCGGCCTGAGGCATACCCGCTGTTGATTGGCCGAGCACTCTATACACTGCAACGATATGCTATATACTCTGTACATGCGTTCTTCAAGGAGTCATAATCAAACAACAATCGACCCGGGATTAAAAAGAGCATACTCTACCAGAATAGTATCAGTGCCATGGAGCTAGCGGCACACCGTCCAGTCAAGCATCTTGGCGCGATAGGCAAGCCGCTTCTTCGTCGAAGCAGCTTCAGAATACATTGCAGTTCCTAAGTGATTCGACGGCAAGTTTTTGTTCTGCCTCTTGTCTAATACTGGGAGAGCTTGACGCTTCCCTTGTCGATCGTCATCAATGCCAAAACCAAAACTACGCGCTATACCGATATTAGGCACTGAAACTCAATCACTCACAGCTCTTGATATGATACCGGCCTCGAGAGATGACTGTTTGTAGCCATATATAGCTGTGCTGTATCTGATACTTCAGAGCCAGATAACGTAAACTGTTCGTATCATAGGTCCATTGGTTCGAGAGGTTCATGAGCCATACACGTCAGCGGCAATACCAGGGCCTTGGTCCAGATGAGAAAAGTCATTGGGTGCCACCAAGCAGTAACCCTAGACGCCCGTCCGGGGCAGCCATGAGAATGGTATTCCGTGTTGAGACGAACTGCATCTGAATATTTGTGAAGAATCGTTTCATTGGATGGGATCAAACCAAAGCAATGCGTAGGAGTTCCCCTTAGACTTAAGCGCTGAGCCGCCTGCCTTGTCTTCAGCGTCATGCAGCGGTCATGCAGCGGCCATGTTCAACGATGTCGACAAAGACTATTCCAAGAAGATCTTGGTCTTGCCTATTGTGGGTGACTATGAGTGAGAAAACTCCTCGTGAGATACTCCCTAATCGAAGAAAATAACGTCGTGTCTTCGGCATACTTTCAGACGCGCATAAAGAGCCAAGAACTCGAGAAAATGCCTGGGTGGTCGGAAATTTTCGTATGCCGTAGTTGCAGATGAAACCGATCCTCTAGAAGCGCCTGTCAACGGGACGGCGAGGCCATACAGTTGCCATCGCAGTTCTAGTAGATCTTGATAGACCACTGGGCCGCTAAAATTGAGGCAGTCTTGACCAAAAAGTCCAATCAAATGCTTGCGGCTTGTTTTGTAGAAGAGAGGTTGGCACTGGCGCGGCGGCTCGCTGAGCCTTGCTTGGAGCCGCGGGGACCAACCAGAGCGCGGGACTGGCAGGTCGCTCTAGGACCTCCACGCCACTCTGAAACGCCAAATAAGAGAAGACAACGAGACTGGCGATATACAGACGCAGGGGTGTTTGAGGCTTGCTTCACAACGCGCGCGAGAGACTGAGTGATGTTTCTGTGAGCGGTTACGAGCAGCACATCAGACAATATATATACAAGGCCTGGGCTTCCCGAGTCGTTTGTTCATCAGTCATTCCCTTTGCTTTTCTCTTTGGTCTCTTTGTTTGTTGCACTCATTGCTGTTTATCCGCTGGTCGGATCTTTCATTTGTGCAAACCACGCCTCACGGCAAATCAGCCAGTATTCTCTTCGACGTCAACGACTTGATTATTTTTATTTGTTTGTAAGTGTTTGCTCGCGCTCGCACGGGAACTTGGGTTCTGCGCTAGTCCTGTTTGGTGCCGGCTGACTGACCCTGTTTCAATACAGATTTGTATTTTTGGCCTTGTATCATACCACAAAATTACCGTTTAAATTACGGTTTTCGTCATTACATCAAAACATACACAGATCTCCTAGACTTCGGGCGAAGCGATCATCCACTTGGTTGGACAAGCCCCCCTGCGCCTACTCATCTGCCTGGCTCATCGTCCTTGTCCTAACTTATAATCATTCCTTACACCCACTCTTTCTCCCTTCTTTGCTTCCATCGGACCTTTAAGATTCCCTCAATCGGTCTTTCATCTTCGGATATTTTTGTTCATCCATCGCATCTCAGCAAGACATGGCACCCAGTACAAAGCCCGTCTTACATCCACTGAAGACGCCAAAGACGGCCACCTTCCCGTCGGAAATCATAGCACGATTGGATCCAAAGTCCGATATATCAATGTCAACGCCTATAACCCCGCCCGTTGCCTACACGGAATTTCTGAAGGCATTGACACCAGCTTTCCACAGCCCGATCAGCCCTGCAATGAGCTTCTCAAGGTATCCCATTGAAAAAGTACCCGCATCTATCTCACAACCGTCAACGACAACAAGTGTTTCTTTTCCTAATGGTGGTGAATTCGTGAAATCTGCGACTAGCACGCCTGGATCGCCTGCGGATCCGCCTCTATCTGCAAAGTCCCCTAATGGACGAAAACGGCTGCGAATCTCAACAGCCAAAGCAAGCCGCAAAGGAATGTCTCCGGTCACTGATTCTCCACGAAGTGCTACGACTGTTTCAAACTCACCTTACTCGCCTGCTGACTGGAAACTTCGTTATTTTGATGGGCCTCGAAACCCTCCCACCAAGTCAGTAAGCGTTCGACAGGTGGTGACTCGCACTGTCACATATAAGCAGACATCACTAGAGCCACCGCCGAAAGGCAAGCGACGACGAACCAGTGTCACTTCACAGTCTTGATCTTTCCTAGCATCAATGCCACACGACCACGATTAATAGATCGCATCAGTGAATCCTTTGGCCTTTTTTTGTTATGTTTTCTATTCTTGCATACTATTATTTTATTTTGAGACCATCTTATCGGCACCAAGAATCTAAATTGATTCTTTGGACTTTTGCAATGGATTGTCTATCTACGCTCGGACTTATGCCTATGTGGAGTCTTGTTCCTTTGTCTTTTTCTTCTTCTTTTATTTTCTTCCTCGATTTTGCGTGGGTTCATGAGTATACGATAAATATGTTCTTTTACTTCATTTGTCTCCTTTGTTTTCCGATATTGCGCGGAGTTGTGCAGGGATCTCATTTGCTATGGTAATCATATTCGAGAGGAGTGTTCATTTCAGGGTCGAGAGGATGGCGTGGGGGCGCAAATTGGTATAGCAATAACTGACTATGTTGGCCTAAAAATGGACTCATATCATATTAATCAAATTATGACTTCTTTGCCGCCTATGCATTGCACTTAGCTCGTATTCTGACCAAAACCATGGAACCAGAATGGGTCCAATAGACTTAGCTTTCTCGCCAAAGCATTATTACTTAGCTCTTTGATATCCAGACTCAGGCGGCGTAGGATCATTGAGCGACATCAGCCTCCTTAAGGCTCACCCATGAATCGCAGATGAATCCAGAAGAGCCAATAGGAATGGTCGAAGCTAGACCGTTCTGTGTTGTAGTCTTGTCGAGACACGTGTTAAAAAACGAGCTTGACTCCTTTGGTCCACGGACAAGGCTAGGAGCAATTACCGGGCCTCCTTACATGCAGCAGAGGCGCCATACGCCTCCAGAAGCCATGACTCGATCCAGATGCATAGAAGCAAAACGAACAACACCAACAACGGCAACAGAAAAAGAAAGCCTTGCCACGTTTGTCCTAGCCGCGACTATCTCTATATCGTGGACACTGGACAATGGCGAACTACGACTCATGGACGAGCTATTCAACCGTCCGTTGAAAGGAAACGGGACAGCTTGAGATCAGACCGCCTCCCAATTGACTATCTAGCATCCCATGAGTCCGTACCCAAGTTCCAACAATAAGTGAACTGACTAGCTAGCTAGATTACGTGAAGTCAACGCAGCTACCTGGCTGGCTGGCTTTCAGGATTTGGGGACTTTTTCTCTCTCCCTCCGCGCTAAAACGCCACATATCATTTTTTAGACTTGGGAGGATTATTCTAGCCCACCCAGCGCTAAGTTAGCACATCATACCGTTGCGACTGGCGCAAAAATAACTTCAGCTACTACTTCGTAGTCGGGTCGGGTCCATCCTCTTGGGAATTCCTAGTAGTGCGTAGTCAAAGCGAGCAAAGAAAGAAATTGAATCCACTTGGAGGGGCTGTGTGTACCAAGTCATACTTAGTATATGATAGTGGACGACGCCCCACACCAATACGTATGACGGTACGAGTAATGGGGGTAAATTACACAGGACCATACCCACGTATCCGTATCCAACCTTTGAAAAGCGACGGAAGAGTCAGTCGCAGTCCTAAGTCATGATATGATGGGCAAATAACCTTGTTCCTTACCGTCTCGCCCACAACCAAGAAAAAAAGGTTTTTTAACTTTAAGTGACGCACGTAGCACCATCCGAAATAGCCAGCCACCACTCATCATCGACATTGAGGCAATATCACCATTAGACCGAGTTGATTTTCATGGCCGATCCATCCAATGAGCACACCGCTTCACACGAGTTTCTTCAGGAATTAGAATATCCTTGTCGGGTTTGACGAGCATGCAGCTAAAGGCAAAACTGCCAGACAGGAAGTACATAGTAAGTATGTACGTACTTGCATATGCATGGTAGGCACGGGAAAACGTATCCCCTTTCCAGGTTGCAACGCCTTCCAGCTGCTTCATGTGCAAAAGGGGGTTAGGTGCGGCCGCTTTCTGTCTGTCTCATCTCACACATCCCAGACATAGAGAGGTCTTGGCCTGATTTTTTATCATTACGGGACAAATACGGAGTACAGCGCTCTCCAAGTCGATTTGCCGACATTGGCTTGTGATTGGCTTGTTTGTGCGACAGAAGGAAATATTGGAAGGTTACCGGGAGAGGGGTTGCGGTCCGCCCGTGACTCCATCCGCCCCACTTTTGTTGATCGATTGACCCAGTCCGAGCCGTAGATTAAGCGCTGGCGCTTTCCCTCAAATGGAATAGGGGCACGCCTTCGCACATCCCCTGCCAACAATGGGGGTCTGATTGGCCAGGCCTTATCAAGCTTATGCGGGGATTAAGTGCACCGTCTAGCTGCTTTGGGAAGGCCCGCCGGTGCGCTATATGTCACTCGTAAGCATTGTTTCCACTGCACTATTTTTGGTGCAAGCCAATAGCGGCTCTCCATCCAAAGGGGCCTAAGGACAATGTGGTATACAGTAAGGATGCAAGCGCTGCGAATCGTATTCCAGTAGTTCCTTGATTCCATTCACAGCAACTTGACGAGGGGCCGAGGAGCCTTAACCTTGACAGCGTTGACGCTTTGGAAAGTGCCTTCTCCGGTTTTTATCAGGTGACAAACAATGGCGTGAATCATGGTCAAAACTACAATACGTACTATGGATGTGGATATGAGCGAGCGAATCAAGTTCTTCCTTGAATCGCAGTAGCTATCCAAAATAAGCGGCATGAATTAGGCTCGTATGCGTTTCGTGCAGGATAATCACTAGGATCATCCACCATCGTTTTATTAACATCAAGGCACTATTACTCCATACCTCGGACTGAAACCTTGTTGGTGTTGACTGAAGTGCATATGATGCTCTCCTCATTAACCAGAGGGCATCATCCATGGCAGTGTGATTGTGATTATTGTGTCGTTTCTGGCAGTTCTGTTTCTAATTGGCTAATGTTGCCATGAATGTGAACATGGGACACTCACATCGCCTTGCATATCAGACCCACCGAGAGAAAATCGATCGCCCTCTTCTTTCCTGAAGATACTAATAATGGAAGCACCCCAGGCAGTGTCACATTTACCCCCTGCCCCCCCCGACTTTACTCGAAATAGATTACAATATTGGCCAGGCGACAAAACCGGTGAGGAGCAAACTTTTCTACCTCGCCAGGTAAGTCGCAAAGTGAATGAAAATGAAATTCAATTACTCGCAAGCTTAGCGCAATTTCAGAATCACACTAAATCAACTATGTTTGCATAGTAATACCTCCCCGAAATTCTAGCGTCGTTGGAGGGACTGTAAACAATATACTCTGGCAACGCCCTAGTCATGAGGTGGTCTTAAAAAGGGCCACCCATTAAGAAATGTGCAGTAGCCTTGTTAAAAGTTAAACTTAGCTTGGAAGCAATAACAAATTCCCTTTCCTTGAATCGACGATTCATGTGCATATGGATGGCTGCCCCGAAGCGGCAAGCCCCAGAAGTGGGGACCAGCCACCAGATCTAAGAATAGCTCGCTTCTATCGCGACTTCCTCTCATTTTATCTCAAAATATTTTTATTCCTTGCAGATGTCAAAACGGCCATCCTGCGCTGTTCTAAAATTAACATTTCTCACCGCGATTCCTCTATATGCCCTGCTCTCGACTCCACTTGTTAATACTACGTCGCCAGCGGTCAGATGAGCTATCCAAAATCCACGGATCTCTATCCATGATTTCCCCCAAAACATAATACCAACTCCATCCCTCTAACCAATCATTAGATTGGTTCTACTTCTCTATGCCATATGTTTTCTATTTTTAATCTCTGATCGCCTTGAGATCTCCACTTCGGTACCTGCATCATGCATACCCCATACCTACCTGCATCTTAACCTCTATAAGAGTTACACACTGCCTCTAGTCCCCTACCTATGCTTCTGGTGAACATGAATCCCCTTCCTGTGTGCTTTATCTATCCATAATACTTTATTTCTATTTGTCTACTCTCTAATCTTTGGCGAGTTATTATTAGAAACGGATTAGTACTTCCATTACCTTGACGACAGGCCTTGGGCTGCATATAGGTAGTAGGTTAAACCCTTGGAAGTGCGCTAATGTGACGCAGGAACGCATAATATCGAGTCATTCTTTTTGAATTCCTTTCTCCTCAATGCTAATCAATGGCAATTGATTCTATTTTCAGAACTTCCCCAAGCACTGCTTTTTTCATGACGTCTTGACCACCTCGTTTACACGGTATCTTTGCCTATCTAGGCAACTCTGTTGCATGATATTCTGTCCTGTAAACACTTTGTATGTACAAGACGGACTTGTTTCAATCGTACTGTCTGTGACAATACCTGATTTCATCGATATCCCCATACTTTTTGATACGTTTTCTGTAATATGCTAAGATTCTGGTATCGCTGTTTTGACATTGACTCTATTTTAGAATACGACTTGCTTGTGCGGAGGCGCGTGAGTCTTCCCGGTACCCTCTTTCATTTATCCAAGGGGTATCATCGTGAAATAAAAGGTTGTACTAATTATAGAATTGGATTGAGAAATTGACTGAACCTGGTTGTTCGAGGGAAGGATTGTCAGGAAAGTACAGCGCTTATGAGATTGAGCCTGATCACGCAGTCACGTAGTTTGGTTGGCAATGTTGAATAGAAGCCAATACATCCGGGCCGGCCTGGGGGTAGGAGTCGCGTTAGGCATGAAGGCAGATGGGTAGGTATCTGATTACCGTGTTGAGTATTATAGATTTAACTCCCTAGAGAGAGCTTAACATATCTACGTCATAGATAGTCTCAACCTATGAACAGAATCTCAAACTAATTACACTATTGAAGTTGGCTCTTGACTTGGTGCAAAAAGGCCGAGGCACTACCGAAATATTGCTTAGCTAGAGAAGTAGAAAGAAAGCAAAACACGTATATTAGATAACAAAACCATGATACTTGATACAAAGCGTGTATGAGGCATGTGTAACCAGGCCCTGGTGTAGTAAGACAGAAGGCTGGGAAGTGGACTATTTCTAATTAGATTATACCAGGAAATCTCCATCTGTCCGTCGTTCACAAGCTTCATGGCATTATATCCGATGCACAATCATGGGTTAAAGAAAGAGTGTCGATGATACCACATGATCTTCATCAAAGTGAAAGACGTAAGGCGTTATAAATATCTGAGACTTGGAAAAACGAGCGGATAGATGACTTGCTCATCTGCGTGCCGGAGCCGGCCCGGGAAACGATATAACCGTGTTGGTGCGGGCAGAGAAGACGTCCAGAATCTCGCACTATGATCATGTTCACAAAAGGAAAGCCAGAGCACCAAACACAGCTAGAACATAGCCTTGGGGAACAGCAAGGAAGCCAGCTCCACCGAGGAAGAAAGAAGGTGCGGCCAAGGGACTTGGAACAGTGGGTGTAGGTGTTTGGTGGACATGAGCAGCAGGAGTAGTAGTCCAAGTGCAGGATGTAGTGTGCTGGTTGGGTGCTTGAGAAGAATGGCCTGACACCTTGTAAGAAGCGTAGGGTACAGAAGATGGTACCGGAGAAGCCTTAGCCTTGAACGAGGACTGCGGGGTTACTTGGGCTTGAGCTTCAGGCTTTTCGTATTGACGACCAGGAGGGAAAGGCTTGGTAACTTCGGATTCCGATGAATGGGATGCAGGCGTTGCTTGGGGATGGACAACCTCGGGAGCTGGGAACGACTCAAGATCATCGTTGTCGAGAGCATCAACGTCGTCGGACATTGGCATGTGATGGCTACCGTCTGCGGATTCGGGGCACGGAGATTCCTCTTCCTGTTCCTGTGTTTCTCCCTCTCTTGCATGAGCTGGCTTGGAATCTGATTGTGCCGGTGCAGGCGCTGATGGAGATGTTGGCACTGCATCCCGAGCAGGTGCGGCAGGTGCTTGATAGGCCACCTGTTTCGGTTGGGCGGATGCAGGTGCTGGGTTCTGAGCGGGTGCGGCAGGTGCTTGATATGATACCTCTTTGGGTTGTGAAGTTGCACAGGTTGGCGCTGGATTCTGAGCAGGTGCAGCGGGCGCTTGATATGACACTTGTTTCGGTTCAGTATCTTCCACAGAAGGCGCGGGCTCAGAAGTATCGGTCTCAGTCTGTTTGGGCTCCGAATGCTGTTGTGGTGGGAGTTGCTCGGGTTGATGCTCGACATGAGGCGGTGGTCCTCCGTGTGGAGGAGGAGTTACGTCTACATGTTCCTCTCCCTCGACGGCCTGTGCTTGTTGTTGGGCGACGACCGGGGTGATGACAATATTGTCGTTATTGACACCACCATCGACCTCGTTGTGACCAGAGTCAGTATCCGGGCCACCTTGTTGGTGGAAGTTGTGTGGTCCGCCTGACGGCGAATCAATTGGTGATGATGTGAAACCAACATCGGTATCACCATCGTCATCGTGGAAAGATGGTACGCCGATGTCGTCTGAGTCATCGGAGTGTTTTGGATGATTAAAGCCATTGCCAAGGAAATCATGGTCGAAAGTGTCGCCCACGACATCCCCATGTTCAAGACTTTCACCTAGGAAATCATGGCCACCATCGGTATCGCCATATCCCAGATCACGGGGCAGCCTGTGCGAACCAGGTAGAGTATGAACCTCAGCATGGGCGACAGCAGCCAGCAGGGCCAATGAGATTGCTGTGTAGACGGTCTTCATTTTTTGGAGTAGGTAAATATCGTTGGGACAACAGAGGCACGGAAAACAGAAAATGAGTGACGGGTCCAAAAGATGGACAATAAGCAAAGAAACAAAATCTACGAATGACGACTTGAACAACCGATAGTCGTCGATGCTGTTGCTGACCAAAGACAAACCAAAAAGAAAGTCATCCTTGACTGCGCACCTGGGCGGCTTTATCTGCTTTCACAGACATCGTGGATGTTTCATCCGAAGTATGGAATGTAGCTCAACGCGGACCATCACAACAAGAATGAACGGTGGAAAGGCGCGTAACAGCATAGAGAATGCAATGAAGAATGGCCAAGCACAGCATTTTGCCCACGTTTCAATCTGGTTGTGGACAGAAAGTGTTTGCAATTCGGTGGCACACGTTCGCGAACTGGAATGGTAATGTCATAACATTCCGCTTCTACGGCGTCTACGCGCTCCAACTTGCGACCATAGCCTGGCTGACATTCAGCACAAATACGCGATGGCTTGGCTGGCTAGACGCCTCTCAGTGGCACTGGTAATTACAGAATGAGCTCACTCATATACACCAACTACGAAGAGTGCTTACTCGCGAAGAATTATTTAAGCCACCCAAAAGCCACCAAAGCCTCGTCATACTTGTCTCTACTCATGTCTCATAGTACGCGAGGGCGTTATGCTTTGCGTTGTGGTGTGTTAGTGTGTGTATGTATCCCGTCATCAGCATTCCCCGTCCATCGCCCTCACTAAAGAGGACCCAACGGATGAGAAACTTCCTATCGAGGAGTATTTGTCTCCAGAATCAAGAGACCCAGGAGGTCATGGCAACACATCGCCGTGGAAAATGCTAAACGATGGTCGTGGCTGATTCTGTGAACTTTTTGATGTGAGAAAAAAAAGAAGAAAAGAAAGAAAATTGCGGCCGGGATGTGCGCCATAAAATACTCGCGGGCCCAGCGGAGCCGTCACGTGATGGCAGTTCGGGGGCGGAGTTATGATTATGCGAAGGCGGTATCTTAGCTCTTTCCTTTCCTTGACTTAGACAGACTACGCACATCTCCTCCTGTCAACTTCAATCATTGTATTGTTGAGTCTCTCATTGGTATACATTCGACGAGTCCAGCCCATCGCTTATGCAATATGCACAAAACAAAAGCCACATGCGAATGCCCTTGCCCCATATTATGCCTGTATCTTGGAAGATATCACGGCCTTTGATGAGCAGCCGGGCTGCCTTCAATCGCTAAAACTCCAAAAGAAACGCCAGGTAGTTTTTAAGCAAATTTGACATGTCATAAAAAATCTCGACAGCAGTGCGTCTGAGCGCTACCTGCCAAAGCTGCCGCGTTCGTCGGCCGACTTCCACACCCCTCCTCCAACTGCTACGGTGATGCCCATTGCAATGCCAATCATGGCACCGACAATAACGACCGCCAAGGCAAGCTTTACCATCAGCCGTTGTCGCTTGGTTAGAGACGACAGACAGTCACATCTCCTCTTCTTCTCGGCCCACAGTTTGGAGCATCGTCCGCCATGAACATCTAGAGATCGTTTTCGAGGTGAAGGAATGCCGCCGCTTTCCAAGTCGTTTGAACCGTATCTCTGGGCGGCTATGGTGGCTTCGTTTTTGAGATATTCAAGTGATGCGTTATTATAGTCATGGGAATAAAAAGGGGAGCATGGTTTGGCGCCGACATGAGGATCAAAGTCGACGGTAGGTTCTGAAAGCGATTGGATTGTCTCTGAAGCAGTCAAGGGACTTGGAGGTGTTTGTGTTTGAGCACGCATAATTTCCTTCTCCGGCTGCTCTGCACTCAATTCGCTGATAACTGTGGCACCGACGACGGGCTCTGTTGGTAATTCTGATGGTTGTGACATTGTGTAGGATGTAGTGAGCGTAATATAGGAGACTGCCGAGCGTCCAAGCTGCGTGGCTGCTATACTATTCGATAAATTTCGACAATGATTGGTATAATGCGCAGAAGAAAGACTCGATCAGCACGTTTCAATAGACTTGAAGCGGTGCAACAGGCGAGAAGTGATATTAACTCTCCGCAGGGTCCTTTGTCCCCCTGATCTTCGGGGTTTGCCTTCTATAGGCGCAAAATGCACAGACGCAATAAATGCAAAACAAACCTCCAGGATTAAGTGCGGCCGGAAGCTTAGTGACGCTTTGATGGAAGAAGGCTTTCTCTTTTTGCCCAAAGTAAACTGGTGGACATTCCAGGTATTTTTAACGATCGTAGCGAGCAAAGGTCTGTGCCGAGCAACCTGTGTTGTGCAGCATTCCAATGGCGCAGAGCCCGAGTGAAGGAAGGACAAACGAGCGACCTAAATAATTATTTTTGATGCCAACAGTGAGTGAAAAAATTATAAATGGAAATCTGAAAACATTGAATATATCTGAAAAAAGGAGAGAGAAAATTAATGCATGCAGAAATCCGTGAATAAATAAATATAAATAAAAACATGGGACAAACGAGGGATGTCGACGCTTTCATACATGCAGCCCTGCTTTGTTACCCGCTTCTGTGCATCGACCAAAGAACACATGTTTTCGCTGCCATCCCTTGATTAACACCAAGAAAGGAACCCAATTCGTTCTATCGACGTTGATAGAAGATCTGTTGCTTGGTTTCGATCAAGTGATCGATTCCATTCCATCGGAAAACCCGAGGTCATCCATCCATCGACTTCTTAGCGACAGTTCTCGGTCTATTTTGATCACGCCATTTATGTTCCAACGTTACTCCTGAAAGATACAATTATTGATTCAAAACAAAGAGTTTGCTTCGGAGAGTTCACAAATCTTTACGTGTACATACACGGTCGGCTACCTACTGTTTATAGAATGAGCCGGCTCTCAAGCCCTAATTCCAAAAAAGGTACCAATTTGCCCGCACGAGGATATATCAATCACTCAATTATAACTTGATTTATCTGGAGATCATTTTCCCTTCCCTTTCTCAACAATTATTGTCTGCACGATTCTGGTAGAATAGTCGTACCGTGTACGAGAGGCCCTGGGACCTGAAACCCTAAAACGACATCGGGAAGCAAGGGGGTTGGTTCTTAAATAGACCAAAGGGATAGCATGTGTACGTGTCCAGATAAAACAACTGATGATCCTTATTAATGTTTCTTGTGCTACGTATCTTGTTTGATACCCAAATTGCACTTCCAGATGTGGCTGTGTATGTATGTGTGGGAGCTTCTCGTCTGCCCTCCTCCTTTAATTACCTCGGTGGCCAATATGAAATCATCATGTGCAAGGATGGAGGGCAGCAGGTACTAGTATATCATTCCAAGGTCCTGTCGCCACGCCCTGGTGACATGGTGGAAATCATAAAACCAGGCAGAAGAGTTTATGGACTGAATCCAGTCTGGTCCATTCCTTTCGCATTCCAGTCAGTCTAGACCTGAAGCGGCCTACCGATGTCTACCTCCTAGGTAGTAGGAGTAGGGACCTACTCTAGGTGGATACGAAGTTGGAGTAATTGGGATTATCTGCTAAGGCTCGATAAGCTACTTTTAACAGCAAGGACTGTTCGGTGAATATGTGGATGAATCATGATACTAGCCCTAGAACACACCAGTGTCCATGCACGGATTGGACATAATAAAGTTGGCTCGTTGGAATTTGACTTTGCAACGGTCAAAGACACGCTTACATTCTACCCTAGACAGTGTATACGTGCACCTGATTAGTGTTCCTTGACCGTTGATTCTGTCCTGAACTATCCATGGATGGTATCTACACACCAAACTCTATATACAACGCCATAACTCTATTCAAACCCCGTGCAGAGGCAATGTTCAAAAAGACCCGGAATCGCGTGACCAAAGCCCATAATTGCAAAATATGTTAAATAAACGTAACAATCAAACATCCTCATCATCAACCGCAAAAAAATCCTCCCTCACAATTCCGCTGCGGTCACACATGCTCCTAAAAATCCCTCCTTGTTCCCATAGATTCACCGGCGTATCCAACTCTGCAATCTGGCCCTGGTCCATAACGCAGATCCGATCATAAGTAATAATGGTGCGCAACCGATGGGCGATACACAAAAGAGTTTTGCCCTTGAACCCCGTAGCCATGGTTCGTTGGATTTTGCGATCAGTCTCAAAATCCACCGACGAAGTTGCTTCGTCGCAGATTATAATGCGCGAGTCGCGCACTAGAGCGCGCGCAAGCGCCATTAGTTGTCTCTGGCCGAGAGAGAAGTTTAGTCCCTCTTCGTCCACGGTGCTGTCTAATTGTATGCGGCCTGTGCTGTTGCCGTGGTTGTTGGCCTGTTGGAGTTGTCCCTCTAATGAAGTGGTAGGTGTTGTAATACCTTCGGATCCCTCTGTTTGCTTCTTCTCGTTGTTGTCGTCTCCTAGCCTCTCGCCAACTAAATGTGCTTTTCGTAAAGCACTCCAAAGCTCCAAATCGTCGTGTTCGCTGAACGGATCAAGATTCGACCGCACAGTACCCCGAAACAGCGTCGGGTCTTGGGGAATAATTGCCAGTCGAGACCGAAGGTCCTGAAGACCAATCTTTGCAATATCAATTCCATCGATTGTAATACTACCTCCAGATAATTCTGTAATCCGGAATAATGTCGACATGATACTAGACTTTCCTGCTCCGGTACGCCCAACAACGCCAATTCGCTCACCGCCGCGAATATCCATGCTCAATCCCCGAAGGACCAAAGGAAGGCCAGCGCGGTAGCGCATTCGTACATTCGAGAATGTGATTCTACCTTGCTCCGGCCACTTTGCATCGACGTCACCGATGTGGACAGGAGCTTCCTCCTCGAGTTGCGTTCCGTAATAGTGTAGCCGTTCAGTAGCGTTCATATTGTTCTCTACCTCGGCGAGCTGGCGAATAGTAAACTGTAGCATTTGGACGATGGCCAGGATATATGACAGGACAAGGCCTGAAATACTGGGGGAGACGTCGAACCTAGACGTCACCACAAGAATACCAGTCACAAGGACCATGAGATATCCGACGGCGTCGAGCCGAACGCTGAGCCATCGTTGATTGGAAAATGTGAGAAAATAGGCGCTGTCCATCTCGTCAATGGCGTCGCTAATACTGCGACTGAAATGGTCCTGCAAGCCATAGGCTCGAATACTGGCAACACCGGAAATAGATTCGCTGAAACGAGAAAAGACGTGAGATCTCAGGACGGCTTCTATCCGTTTCATGTCTCGGGCTGATGCGCGGTAGTAGTTGGTGGCGACGAGGAAGAGAATAAACAGAGGCCCAAAAGCAATGGCAAACTATACGGTTCAGAGTCAGCTTATTAACTAATATTCTGCATAGAAGTAGTGAAGAGCATCTTACATAGTGAAAGTACACGATGATCAAAACAATGACTGCTGTAATCATCGTGGTATTCAGGCCATAGATACGCATTGCGTCGCAAAGCTCATTGTCCATGACATGGACATCCTTTGAGAAGCGGTTTGTGATTCGTCCCAGAGGCGTAGTGTCAAAAAACGACATTGGCGCTCTCAATACCCTCGTCATCGCATTCTGCAACATAGTCCGACTAGCGTTTGTCCCTGCAACGCAGAGGGATGTCGAGTATACAAAGCTGACAACTGCCTGGAAAGTTGCAAGAGAAGCATATCCGGCTATGTACTGGCCTCTGGTTAATGAGTATTTGCCTGATGTCCAGTATGTCAACCACATGCTTGTCATGATGCTAGTGGCGTTTGAGATGGCAAGTGACAGAAGGATGAATAACGGGTTGATCAGGCTTCCGGAAGCGCGCATATACGCTTTCCATACTGCCCATCCTACACCACTGGTTGCTCGATCTTCTTGCTGCATAAGGGCCACCTGTTTGCCACGCTTGGCCTCTTTAGCTGGAGCCTCTTCCTTTTCGGCGTCAATCTTATCAGTCTCCTCCTCTGTATCCTGCTCGTCCTTGTGATCCTGATCTTGTGTAGTAGTAGACATTAATCTCTGGAACAACTCGTTATCCCGCATCAGATTGTCGAAAGTGTCGACAGCATAAATGTGGCCATCATCCATGACTATTATACGATCACAGCGACTCAGCACGTGAAGTTGATGCGTTGCAAGGATACGACATTTATCTTTGAGCAAGCCACATATAGCCTCATCCATTATATGGCGACCAACATGGGCATCCACTGCCGAGAGCGGATCATCCATCAAGATGATATCCGAGTCAAAATAGATTGCGCGGGCAATATTCAGACGCTGCTTTTGTCCACCGGAAACAGTAATTCCACGTTCTCCAATCTCGGTGCTATCTCCAGCTGGGAAGATATCAAAATCAGGGCGGAGTGCGCAGGCGTCGACGACTTTGTTATACCAAGGGTCATCGTAGTCCTTTCCAAAAGTAATGTTGGCTTTAACAGAGGCGTTCTGAATCCAGGCATACTGAGGACAGTAAGCTCGGGTCGCACCAAGCCGAATGGAGCCCCCTGTCAGTCGCATGTCGCCTGCCAAAGCGGCGAGTAAAGATGTCTTTCCAGATCCTACAGTCCCAATGACTGCAATTAATTCGTTTCGTTTGACAGAGAAACTCAGGTCTGATATCTGAAAAGGAGGAGCGTCTTCAGGTACAGGTGCCTCAGCGGTAGCTTCTTTATTTCGGTCTGGCTTTTTTGTCTTTCCGCCTTTCTCGTCCTTTTCGTTGGATGGGGTACGTTCCCAGGTGAAAGAAGCACCTTCCAACTCAATAGCACTGTCCATGCTGTCATCCCACCCGATATCATCTGTAATCTCTTCTTCGAGAAGAAATTCCTGAATACGCTTAAGCGCAGTCCATGCATCCGTAACTTGACCCAAGACCTGGGGAAACAAGATCAATGGCAAGCGAAGACAATTGAAAAGACCCAATGAAGAAAATATAGGAGCAGGCGTAAGCACATGCTGAGACAAGGAATAAGTAATAAAGGAAAGCATAGAGGCGAACGTCGGCATTGTTATCGAAACACACAAGATGACATTTCGAATAGCCAGGAGAAATTGCACCGCGCGGATCTCGCGCTGACGAATATCCTTCAGTCTCTCCATAAAACTGCTTTCCCATCCAAAGTACTTGACAAAGCGGACAGATTGCAGAATTTCCTGGGTTAAGGAAACTCGCTGATCGGTGAGTTTATTAATCGCGTGTCTTCTTTTCACAAGAGTTCTAATGGCCATTGTCAACGACGGCACTCCAAGAACCAACAGTGCAAAGCCAGCCAAAGCACTGTAGCCGATGTTTATGCAGAGAAGAATGATGGCGACAATGATCAAGATTGGAGCTGTCCACATCATATGGAACATGCCCAACGCAGTGTTGATGCGGTCTGCATCAACGCTCATCAGGGTTATGATGCGTCCGTTACTCCAGCCTCGACTGTTTGGAAGACCCTTTTGGTTTTGCGCGTCCTGTTGAGAAGAGGCCTCTCCGCCAGCTCTTGCTCGATTAGAAATCTTCATTGTCTTATCAAAGAGCACATTAATCAGCACCGCCCTCAGTTGTCCTCCAACTAGGAATCCGCGATAAATAAACTGGTTAGTGCATAGGCTTTGACATATTTGCATAACAGTGATTCCAATGGCAAATCCGATTCCGTGAGCAATCTTGGGTTCCGGCTGATGATTTGCTTTGGCCGTGTACGCCTCCGTAGCATAGGCAATTAGATAGCGAGTCATGTACGGCGAGAAGACCATGAAGAGAGAGCTGAACAGCTGGCATATGCCGCCAAGCACAAATTCAAACTTGAAAGTATCATAGATGGCGAATACCAGCGGATACTTGCCTCCTTGTTCTACGCGCCGCTCAAACGACTTGTTCAATTTGTCCTTGAGCAGGTAGACAGAGCGGTCGGGGTTTACCTTCCAGATGTCTTCTTGTTGTAGAGGCCGCAAGTAACCTGTCTATGAGTAATATCAGTATGGTGTCCTCAATTGATATATTGCTATATCAAAGCCAAGAGATACAGTAGGCACCGCCCAGGTGAGTTATCTAATACTTACATTCATCAAAGGAAACATCCATTGAAAGAATATGGAGCTGAAGAAATTGGCACCATATTCGCGAGAAACAGTGCGCTCTTGTGGCACAGGGGGGATCTTTTGGAGACGAATCGGGTTCAGCTTCGAATGCCATTTGCGCTTTTCAGTAGCACCACCAGGACTTTCTTGCTTGGCCGAGGAAGAAGCATCCTGGTCGGCACCACTGTCGGATGCAGCGCTGCTGAGTGTGTGACTTGAAGGAGCATTGGTTTTGGAGACTGCCTGTTTCTCGTCATCCACCGCTTGTTCTTGTTGCTCGCGGTGTAATTCGGTAGCCGTCAGCACCCCGGCTGGTTGAGCGGCAGGCATGTTTTAGCCGGCCGATGTATAGTTTAAAACAATGCGCGAGGGTGCAGAGTGTTGCTTCTCAATCAAGCGAGTGATGGCATTGATCATTGCGGGTACATGATGGTATACAAGCGCGCAGGCGGAGGAATTGTGAGGAGAGCCACAGAAGTCATTGTATCTCGGTACGTATATATATAAAAAATATCATATATATGCATGAATTCTAGGCTGGTGACTGCACAGCCCGGTCTAGACACGAACCCAACAAACACTATCCACGTCGCTGGGGAGGATCGCTCGATTTAATTTATGAAGGCGCATCAGCGGAGCCGCCCGAAAACAGTCACCTGCGATCCTTCCTGCTATCCCCGCGATCGATGCTTCCGTTCCTCGACGTGCCCGGTGTGCTGGGCCTAATGAATTGATATTGAGACGAGTCATTTCTTTCTTATCTCAACTTTTTTATTCTCTTTTTCACGGATAGTCTGTCTGCCCAACGTCGATGTCTGAATGCCTGAGGCAGTCTTCGGTTCTTCGGCAGCTTCATCGATGACCATATCACATACACTAGAATACTGTAAGGCATATACAGAACTGGGGCCATGTCCACTCGGCTCGGAAAGCAGCTAAGACTCCCCCACGCCCCGTTCCGTCCCGTCCTCTGATGTTGGGACAACCAGCGGTGAAGGCAACGGCCTGACGGCATCGTTTATATAGACTGTGCAGTATGTATATGTAATCATTAATGGCATTTCCGGCGTTTCTATCCTATGTCGAGCCTCACTTAGCAACTTGACATTATTTCAATCTTTGATACGTAAAGCCATCTCTATATTCATCTGTTCAGTCGTCTCGCTCTTCTTTCCTAGAACGGCCGTGGAGCACACGCTGTATAATATGTATAGATCGCATGCAAGACGGTGATTGGCGGCTAAGCATTAACTCCCCGGTGGGTGTGGAGTAAAATCCCGACGGATTCGATATCCATGAACCATGAACTGTAATCTTTATTCAATCGAGGTTAAAGAAAAATAGTCGAACTTTGCCAAGGCCGTATTAATCAACTCTATTACTTGATGTCCAGAATGCAATCAAGGCGCTCGTTTATCCTTTATAATGATTCGGCGGGAAGAACTACAGCCTGAATGCATTGCGGGGTTGGGTGCCTCAGGCTGCATACAACCAACCTTCTAAGTTGATATGGAGTCGCTCTCTATCATCACCTCGAAAGGCAGACATAAAATAATATTGTGAATTTATATTTAAATCTTTGATTTCGCTTGTTATAAAATCCAAATTCTTATTGCCACGTGACCAGGGGTCACCTCGACTATGCGGTATTTATTTAATAGGCTTACAGCCTCTTGTCTCCTAACTGCTACAAAGTGCGGTATTATTTGTGCCCCGTAATATCCCTCACAAACTGCCGACAGCAGAGGTACATAAGCAGTCGCATACGACACATCGCATGCAGCTCTGCCAGGCTCCTGTTCATATAGCGACGCTCACCAAGAGCGCGAGCAGTTGCCATGCAATCATCACCGGCGGCAAACAATATATCATATCATCTTGCCGGGTCCGATCATTTTGTTACTCTACTATCTTTGTTTGAATGCTCCGTCTGAGATATGCTTTGCCAAAAAGGTACAGGACCCGTGGCAAGCAGGGGAGGGCTCAAGCATGCTGGCTCGGACTCGAGCTACAAGCCTTGCAATGCCGGTTGAGCACATTTGAGATGGCGTCTAGTTATCGACTCCGATCTTGACCTTCTTTTCTGGGGGAGGAATAACATCGTCCTCTTTCTTGCCAGAAAGAGTAGGAAGCTCTTCGAGAGCCTGTTTGATGATGCTAAGAGCGCTGTTGATCTCTTCCTCTGTGATTACCAATGGAGGTGCAAGACGAATGATATTCTGGTGTGTCGGTTTGGCCTAAATCGATAATCAGTCAGTTATTGTTGACGTGGTTTACTTTTTCGTTTCCCGAACTGGAATAAGTGAAACTTACCAGCAATCCCTTGGTCTTCATCAACATGCAGAGGTCCCAAGCCGAGTGTCCGTTTGTCTTACTCTCGTCAATGACAATGGCGTTCAGCAGTCCCTTTCCTCGTACGGTTTGAACCAGAGGGCTCTGAATTGCGTTCAATCCGTCACGGAAAATCTGGCCAAGATGTTCAGCGCGTTGCACCATGTTCTCATCGCGAATGATCTCCAGAGCTCGGATGGCAATAGCAGAACCAAGAGGGTTACCTCCATAGGTCGAACCGTGCGTGCCAGGCTCAACTGTGAGCATAACATCCTTGCGGCCGAGCACGCAGGAAACCGGATACATTCCTCCTGAGATTGCCTTTCCGAGCAGCACTAGATCGGGCTTGATGCCGCTCCACTCATGGCAAAGAAGCTTTCCAGTACGGGCAATGCCTGTCTGAATCTCATCGCAGATGAGTAGGACGTTGTTCTTATCACAAAGGGCGCGGGCCTCCTGCAAATAATCGTCGTCTGGGACGACAATTCCCGCTTCACCTTGGATTGGCTCCACTAGGAATGCAGCCAGATTCGAGCCAGCCTTTTCAAAGGCCTCGCGCAGCGAAGCCTTGTCGTTATAGACGATTGGCTTCTCGGTTCCAGGAATACTGTGTCCAATATTTGGCAGATATGGACCATAGTTATCGCGTGACTCAGGGTCCGAAGACAAGGAAATGGCAGCGAACTACACAATCACCAATCAGTGTTAGTATATGCGCGGAGACAATAGATTCGATGACGTCTGCCAACTCACTGTTCTGCCGTGGAAGTTGTTTTCAGCAGCAAGCACAATTGCCTGGTTTTCAGGAATACCCTTGACTTTGTAGCCCCATTTTCGGGCAATCTTGATACCAGTTTCCACAGCTTCGGCGCCGGTGCACATGGGAAGGACCATGTCAAAACCAAAGAACTTGGTTACAAACTCGGCAAACTTGGGAAAGACGTCGTTGTAGAAAGCGCGCGAGCTCAGAGCCAATGTGGATGCTTGCTCTACGAGGGCCTTGACGAGCTCGGGGTGACAATGGCCTTGATTGACAGCAGAGTATGCGGACAGGAAGTCTAGGTAGTGGCGGCCCTCGGGATCCCAGACTGAAGTGCCTGAAGCACGAGCGAAGACGACGGGCAGCGGATGGTAGTTGTGAGCGGCGTAATCATGCTCGGCAGCGATAGCAGCGTCGGTGGTTGCAGCGTGATAGGTCGACCCATTGTTTTTCGGGGCGGCCTTCGCGCCTTGGGTCTCAATTGCGATGGGAGACATGGCGACGGGCAAGAGAAAGTTTGCCTGCTGAAAGAGCTAATGGTAGAGGTGAAGACAGTATGGATTGGTTGTGAGTCAGTCGTATATTCAATGTACGGCGGGGTAGCTGTCCAGAGAGATGAGAGATGAGAGATGGGGCATGAGATATGGGCACCGAGAGAGACAGAGAATGAGATTGAAGACAATTGTGTGTCTTATTATACGAAGCAAGGGCGAAGGCGAGAGAAAATCCGGCGGAAAGCGAAAGGTTCCATCATCCCACGGGCATGACGCTGGAGCTAGACCTCTAAGTGCAGGTGCAACCGCTGCCGGTGTGTAGGGCAACCCCGGCCCGGTGGGTGCACTTTCCTATTGGGCCCGGTGCGCCGCCTAAGCATGTCAGCGGCGTTTTGGGCATGCTGATTGGCTGGCTGAGACTAGCGCGTTGGATCATGTGACATTCTTTGTCCGCTTTGGCAGTGGGTAGATGCCTGACATTTATGGCTCATTTTGGTCTTTGGTATTTGTAAAGAACGCTATAATCCAGTCAATCAGCTAATTTGAGCTGTATATACACCACAAGAGTTAACTATGAAGTACAGTATATACTATATATACTATGTATCCTATATATACTATATATCCTATATACATAATTAAATATTCCAGATTGAGATCTAAACCATTACGTATTAGCGGGGTCCGGCCGTGGATTGCCGTCGCCACCTTTCCCTTTTGGGCTTCCCCAGCTCACGCCGCCAGATCTGTCTGCTTCGTCTTCCGTATATCTACATCATTTACATCACTAACCAGTATACCACCTCACCTGACTGCGCACTGGCTCTGGCATGCTGTCGATCCAGCATCATGTCCTTGGAAGCCTCAGAGCAGTCTCTCGCGTCAAGTGACGCCAGCAGCGCTTTGGCGGATTCCGTCCATCGACTCCGCCGCCGCACCAGAGCACAGGCGACGCCGCAGAACATCCTGTTGTTTCTCGTCGCATTTCGCATTGTCAATGCCCTCAGCGTGCGCACCTTTTTCCAGCCCGATGAGTATTTCCAGTCGCTAGAGCCGGCATGGCAAGTCGCATTTGGCAAGGACAGCGGTGCTTGGATCACATGGGTGAGCGCGTCTTCTCCAATTATCGAGAAGCAAGTGACTGACTTTGTGAATGCGCGTTTAGGAATGGAGACACGAACTGCGATCCTCTATCCACCCCCTCTTTTTCGCCGCGGTATATTATGTCGTCGGGTCAATCGCGTGGATTGCGCAGCTGTCCCCTTTGAACGCCGCGGAATTTCTTATTGCAGCCCCCAAGGTTGCACAAGCTGTCATTGCCGCGACGGGTGACTATTATACATGGAAGCTAGCCGGCAAGGTCTATGGACACGATAGCTACGGCGCATGGGCTACGGTAAAAACACACCCGCATTTGATGCTCAAGAGTGCAATAACCAATATTTCTGTATAGTTGGCATTGACTGCCCTGAGCCCCTGGCAATGGTTCTGTTCAACAAGGACATTCTCCAATTGCGCCGAGACCACTTTGACGATAACCGCACTATACTTTTGGCCGTGGGAGTGGTTCCTTGATATCAAAGACGTCGAAGGGGAGGAAGATGATGAAGCAGACGATTCAGATGAGACTCTAGAAAGCTCGAGTCGACTGTCAAGGTACAGATGGCCTGGGCTCGATGGCGACATATTTACGATCATGTTTCTAACGGTGGGCCTCTCCAGCCTTCGGAAGTGTCTCTTGCTCGCAGCGCTGGCGTGTGTCCTACGACCTACGAACGTGATCATCTGGGCGGGTATCGCCGGTTTTGCCCTGTATCATAGCCCGAGACCAACATTTTTGATACTTGTGAGGGAGGCGGCGCTTTGCGGGTAAGTCACTGCTGAAACGATCCAGTAATTTATTCAATAGTTACGGACTCTCATCCATTTGCAGGTCCGCAGTTCTTGGCCTTTCGGTTCTGATAGACCGCCTCTTTTACGGCGTCTGGGCTTTTCCCGTCTTCAAATTTCTCTACGTCAACGTTGCCCAGTCGATTGCCATCTTCTACGGCCACAATGACTGGCATTACTACCTCTCGCAGGGATACCCACTACTCCTGACCACCGCTCTCCCTTTTGGCATTTTTGGCCTCTATCAATCCTTGCGTCCAACTGACGGCACGCCGCGTGGCCGGCGGTCATTGATCAAGCTCCAACTAGCTTCGGTGTGCCTTGCCATGCCGGCCGTGCTTTCTATCATTGCGCACAAGGAAGTTAGATTTATATACCCATTGTTACCTGCTTTGCACATTTTGTCAGCTGATCCACTAGTCTCATTTTCTCTTCCTGCCATCTCGTCTTCGTCGAATGTCTACTTGCCACGCAGGCTGACATTACTATTTCTCGTGCTTGTCAATGTTTTTGTTGCGTATTACACCACTTTGGTACATGCTTCTGGCCCGACAGAAGTTCTCTCCTATCTGCGAGAAAGACACGAAGCGCATCAGGATGGTTTCGCTACTTCTCTTGCTCCACACCCTTTGTATGGATCTCACAAGGTCGCACACCACGCAGCGAAGAATATGTCTGTCGGCTTCCTTATGCCCTGTCATAGCACACCTTGGAGATCACACTTTGTCTTCCCTTCAATCGAGGCATGGGCTCTATCCTGTGAACCACCCGTTGGGTTGAACGAAACACAAAAGAACGAATATCTGGATGAAGCCGATCAATTTTACGCAGACCCAACTGATTTCCTACAACACCACATGATTGGAGGTCTCTGGCACGTACCACGACGCCCGTCGTACATGTCAATATTACCTCCTCGATCTCCACCAACGGCTTACTACTCACATCAAATAGCGCATCCCTTAAAGGAGCCCATATACCACGAATGGCCGGACTATCTAGTTTTCTTCGCGCAGCTCGAACCTACAATCCGCACCGCGCTTCGCAGTAGTTCCTACGGCGAGTGCTGGCGAACCTTCAACACGGCCTGGCACGACGATTGGCGCCGTCAAGGCGACATTGTAGTCTGGTGTCTGGACCCGAATGAGCAGCAAGAATGGCACAAATTCCAGCACAGGAAGCAATCGGAGCGTCGCGAACAGCAATTAGATCGGATGATTTCGCGATTTGAGAAGAAACAGGTAAAATCGAGTAGTAATGCTAGTGGTGGTAGTCGTTGGTTTAATATTCTTGGCAGATCAGGATCAACCACCCCTAGAAGTAGTTCTACGACTGCTACTATTACTACTCGTAAATCATGGATCCCCTCTTGGCCATGGCCATCATCGTCGTCGTCGTCGTCATCTTCTTCTTTTTTTCGAATATTCAACAAGAAACCATCCACACTTCTTCCATCATGGCCGACGAATTTATGGGGCACAAAGAAGCGATATCAATACATACCGAAATTTGTGCAAGACTATTTACCATCAAGAAAGAGCCGATTTGATCCACGATCCTGGTGGCCATTTTCGTCATCTTCATCGTCTTCATCATCCTGGTGGTCGTCGAAGAATAAGAAATCCAAAAAGAATGTTGTTTCTACTAATGAGCGTGATTTATGGGAGTAAAGTGGCCACCTTTTTTGTTCTTTTCTCATATATACATGTACAATCTACTAAACTTATAATGATTATATTTCGGATTATCTATGTTGTATACCTCCTTGCATACAACCTGGAAGTTATTATAAGTAGGCAATCCATGGATTAGGTAGTAAATACAATACGCAAACCTTGGAATCATACATGACCGTGGAAGTTGTAACCATGTTGAACTTGCAGGAGAATATATCGTTGGAAGGCGTACGACAAAACCATTCAAATTCAATTCATTATTCAAACAAGAGGCAGTGATAAACGCCAAAGTATAACACCTCAAAATGCAAAACCAACATCAAGATCAATCCGAGAAATACACACAAATAAAACGAAAACGAAAATGAAACGAAAGGGGTTTGATTTGTACATGTAGATAAAAAAACCATATGTCCACGTCCTCATCTCCATGAATATCTTGCTCATGTGTGTGGGTATGTATGTATCATGTTATGTATGTCCTTCAAGGTGGAGCCAAAAACGAGAAGGAGGGTGAATAATGAAATATGTATGTCTGGAAGTTGAAAAGAAGAAGAAGAAAAGAAATCATGCATATCGCGCACTCAAACTTGCAAATGCATCAGGACTATGCCGGCCGTTTTGGAGATTGCTAATATCAACACTTGCTTTACTCATATGAAAGGGCGTTCGGGACATGAAATTGTTATTCATTTGTGTTGGCGGTGGTTGTCGTTGAAAAGTTGGAGCTGGAGCGGCTGCTGGACTCGGTCCAAGGCCGATTCCAAGGCCATTCGATTGTCCCACAGGAGCTGTAGGATTGGGGGTCATCATTGAGAACGGATTTGTGTTTTGCTGCAGCTGCGGCTGCTGTTGCTGTTGCTGTTGCTGTTGCTGAGGCTGAGGCTGAGGCTGAGGCTGAGAAGTGTTGTTCATGAAAAATGGATTTGTGCTTGGGGCAGCCTGGGTGGATCCTGATATAGCGTTGCCCTGGGGAATCGTAGACATGCCATAAGGCGTTTGTGAATGTATGGTCTGCGCCGTGGGCCCAGTCGGCGCATTATATGAAGATGCCGCTGGTTGACTAGCTGACGGTTGCGTTTGTGGTACCTGCGATTGCTCAGGAATCGTTGACATGGTCGGTGCTGTAGCTGGTGCAAGGTTATATAGCGCTAGAATGCTATTTTTGTCCGGTCTGGCAGGTTGCTGCATAACAGGCTGTTGGAATTGGGCGTAAGGGTTTTGTTGCTGAGGTTGTTGTTGAAATACATCGTTCGAATAATTGTTATTGATATCATTATTAGTTGCAGCGTCAAACGGGTTGGTGCTTAATACTTGAGGAGAGTTGATTTGTGGCTGCTGCGGGAAAAACATAGCTGGAGTCTGCGGCGAAGAAGCGTAGGAAGATGAGAAAACAGGCATCGTATTGGCATGACGGGGCATGGCGAATCGCTGTGATTGTGATGCGGCGGTCAAATTCTGCTGTACACCGGTATTTTGTGCTGATAGTGAGTTGGCGAATGGATTGCCCGGCGAAAAGCTTCGTGTTGGCTGTATAGGTGTTGATTGCGCCGTTTGACTGCCAAAGTAAGGGTTTCCCATGTTGTGAGTCGTTGGAGATGCCGTCTGGAAGAATGGATTATAACTCAAAGGCTGCGGAGAGCTTGTATACGAATATGATGTATGGAGCGGTGTGAGAGACATGTTGTTCTGTTGGCTGGTATATCCCCCAGTGGTATGAGGAGACAGAGGTGGCGGCGCTACCTGCAAATTTTGGAACGCGTTTTCGATGCCCGTAGTAGAAGAGTTCTGTGTATTGGGTATATCAAACGGATTATATGATTTGGCGGGCGACGACGTTGTATGTGCTCCAGCAGAGCTCGTCACAGTTGCTGTAATGCTCCACGGATCATCGGCCTCGGGCTTGGAAGTATTAGGGGTAGGAAGACTAGTAGCAGTTGACGGCTTTCGGGGAACTGCAACTTGAAGACCTCCTCCCTCTCCAAGACGAATCAAAGACTCGACCGCGCGATTGAGGTCGCCTCCGACGCCCTTCAAGATGGAAGCGTTTCGTTTATGGTTCGGGAAACCCATATCTCTGAGTTGATCCAATTTCGCTTCCACACCATCGACTTCTCCGATATTGGCACCAAACACCCGAGATTGCTTATTGAGCGACAGGGTGGGCGACAAAACACCACCAGACCTATGGGTGGGCGACGGCAGAGATGATTTGTCAGAGTGACGAGGTAAGCGACTCGTAGACGAAACAGATCGTAGACCAAATCCAAACTTTCTGCCACTCTTCGGAGGAAGAGGGGGCGGTGGTGATTCATCCAGTGATTTTTGTGTATGATATCCAGAGTCGTCTCTACTTGGCGGCTTCGGTTTGCCGTCCTCTAAAATGCGAAACTCGTATTTTTGTCTGATGAATCTCTCCATTGCGGAGTCCACTTCGTCGACGTCGACGGGGATATCGGGCTTTAGGTTGCGTGGGTTGA
Source organism: Talaromyces albobiverticillius (assembly GCA_023721895.2). Classification (NCBI taxonomy): domain Eukaryota; kingdom Fungi; phylum Ascomycota; class Eurotiomycetes; order Eurotiales; family Trichocomaceae; genus Talaromyces; species Talaromyces albobiverticillius. The sequence continues at coordinate 3,434,020 of JAMBUR020000004.1, forward strand.
ACTCTTTGTTAACGGCGATGTTTCCTCGTTTTCTCATGTTCTGATTTGGTTTTGTATAAAATGAGCGTCATGGACATCTAAGTTGCTTATTATCAATCATACCTCAACCTGCTCCGACGTCCAGCTGTCCATGCTCAAAGACTTGACCTTTGAGATGTGTGTTCCCATCTTCCGATGAAGAGACCCGCACCGCATGCAGAGAAAGGCGCCCAACTATACAGCATTATATGAACGGTTAGAATATTTGGATAAGGATCGGGGGGTCCGAATAGCGGCCGATAGCGACTTACGCTCCAACTTGCCCATCCTGTGTCACAAAACAAAATTAGAAAGAAGAAGAAAAAAAGCAACAGTAATGCGAATAGACTGTCTTACCTGGGTTCCTCGCTGAGCAATCGGCACATTGATCGTTGCCCGGAACTGAGCGAATGAGTTCTTGGAGCATTCTCTCATTCCGCGCCTGCTGGCGCTTGTTTATTATGGAAGCCATGGCTGTCGTATGTTCAGGTTCCGCGAAGGAAAGAAAGAAAGCAATACAAAGAAAAATAAAAAGCGCGCGACTAAACGCAATGCATCAAAAACACACAATCACTCAGGAATTGTGGGATATGGAATCGTGCAGGGAGTCTGGGACACGGGGGGGGGGGGACACGGTCTTTGAAATCCGGATGCGGGAGGGCAACGGAAGGTCGCATGCCAGATGGAAATGAACGAAAAGAAAGAATGAATAATGTCCAAATATGCAAACGAAGGCCTAGGAACCAAGGCACAGCATATCGTACACGATCTCCAATGCAGAAAGAGAGAGACGGAGGTACGTAGTTGAATGGTCGAGGGAGGCGGGAGCGGATTAATCATTCAACACGGGCAACAACGGCCACTCCACATGCGACGTTCTAGAGTGCTACACATAAAAATGGGGCTGGAAAGATGGGCCAGGGGTTTTTTGTTTTTCTTTTTTCAAATTTTCTGTTTGTGTTCATGTCTGAGTTACTTGTCTCAATTCACAATGTCAAGTACAAGATACGTCTGAACGTAGTTATCGTGTCTTCATCTCTACTTTGGACAATTAAAATTACTGAACGCTCTAGAAGGAATCCGTCCACGCCACCAAGGCCACGTTCTGGAGCGCCACCAGTGAAATAATCAATTCAAAGCGAACGGACAGAAAAGGACAATTGAACCGAGCAGCACTCAATAGTTCTGGATATATTCAATATATTTGCTATAGTTATACGTAGTATATATATATGATGAAAGAAATGTCGGAACAATTGGAGGACTCATCCAACCACATTGATAGGCTCGACGAGAGAAACAGTTGCCCCTGAACCACTACCCCGAAAGGTAATGGCTCTTACTCTTGTTCGCCAATATGACCTGCCATCCCATGAAAAAAAGAGTTTATTGGAGGTTGATTATGCGTTCGTAGGTAAATAAATGTGTGAGAGGAGAAAAAAGGAAGAGAGGGAAAAAAAAGTTGCGATGATAAATTAGTAGAATGTGGAGATCACGTGGCTGTGTTTGCATTGTTTGGTTTGTTTCTGTGCGGGAAAATAAAAAGAGATTGATTTTTCTCTCGTCTTCCTCCCTTCGCTGTCAACTTCAAGTGTCAACTGTGTCAACATCTCAGGAAACATCCTCGGATTTTGATATTTCTTACTCGTTAATGAAGCGAGCAAGCATTTATCATTTGATTACCATCATCTTCAAAATGACACCTGTCAAAGAAACTTGATCAACTTGAATACGTAGAAGAAAACAACCCACCATTATCCGCGTCTACAGCCCTTCATGCTGCAGGCGTCTTTTTTTTCTTAATTCGTTCGGTGGAATATCAAACCCCATACAGTTTTTAGCAGAGCTGCGTCTACCTCCACCCTGTTGTTCAGCTATCAATCGAGCAATCAGGACTATTTAGGTGACGGACATTTCAGATATAGTACCTCTATTGAATGCAAAACTATCTACCTATTTACCTATCTATCCATTGAAATTAATTAATTAATTATTCAGTAGCAAATCGCCGGGTCTAGTGCTGTTGTTTCCTGGGTTTTCTGTCGATAAAAAAACAAGTGAATGTCGGGAAGTATCGTGATTATGATTAGCTGTCGGAGAGCTGTAACTGGGAAAGAATATAAATGGAGAATATTAAACGGTCGATGACTAGGTTGTAGGATGTATGAGGTGTAGATAAACAAGACCTAGCCTTGTGGGACTTTGGCTGGCAATGGTCGAACGTCTTGTTCATCTGGTAGCAGGCATGGGATCGAAATAAAAGGCAAACACACGTTGCATATTCAAGTGATTAAACGGAAGATTCACATCCATCACAGACTCAAGTTTCGCTGTTCGGTGACGAGAAATTTCTATATTATTTGCGTTAGCTGTGTCTTTTTCTCGACAGATTGCAGAATGATCACAAACCTTCGCTGTAATCAAGTTTAATATTGATGATGCCTTGTAGCCGTGGAGTAATGACTTGGATCTCGTCGTCACGACTGCCATTTCGAGGAAGTTCAAGATGCTTTTTGAACCAATCTCTGTTCTTATGTCGGACATACAAGACGGTATTCTTGAACGCCTTTTCCACCTCTCGTATGTGATAAAAAGTCTCGTCCAGATCTGTTGCTGGGTTGTCTTGGGCGGAGAGTCGATAGTTGTCCATCAGGGACGTCTGTAGTTGCCAAGTGACAACCACAACCAGAATGGCCATACAATGTACGTGGCCTAGATGACGCTCTGATATGTCTTTAGGAGCCTTCTTTCTAAAAGCTTCCAGAGCAAGCATGACTTTCTTAATGAGACGCTTGTAAATCTCAAAAAACAAACTCTTCACGCATTTATTTATAGGCCGAGATGAATATGAGTACTCATAGTTCGGTCTCGCGGATTGCAATTTATTCAATACGTCCCGTCTGGCGCTCCTGGCAATGGTTATGGGCAATGACAGCATGGTCGTCAGCAAAGCCACCATCCATGCAGATAAAAGATCCTTGTCGAGCTGAGGTTCATCAATCTGATGATGATTTTGTTCATCCCAGGACTGAACAGAGTACTGCCACGCCATGTGGAGGAGACGGCGTATCCATTCAACGTCTTCTCCGTGGAAACAGATGCGCAGCCAACCTTCCATACTCCGTGCGCTTGTAAGTGTCTCCTTCAGCCACTCATATACCAATTCCATAACCTCGGGCGAGTCACTGTTGGTTGGATATACTTGGATGCTATATCCGTACAGAGGCGACTCGGGGTGTTGTTCGGTGTGACCGACAGCATGCGAATATTGAGTTTCCACGGTAATCGGGTCATATTCAGCACCTTTGAAGCCATGAAAATCCTTCCCAAACCCGAAATCCAATGGCAAATCAAAGTCGATACGCTGAGGTCTCGAGTAAGTATGGTCGATCATAAATCTAGTGATTGCTTCTGATTCTAGACGAGTTACTAGTAACTCTATTTTCTCAGAGATTAACGAAAAGGGAATACCAGCACACTTTCAGGAGGTCTCACCCGGTTTGAAGATGTCTACCAACGAAGTGAAAGAACGCACACAACCGTCCCATTTGCGACCATCGTTATTAGCGCAGCTGCTGCAGGGCATCCCGGGCGAGCACTATTTAAAATCAGCATAGGCATGGATTAGAGCGGATTGTCACGGCTTACCCTCTCTTTCAACGCGGCGCATCTCAAACACGCGCCTATCCGACGAACCTTGCGAACATTGTCCACTGACTCTTCTGGCAAGTTGCTTCCAGGCTGGCGGCCCCCTCTCGGCCTTGTCTCATGTCTCATACCCACATTGTCTGGGCTCATTGCACCGAAACTGTCGGAAATCCAACCAGTTGTGGAGGCTGCCGGGCTCAGTCCATCATCCATGGTCTGGCTCTGACTATATCCAGGTATGGTCAAGAACGAGTCGTCTTGGTATTGGTAACTCCCTCCATAAAGTCCCTCGGTACCCAATGCGTTCCATGGAGACGATGTATTGTTCCGATTTCGTTCCAAGACATCTAGCACATATGGTTGGGACTCGTGATTCAAAAGACTATCAGAATCCGGAATTTCCGAAAATGAAAATCGTTTTTGCACATAGCTGACATCTACAAATCAAAAGTGAGCGAGTATTAGCAATATGCTATTTTGAGATTGGATGTGTTATGGGAAGTACCTTCATCGACATGAGGAGATATGACTCTTCTCATTTCGACGTCGTCCGGAAAAGCATGGAAATCGTCCTGCAGCTGAAAGGTGTTTCTTCTGTTGCTGCTGCTGTTCGTTCTCTGAATACTGGCAGAAATCGCGATCATGGGGCTGACGTCGCTGGTGCCTCTCCTAGAAGAGCTTAATGGGGAAGGCTGTGCACTACGATACTGGTAAAGCTGTGGGCGTTCTGGCACACAGCCTGTAGCCTGACGAGCCTCGTAAGGAAGATATATATTGCCACCCTGCATCTGTTCCTCCATTTGATCGAGGATGAAATTCGGATCAAAATCCATGAAAGTTCGCCACCAATATGCACAGTTCTGTCAAGAGGTTTTATATAATCGAATCAAAATCTTCTAAGTTGATAGATGATGGGACTAGCTCCAGTGATGGGATGAATGGGAGGATAAGATCAGACAGATTGTAGACGGGTCCTCTCATCTTATACGTCAGTCGAGTTGGTATTAATACCAAGTCATACACCGCAGGTCAGAGGAGCGATCGCGTGTATGGGAAGCACATGGGTTGAATTACCCAGCACGACGAGATAGATTGATTAAGTAGGGCGAACACATATAATAAAAAACTCAGTATTGCCTCACTTCCAGTCTCCGACTTTGGCAGGATGTCAAGAGACTTCTATCCGATGTTTTGTCGTTTCAAGCAGAGTCGGTATTAGGGAGAACATAACTAACCCGTCTAAGTACCGACTGCCTATTTGGATTTGTTTAAATGAGTTGTCAAGTTGTCCCCCCATGGCAGCCAATCCGGTTCGTTGCCTCGCATTATTCGAAGAGGCGAGGTAACGGCGCGGAAACGAGAACAGAATGGACAGACGAAAGGCAGGAACCCATGTCAGACACTCCCAGGCAGAAAACGAATCACGCCTGTCCATTGGGAGTCGGGAGTCTTGGACGAGGTGGTCGTCGGTACTCGTTCCGGCATAGTACCCACGGCGAGGCGTACGGATGATGTACGCTGGATGGAAAAACGACAAGGTCTGGCCGTCAAAACGGGGCGGGCAGCAAGCGAAAATAAGGTAAACCAACGCTTGACAATGGCGAGTTAGACAGTCGGATCTCGATGGGGTCGCTTGTTTGCTCTGCGTTGGCACGAGTAACTGGCGAGGTATTTCTTCAAGAAAATGACTCGGGGGGCTTGACCCGGGCACAACGATACCCAGCGTTGTGAGTGGATTAGGCCATTCATTTTCAAGGAACTGCTTGCGGACATAGCCTCACTGGGGAATGCATGCATAGCAATGGAACAATAACAGCAGTACTAAGCAGGAGAGAGCGCGCGGGACGAAAAAAGACGGCGGGGAAACGGGTCGAAAAGAGCCGCATCAGAGAATGATGCGGTCTTGCTGAAACGAGCGAGAGGAGCCGATTGCAAGTTGGCTAGTTCACAAGGAATAACTAGCAGGGTGGCAGCATTGTCAAAGTCGGGCCCAACGCTGGAAGCCAAGCAAGTGCAAAGCAAGTGCAGCCTTCTTCCCGGAGGAAGGATGCACCGGGCAGCCCGGTCATGTGGCTGGCACTCACTCTCTGCTCACCCACTGCTCACCTCACCCCAAGGGCGAGGCGAAGCACATTTCTGAACGAGTCAGTTCTGTTCGCTGCAATTGACCCCGTTGGGCAGTGTCACGCTTCTCTTCCTCTCGGATTTCCGCAGCGTATCCTAGGTAAGGGTAAGCAGGGCCGCCCACAGCCTCTTGCAAAAGCAAGACAAAAAACGCAAGGCAGAATTCATTGCGACGGCCAGGTGGGCACAACCGACTTATATTCTGTTCCGGTTGGGCAGTGATGCTATCGTCATGCCTCCATATTCTCGCCTTGCAATTATTGTGCCCTAGCAATGTCGGGTATTTCTGCATCATGGGAAGTGCCCAATTGATCTAAGTGCACCTGATATGGGCATTCATTATTGGCATGTGTGCGCATATGTTTGCATGTATAGTATTACCTATTAGATGGAGGAATTACAAGGTGAGGCATGAGGCACACGGGGAAATAAACCCGATAATATACAACTATATTCGATGTGACCTAAGAGATATTTTTCCATTTCACATGTAGTCCAATGGCAGATCTAGACAGAGCAAGCAATTACAGCTTCTGGCTGGCATCGAAGTAACCATTCGTCTTGAGCCATTGCTCGACGTCCTCGCGGTCCCGCTTCAGCCAATGAGCTTTGGCGCGGATGGCATCCAAGCTCTGCCCAACAGCTCGGTCGTAGCCCTAATAGGTTCCAACAGTTAGCATATGTCCTGGCCCATTCAGCACTGATTATTTGTCTCACCTTTGTATCTTTCGGAGCGAAAAATGCTTCGACCTCCTTGAGCTGTTCTTCCGTGTTGAAAGCAACCGAAGAGAGCTGAATGATAGTACCTAGCATGCCTAGCGATGGTGGGAATCGGGCCACAATCGTATCCCAGTTCTCCTGCAGCCACTTCCATCGTGCCTCGACACCAGTAACATGGTTACGAAGCCCAGAAAGCGGCATGTATACATCCTGGTTCCTGACCTCGCCGTTAGTCGCCAGATCCAGCGTTCTCTTCACTAATGCGGCATCCTCCGCAGCACCCAAGCTTCGAAGAGCCGTGTTCTTCTCATCCGAAGTAGAAGCGGTACGGTAAATGTCCAAAATGGCATTGTATTCCTTTTCACCACCGTTCTTCAAGACAATGTTGTACACGCTGCCACGAATGTTGGGGTGGATTGCGCTGCTGTCACCCGCAATGAAGCGTTTAAACATGTCTTGAGCGGCTGCCACCACCTTGGAGTCACCTGCTGCTCCAGCACTGCCGAACAACATAGCTTTGAATTGCTGCAGGACATGGTCATCCGCGTCCGAGAACTCCCAGCCAATTTGGTGGGCCTTTTCGCTGACCAAGGCGCGTTGGAAGGCCTTCAACGAGTCGCGGGTCTGCTTGTCCTCAAAGAGCCAGGCTGCCCGTACGCTGCCCACACGGGTGAGCATCTCGTTCCAGACAATAAATTCTGTCTCTGTGTCAAATCCCTTCAAAAGAGACAGCAAGCCCGAGGTCTTCTGGTACCCAGCGGCGGCCAAAGCTCCCGAGTCGGCAACCATACCGGCACGATCTTCGACTGTCAGTAGGCCTGTTTTAGCGGCCTGGCCTAGCTTCTCCAGACGTTCAGGAGTGTACGATGTTCGGTAGAGGCCTGAATGGTCGGCATTCACCTTGAAGAAGTCAAGGTCAGGCAGTTTGAATTCGTTTTCACGCTTGTCCAGCACTAATTCATCAAGAACACCGTCTTTCGTCCTCAGAGCCAAGAAAACAGGATAGATCGTCTCATCTTCCTCGGGCTTGACATCGCCAGTTCGGAGGAAACGGTTTTGCTTGATGGTCACAGTGCCCTTGCTTGGATTCTCAGTGACTTGAACAACGGGGAATCCGACATGTTTGGTCCAAATGTCCATGACTTCTTCAACTGGCTTGCCGCTGGCTTTTGCCAAGGCAGCCCAGAGGTCACCAGTCTGGGTGTTTCCGTAAGCGTGTTTTTGGATGTAGTCACGAACACCCTGGAGGAAAGTGTCTTCGCCGAGATACTTGGAAATCATGCGCAGAACAGAAGAGCCCTTGGAATAAGAAATGGCATCAAAAATCTGGTTGACTTCATCGGCACGTTTCACTGGCACCTCAATAGGGTGGCTGCTTCGTAGCGAATCAAGAGACAAGGCGCCCTGGAGGCTGTCAATCACGTAGGTTTGCCAAACTTTCCATTCTGGGTAGAAAGTATTGCATGAATACCAAGACATCCAGGTTGCAAAGCCTTCGTTCAGCCATAGACCGTCCCAGAAATCCATGGTAACGAGGTTACCGAACCACTGATGGGCCAGTTCGTGCTGAACGACTTCGGCAACACGTTCCTTCACAGATGCTCCACTGTTCTTTTCGTCCAAAAGCAGATCAACGACACGGTAAGTGACCAAGCCCCAGTTCTCCATGGCGCCAGCGCTGAAGTCCGGAATGGCAACCATGTCCATTTTGGGTAGTGGATACTCGCTGTCGAAGGCTTTCTCATAAAACTTCAGGGTCTTGGCAGCCAGGTCCAACGAGAAACGACCGTGCTCAATGTCCTGGTCTAGGGTGGCATACACTCGCACAGGCACACGGAAATCGTTTGTCTCAATGACCTTGAGCTCGCCAACAATGAATGCCACCAGGTAGGTAGACATGACCGGGGACTTGTTGAATTTAACAACCTTCTTCGTGCCGCCCGATATCTTCGAAACAATCTCGGATTCGGATGCAACATCCATGTTGCTGAGGCACGTCAGGTGCTTATCGGCAATCAAAGTGATGGTGAAATTGGCCTTGAGAGCTGGTTCGTCGAAACAAGGGAACGCCCGGCGAGCATCGGTGGGCTCCATTTGGGTGGAAGCGATATAGCCGGTTCCGCCATCAGCGGTCTTGTATGACGAGCGGTAGAAACCGGCCATGTTGTCATTCAGAATTCCAGTGAAGGTCTGCTTCAGCTGAGCCTTGGACCCGGCGGGGATGGTCTGGGAGAACTCGACGGTGGTGACCTGGTTGTCCTTGTTGTAGGAGACGGAAGGAGTGGAAGTCACGACGGATCCATCGACAATGATTTCATTGCTATGGATTTCGAGCTCGCTGGTGTTGAGGGAAATGGAATTGGTGTCCTCGTTCACGTTGAGACTGGTAGTAACAAGATTGCAGGCGTTAGAGATAATAATCCTTTGCTCCATTCATCTGCTGGTGTATACAAACTCACTCAATAATCACAGTTCCCTCGTAGGTGAACTTCTCAAAGTCGGGCTCCAGCGTCAGGTCATAATGCACCGGCTTGACATTGGTAGGAAGCACCTCCCGGCCTTGGGCAAGGGTCGAGCCCAAAGACTCGTCGGCACGCCTAGAATGACACATTCTGCGGTAGGAACAGTATCTTTTGGATATTTGAGCTAACGGGGCAGTTGACCTAGTGGTAGCAGAGGTGGCGGTGAGACGTAAAAGCTGACGTGGGGTGGTGGTGGTTGTAGCAGCAACGCGGAACGGAGAGGAGTAGGAGGAAGGAGACGACGGAGACGCAGCAGAGGCAGGAGCAGTAGCAGCAGAGAAAGCGCGCAGCAAGAGGTGTTGTTGTTGTTGTTGCCTTAAGAAGAAGGGAGCTTTCTTTGTCAAGAGGACATTAGGGTTAGCCGAGTGCCAGCAGACTCGTGGCAAGACAGACGACAGGCTGACGATAGGATGCATTAATAGGGCCGTCCAGGTTCCGCGGTGTGATTATGAGGGGTATTATTGATGGCGTCCCCACCAACAGGCAGATAGAAGGGAAAAGAATGAAAACGAGTGGGCTAAAATGCAACAGCGAAAGAGTAACGTCGCCTTACAGAAACCTGTCTATCCTATCCCTGCTCCCTTTACCAAAATTATTTTGCGATGGAGACTGGCAGCACAGATCTGGCTAACTTGTTTTGGCCTAAGTCGCTTTTTGCCTTTGATCGATCATCGCCGTCAAAATCTATGAACAACAATATCCACATCCTCGTAAGATCAGCACCTTTGTCCTACTTGTCTATCCAAAATTTGGAGTTGAGTCTCGGAGACTATCCATGCACGCAATTGTGCTTCCTCGCGGCAAATATGCTTAATGCTACACTGTTCAGACGCCCACCCACTTTTAAACGAGCAGGCATTGTCACAATCAATCATATCTTTGCTCGAGACACCATCGTAAATGCTGAAATAACCAGCTAAACTGAAGAAGGACCCCGTAGGGCGCATTTTATTACCATTCTTACGCTTAGTCTCTCATATTTTCAGGGCTCCCTTTTCGGCCTAGTTGACTTATCTCAACAGCAAAAAAGCGGAGCACGTGACACCATATTCAAAAATGAACTTTTTTTCTCCCGTCCATGTTTTGCTCTGCAAACATGCAGCACCGTATGCACCATCTCGCAGGTCTTGACAATTCTTTAGAAAATTTGCTTTTTTGCATACGACGCTGCTAGACAGTTCTCCAGCAAGTTTGAGGGGTCCATTCTCGTCTTTTCTTTTAAAGATTCATGGATGGACTACCATAGATGTCTGGGACATTTCTTTAATTCAATCAAATACATGACCATCTCATTACAATAAATCACAATTCAAATATTCATAGAGTAGTGATTATCATTGTAAGGTGCCAACCATACTTCTATACAAAAAATCAAGTTCGTTTCAATCAAGGTAAAACACTTTCTCATTGAAAGTCCCTAAGACCAGAAAGAAGAGAAGAAAAAAACCATAAAATTCCGTGTCATTCACGCGCCCATCAGGTTGCAATATAGTCTTGTTTGACCTTTGCTAATTCTCCAATCTCTGTCCTGTTCCTTGTACATATTCATAACCCAACAATCCAAAACTCACGCATGCCCTAAAAAAAGCATGACAAGAAAAGAAGAATAAATATAAACGCCTTTTACCCCCTTTTGATCCGAAATTCTCAGGGTAAAAGAAGAAGAAAAAGTTAAATAAGTAGATCATGATATGTTTGAAAGTCAGTCTGGTTCTGACGAGTTCTGGGTAACTCCGATGATTTCTGTAGAACAAATACCCGCAGAACAGCCCCGAATGTATGTATTCGGGGGTGAAGGAAGAAAAACAAAACAAAACAAAAACTCCAACTCCAGATATAACTTCCCCGGGAAAGACGCTTTGCAAAGCACAACCAAGTACCAAGGTGGGGGGACGATGGAACAGGTGAAGTGAATATAAATCTGTCCCCCTCCGATGTGTATTAGTAAAAGATATATAGTCAAAAGGATGCCTGCTCCTGAAATGCGACATGAAAAAAGTAACACGAATCAGAGAAAACAAAAATGCAAAGTAATCCAAAATCATCAATTCGGATGTTTGTCCAATCTGGCTTGTCGTAATGCGATGCCATAATGTTCGCACTCAATGCGACAGATGAAGTGGCTAGGTGAGATGGGAGTATCATCACCGAGGTGGGCTGATATCTGCAACTGGATAAGGAATTGCAGGCGAAGACGGTCGCGCCTTTGTCGACGCAATCTTGCTGGGCGATGTGCCGACGGGGGCAGAAGAGTGTTTCGCCATAACAGCAATCTTCTTGCGAAGAGATGCTAGTCGAGAACGAATGCTTGAAACGACTATATCAATTATATTAGCACATATACCACTAATTAAAGTAATGGTTGTACTCACGCTTGCTAACCACCTTGCGATCCTCGACCTGAACTCCGTCGAGAACGATCTTCTCTGGGTCAATGACTCGGTCGCTGCTCTTATTTGACTGGGACAGCTCGTCATTCTCCAGGACAGCTTCAAGCATGCGAATCGCCGTTATATAGGCAATCTCGCAGCCCTGCAAATCCTCCCCGGTGAGTTCATTGATGGCTGCCGCTCGGCTCATCTCCAGGGCCCGATCGTACATCAGCTTCTCTGCGGTGACGCCCGAGCTGACCACAACATGGTCGGCAGAGGTCCCAAGAGTGCCGGCAGAAGAGGAATCAACACTATGATTGCTCGGATGATTCGGGTGATCAGGTGATAGCCGCTTTTGACCTTCGATGAGCTTCAGGCGAACGAATTCCGCCTTCTCGAGCACTTCGTTGAACCGGTTACGAACCCATTGGACAACGTTGTTGATTCGAGTGCCTACTAAAGCATTGGTCGTAGATGTTCCTTGCGCGACATCGCCAAAAACCTCACCGCGGTTTTTGCGCGCCCACCAAGCTCCAGCAATGTCCATTGATTTCGCCAGAAGTGCCAAAGCCTTCACATATAGTACCAGAGCTTCTTCAGACAATGTGACCACGGCGTCTGGTGTCAGTTCACCATCGTCAGGATCAGAAAAGACTTGATCTCCAGCCTTGTCCAAATCTGTCTGCACAGACGGAGCAAGCGGAATCAGCTGCTTGTACTTCACCTCAGCGAAACCATAGACGACATCGCTTCGGGTAGCGCAATCTTCAATGTATTGAACTGTCCTCGTGTCCTCATCTAATGCAGTATTCGCCTTGACTCCTTCACCCGCCATCAATAAACTGTATTGTGCGGCTGGATACGCGGGATAAGGATTGTACGTCAATGGCGGAGATCGTCCTCCCTTGCTCAACCCCATCGGAGGTGAAAACCCCACTCCGAAGAGTCGATCCGTGGCCATGTTCAATGCCTTCGATATGGCAGATGTAGCGGATGACGGGCTCTGGCCATACCGTCGCTCATAAGAGCCTTGGCGAGTGTGCGAGTCGGCCCGGGCACGTCCGGAGACTTGAATAGCTTTGGGAGAAGCGGGCGGGTTATTCACTGATGGGACATTCTGCACTGTTGCTCGTCGCACGATGCCCCCAGCTTGACGGTATCCGGCTTGTGCAATACGAGGACTATTAGCTAGCTCGTCAGCAAAGGCGTTGACTTCAACTGCTCGCTTTTCCACAACGACATAATCGCGCTCGAAAGCTACGTCCTGCGCAGCCCGTTCACGCTCGTCCTTTGTCGCTCGGTCTTCTTCTTGTTTAATTATTGGCGATGGAAGGGGCGAGTTGCGACTTGGCCGTCGTTCGAGGGCCAACTCTTGCCGAGCTGGTGCAGTCGTATACGAAATGGGACCCGGCCTCCGACCTAAAACTGCCGCACGTTGTGCGTCACCAGGACGCGGTAATTTGTCACCACTTGGGGTTCGCTGAAGAGCTTCCGGCCTTGGAGGAGTACCCGAATCAATGCGTGGACTGCCAGTCTGTTGAGGTGTTGGGGGAAGTGGGGAACGAGTAATGGCAGGTTCTCTAATGTCCTCAGACAGCCTTGGATCTTGAATTAGCCGTGGCCTAGATGATTCTTGCGGATCGGGCAATCTGTGATTGTTCGACAAGGCGGCTTCTAATGCATTTGCGGAGGTTTGACGTTGAGACGGGGTGAGATCATCTCCTACGAGATCGGGAATGCTCTCTTGAATCACAATATTATCGAAGAATTCGGCAAACGTCATACGTTCAACAGGGTTCATCTTGAGAAGTCCTCGAATGAGAGATTTGATATCGGCTGATATCTCAAGGTCGTCCGGAAATCGAATTTTATCCTTGTGACGTTCAATTCGTCGAAGTAGCTCAACGTGATTGGATGCCATGAACGGAGGCTTGCCAACGACCATCTCGTACAAAACCGTGCCGACAGACCACAGGTCAGCCTTGGCATCGTATTTCTCATATCGTAATATTTCAGGAGCCATGTACAAGGGCGAGCCACAGAGGGTTTCTGCCAACGATGTCGATGGTAAGGACCGGGCAAACCCAAAGTCAGCTATTTTAAGCATCGGAAGGGTTTCCAAGCCGGCCAGTGGTGTGAAAGAGTCGTCGCTTCCTTTGAATGGTACTACCTGAGCAGCCATACCGTTGCGGTATGACGCAGGGGAAGGACAAAGAAGAAGATTCTGGGGCTTGATATCCCGGTGTATTAAGTTCCGGTCGCGAAGGAACTTTAGTGCACTTGAAAGTTGCTTAAGGAAATGTCGAACCACGACCTCGTTCAGCGCACCAACCCGTGGGTTCGGATATTTGGCGATCATGTCTCGCGTGTACCGATGGTCCCGGAGTGTATCTCGCCGTTTGATGAAGAGAGATAAATCTCCCAGTGCACAGTATTCCATGACCAAATGAATGTGTGATGTGGATTCATGGCAGTCGATCAGAGCGACAATGTGCGGATGATGGAGACCTTTCAGAATATCGATTTCGGACCACAAGTTCTCCTTGAGCTTTTTATTGAGCTTTGATAGATTGACCGATTTGATGGCAACGTACGACCGATGTTTCTAGACAAAGAAGTACCTCGTCAGTGAATGGTTGATAAACGATAAGCCGAACAAAGGTTCACAAGTAAAGACAACACTATGACAGTCATGAACAAGAAATCTAGGAACTTACCGCATGCACGCCTTGATAGACGGTGGCAAAGCTGCCTCGGCCGATCTGGTCCAACCGTATGTAACGTCCTATCGGCACCTCTGTGTGAGAAGAATCGCGGCTCCGCCTCGTCGAGGACGGAGCAGGCTGTGCAGACGACATTGTTATCGAGAGCTGCACGAGCTATCTCACTCTGTCGTCGGTGGACCCCAGTAATCCTCTCTCCACTCTTCGTGCGTCACAACTACCTTGACAGCAGGGTACTAGCTGATGAGGAGCAAGCGTGGCCCATGGAGTCAGTCACTGATAGATCGTGAGTGCGGCGGAACAAGATGTTTGTCCGGGATAAAGTAAGGAACGCAGTTGATGCGGGAAACTCAATAAAAACGATTTAGATCGGACGACGATGGCGATGTCGATGATAATGGGGTAATATATATATGTTTTGATCTGGTCGAGGTGGTGGTTGATTATGCTGGGAGGGAACGAGTGAAAGCAGCGGTCTCGCAGGGCAGAGCCGAACACCAGCACGCAAAGCAAAGATGATGCGACGAATGCAATGCAGCAATCAAACAAAACAACAATAAAAAAAAAGTCTCGACTCGACACAAGAGGGGGAGATCGGATAGATTAGTGTTTAGGTAGGGGGAGCTCCCAAGGTTCCGATAAAGTCTCGAATGGCGGAAGGCGAATCGCAGGAGTGGGAGCGATAGTAGATAAGAGGACTAGAACGCGGATGAAGTGTATATGGCGTGAGGATGATTCAGAGGGGTGACGAGAGGGCGCGTATGCTATAGGAGGAGAGTATTTTCAAAAGAAGAAGAAGAAAGACAAAAAAGAATGCCGTGAGTCAGTTGCGAAAGGCATGGGCCATGAGCAACGCTGCGATCCATCCGTTGATTGGGCTTAGTCTGCAGGCAGCCAGAGAGAGTCAGACTCCGCGAGGCGTGACCACGACACCTTAGGCAAGCCGGACTGATTAGTCACGCGAGCGGCCAATCACAGCTCGCACAGCCGAGTCACGGGAGCCGTGCTAGCGCCGATTCGCGCCTGTGATTGGCCGGACCAGCACCTGAGCCGCTTCCGTTCTGTTCTGAGGGGAGCCAGTTGTCACTGACTGACAGCGTCAGATAAGGCCGACTGCGAGATAAGAGATCTGCTAGTATGCAGTTCGTATCCTCAGATGCTGTGTTGCATGTTGTTCTGTGCTCTACATTTCTATTTTCCGTTCTCTATTCTTCTATTCCGTGCTCCCTATATCATTCTGTCTGACGGACCCCAGATTACACCATTTGCGTTCGACCTGGCGTGGCTTTTGGCTGCTGATCCACCGTCCAGTGGACCAGACGGCGTGACCAGGCAGGCATTCTTTCAAGTACCCGTGCTAGATGAATTCATGACTTGGGTACCTGACATGCAGTTAATGATAATACACCGGTTTCATAAGCGCGCAGCTAAGCTGTGCATGTACTCCAGTTCATCTCATGTTTCAGCCACTGCCACAGCAAATTAATTAAAACCGGCTGGTTAAAAGGTAGAACTATAACAGCCCCAGTACTGATCTCATATGATTCACATTTATCATTAATGGCATTGGCGATACAATCAAGCGTTTTGATTGACGAAAGCAACACGAGTGACGCCATTCTTTGCCTAGATGCTGTCAACCCTGCATCCTGATTGGCCGGTATCCCCGCGTCCTCCTATCATGACTGCCTGAGGCGTTGAATGCTTGCCAACTTGGAGGCGTGTGCGTTATCTGCCAGGCAAATAAATTATATGGCCACCTTGATGTACTAATGTAGTGATGAGTTCTGCAGGAGACTTCCACGAACCTCGTATGGAGATGCACAACTAAAGAACGTGGCGTCGCATTCTTTGGCGATCCTTGACTACTGTATACTATACACCAATATAGCTAACAGCTGAAGGATCACTCCTTCCTCTTTTTGTCTGATTGAACAGAACAGGTATTTCTATCACTTGGAACGACAAGAAATGCTAACTTTAGACAACTGAATTCTTCCAATTAATAGGCAGCCGCATTCAATATCGTGTCTGCCTTTGCCTTTTTCTTGTTCTCGAATCGAACTATTAAACTGTATTAAACAGCACACCACGTCCTGTTTGGCAGAAAGGAAATCCGAAATTCATTCCTAAATGGGTAGGCGGCTTGGGCGCTTCGTATCCATGCAAGTAAATCCTTCTGATGATAAGTTGATAAGTTGCATCGAGATAAGTAGATTTATGGTGTCCGTGCACTGATTGGCAGGGATGTGCGAGAATAGGTAAGATAGTAATCATACATCCATTGCTGAGGTCTCATGAAAACATGCACAAAAAAAAACTCCTCGATGAATGCCACAATGTAATGTATGGGATATCAAGTCATCTATTTATAAATCCAAACGCCAATTCAGTTCCCCTTCCTCCCAGCCATCCCCAAGTCTTTATTATCTATACAAATATGCCCTCTTGCCTGGAGTTTCATTAGATCCCCAGAAGGTGTCACATTATTTCTGGAATCTATACACATGAATAAATTAGGAGAAAAGAAAGAAAGAAAGTACAAGAACATTATACAATGTTGTATGTGCCGTATTAAATTGCCAATCCTCGAACAAGAAGCCACAGCACGACCGGAACAATGACATTATCATTGCCGCCAGTCAAAACGGCCTCGGTGAGACTAGCGCCGCCTGCAGCGAGGACACATTTCACTGCTACAAGGAGCCAAAAGGAGGGAAGAAAGTCGGTAGAAGTGGTGGTGATGGTAGTCGTTGTTGTCGAAACAGGAATGGAAGAGGAGGAAGATGATGGTGATAACGACGGGTCCGATGCAGCAACCCAACCGCCAACCGACAGCCAGATTCGAGCAGCCATCAACCCCACAAAGACAGCCATGGTAAATGCCAGGCTGCCTTCTAAGGACTTTCCGCCACCCCAGAACCATTTGAGACGACCGTATCGGCGCCCAACGAGCGATGCTGCTGCGTCTCCCATGCCCACACACACAATGCCACTGACCATGCTCACGTCCCGAGAAGACACTTCCCAGCCTGACCAAGGCCCATTGTCGTTAACGCGAGGCAAGTCAGCGAGCGATAGCCACAAGGGGATGGCACAGCCAATGAGCAGGAATATATGAGAGACAATTACCGGGCCACGGTGGTCACGGCCGTCGGTATAAGGCGCCAGGAAGTAGGTAAGTGGCTTAGCAATAGGGGGCACCTGGGACGCACGGAGTAAATCGAGCAGCAAGAACACCGCGAGCACAAGAACCAAAGCCAGGGCAGTATACGCCGGGTCAATATATGTGATGGGAAGAAACATGAGCACCATCATCCCATGAAAGACTTTGCGTCGTGTATCCACCTCAGTGATGTTGCTCAGTTGAAGGACCGTAACCATTCCGACAATCAAAACCAATACACAGTACCCGCTGATAAGAAGGCGAGTATTTGCTTCGCCAAAGGTATCCCGACGCAGGTGTTCCACCCAGCCCAAGTGGCAGAACTGTGATTCCGCGTGACGCTGTGGAAGCTGGATCCAATACTCAAGATTGCACTTCACTGCCCATAGTCGAAAAGACGATATATTTCCAAACAGATAACCTAATGCCCAGCCAAAGGGGTCATTTCCGTGAAGGGCTCCGTTTGAAATGTATCTCCGAACGGGAACAAGGATAATTAGAAGCACAGCTGCGAATATGTACCCGGCAAAGAGCCATCTTCGAATACGCGCTTGTGCAGCCGTCAATGAAAGGAAGGAAGCCAGGTCAGGCGCCATTGACCGCTTGCGTCTCCCTCCCGGTGTAGTTCGAGGTTTTCCTCGCCCTGTTCTTACTGTTTCTCCTGCTCTTACAGTTTCAAGGTCGTCAACGGTCGAGATAGTGTGCCGTCTTTTGTGTGACGAAAGAAGCTGTTTGGTTGCTGCCCAAGAGGAGGGCCACAGATCGTCAAGCCGAATACCTTCTGCAGCAGACAAAAGCTCGCCACGGCGCGCGAAAAATCCATTTTGACGAGGCAGGCTGCTCTGACGCGGCAATGGTTTTATAGTACTGGTGACAGCAGCATCATCGGCATCGTCATCATCAGCATCGGAGTCCGGCTCTTTTTCACTGCTCGTGCCCAGGGCACTAATTTTCTCGCAGATTTTATGATCTATAAAGTTAATAAGTTTCTTTGGCGACAAAGAACTACTAGGCGGTCGGCGAAATTTCCAGGTCGGGATTCTAGCCAATGTAATCTCCCACCGGAGAACAGCACGACAAAGAACCCAGACACTCAATCCGCCCAGCCATAACAGCGCCTTCAAAATCTCAGCTTGAGGTGATTTGGCGAATAAGAAGAGGTTTATTAAACCAGCCCCTAGCAGATGAAGCTCTGCGGGAAGTAGACTCGTAGCGAGGAGAAAGTCGAGGCTGGCTATCAGTGTTTGGTGCAATGGATATAAGAGAAGAAGGACCTCAGAATCGAGTCCTTTTAACGACAACGGTATAGAGTTATTGCTCAAATATGAAATGTCATGCTCCGAAAGAATAACTGGAATGGTGCTAATAGCCCACTGAGCCAAACCGAGGCGCCCATGATGCAGTGTATGAAGTGGAACGACTTGAGGGGGTATCGACGAAAGACTAAGGACAATGTTTGGTAAAATCAACGCTGGACGATGATGCAAAGTCGACAAGGCCACAAAAACGGGAATGACGATAGGATACAATAGCGGCGCTGGATCGAAGGTACTGGGTATGGAAAAGGCAAATATCAGGCGCGGTCGACGTCGCCCAACTGAGATCCGAAGCGGGTATAGAGCGTAAAGGACAATGACTATAGAGAAGCACGTGCACAGTTCTGTGGAATGATTTTCTAGTTAGCCTATCGCTATCGACTTTTCGGAGTGGAATTCCTCACCTTTATTCCATGCGTGAGCATATGCACGAACATCCTTTCGAAGTAAAACGATAACACCAACCGAGACCAGCAGTGCTGTTTCGGCAAGTCTGCGAAGAATCTCGTTGCGTTTCCGGCGCAAAACAACCTCGCGGGCTATAGAGGCAGTTTTTCGTATCGACTCGTCGCTGGAGGTACGCTTTGGAGAGCTCTTAAGGGGCGATCGCACAAACAGGGACCATGATGTTGGAGTCTCGTGATGCAACCAGAGCACCGGATCGTCTCTATCTGCAGTGCTTCGAAGACCTTTTCTCGACCTCGTCGGGGGTGCTGGTAAACCTTTCAGGAAGCCTGTGCTCTCGTCATCCGCTTCCGTGCCACTTTCGCTCGATGCCCGCGGAGAGGTTCTCGTCCATCCGTTGCGTCGTGTGTGAGCCGCGCCGCCGCCGTGCATACTACCCGAGTCGCTTACTTGGTATTCGCTTCTTGCTGGTGACCGTCTTTTCCTGTCAGCTACGTTCAAGCTAACGCGGTGGTATGGATGAGGCGATCGTGAGAAATGGCGCAAGCGATCGGAATTGAGTGGTGCGGAGTCTGTAGTTGCATCGTCGTCCAAGACGAGATGCAAGTGTGTGTCTCCCATTCCTCCGCCTCCTAAGCCCTGCTGCATGGATGCCATGACATCGCATATGCTGGTACTTCCAAAATAGACTTCCCCAATATCTCCGTGCGTCTTTCTTTATGCTGCCATCGCCGTAGGTTAAAGTTTGAAGCGAACAGTCCTTCCGTTAGATAGATAGATAGGTGATGATAAGACAAGGACAGGTGGCACGCCAGTAGGGAAGCGCTTTCAAAAACAGATAAGAGGGAGCAGAACCAATGGGTGCTCGATCTCAAGCGCATTCCATTTCACAGGGCGTGTTACACAGCAATTGACCGCGATGCTTCTGGTGTTGATGGCGCACAGGGGATTGGGTGCTAGCAGCAGTGAGGAGGACGAATGTTTCGGGGCTCGATCACATGTGCGGAAGGGTCTCCCGCCAGTCTCGCCTTCCGCCACGCGCGCTGGCACTTGGCACCTGCATGCAGCGCGGGCTAGGGACGAGTTGGCGCTCGAGCAGCAGCTAACGACAGTAGCGAGCGTGCCATCGTCGAAAATAAGCGACCACCGACTCGTATCTACCGTGGCAAATTTCAGCTAACTATGGTACGAATCCCGGATTCTATTCTAGCGGGAAATAAATGTACGTGTGGTGAACGTTAATTTATTTTTCAACCGGTCCTACTGGACGCTATGAGCTGGGGCGTAACTCGAACCCCAGGAGGTCAGCGTCCGATCGCAGCGATCTGTACGGTGATTGCAACAGCTATGATATCCCCATTGCTTCCCCAGACTCTATGACACGGAACAACTTGGCTTTCCCACTGTGTCGCCGATAGGGCGCAAGATGTATAGATCGTGCAGTGCGCCGCATGTTGACTATCAGGTTTGATGATTGCAGGCATTACTGCATTAATGCGATCCGTTAAAGACCCTGTCCCCGCCGTGAACTCGATGGTATAGAACAAACCGCCGTCTTTTAACCTCGTGCACCATATTCTAGCTGCGCGATCCGTGCAGGCTACACGAACTGGGACACTAACAGCCATACCGGCTGTGCCAAGTGCTTGCCACTCAATGTCGCTATTTCGAGGAAGCTCTTCGACTTCAACCACGAACCAAGGTGGAGGAGGAACCCTACGGCGGTTATTACTGTCGACCACCATCTCGAAATTCGGCAACGGCCGCCCTGCAGCCGCCAACCTGGGGTCCTCTTGGAGCCCATGCTTGATATCCCAAACATCTAGAGCGGCGTCGTCTTCATCGTCCTCTTTATCTTCATCCCGCGCATTCAATGCTTGCCATAACCGGTGAGCAATCTGTGCCTTCTGGCGCCCGCGCTGGGCGTCTCTGGCGAGAAAGACAGTTGCTCCTATCCACCAGTCGACATGTGTCGCAAGCCCAATCCTCCACAAATGCTGCAATGATAATGTCGCGTGTAGGCTGAAGTTCTGGAACCATGTTTCCTCAGTCCGATCGATCCCTCCATGAATCTCCATAGACGGTGGATCTAGCGGGATCTGTCCAGCAACATAAACCAGACTACCACCAGAATCACCCGTTTCTATCGTTGATTGTCCCCCTTGGCTATTATTGTTATTATTATATGGTACTGTGATGGCCTGTGAGTAGGGTCCAATGTTTGCCGGTGCCCAATAAGAGCGTGATTGAACATGGAGGCCCTGTCTCAAGTTGCGCTCTCCAAGATCAACGACAACTGAAATCATAACCTGAACGCCATCAGGAAGACGATCGCCACAAGCCACCGTGACCCTAGCAGGCGGGTTGGGTCTAGTAAAGAGTGAGACATATATCGCATTCATAGGGCCGAAATCTTGCATGGACCGGAGCAAAACCGTAGCAAAAACAATATCACTCGTAGTTTTTCTTGTAGTCCCGTTGCCCGACAATGTCGTATTCTGAAAACTATCAAGCAGTGTTTGCAGCTTTTCCGAAATACCACGCATCTGAGCATCAGCTGTTGAGCCGGCTTCGGGAGCTATGATGTTAGAAATAGTATATAGACCTCCTATATTTGTCTCGCATGTACCGATATCGATATTAAGGCTCGTATTTTCAGCTTCCGATGCAAGATCTGGACGATGATCTTGTTCCTCCTGTTCTTGCAATTGACCCAAGGCTTGACCAAATTTCTCATCGAGCTGGCGTGGTCTCCGAATGTCCCGGGGCAATATCTCCTTCTGCACTCCGCCACCATCGTGGATCTCCTTAGGAACACATTTAGCATTCAAGATTCTCACAAAATTGACCCCACTGCCTGCAGTATGAATCTGTCTCTCAGATTCCTCAATCGCAATGCGCTGCTTCCAGAGAAACCCGGGTCCATCCAATGCCAGAGTCTCGTATTCGCCTCCTTCCCCCAAAACGGCACCTTTCAAGTCCTCGGCATCAACAAAGCGTTTCATAGCTTTCTCAATCCGTCTTCGGACAGAGCCATTAGACGAAGAGACATTTTCGAATAGAATATCAGCATCGAGACCTCCCGAGGCGACTTTGATAATTCTCGAATCACATCCGGCAGCTGCCATGTCATCGAGAAGTCCACCACTATTATTAATGCCTATAGCTTCTTCCGACGGAGGTAAATTGGGATACATCCATAAAAATGCAAGCGGCACCAGACCCAAGCGCCCAGCCACATTCTCAATGCGAGTGCGCTGGTAGGTGGACAATATGGCACCGGCCGAAACTGCGTTTGCGTGCGGAATATCGCGCTTGATGCGATTCAGTAACGGGACTAGAGATTCTGTCTCATCCTGGTTTTCGTCTCCATCGTGTCCAGTCGAAGATGCCTGTGAATCACGGTATATCCGCGATGTATCCACGGCACCGCCTGTGATGGAAGCTCGGTATAAAGGGATTCCTAGCGCGGATTCATATAGAGGGATGACATTGTGGCCTATTGTCTGATACATGAAGCTGTCCATATCTTCTTCTGTCCCATCGCCATTGTCATCAGTATGAGAATCATCTTTAACGGGGGGGTGCAGATTTGCCAGTGCAACCACTCGATGTCCGTTTCGGATGCAATGCAGGATGGAATATAGAGAATCTTTGCCGCCGGATATCAAGGCAATAACATTGAGACCGCCGTCTCCGGACGACGAAGACATCGCGGTATGTCTCTACTGCGGACAATATAAAATAAATCTGTGATGTCACAAGTTGATGAGGGGCCTTTTTTTTACTGCCGGATTTATTCAGGAACAACTGCCGACGCTAAGCCTCTTTTAAAAGCGGTCAAGCATCCCTCCAGTCCATGATCCCGTCGGTCTGCCCAATGGGCGTGAACTACTTCCAAATGTTTATCTTCATGTTTAATGTGTGACATTAGATCCAACGCAGGCCAGAGATTCGACGGCTTTGTATTGCTACAAGTATGACTGAGGAGTATAAGGCACAGCAGATTCGACCCATTCAGGGGCAACCGCAGCATTCTCGGTCTTGCGAGGCCATCGAGAAGACGAGCTGATGGTGACGCATTATTATTCGGGGCATACTCAACCGAGAATCATGCTTCTCAGGCACATTTCTCGCCGCGCGATGGAACCATAGGAAAAGACAAGAGAATCCTACCCCTATTTGACTCTGAAGCCAAGACGTCTAGCGGGAAACTCCACGGGCAGTTCCACGGGCAGTTGTCACCCCGAACTATGAATATGGGGTGAAAATTATACCCCATATTATTTATTTCCCTTGTCCGCTTCCCCAGACGGACCTGGCAAATGTCACGCATTTGACCCACGTTTCAATCACGTTAACTCAATGCAGTTCTTCTCCGTATAGAATGCGGGGAAGTCGCTCTATACGGGTATGGAGTATTCAACACACGTCAGCTCGCCTGTCTCCTGACGGCCAGTTTCGGCCTATTGTTAAGCGAACTAGCTATCGTCATATACAAAGTCGCGTTTCATTCTCAGGTATAAAATAAGGAAGCCATGTCCCTCAGCCGCATCAGCTTGAAGACACTTCGCACCTGCAAAGTACTATCAGATCAATAGCACATCTCGTCATGTTGCGCTGGCTCCCTCTTGCCCTCGCCGTCGTCGTCGCTGCAGACTCTGACTGCTATCCTGTAGCGGCCAACACCACGGGTGATACCTTGACGGTGATCACCACCGGCGAGACGCCCGACGGATTTACAAGCGCCGCCAAGGGCTGGAACTCATGGGGTGTGCAGGGCTCTCCGGAGACGACGCCCAGCTATAATATATCTCTCTACCCCGACCCTTACCAGGAGTTTATCGAGGCGCAGTGCACCATCCTGGCCAACAGCAGCTTCGTGGCTGCAGGCTACGATCTGTGCAGCATTGACGGGGGCTGGTCCAGCTCCATTACGGACGACTACGGCCGGGTCACCTACAACACCACTCTGTTTCCAGACCTACCAGCTCTGAGCACCTATTTGCACGGCCTGGGGCTCAAGCTAGGTCTCTACAGCAGACCAAGCATCCCGTGTGAGGCGACTAATAAGACCATCTACGGCACCAACATCACGGTCGGCTCTACCTTTAGCGGCGTCGAAGACACTGACGGTGACTGCTTCTTCGACTACAGCAACCCCGACACGCAACTCTACCATGACTCGCTGATTGACCTATGGGCCTCCTGGGACTGCGACATGATCAAGCTGGACTACTTGACACCAGGCTCCGAGACGGGGATCTCAAATTACCCGGCCAACACCAGCGCCTCCGCCATCGCGTACCACCAAGCGATCGAAAACAACGGCCGGCAGATGCGTCTCGACCTCTCATCCAATGTCTGCCGCGACGAGGGCTACCTCAGCATATGGGAGGCCACCGCTGAGAGCATGCGGGTCTCGGTGGATATCGACAGCTACGGTGCCAGCGTGTTTGTCGGGATGTGGCGCGTCCAGCAAACGATTGATGAGTACCGCCTATATATCAACCAGCTGGTGGCCAACGACACGGCCATGACCCTCCATCCAGACATGGACAATCTGTTTGTGGGCAATCCAGAGGATGTCACCGGATTGACGGACGGCCAGCGTATCATGATCATGAGCCACTGGATCGGCGCCTCGGCCAATCTCATCCTGGGCTCCGACTTGACCAATGTCGATGATCTCGGCCTCCAGCTCATTACATCAGAAGAATCCATCGCCGCCGCCAACTTCTGTAGCAACTACCCGATGCAGCCGCGGAACCCTGGCACTGGCAGCAACCAGCCCATGCAGCTACAGGCCTGGATCTCGGGGCCCGACGATGCCGGCGAGGCATACGTGCTGTTGACTAACCTGGGCGAAAACCAGGGCCACGGTGGTTATATCACCGTCACCAACGGAACGGCGAATGTCACGGTTTCGCTGGCCGACCTGGGACTGACAGGCTCCCAGTATAATGCGACGGATGTGTGGTATGGGAATAGTACTATCGTGGAGGAGGGTGGAAGTCTGTCCGCGAGTTTGGGCCAGGGAGACGCGCAGTTCTTGCAATTAATCCCTCTGTAACGGGGGTAGTGTTGTATGCATGTAGTTATGAGCTGTGTCCAATCTTCATCGTTGAATATTATATCGCCATGCAGTAAAGCATTATGAGAAGATGAACCCATATTGTCGACGTCGACCTCGAGTGTCCCTATAAAAGACATTGATTAATTTGATGGGTTCAAAATCTAAGGATATATATAACCATCCAAGTGGGCACGAAAAGACAGTCTAAACATTCAACATCTCACAAATGCCAAATTTGAATAGACTCCTAGGTCCATCGTACGGATAGTATAAAATATCGAACAATTCAGAGACTTCTACCTCGGAAATCTTCACGGACATAGTCGTATGTATACGCATTAATATGCTCAATGCTAGGCCCTAGGAGTCTAGCGCACTTCGCAAACTAGGACCAGATTAGGTTTAGCTCTGATCAGATAAGATGCTACCCAAGATAAACCTGATACAACAAGCACCAACAAGAACAACCATTTTATCCACTAATTTACGCTGATGACTTCATCGACGATTTCTTGCACCCATCAGATAAATTAATCACGTGATAGGACGCGCGTCGTGGAAATAGCTACTCTAGCTACCCAACGCCGCCACTATCGCCAGTTCTCATCAAGTTAACACCAAAGCAATAAACGCATCAAAAAATGCATCATAAATTGCTGACTATAACATCCCTGCTTGCCGGCCTGACAGCCGGACAGAATGATGAAGGCACACATTACGCCAACCATGTCTTCAACTCGGTGCACGCCGTGATGCGACACCCGGACCTGGCCTACTTCTCCACAGGCATGTCCTTCTTCCTAGCCAATGTCCCGCAGGGCACGCAGTTCTATCATGGC
Source organism: Talaromyces albobiverticillius (assembly GCA_023721895.2). Taxonomy (NCBI): domain Eukaryota; kingdom Fungi; phylum Ascomycota; class Eurotiomycetes; order Eurotiales; family Trichocomaceae; genus Talaromyces; species Talaromyces albobiverticillius. Next base: position 3,459,949 of record JAMBUR020000004.1, read on the forward strand.
ACAGGCTATTCAGAGCCAATCAAGGGTCTGGAATGGCTGGCCTTTGAGCCCGAGCATGCCTTGGTCTTTGCGTCCATGAGCCAGGGTCGACGACCAGGAGCAGCAGCAGAGCACGAGCACGAGCACAAGCATGAACTGCGCGACCAACGGCCATTGCACGGACTGCAAGAACAACAAGAGCAACGCAACGGCTACCTCCACACCTACGTCACAAACAAAGACCTGCGCTTGCTCTACATTGATGGCATGTCGGGTGGACCGCAAGGCTCGCAGTCCCAAGACCGCATCCTGTTCAACGACAGCATCAGCAGTGGCCATAACGACGAGCGTCTGCATGTCGCCGCCGGAGAGATTGGTGGTCCACCTCAGGAGCAGCGTCGTGCCCTGCTAGCCTGCGAGATGGCACGCGAGACTTGGCAAGGCCGCATTGACGGACTGTTGCGTACCGAGGGCGACTTTGAGATCATCCTGTGCAATTTCGAGCGTGATCTGGACATTGTTCGGATCATGCAGACCAAACCCCGACAGAAGAGCCTCGATATGGATCACGGCAAGGACAGGGGCAACAAAGGTAAACCCGGTCGTGGCCCAGGCAAACGCCGAGAAATCAACGTGCGCTACGACGATATTCGCGGCCACCAGGCCAAAATCGACTTCAACCACGTCGTGAGCGCATACGAATATGGACTGGAGTTGTTCCCGGACAACGCTACCGAGCCCCAACTAGGACATATTCCTCATGATGCCCTGGCGTCCATCCGGCAAGACATCGACGCAATGATCCTAGCCGCGTCGCCTGCACGGTACACTTTCAACTGGCAGGCCATGACGGACGTTATTGTGGACCGGTATGCGGGACCTCTCCGCAAATTCGCAGAGGGCAATTTCTCTTCCGCCAGTGCTTTGCGCGAGGAGCTCGAGGGATTTTTCGCGCCGTTTCTTGATTATGCTACGTTTCCTGCTGAATCCGATGCCCCCGGGATTCTTAGCAGCTGCCAGGCCCAGTTGATTCCGGCGACGGCGCCTACGGAGGGTCTGGTTGCGCAGTCAGTGCGACATGTGCTGTTTCGGGTGTGTTCGACGTTTACCGGTGTGCTGGTTGAGGAGGATGTCGAGTTGGAGGATGCGGTGCAGCGGTTTGAGGAGCTGGTTGACTATCTGGGTTGGCGAGAATTCGCCAAGGCTGAGTAAATATCTTTTGATGTTGCACTCTGTACAGCCATTTTAATACGATATGGTTACGAACATGAATATAATATTGTAGATAGAACATAGAAAGGATGGTAGTATATAGACTGGACGGAAAGCAAAGTATAGAATGTTTCAACCAGCAACCAAGTCAAGCATTACAAGAAAGCTTACTTGTCTAGCTAATTTCTTTTCCTCCTGGTGCCAGTATTTCTAATAGACCCCGGTATTTGAGTTGAAGACTATCGGCAGAGACTATTTCCACTGTTCCAGACTATGATGCAGAAAATTGGAAGGCTCGTGCCTCTGCACGTGTAATTATAATTTAGGTATTTGAAGCTAGAGGTATATATTCAATATTCTGGCTAAATTATAACCTTAAATGCCGTTGTGGTAGTCCTGGGGTGTATGGCACTGAATGCCAAATGCCGAACGGTGGTACAAAGCACATGGGCTCGGGGACGGAATCCAATTCCAGGGTCCTGGGAGCTGGGTCAATGCCAAATGGCAGGTGGTGAAACCGAAACAGTCGAGTTCTTATCAGGCATGTTGACGCGAAAGCTGGTTGGTTAGATTAGCAGATCCACTGTAGGCCAGTTTTACTCTTGGCCCAGCGTCCTGGAGTCGAGAGAAAACCCGACAATTCGAGTTCGGGCTTATTGTCTGCTATGGGGTGGCGGGTCGCTCGAGTTCGTGGAAAGATAGCCAGCTGCGTTCACTAATCAGTGGACACTGGACAGTGACTAAAGTCACTAAACTAGCGAACTCTGCACGAGTAGCTTAGCCGCTTGGCTGGGAGTTGGTGGTGGTAACGGTACCTGCAGTGGTGTGCTAGAAGCTTATCGCTAGCTCGATCCCAAGAGCCATCGCTAGCTGTAAACGGCCCCGGAAGTTGGAAAGGTTTGTTTTTTCGTGTGTGCATCGGTAGTGGCACCAGTAACTGACTGCCGGAATGGGAGCAGGTTCTCCACCATGGCACCATCAACAACGAACTAGTGGCGAGGGCTAGGCAGGAAAAAGAAAGCACAGCTTGCAGGGTGATCGTCTCGGTGTGGAACTGGACGGTGAACTTACTCAGAAGTGGAAGTGACAGAAAGTGTGGACAGCTGGTCTGTGAGCGCGGAAGGACTGACGGATCACCGGGAAGGTCTCAATTTTTGGGTGAGCACTGAGCAGCAACTTCAAGTAAGTTCAACAGTCCAACACCAACATCAACTACCAGGAACTAGATGCTAGCAGTGTACTAGCATGTGAGAAAATGCGGGGAGACACCAGCCTCTCGTTTCGTTTCACCTCGGCAGGAGGACGATTTACATGGATTGTTCCAAGATAGACAGAGAGAGAGAAGAGAGCCTGAGAGCAAGTGTGAGAGAGAGCGGAAGTGGCTGGTGCACACAAAAGGAAGGCGTCAACCGGGCAGGCAGCACGTGCTCGTGGCACTTACGTACTCGCTCAATCCGCGGCCTCGGCGTATTTATTTCTTAGTATCGTACCCTAAGAAACATTAAATACCAACTGCCAGACTGGAATTATCCACTTCCAGGGTCCTGGGGAATCTTGTCCCAATTCTACGCTCGTATGATGAGACCAACTCCACCAGGGATTCCTTCCGGAAGTCTATACGGACTCAGACTGAGCGTGTCTCGCTTGGTGGTGGCAATTTGTGTTAGTCTTTAGTGCAAGACTGCAAGTTAGGGTATGGTGAGTGGCTGCCGGTGCTAAGACCCAGTTTGGGATGTACGCTTCCCAAACGGGCAATCAAACCTGCCTGGCGTGTTTCATGTTTTGGGGTTAATTTGCTATTTTAGTCGGAGGCGTTCCATGGAACGGCTGGCTTTCCCGTCGAGATCGAGTTTGCTGAACCATGGTACTGTTCTGCAATAGATCAGATATCATGTAAATATGTAGTATTGTGTTCTGATAGTGTATGATAGTGTATGATAGTGTATTAAGTGATACGCTGTATGTCTTGTGTAGTACATATGTGTCGAGTTCTGTGTCTCACTGCTCAGTTCTCGGTATTCACTGCTCAACCATCCCGTTACTTTAAGTGGCGTGATAATTAACCAACTTTTATTATCTTAATCCTTCGCTGTTTTCAGTATAGGGTCCGACGATGGAGCACCTAACTCTAGCTCGATCCCGGCAATCCAGCTAGCCTTGTCTCTTTCGGAGTCCGCGTATTCGAGTCAGAATTGCTTTTTTGGAATTTTAAGTATTAATCTTTCAACTGCGTTTTTTTCTTCGAATAATAGATCTTGCTGCATGTTTTCTTTCTTTCTTTCATCGGTGTACGTACAGAGTAGCAAGCACTGTGACTATATGTACTCCGGAGCATATACGGAGTATACGTACACCTGTCAGTCAACGCGGATGATGCGGTCCGGGCCCCGAGCGGAGGCGATCTTCCTGACAGACGCTTCAATAGTGTGTATTTCTATTAAACTTAACCGTGCATTCGGTATTTGCAATAGAACGAGCTTTTGTCTCGACCGACTCGATCCAACACCTGACGGACGAGCGAGCGGGTGAGTGTTGCTTTGTGCAAGACTACATCATGATCACGACCACGATCATCATCGTCCGAGGTGTTAGTTGTTGTTGTTGTTTTACACAAACATTACAAATAAACATTATGCCGTGTCCAACACAAGCTGCCTTCAGCCATGTCCGATTCCGATTCTGTCTGACACAGACAGTATGACTCGTCAACCGTTCATGTGAAGCAACCCCACGCTTCGGAGGCAACACACCGTTGACATTTGATAGGCACCCTTGACTGACCTATCACTTCTTATCAAATGAGGAACGCGTTATCATTCGTAATCGATAAACATTTTTTTCTTCTTTCTAGCGGGTCTGGCATTTATTTTCCATTGGCCTTTGTCGGCTGCAGTCTATCCTTGCATGATGGCGCCGCGGCAGATGGCCATGGCTGTGTCTAGCTCTACGTACGTACATTATTGTTTGCCACCACCACGTCGCACGCAGACCTCTCACTACGTCAGGATAAGGCAAACATGCAGGATTGGGTTACAGAGCCGGCCAATGAATACTGATTGTTCCTGCATTTCGTATCCTCGAATCGTACGTAGTGACGACAGAGAATCACTGCAAGGTTCGCACAAATATCTTAGGTACAGGTCATATCTGTCATGTCCGAGATAGAAATACACATCATTGATCTACGCAGCTGGGATATGGCCGGAGTAAAAAATATTAAAATAACATAAATGAAGGCCATCCTTCTAGAACGTCAGCCTGCCCAAATGGGAAATAGCATGGAACAAATGTCAAATATTAAATTCAATAATAGGAGGCACTATACCAACGGCTGCCAGACCGCAATGTGAATTTATTTATTAATATTTAATATTTAATATATGCGTAAAAGGTATTTTTAAATACGGATTAATTATGGCCAGCCATATAATAGATAACGATTAATTTGACCAGTCTGACCGCTCAGTCAGACAGACGGGTTGGCCAATCACCGGCGCCGGGGTTGTCCGATGGCAATGTATAGTGTATACAGAGCATGACGCAGTTTTGTTCTGTTCTGCTCTGTTCTTGTAGAAGTCGAATACATGTCGTATTCCTGAGAAAAATAAAAATGTGATTGGGGCAAAGAAATGTATTTTTCTTAAAAAAGCAGGCGAGTTTGCTTGACACTAACGGGAATGCCGACCAACGAGCGGCGGGCAGAAATACGATACAGCACGGTACAAGTACAAGTACCACGGCAAGCGGCGAGCTAGCCCAAACAGGAAGCTGCGGTGGGGTGGGGAGTGGAGTGGGGCGGGCCGGGTTGATCGCATTTTCTGTGGTTGCAAGGGACGGGCGGCTGCTGATTGGTGGACGGGAGTGTTGTCTCATTGGCCGCTTTATGTGCTGCTCGCTCAGTCACTTTCCAGCGTTCCACCCACTCTTCTCTCACATGTCAATTTATACTTTTTCTTATTTGTTATTTTATCGCTTTGTCTCGTCCACATCAAACTGTCTCTCGGGCTGCATTCTTTAATGCAAGGCGAGTCGAGAACGAGTGCGACTGGTGGCTTGGAGTTGATGCACTGTGGCAGCGTGCATGCAGTCCGGTGTGTTTCCAGTCAGATGTTGCATGGCCAGTCCACTTGTCTCACCATACGTCACCTAGTATTGTATTTTATTTGGCATGCTAAGAAAGACTTGCGGGGGATTTATTTATTTAATACATTTATATATTAATTTTTCTTTATTTATTTTTATTTGACTTATTGTTAGCATGAAAAGCGATAAACTAATAAACTAATAAATGGATAAATTAATAAATCGATGCAGACAACAATCACTCGCAAAACAATAATCGACAAATGAATGGCATGGCGTGGCCGAACAAAATGTGCACCCAGAAAATAAAAAATAAAATAAAATAGTAAAACACAAAAAATAAATGGACTCCGCTCAGGCACAGCCATCTTGTCCCACTGGCGCTGCATTGGCCCGTCATCCTGTGTGTCCCGGAAAGCCCTCTACTAGAGTACTACCGCGCTAGCCCAGTGCTAGCGCCTCAAACCCAGACATCCGGCCTCTCAGCGTGTTCCACCGCCGACTATCACCCAGAGCCCTCGCCCATGTCTCATCATTGGCACAGTCATGCTGGCCGTCACGCCGTATGACCTGACTGACCGAGGACTGTAGTCTGTACAGTCACTGTACAGTCACTCGGTGTGCAGTCACTCAGTGTGCCATCACCGCCACTGTGATGCCAATGCCAGCCAGATAGACGTAGAATTGTGCCGCCCCGGACAGCCCATTTTTAGTGCCATCAGCGAGTGGACCAGCATACATCGCATTGCATGATAACATCCATGGCGCTGTTCTTAATTCCATTAGTACGTAACACCGGCCTGCACTAATGCACTCGCCTAGGGTTTCGGGTGGGTAAAATACTCAGTCGTCGTACTGCGCCGTGCTTGCATCCCAAACGCTCGACCAAGAACAACGCCAGACTCCCAGGCCCGAATCCTATAGGCCCATGCCAATGGGTCAGGTAATGCTGGCCTGATCGCCATCTTGGTCTTGGTCTTGTTCCAGTCTTTTATCCACGTCCCCATCCGTCCCCCCGGCCTTGCCTAACCTCGTTCCCTCTGCTCCTCCTCTTACTACTTTCTCTCTCTCCATCATATCTTTTTCCATTTTTTGCACATCGTTTCTTTTCTTTAACTTTCTAATGCCTCATTTTTCATAATTTTTATTCTTCTTTTTTTCTCCTTGCCCTTTTTAACCCTCCGGCTTCCAAGAACTCAGAGCACGTCCCATCTAGTGGCTTGCGCTTGACCTTGGGTCCTGTCATTCGTTTGAAAAGCCTCTATCCTCTCTTATACTAACTAAACTACAACGGAATACACTAAACTACGTCCTTGCTGCTTGCGTTGTGGATTATTTTTTTCTCCTTCTGTCGTTTCTTTCTTCCTGTGTTCTATCTTTCACTACTCTTCGTCCTACCCCTCTACCTTAAGCGCTCACTCTTACCGCGCGATACGCACTCACGAGTCATCGAGTCGTATGATTTGAGAGAGAGAAAGAGAAAGCACACTCTTTTTTCTTATTCACTCCTTCGAAGAAAAAACTGTGTGGTGCCTCGCCATAAAACACACCCATATACACGCCTATTAATAATATACTTAATCACCACAAGACCAAGTCTTCTTGACTGTACGATCGTTCAAAACAAAAACAGAAAACGATATTTCTGTTCCTGGTTATCATCTGGCGTGACAGGTGGGTTGAGATAAATCAACGCCAGAAGGATTGATATACTGACGACTGACCAGCTTGGAACAATCATCACAATGGAAGCTACATATCAAATGCCTGCCGGCCCTATGCCTGGACAGCAAACATACTTCTTCTACACCCCAGAAGCAAACAGCCAATGCCCACCACATGGACTGCCATATGTCGCCAACCAGGCGGAAATGCCAGCCTTCCATGCCCCGATGCCTGTCTATCCTCAACAACAGCCAATTTTCACAGCCCACCCACAACTGGCACTTAAGAACCAAATGCACGCTCAAATGAGCCTGACGCCCATTGCTTCGCCACAGCCAACACATCTGAAGCCATCAATCATGGTGCAACAGCAGGGCTCCCCAGCTCTGCTGCCGTTGGACACCCGATTTGTCAGCGCTGATTTCTACAGCTTCCCATCGACTCCTCCGCTATCCTCGGCGGCAAGCAGCATCAGCAGCCCGCCGTCGTCCTGCGGCATGATCCACACTCCTGTGAATGGGTCATTTGCTCTGGAAAACCTCGAGGGTGTCAAGGAAGGCTGTGAATCGGACGTGCACGCAGAGCTTCTGGTCAAGCCCGACTGGGGCCGGTCCGACTCTCCACCGCTAACGCCTGGTAAGTTGTTTCTTAATTATTTTGCATAAAATCTTGTATACCTTGAAAGAGTGTACAATGAAAGAAAGAAAAAAGATGTTGTGTTTATTCTGTTTCGGGATGGCGCGGACTAACAGCCAATGGCAGTGTTTATCCACCCGCCTTCGGTTAACACCAGCCACGCTCAGTCGGAGCTCCTGCTCTCCGCCAACATCTCCTGCCCATCCCTGTCTCCCTCGCCTTCCCCAGGTCCCACGGGTCTGCTCACACCGCATTCCGTCTCATTTCCAACCGACTTTTGCGACCCTCGCCATTTGACTGTCGATTCTACCGCCGCTGCTGCTCCCCAGGCTCCCGCTGACCTCCCTCCTTTGCCTACGCTGAGCTCCGGGGACGAGGACGAGCAAAAGTTGATCCTGAGCGGCGGAAACTTGACGCTCTCGTCCAATGAAGTTGCACCGACGTCCTTCACCAGCTGTGCCCAAGCCACTTTGCCTACCCTGCCAAAATTCGACTCCTTCTCCGACTTGGATTCCGACGAAGAGTTCGTGACTGGCATTGTTGACTTTACCCCTTCGGCCCCCAACACCTTTTTCCTTGGTGACAAGCGACAACGTGTGGGCCCTTACGTGTTGGATGAAGACGAGTTCTTGAGCGAGAAGAGCTTCGACAGCTTCGACGACCTGGATGAAGAAGAAGTATTCATGCGGTCGGGTTTGCCCACTGTTATTGTTGAAGAGGTGCCAGAAAGCGAGGACAGCGGCTGCGAATCTTCTTCTACTGCTGATATGAAGATCAAGAAGCGAACAGCAGCTTCCTCACGGAAGTCCATCCAGAAGAAGCCATCGACTTACGACGATGATTCCACCAGTGACTCAGTTGGCAACCAGGTGCCTGTCGACACCCGGGGCAACCACGGCCAGAGCCAGACAAACTCGACACAGAGCAACGGATCCGCCAGCAATGCAAACACAGACTCTGCTGCTGCCACCGTTTCGGGTAAAAACGAATCCTCATCGGCGCAGGCGCCTGTGAGTCGCCGCGGCCGCAAGCAGTCTCTGACTGATGACCCGTCCAAGACGTTTGTGTGCACATTGTGCTCGCGCAGGTTCCGTCGCCAGGAGCATCTGAAACGTCACTACCGTTCCCTTCACACGCAAGACAAGCCATTCGAGTGCCACGAGTGCGGAAAGAAGTTTTCGCGCAGTGACAACTTGGCCCAACACGCCAGGACGCATGGCAACGGTGCTGTCATCATGGGTGTTTTGGATCCCAACGACGTTTCTCCGTCGGCCCAACAGATGTACGAGGAAGATGCTGGTGTATTGGGAGCTGTGCTTTACGAAGCTGCCAACGCTGCCGCCACGCAGTCAACAACCAGCGAGTCAGGATCCAGTGTTGAATCAGATTCTCCAGCATCTGGAGATCGTCGATTAAGTCTCAAGAAGCGCAAGCGTGACGAGTCTTCATAAGCCCATTCTTTCTTTTCTGGGCTTCACAATATCTATCATAATACTTTCTTCGATCATTCGAAGCGAGGGCCTTACGATGACACGAGACCAGGAGAATAAATCTTCATCCTTAGCCTCTACTACAGAAAGATCTCCATACAGAGAGGCACATTGTAATACAACATTTTCGAGAACATATTATTTCGCTTCGACTTTTCTTTTTTCTTTTTTCTACTCTTCTTTCCTTTGTTAGTGCCTAGGTTTTTTGAGTCATCCATCATCAGCGTGGGCGAAAAACACAGGTAATGGAAGGGAAAACATTTTTTTGAGTTGTCTGCTTTGATTTGGATTGTTTGTTTGGCTTCGGTTTTGTTTTTCCCATCATAGAGCTTACGAATCATCACAAACAACACCAGGTGGTGACAATCAAAAAAAAGGTGCGGTTGGTTGCGATTACTGGATTGGTTTTGCTTTTGTCTGTTTGTTTTGTTCCCGTCTCTCCCATGTTTGTTATTGTTTCTCTTCATGTATCTACCTTTTTTCTTCTTCTCTTTCTTTCCTTCGTTTCACCTGTTTTGACTGCCATACTTTGTTTGTAATTATTTTTCCTTCACTCCCTCGTGCTGGCCACAACTTTCTTTTTTTTTGTATTATTTCTTGACTGTCACTTCCTCATTCCATACCCCCTTTGATCCATTTGAGCATATATCTTTGCCTCTTCGCCTTTATTATTATATATATCTTTGTCTTAATCTACTCTCTCCTGCTAGAACAGACAAATACATGATGTGAACAAACAAGAGGTCTATTGTAGACTAAGCCACTTAACGTAATTTCCCTTAACTATAGCGATCAAATTCGCTCCCATGAACTTTGCTTAGGTTGCCAAGTGGATAGGGTTAGGGTTAACGGACCCGGAAAAATAATTCCTCCCGCCAAAACTCCACTCCTGCCATATAAAAGCCGCACCCCCAAAATTTTTCTTCTCCTTTTCTTTTTCTTTTCTTTCTTCGTGCGGCGACGCAACTCTCAAAATAACATACCCGTGTTGCCTTGACAATTCTCTTCTCAAAAAAGGGATTCAGTATTGTCTACAAGGTGTCAGTTGCGTCACAGATTAAAAATAATTGCTACTGGTTCTTACTTTATTGGTTGTGAGGTTTAATTTTTGCAGCTCTGTGACCATTTGGTTTGGGATCGGACATTCCTACTTCTTTCTACGTGCTATGTGTGTTTCGCAATAGCATTAGGTTGTCTTGCTTTAGTCGTGAAAAAATAAGATGAAATAAATTTGATTTTTTTTAGTCCTATTGCTTATTGTATAAATCTTCCAGTCATCACATGTCATCAGCTATCGATCGATATTTTTTTTTCTTAAAGTCGATCGACTGACTACTCCCCAGGCTCATCCCCAATCTTCTCCAATTTACCCATCTCCCTCTGCTGGCCTGCCTCGCCAATCACGCGTATGCGATCAATACGAATCTTCTCCGCATCGCCGTCGCCGTCCACAAAGAAAACAACCAGCGAATTCACCTTTTGAAACTTGACAAATCGTAGTTCCACCTTGGCCGTGCCCGTCTTGCTATCCCAGTCTTCGGGTGCAATGCTGACTGTTTGCACGGGGTCGATGTCTTCTGCTTCTTCGAAACCGAGGATGGTGGCTCTGTTGACGTAGAGACGTAGCGTCTGGGGACGCATGGGCAGTTCGTCGTCGTCGTCTTCGGACTGGGTAGGTGGCAGCGATGTGATTTGCAATGTATGTACTTTCAGCGTTGAGTTGAACGGGATGTACACCATGAGCTGTTCATCTGTATCGCTCTCGACCCAATCGGCGGCTTCTTGTTTCCCCTTTCCTTTGCTTTCCAGAGCAGACGGCTTGGATTTATCGAATAGAATCTTGGCGGTACCCTTTTCACTGTCCCGGTTCAGCATATCCAGATCCTTCAGAGTCACCGTCTCCGTAATGTCGGTGTAGTTCCTGGGCAGAGAAGTGCCAATCCAACCCGCGCCGGTGCTGGCTGCTCCGCTCGACTCGCTAGCTGCTCCTGCTCCAGATTCTGACTCCATGTTGTTGGCCTCTGCGGCGAGTTTGCGTATAGCTTCGGAGAGTTTCTTGGTATCGGCTCCGCGGATGGTCGAGACGGGTCGGCCTCGCTTGAACATGATGAACGTGGGCATACTATACAACACATAGTCAGTCAGCAGTTTGAAAAGAAACCGAAGACAGAGGAAAGGTATAGAAAAGGTGCTCACGCTGTAACCTCGTAGAGCCGCGCAATGTCCTGCTGCTTGTCGACATTGATTTTGGTAAAGGTGATCTGATTTGGCCGAGACAGCTGGGTGGCCAACGACTCGTACATGGGCGCGATGGCTTTACATGGTCCGCACCAATCTGCGTAGACTGCGGAAGTTAGTAACAACGATATAACCTGTTATGCACTGCATAGATGGGAGTGATGCCTTTGGCAACATTCGATTTGGAGGGGTAGAACAGATGACCAATCAATCAATCGGGTACTTACAATCAGTCACCACGATAGTGGAACTGGTCAAAAGAGAGCTGAATTGCTCCTTTGAGGAGATATGAACAAGTGCCATTCTTCCTTTTTCGGATGATAGTTTGGGTGGTGGTCATGAAAAAGGGTCTTGTTGGAGGTTGCGGAAGAGACGGTCTTTTGTTGACAGATGCGAAGATGGGGTCCCGCCTGCCCGCTAAGGCAGCCTTACTAAGTGACGACATAGCTGGAGCACAGCTTATGGATCTACAAGATAAGCATTTTTTATTCCTTGGATATTAAAATGCCAATGATATCGAAGCTGGCTATGCTAGCTACATGACTATCTATATATTCTATATTCTGATGAATTATGGCTATGTCTGTCTCTTTCATGTGCGAAGCATGAGGACTATCTGAGATGATCGAAGCTTAGATCTGTTACTGAAGCTGCACTCTTGGTTCTCCCGATATTTGAACCGGGATAGCTTGACCTGCTGATCGCGAAGATGCCATGGAATGGCGAGTCTTGAGACATGAGTGTCTTCAGCTGAGACGTCTAGACCGTCTGAAAGGAGTGGTATGGTTGTCATTGCCACAGCTCGAATCAGCTTCCTTCCATGGAATGACCGGCAGAATCTTCGTCTTCGACTTCTTCTGCAACAGCAAACAGCACCTTCATCCACAGACTGCACCCCCGACACCCAACAAGAATCTCCCCATGTTGCGCCTCCGCCTCTAACTCATCCTCCGTAACGATGAAGCCCTTCTCATCCCCGCACCGACAACTACGATACCAATATGCCGATGGATCTTCTTCGTTGCCCTCATTATTATTAAGACCTTCCTGATATACCATATCTTCAAGATCGACAACCTCAAGACCCGTATGAAAAGAAACGTCTCCTCCTGTATTTTTATCCTTTGCAACACCCGATTTTTTTGTGCGCCGCAGTATCAACTCACGGTCATATTCCGCTCGTAGGCCGGGATCTGAAAGAACTTTGTAGGCATTCGTAATATCGTCGATCGTATATACGATGGTCCTAGACGACGAAGATACTGCCGGAAATGTCACTTTTCCTCCCGTCGTTGTACTGCCAGCTGCTTTGTCTGGATGGTATTTCAGCAGAGCCTTGTGGTACGCATTTTTGAGCTGCTGATTCGAAACAATCGGCGGCCGTCCTCCGGTTGTGGTATCGCTAAATGGGATATTCAGGACTTCATAGTAATCTGTATCTTTATTGACTGCGGGATCAGATGGGGACATTGTTTCGCTTCGGAGTCCGGTTCTCGTAGTTTATAGACGGTTCGGGAGAAAAGAGGGTATAAATGAAAAGAAATAAAGAGAGAAAACAGAAGGAGAAATCGTTATTGCTGCATTTTCGTAAGCGACTCCATCGTGGGTTGGTATGTTGCTGTAAAACTTGACAGTTGAATGCGGGACAAAATTTATGGTTTTGCGGGTCCACTTTGTCACATGCAATCGCAACTTTAAGTGCAAATACTTTAAATAATAAGTGGAAGTAAATAGAAGTACTGTAAATATAAACACAGGTTCTTATTTATAACAATGTATCTCACAGAAAAGTAGGAAATGTGAGAACTATCTAACAAGGCCATCCCCCGCACAGAAATCTAATCCTCTAGCAGAGAAATCTAAACTTTAGTCTCTAGTAGTGTAGGGAGGTAATAGGTATAAACGCTCTCAACCGAACTGTAAAAAGGGTTGCACAGGATATCAAGACATAATCGATTCGGGAGAATAGGAAATTGCAAGGAAATCAAGGTGAGGGGATCGTCTAAGCGCTGGACTTGAAGACAAAGCGGTCTTCAGAGGTGAAAGGAACACCGAGTTCGAGAAGCTTGACATAGGCATCGGAGAATTCCTTGAAGAAAACCTCGCTGTCCTTGGCGTAGCGGTCAACGTGCTTCTTGAATTCCTTGTCCTTGATCAGAGCCAAATCAGTGGGCAGCATCATCAAGGTCTTGGTGCTGTTGTCGGTGTACTGAGCAGGGCCCTTCCACTTCTTCCAGGCCCACTTCTCGTCGACCAAGAGGCGGAAGAACTCGTTGGTGAAAACGGTAGGGCTGAAGTCCCAAGGTCCGTCGTAGCCGGAGCGGTCGGTGTGGGCACGGCCGAGGGAGTGAGCACCGCAGAGAGCAACCATCTCGCGGTCATCAAATCCCATGCGTCCAAAGACGGCACGGATGTGCTTCTGGTCCTTGGAGGCGTCTGGGAGACGTCCGTCAGGAGTGCAAGCGGCGACATCACGGTCCTGCCGGCCGGGTCTCCAGGGGATGACAGGTCCCTGCATTTCCTGGATGGCGACGACACCGGCAAGTGTCCAGAGGTCGCCGTAGCTAATCCATGGGAATTTCTCTGTGGCACGCATTAGCAACATCGTTCGCATCACATCATGTACTGAATATAAACTCACCCTTCACTGGCTCGAGGAAGTCACGAGCAGTCTTCAAACCGGCATTGGCGCCATGTGCAGACTCAGGGGCGAATCGCATGGTGGCTCCGTTGCTGCCACCAGTGCCAGTCTCCTTATCGTAGGTACCGCTGGCGTGCCATGCCAATCGCACGAGGACCTGAAAAGAAGAAAACAGTTAATACACACTTGCACTACAAGTTACAAAGACTATTCGCAGGGTAGTCTTACTGGTCCATAGCTGCCATCATCATAGTCATCCTTCTCAACCAGAAGGTGAGCAATCTCGTTGTAAACTTTTTGGTAGTCTTCCTTTGCGGGAACGAAAGGACCGGTGGCCTTCGCGCTCACGTCGCCATTGCTGTAGAAGTAGTATCCAGCACCACCGGCAGCGGCGAGACCGATACCCCAGTAGAGTGCGCTGCTGGACTTTTCAGCACCGGCTTCGGAAGAATAGCCTCGACGGCCAGCAGCACGAAGGGTCTGAGCAGGAACACCGAAGCGGGCGCTGCGAGCAACGGGACGAACGGCGTTCGAGCGGGCAATGGCGCGGGTGAAGGTCCGAGCAGCAGAAGCCATGATGAACGATGGATGCGTGTCAAGTGAGGGTGATGGAGGGAGTGAATGAAAGGGACAGAAAAGAAGGAATGGAGATAGATACAAAGGCAGAAATAAATAGGATGGACGGAGGCAAAGAGGAGAGAATGCACGGCAGAAGCGCATAGAAATGCGTGGGTGACCAATTGCAGGCCGCTGATTGGGGGAGCGTCTGGACCGCGGAACCTCAGTCAGCAGCGCTTTCCGTTCCGCCCGTCGGCAAAACTGCCGGCTGAGCTTATCGGCGTGGCCCGGCCTATCATATTTATGCTCCGTATTCTATACAGAATCATCTCTTATACTACCAGCTTATTCATGCAGTGTTTAAAAATCTAGCTATGGTACATACAATTAATCCACTAAATACGCTCACCATCCACCCTTGCCACCAAATCCGCTTGATTCTTCGATCTTCTTGCCCATACCGCCGCCGCGAGTAGGCTTGGATTGCGCCGCTTCGTGCTTGCGAAGCTCCTCTGGCACGCGAGATATTGACGATTTCATCAACATTTGCTTGAGGTCGTACCTGTAGATCACTGTTAGAGACAAGTCTTGAGAATAGAATGAAAAGGGGGGGGGACATACATAACATCGTTGTCTTCATTGCCCAAGAAAGTTATGGCAACACCGCTCTTTCCAGCACGACCAGTACGACCAATACGATGCGTGTAGCTTTCAATATTGGTCGCCATGTTGAAGTTCACCACCAAACTGACGTCGGGCACATCAATACCACGTCCAGCCAAATCAGTAGCAACAAGTACATCAGTATTGCCATTACGCACTGATGCCAGCGCCGCCTCACGCTGATCCTGAGTTTTACTACCATGTAACGTGACGGATGAAAAGCCCATATGCTTGATATCCTTGGCGACAGTATCGCAATTCCGCTTGATGTTGACAAAGACGATGATTGGAGGCTGGAAGTGTCCTGACATGAGAATGTCGCCGAGACGCTTCTTCCTCTTGTCTTCGCCTGAGACGAACTCGACTCGTTGCTCAACCGTGTCAACAGCTTGGCCGACGTTACCGATAGTGACGATGGCAGGTCTTCGTAGATATTTCCGCGCAATTCGCTCAACTGCCGATGGCATGGTGGCCGTGTACATCATAGTCTGTCGATACCGCCTGTCTCTGCCGCCAACATGTTGGCTCATCGCTCGTGAATCCTCTGCCTCTTCTGTATCTGGTTTCTCGTTCGACACAGGCAGTGCATCCAGGATCTTATTAACTGGATCTTCAAAACCAAGATCTATCATTCGATCTGCTTCGTCCATAATGACATAGCAACATTGTGAAAGAACCAACATTCGCCGTTCCAAGCAGTCGACGAGACGACCAGGAGTGGCAATGATGATTTCGGCACCATCTCGTAAACTGAATGCCTGTTCCTCTAAAGAATGACCACCGACAATACTAACAACGTTGAAATTGAGTGGTCGAGAAAACTTCTTTGCCTCAATCTCAATCTGCTGTGCCAACTCACGGGTGGGCGCAAGGATAATAGCGTAGGGTCCGTCGTTCTTCCGCCATTCGAATTCGTCAAGCCGGGGCAACTCAGCTATGTAGACAAGTAGCGGAAGCAAGAAAGACGCCGTTTTACCAGAACCAGTTACAGCGACACCGATAAGATCTCGAGATTGTAGAGCAATTGGGATTGCTGCTCTTTGAATAGGCGTAGGATCAGTATATCCGACTTCCTTGATGAGCTCAAGCAACCGTCGCGGTAAACCAGATTCGTCCCATGAGCGCATCGGGTCGGGGACACTGCCACCCTTGGTACTGATGTTGAAGTCTTCCTTGAAAATACGCCAGTCTCGTTCGCGCATCTGATCCAATTTCTTCTCACTCCAGTGTTTGTCAATTGCATTTCTGCTGCTTTCTTCCTTTCGCCTTCTTTCCATCTCTAGAATCTCCCTAGCACGAGCCGAGCCTGCTTCTTGGTCTCGATCCTCCAGGGCCTGAACGTATCTCCTCGTAGCGTCGTCTGCCACATCTTCACCAAACCCAGCGAGTCGGCCTCGCCCAAAGAAGTTCGCATGCGCCCGGTTCTGATAAAGCGGATTGTAGTCCTTACTCGTATCCTCTTCGGCATTCCATTCAAAGTTAAACTTCCTTTCCGTGGTGCGCTTTCGCTTTTTCTTCGCTGAGAAATTAGATGTCTGGTTTGCACCCATATAACGCTGTCGAACTAGCTCGGCCCCTGCTTCGGCCTCTGACAACTCCTTGTCGCGCCCCTTCGAGTCAACTTTACCGAATGCGATGCGTTTTGGAGGAGCTGGCGGCGACATATCATAGTCTTTGTTTGGTTGTGAACCGCGCATAGCAGCAGGACCTCTAGGAATTTCTCCATCATTGCGACGTGCGCGTGGTCCTGTGGGAACGGGCGCAGATCTTGAATCGACCTCTGCTCTGTCATTCGGTTCATTTGTACCATTAATCTTCGGGCCATTAGTGCTTCGACTTTGTTCGATTTTCGCTCGGCGCTCGGCTTCGACTTCTTTGGCACGTTTGTCTAATGCAAGTCGTTCACGTTCTGCTTTCGAAAGAAATTTGGGCTGGTTGAAGTCAGCATGCATACTTTGACTGCTAGAAAAGAAAATACTAACCTTTGAAGCCGCCACATCGGCTTCTCTCTTCTTTCGCAATAGCTCTTCAACACTGAGAGGTTTCGCAGATGACGAACCCCAACCGGCTTTCTTTTTCTTAACGACAGGCGCAGCATCATCAACAGGAGGAGGGGGAGGGGGCGGTAGACCCTCCCCAGGCGGTGGTGGAGGAGCTATATCGGCAGGAGGAGGAGGAGCAGCAATATTATCATCATCGATCAGTTCTAGCGGCGGTGGCGGAGGAGCTATATCTGCTGGAGGTCCTGGAGGAGGTGTCGGAGGACGCTCCACAGGGTCGCGGCCGCCATTCGCGAGTATATTGGCCATTATTATCCTCTGTGCGATACGCACTCCCTTGGATCAGAATGGCAAGCACTATTTAGTGAGGATGTAGTGAGCTTGGCCGATTGCTATTTTATTCTGGAGACCACCCGCAGTTTCGCCGCGGTCAGTCACGTGACGCCAATTTTCAAGAGGTTTGCAATGAAGGCATCCAACTTAGCACTATTCTCTTAAATTAAGATTAGATAGTAAAATGGGTCTATTGGTTCTCACTGTGGTAAATACCTCTAGCGAGTTCAAGAAATTTGGCTACTAAATGCCTACTATATTACAGTATCTTGACATGGAGAGTCTCCACATCTTCATACGATAAAACAAATCTGTTAACAGGAATATTCCATTTATGGATTGCAACTGCGTAATCTACTCCTTGGATAAGCCATGCCCACGAGTACCATAAAATACGCCATAGGGGGGATATAACAGGAGAAACAAGAAGACACTTCTCAGGATTATTGATGGAGAAAGAAAGAAAAAGGCAACACCGTAATATCATACTGCAATGTTCTACAAAAGAAGGAAATAGCCACCGGGTGATTTGATTTAGCACAGAGGAGGGGGAAAAAAACTTAAAGAGCCATCAATAATGAGCCGGTTGAGTCGGGACCTGTATAAAGAATCAATCAGCTTGTGGCTTGCAATCATCTGGTGGTTACTGTACTTACGCCTCCATTCGAAACTGCCGGCTGACCTTGCTGCTGCTGCTGCTGCTGATAGTAAGCATATGCAGCAGCGGGGTCTGGAGTTGGAACAGGTGGTGGGACAGCCTGGGCAGCTTTCGCGGCCTCCTTCTTGTTTGTGGATGAGACCGAAGCCGGGCCATGGACTTCACGATCCAATGTGATGTACTCTTTGGCAGCAGTTTTGGATCCTCGCTCAAGCAAATAAACCATATAACTTTGAACAAGCTCCTTGATCGCCTCCGTAGGCAATGTGCTCTTGTTTCGAAGATCGTCAACCACCTTCTTGATGCGCTCGTGTTGGACGCTTTCGGTGTCGGGAGTTGTTGGTTGTTCGAGTTCAAAAAGAAGATACCGGGTCCAGAATGCGCGGCTGTCCAAGTAGCTCTGCTGGTTCTCCTGGAACACGGACCTAGCCTCGTCAGACGAGCCCTTGATTCTCCAAATCAAGATAGCCCATTCGGCTACAAGAGCAGCCTTGGTGGCGGCATCACAGCCAGGTGCTTCAATCTGAGTCTTATACACTTGAATGGCGTCCTCAAGAGTGCCGTGACGACGAGATAGGTTAGCCAGGGAAACAATTGTCTCGACATGATTGGGAAGCACGAATAGGATTGCTTGGTGAATATCTTTGGCAATGTCAATATGACCAGACATCTCTTCAAAGTAAGCATAGTGCAAGCGCACAGTGGGATACGCAATTGGCACAAAAACTGTGCTTGCCCTCTGGTATATGATTCGTACATCTTCCTCTTTGTCTGGTTGCGCTGACATCCATCTAGCATAGCGTAGCCAGAACTCATCGTAGTGAGCCGATGTGACGAGGCATCGCTCGTATAGGAAAGTGATTCGAGAATAGGAACCCTCCGCTTCCTCAAAATCCAGGTAGCGTCTCCAGTTAGCAAGTTGTCCTTCGTCTAACTCAGTCACATGGAAGTATGGCCGTTTGATCTCTGATTCATAGGTCCAGCGCTTCGTTGTTTCAGTCTGAGTCTTGGAAAAAACTTCTAGATGATACGCATCCAAGCGCAACCGAAGGTCTCGTTCAGTTTCAGCCTCGGATTTGGCACCTGGGGGAATCTGGCCAGCCGCAGATTCAATTTCTGATCGATACTCAGAAATAACTTCGGGCGGGGCCAGCTCATTCAAAGGCCGATTCTGCGCAAGTTGTCGGTACCGCTCAAAGTAACGAGCATACTGATGCATGGGGATATGAATCACCCGTCCCAAAATGCCAAAGATCTTATCGAAGGCATCGAGGCGCTCTTCAAACTCGATGTATTTGTCCCAAAACGGATGGGCGAGAAAGTCCAAACCTACACAGTTTGCACCCCTGTCAAATAACCTATTAAGTGTTTTGTTAGTCATGGAACTTCTATCCGTTCAGGAGACAAAGAGGGAGATATGCAAAGGGAGAGCGAGGATGTCAAACATGTTGCGAATTGGGTCCAAATGCGATGCATGGAGAAAAGAACATATTCATATCTCCAACCGTTCAAGGTATGAACGAGCCTCGAGAGCACAAAGGGTAAGCAGGTGATTTTTTGTGGTTGGATTATCTGTATTGATTGAGATGCTCCTTAGGGGGAAAAGAATTGCCTGAATAAATTCATGGGTGAGAAGAAAATCCCAGGGACCTGGTTGCAGGCGAACGATCTCACCCGTCTATCTCATCAAGAACCAATGTTTTTTCCCACTTAAAAAGGAACCACAGGGTGTGATTTTGGCAAAACTCGAGTCTCCGAAAGACAACCGTGCTGCGTTGGTAACATTCTGAGGGGAAAGGAAAAACAATTCCAGTCTATGTATACTTACTCACGAATGACATCTGAGTCATGGTTCGTTTCGACTTTAAATGCGCAATAATTTGTCCACAAGTCAACCGATGCGGGGATGCTTGCGACACCACGTTCGTACACCTATTTTATGTAATTAGCACGGTGAAATTCCAAACGGGTCTTTTTCGCATTGTCTGACTCACCATCTCTGCAGCTTCTGTGCCAGCAATTGAGAATTCAAGGTCGGCATATTTCTTCCAGTACCCGAAGAGGAGAGGAAACTTGGCAAGGAAGCGATCATAAGCATTTCGAACGGTCGTGATCGCTTGTGGGTTGGAGTTTCGATTGATTCCACCTTCGAGAGCTTCTGCGCCGCGAACCAACTTCTCCCATGTTTCGAAATTGTCTGGATCCTCGAGCTGCAGAGAAAAAAATATTTGATTAGCGATGCTACGTATACATTTTGAATGCTATGCAGGGATGTGAGTTACCAGCTCAGCCTCGAATTTCCTTAGCTCGGCATTCTCTTCCTCTGAGCCGCCGAAAGAGTAGTCGGCCATTGTTGCGAGGACTCCACAGACCAAGCAAAGAGAGATGTGAAAGATCGGATGAGAACAACAACTGTAGATTAGTGTTGATGGCGCGGTAGAAAGTGTGCTAGGCAGTAGTTAAGGATTGCAAAGAGCAGGCCTGGTCTAAGAAGAAGAAGAAAGTCAAGTCAAGGTCGGCAGTTCTTCTTTCTTGCTGCGGGACGGCAGAGGCCGCAGTGACTGAAAGAGGCATAGCGGCAACGGCGGTGCCGGCGGGAAATCCTGCGCTTACCGCCTGCCGCCAAGGGTAGGACTTGACAGAAAATCGCCAAGTCAATATTTTGTCTTTCTCCGCAAGAAAGAAATATTGCAACTCGTTGACAGAAGCCCCGTGCAACCCCAATTATTGTCTGTTGATGTTTCAGTTGTGAGAGGATCTCGTTTCAGGTATCAAAGGGAGCCCCCAGGGTGCACAATGGCCACAATGGCCACGAATATGGTCTCGAAATTGACCGCGAACATGGTTTCATCAAAGGGTCTCTTCACAATGGGCCTCACAAGGCACCTCACAACGGCAGCAAAAAGTGCGCCTCAAGCCATTGATGAGGTAGCGGAAGCCGAGAAAGCTGCACGGTATGCGAAACAAGCTGCGAAACTGGCTGCGGCACATGAAGGAAATCTAGAGAGCATCTCATTTCTTCCTATTCGTCTACGCAACTTCTTCGCCAAATACCCTCCACAGTTCTATTCGGCAGCCGTGGCTCCTGCCTCTCGTCTTAATCCTCCTTCCGATGCTTCGGCAGATAATAATTCCACACCATTGTCAGAATCAGAAAAAGATCCCCTAGATTTCGACAAACTGCCGTCCCCTTACACTCCTTCCCGGGAAGCCAAAGGATCGAAACGCGATCCCACAGCATGGTCTGCATCAAAGGCAATCCTTCACAACGACCCCGAATACCCCAACCCTTTCCTCCCACAGCCAACTCAGACTAAGAGGTGGCGTTCACCCAAGTATAGTCTCCGAACACAGGCGGACCTGGTGAAAATGGCAAAGAAGTACGGAGTCGAACAGCTATTGCCGACAAGTCGCAAGTCGACTATATTCAAAGAGACTCGTCTCGCAGAGCGTGGTCTTGCTATCAAGGGTACTGGTATTGGCCAGAAGGTCAAGGGTCACAAGTGGGAGAGGACGATGGAGACGAGATTGGAAGACAGGAAGAAGGCTATGATGGAAATGCCGGAGTTGATCAGACAATGGAAGCAGGTGAGTTTCGCAACGTTTCCTCTTTTTTTACTCTTTTCAAAAATGCTGATATTTTTTACAGAGAGGTCACGGACGAGGATGGAAGAAATGGCCCCGACGATAGAATGGCTATGCGGCTTTCTTTTCGGTTGGTGGCACTTGGGTTTCTTGAATATAAAGATACGCTCTTTCGATTTCTCTCTTCATCTTGCATCATTTTTGGCGAAAGTTCTTATTCTGCCTCTCATTAGGCAGAGAAGATGGGAATGTCGAATTTATCCGGATTTCTTTGCACTGTATTATATATTGTATAACTTAAAATTAAATACGATTAGTTTTCTCGATTTCTGCCCTCTGATATCATCATGCAAATTGATTATGATTAATGCCTTTTTTCAAAAATATTATTTACATATCATCATATCATTCATCGTAGGATGGCACAACAATATCTCCAACCGTAATGAACCGACCCTCCCTATCATTCCTGTCATCCTCACCACCCAGACTCTCATTTTGATCATCTTCGTTTGCTGATAATCCAAGATGCCTGCCAAAAAGAACCTTGCCGCCAACTCGCCTCGTCTTGGCCAAAGTCGACAAAGGCTCTTCGCGTTTTTCGGCGGTCAATTGATCGACGCATACCATCTGACATCGTTGGCAGGAGCCCAGTACATCGAAGTGCAAATTCCGCGGTCCGATTGTTATTGAGGACCAGGTGTCTTCGATGTATGGCTGTTCAAAAGATGACGGAGTTGGAAAAAAGGCAGGGGAAGTATAATTAAGTGATGATGAGGAACGAGGGAGGTTTTCAGCAACGACAATGTTTGCACGAAACACGTTGGCTGCCACTGTCTTGCTGTAATAGTTGTTATTGAAATTTGTCCAGCCTGTGGCTGCGATGGAGTTTGCTTTGATTTGCTCGTTTAATCTGTTCACGGATGATCGTGAGATGAGAAGAATGGGACTCTCATTGGAAAGGAGGATAGGATTCGGGTTGCCAGGTTTTGTTCGAGGATTATTGGTAGCCGCCTGACTGGCTTCTAGTGGGAAAGAGCCGGGCATTTGATTTTGCCGTATTGGATGATGAGGGGAGGAGGAGGTTCTCTTCGCATGACGCGAGTAACTCTGTGGGGGAAATCGGGCTAATGTACAAGGAACTCCAAGTAAATCAGAGAAGAATGAAGATACTTCTGGAGACGAATAGACCTGGATGACGACTCGGTCACCGCAGACCAAAGATGACTTTCGCACGGAGGAGGAGCTCTGGCAACTCCCCATCTCAGTGGTGATGAGGTTTGTATCGTTCCTGCACAAGGAGATATTCAACTGGCGCCTCCCCGTTGTGAATTCGCCAGTAATACGGAGAAAATCATTTTCAAGATCCACAATGGGCTTTATTAATGCCATGCGAGGATATCTTTTCTGGCTTAGGGCAGCCCCCGTACCTTGGTGAACGATGCACCATTCGCGGTCCCATGCAAGCCCTTCGGGATGTACTTGCCAGGCCATATCTGATGGAACTGGGAAGCCCGAGCAGCTTTTTATGGGATATACACAGAGACTCTCCACATAAAACCGGTTAGGCTCTGTCGGATTGATTATAGACAGCTCTGAGGATGGAGGAAGGGGTGCCTGTTCGGCATAGAATTCTTCAATGAACGCTACAAAACGATCAACATCTCGAGAGCTACTCATGGCTCCAAGACTTAGACGCAGTGCTCCAGTTGGCTTGCCCTGCATGATATCGTTTTCGTCACCACAACGCTGGCCAGCATTGTAATTTTCCTCCAGTTCTCCTTGGCTCAGACCAAGTAGACTGGCTGTGCCGCCTGGGTTGCAAAGAGTACCGGATCGTATATGAATACCCTTAACTGAAGCAAGCTTCTCGATTTCAGACTTGCCCACCCAGCCACCAGTACTATCGAGGAGATTAAGTGCAAGGATGGGGCCCTGACTGGTTGGGTCTTCATATGAACAACCCGGTAACATATAGAAGTGGCAAACAGGCGTCCCATTTGCGTGTTTAATTGATGAGAGTCGATTGAATAGTTGCTGCGCTAGAAAAGCTGTATGAGCTGAGATATTGGACATTGATCCATATAAGCGTTCGTGCGCCCGCAACGCCGAGTCTAACGCTATAATGTTGTGGAATGGAAGAGTGCCATCTTCAAGCTGATCATGAATAGAGGTTTGTTTTCTAGCATGCCATTGCTGGCCAACAGTAACCATATCCACAGTTCCTCCTCCGAAAAACTTCCGATGTTGGAAGATGTGTCCTGATTCTTTTCGGACAATAAGCGCGCCGAGATCAGGGAATCCAAATATCTTATAAAAGCTGACAACAGTGAAGTCCGGGCAGACATGGGAATCACTGAGGTCCAGTTGCGTGGTCGAAACGAGGCTGGCGGCATCTAAAAGAGTAAAAGTGTTTTGTCCTCCCAAGGCTCGGATCTGATCGCACCATCCTAGAGGAAACCGCCGGCCATTCATATTCGACTGTGCAGGATAAGCAAAGAGCTTAGCGTCGTCATCTTTGGAATTGAGTTCATTGTTGATCCACTGTTGAACATCGTTATCTGTTGTGAAACAACGGTTGCCTAAATCCGCCAACTCCCTTGCTCCTACCAGACTGGTATGGGAATCAACATGATAGCCATACCAAAATCCACGATGCCCACTACAAGTACGAAAATCTCGTAGAGCATCTCCCACTAACTTGATACCCGCCGTTGCATTGGGGACAAAAACAAGGTCGTAAACATCAGGGTCCGCTTTGAAGAAGCGTAAAGCTTGTAATCTGATATCCTCAATACGGCTGGAGGTCAGCTGGGAAGATGCAGATGCCGAATGCGGATTGCCAAAAAGATTCTCGGTTAGATCTTGAGAATATTTTTCAATCAAGGATTTGGCATATAAAGTGGTGCCAGCGTGGTCGAGATATGTAATGTCTAAACCCAGCGAATTAGTATTGACAATGTACTACTAGAAGGGGACTGTCCAACCTCGCAATGATGGATAATCACGGTTTCGAATTTCGTCTACAGTCTCGGGATAGAGCTCCTGAGCAATATCAAGGGTATTTTCCGCCATGGTGACGCTACCGAAGGTTGAAGATTAAGAAAAGATGATGACGGTCTTCAACAAGGGATGGGTGGCGACATGGGGAAGCTGTTTATTCTTGACCGCCCCAAACTTGGTTTGATAGGCGTCATTGGGCACTGAGCAAGAATAATCCAGCAGTAATTGCAGGAGTAGTAGGTATTAATATCAGAACTCATGCAGGATGCTTATCCTGGCTGGAGCAAGCAAAGCAGGGGCCCGGGCTTGCTTGAGTAACGGAGGTGGCCGATAGCTCTGAGGTATCAAGCGATTGGCGAAGCAATGCAGCTGGATTAATATATGCTGACACGTGTATGTATTTATGAAAGAATTGAGACAATAGCTATGGATGCCATTTCATTGGAAGTCCATCGAGGAATGTACTGTTATGTTATGTTACTATCAGAGAAGCTGTCGCAGGTCGCCGCCTGACTGCCTTCCCAGTTTGGCGGCCGGATGTCGCCGTTGCGGGGAAGGAGACGTCAACGGTAGGCCTTATTGCCTCAGGCATGCGGGCCCACAGCAACCAAACATTCAAAGATCAATTCAAAAAGTATTCATTCATTAGTCGTTCATTCGGATATTCGTGCTACATACATGACGTTCAATATTCACAGGAAGAATCATAAAGCATAAAGCATAAAAATACATACAAGCGTCGGGAAAATCTCAAGTCTCGCAGAAAGATATCACAGTCAAGTCATAGCAACAAACAGTCGTCGAGTTCTGATTCCGGCCATCATTTTTTCTTTCTATTTTAATTTTTTTTCTTTTCTTTATTGATTGTTTCATACCACATAATGTCGTCGACTGCCCGAACCGCTGCGACTACGATGATGGCCACGGCGACTGCTGTGGCTGCGACGACGCACCACGGTCTCCTTCACAACGGGCTCTCGGTGATGGTTAAAGATAAACAGGGCCCAAAAGGCGGTGGATATGAAGAACACCACCTCCATGATCCCAAAGGCGAATGAGGTCTTGAGCATGGCGCATGTCTTGTTCAAGTCTAGGCTGTCGCCGCTGTACGTAACAGATCCAAAAGGCCCCAATGACACAGAGGTGGTGGTATTATCCCAGTGGGCGCAGTGGACACTGGCAATAAAGCGAAGCTCGTAAACGCCTGCAATCAAAGCACCGAAGAAGCAGAGATCGAGGAAAGCAACGAAAAACGCCGAGCGTTTAGTGCTTCCAAAGCGAATCACCGTGTCGAGACACCAGAAGACAGCGATGGTGCTGACAATGAAAAGTACCAGGATATATGGCGGCGTGAGCTCGTTGGCATTCAGGAAGCCATGGACGAAATATGCCTGGGTGGATTTGTTAGTATTGACCAAGCCCTAACTAAATAACTCTAGTTGTAAGAGAGTTTGGGCGAATCGACTTACCAATATGCCAATGATGGGGATCAGAAAGACGATCTGCGTCAAGCGGATAAAGATGAAGAACACCTCGGCAATCATCTTGACGTTTTATGAGCCAAATTTGGTCAATCAGTAATGGCGATCTAGTGTTTGCGTTGGCGCTGTGCACGAAATGCGCAAACAACCACAGCAATGCGTCCAAATGCAAATGCCGTTGGTTTGCGGGTCCGCAACGAAGTCAGATCTACCTGGTCAAAGTGTAGAGCAAGAAGCGACCGATGGGTTGGTTGTACTGTATGTATCTGTTGTCTGCAGCCCGAAATGGTAAGACGGCTATGGTAGTCGTAGTAACCAGCCCCGCTTGCCGTCAGTCAACAGATAGAGAGGCAGCACTGAACAGCGGTCTGCAGAGTTGGTTTTTTTTTTTTAAATAAATACCAACAAAAAATTCCGAAAGGAAGAAGGTTTCGATGGATGACGAGACCGTGCAGATGGCTCTTTTTAAAACGAAAGACTTAGGAAGTGATCGGAAATTTTGTAGAGGGAGGCTGGGAGATGCTAAATTAGGCTGTCTTAGCACAGACAAAAAATGCGATGGCGGGGGAAAACCCATCGTGGTCGCCCAGCCAGCCAGCCCAGCCAGCCCAGCCATGCACGTCAGTTCATTCGTAATTCATTAGATTAATCCTATGCACGGTCTGGCCTGGTCTGGTGCTGTTGTTCAACATGCAGCCTGAGGCACTATTTTATGTAAACACCCAGCCAGCCAACCAGAACCAGAACGGCCAGCTTATCCACGGCCCGGTCACTTCTCTTATCGATAAGCAATTATCTTATCAACCATCTTCAATCCGACAAAATGCTGTGATCACGGAGCCTTGAACATCTGCGATCAGCACAGTCTTGACGTATCTGAGAGCGCTAATGAATCAACGATGCTGCAGTCACCCCCTGCAAATTCTCGTCCTCCACGTAAAAATGTGACGAGGGCTTGCGAGCCGTGTCGGCGACGGCGAACCAAGGTATGTGGCAGCTCTTGTAAATGAGACGATGCTCTTCAGCTGACCACTCTCCACTCTAGTGTAATGGAGGACGGCCTACATGTTCAAGGTGCTTAGACCACAACACGACCTGTAATTATGGCGAGGAGGAGGACGGCCGAAAACCGGCGCCCAAAGCCTATGTCAATATGCTACGACGTCGCGTTGATCTCTTGGAGCAAGTTCTCCAGTTGCACGGCATAGATGTCAACGCGTCTATCGGTGCTATCCAACGGGCAAGATACTCGAAGAACCCTCCACCGGGTACAGCCCCTGTCAATACATACGATCACGACTCCTCCGATCTTGATGAGTTGTGCACAGCCTTTGAAGGGATTTTTTCTCTGGATGAGTCTTTAAATTACGAACAAGATGGCGAGATCCGATACTTTGGCGCAACAAGTGGAAGACTTGAATTCCAACCTAAAAATGGTGAGCTTCTTAGTATGCTGCTTTTAAGGGGGATAATCTCACACGTTTAGCGATACCATCAAACTCGCAACTTGAAGCAGCCATGGCTGGGATTTCAGCAAATGCCCCCAGTACCGGCATTCCACGCACAGAGTTAAGCCGTCTGATGCTTGAAGCAGATACAGACCACAACATATCGGACTCGTTGAAATCACATCTCATCGATCTTTATTTCACCTGGCAGAATCCCTGGTGCCAGGTCGTAGATGAGAGCCTTTTCCGGCAGAGTAGAGCGGATCAAGGCCGTTTTCATAGCCTCTTGCTTGAATACTGCATTCTGGCTTGTGGATCACGCTTCACAGACATACAGGACGTCCGTTCGGACCCTGCAGACCCGAACTCAGCCGGAAGACCATTCTTCGAGAAGGCGCAGGTCTTGCTTTACTATGACTTGAAACGGCCTAGTCTTACCACAATACAGTCGCTTGTCTTGATGAACACTGTACATGTCGTGAGTAGTATTCAAAGCTATATTATTGGTTATCTTTGAGAACATAAGTGTGCTAATCTTTCAAGTCTCTCGGTTCTGATGCTGCCGGCTGGCTTTGCCAAGGGATGGCAACTCGAATAGCTCTAGATATGGGTCTTAATCTAGATGCTGCTTCTCTCGGAGGATCTGAATTGATATCGAATCCAGAAATTGAGCTGCGACGACAAATCTACTGGGCTCTCTACTGCGATGACAAACTATCTGCAGCGTATACCGGTCGGATATGCTCAATGCTGGTACATCTACCTTTGATTAAAGTCTTGGTTCAGCTTGTCAATTACTTATGTTCCACTTTTATAGGGATTCCAGGGCTCTGTCAATCTTCCAAGCATCCCATCATGCCCGCCTGAACTTTCAAATGAATCATTCTTGGAAAAGAGGCAGTTTGTTCTACTCCACCGTGCGCTGATCAGTTTATGCATAATCATGGAGAAGATCTTGGTTGGGCTGTAAGTGCTTTACCATATCAGCACATTCGCAGCTAACTCAGTTGATCAAGATACGCGCCAAAGCCTCAGTCTGGCGACAGGTCTGCCGCTTTCTTTGAGTCCTGCACTCTGCAGCTTCAATCTTGGCTCTACGACTTGCCGCGTGAGCTGCGAATTGATCGAGACCCGATAGCCAAAGAAGCCCTACCACAATCCTTTACGCTCCTCATGCTATATTACACAACATGCATTTTGTTAGCAAAGCCTTTTTTGTCCAAAGTTGAGGCTTCCACGGAGACACAACATGATCAGTCAGTTCCCGATAACAGCAAAACAAGCAAGGCGAGGGTAACACTTGAACATTCTGCAAAGAAAGTATCTGCCATTGCAAGGAGATATCAACAGGTCTATGGAACCTTTCGACAGAGTCCCATCACCGCCACCCATTGCCTTTTATCAGCAGCTGTCGTCTTTCTACGCTTAGAGCAGGACCCAAAGATAGATCTGCCACCTCGATCAAAGGACGATTTAGAAGCGTGTACCACTGCGTTGGATGAGCTGTCGACCTCTTGGAACACAGCCCGCAGGATTCGAGAGAACTTAGTACGCCTAATAGAAACTCAGCAAGGAAATACCACTTTCAACCCAACGACCCGTACTCATATACTGAATCACCAATCCAAAACTTCCCCACAGCATGAATTTCTCAACGCTGACCAGAACAATATACAACACATTTCAGAACAGGGGGGAATGGACGACCTCACGGATTTTTTATCTCTGGATCTGACAAATCCTATTGCAGCCGGTGCCACTGGAGAAGACTTTGGCTTTGGATTCCTGGTGGACCCTACTCATGAAGAATATAACAGCGCAGGCTTATTCGGATTCAATGCAAACTAATCTGATTTCAAGAGATATCTAATTGTTCTTTCCACACAGCCATAACTTTGACACATCCGTTGGCCCCGAAAAGTGAGGCGGCATGGTGAGGATCCGCGAGAGAAATGCAGACGTAGATACATTACAGAATAATTTCGTTATAGGCAAGCACCACACCAATCGCCGAGAAGAGCCTGTGCATTGAATTGGTGCTTGCCCATGCGAAGGGGAACAGCCCAATGGGGAGGATGGGATGCCACAACAGCTGGGATGAGGTGCTGCCCAGGTGTCACAGGTCGACGTGCACAAAGATTCCTGTTGATCTTCAAGTAAATAAAGACAAAGTAGGGAAGAGTGGCAAGGAAGGTTGCTACTCTCACCGGTAGTCATGCCATATTTGTCCATGTAGACTAGCGGAAAGTCTTTGAAAAACATACAGAACGTAGCGCAGATGAGGCTGCAGTTGACTGTTGTGAAGAGGATGGAAGGATCTAGAGCATTAATATTTCATGGTGTTGAGCATGCCGAACAGAACAGTCAAGTTAGGGCTACCGTTAGCTATGATGCCGAGAGAAAGCTGCGCCAACAACCATTCTATAACCGTTTTTGTGCAGCAGGGCTTGACAATATATTGAAAATGAATAATTGCATGAAACTAGGCGGAGCTGAATAAATATGGTCCCTGGTCCTGGTGGCAAACGTTTATTCAACTCCCGAGGAAGTCAAATTCCGGATAATTAGGGTTAGATGGGTTGTTAGCTATATAGCTACGAAAAATCCCCCCAAACGTTTTTCATTGCTAACTATCTCTCCAACCCACGTCTCTGTCATCATTTATTTATATTCCGTTCATTTTTACCATCAGACCATGTCCGGCCTTACATTCTACAACTATCCCGGTGTCGGCGAGGCGAACAAGGAGAACTTCTGGTACAGCCAGGCTGTCCGGATCGGGGACAGAATCGAATGCTCTGGCCAAGGTATGGTTGGTTTCACCGGTGATGGGTTGAAAAAAAAAAGAACTAACACAGCTCTGGCTGGTAGGTGGTTGGTTTCCTGAAGGCAATGTGTCCGGGATCCCTAGAGAGATCAACGCACAGATTGATCAGGCCTTTAAGAATGTCGACCTCTCCCTAAAGACTGCAGGTGGTAAAGGATGGTCTCAAGTATATAAAGTGCGCTCCTACCATATTCCGCTCAATAACGAGGCCAATGAGGCTATGGTACGGAACTTCCGCAAGTACATGCCCAACCACCAGCCGTTGTATACCTGCGTTGGAGTCCAGCGTCTGGGCGAGGACGATATGCGTGTTGAGATTGAGGTCGAAGCGTATGATCCTGAGGGTGCTAAGGCTGCACAGGCGGCGTCAACTTAGCTAGCAGATGTTATATACGGAGATATGAAATACCAGTATGATGGGCCTAGATATAGAAACCCTATTGCTATCCTTGTTTCATTGGCAAAGAAATCAAATATTCATTTATTTTGTCTCTATTTCCTTTTTAATGCCCCAATTTATATCTCATGGTAGAAGCAACCCAAATCCAAGTCATCAAATTGTTGTATGCACACTTTACACTTCTCCAGCGAGATGCCGCTGTCCATTTCCACTCTCATCATTGGCTGGACTATTTGAGGGACCAGGAGAATAATAGGAAGTGTCGTACGGTTGGTACGACGCTGCCGCTGGGTTTCCTACATTGGACCGTCTCCTGCCTCCAGTTGTAGCCATATCGTAGCCTGCAGTTTCGTCCTCGCTCGACGAGGATGCATATGTATCCCTATCTCTGCGTTTATTGCGGATAGCAGCTGGTTGTTGCTGCTGAGATACAGACTGATCCGGAATGTCATGACTTGTGCGAGCTGGCTGCCCTTCAGCATATAATCTTTCGCTAGTAAAATCATGCAGAGGGATAGTATCCTCACTTGTATAGTCTACTGGCGGTGGCACGGTGGGTTCCGTACCCCAGGTTCGGATAGGGTATGCTCTTCCTTTCTTCCACGGCTCAGACAAAGACGGGAAATATTGTCGGTATGCCAACCATGCAGTGAAGATACCTAACAAAGAACCAGAAATGACATCAAACGGGTGATGCCGAGCGTCCATTATTCGACTCAAGGCTATCATGGATGCGGCAACACACGGAATAACCACAATGACCGTCTTCCAGACTTCTCCGCGGTTGTCCATGATGTGCATCTTCCCACCGAGATAGAGCGAGAGATAAAACAAACCTGCAAAGGAAGCTGTGTATAAACGTTGTCAGCATGGATAATGAATTTCATGTCATTATAATACATGATCAACACGACGAAAGAGTCTTACAGCTACTATGACCGGAGGGCCAAGATCGAAATCCATCCTTGATAAGCTTGGGATCTCCCTGGCATATTGTAGAATTGGAGAGACCATAGACTGGAGGGTCTTGACTACCAGCCACGGGCTGACAACGATCAATTAAATCCGGCCGTGGTCTTCCACAGGCGTTTTTAAAGACCTGTGTAATGACGAATGCCGTAGCCTGAGAGAGAAGCAAGCCCAAAATGCCACAGTTTAGTTCCCATAGTCGATCCTTGAATCTGTAAGGACCCCTCGATCGTCCATCTGTTGACGATTGCTTGTGATGGGAGAAGAGCCCGTCTATCAGCAGCGTGAAGACGATTATAATGACCAAGGGCGCAACCAGTGATATGAGGAGTGCTTCGTAGATAGGGATCCGCTCTTTGACAGCATACGGATACTGAAGGGTTTTGTCGTCCAAAGAAAAGTGCTGATGGAAAGGCTGCATTAAGTCCAATTCCCAGAATCCAATAGCAAAAGCACTATTAATTCCTCGCACATTTGTGTTAAATTTTATGTGTCACATAGTTATGTTGAGGGGCGAGTCTGAGCTGGATCAAATAACTTACATAATGAACACATAGTCAAGAATATACCTGTGTTATAAGAAAGCGAAGTTAGCATCACGGCCTCCCAAATATTGAAAGTGCACAAACATACGAGATCACAACACGAGCTGCAAGTCGCTTCTTGGAAAATGGCAGCTTCGTTGGAAGTTGAGCCATGGCTTAAGTTGCTTGTCGGCAGACCGCATTAAGTTGATATGCAAATTCAACGAGACCGGGTAACATCAATAGACATTTCGTGCCAGAAATGAAGAAAATAACTAAGAAGAAAAAAACTGATGCCTTGCAAAGGGCTGTGTAAAACGAATGTTTGAGGGTGCACAGACCGGAGATCCACTGGGACGAATGTCGAATGATAACCGTTCCAGAGCCTCAAGTCATTTGGGATGATCTTCGGTGTAGATGAATTGTGGGTTATCAAATTTATAAAAAGAGCGGCAAAAATTATCTAAGCCCAAGGTGAGCTTCTACCAGAGCCACTTCAATTCTGGAAAAGTGAAAAGGTAGCATCAAAATTTGAATGATATACAAGGGAAAATGCGGGTTATGTTATATAGTACAGTGTTTGAAAATATAGCTTTTTTACAGCTTTCCACCGGTCATCTCCTCAACCACCTTGCCCATTCTATCTTGTTCGATTCGCCACCTTCCAATCTCATCTTTCGTCTGGTTCTTCACAATGTCTTCGATGGTTGGTGGAGCGCCCTTGGCCCAGACGTTATTTCCTACGCCGCTGTCAGATAGCCATTCGTCACCGCCGTCCTCGCGGAACTTGGCTTCGATCTCTTTTTCAAGTTGTTCCTCAGTAGTGATGAAAGTTCTGGCATTCATATAAAGAGTATGGAGATCGTCGTGGCGTTCTGCGGATTGCTGAAGTTGCTTTTCCAGCACGCGCTCGCGGGACCGTGTAATTCGTGCAATTCGATCTGGGTCCGGTAGAATACCGGACTGCATCTTCAGGGCCTGTGAGATGGAAGGACTCGTCAAGCGTTCATCGTCTCTCTGCGGTTGCCTCAACACGCGCTCTCGGCGGGCTTGCTTCTCAGCGCCGCGCCGCGTCATGGCCGCGTCCGTGGTCTGTTTCCTTTCATATAACTCAATCAAACCCTCTTCAAGGTTTGTTCGCCTGGAAACTGCCATCTTCCGCTTCCATTCAATAGTTCCAGCATTGGGGTCGCCCTTTTTGATTGTCTTTGACTTGCTTGGTTCGGTTGTAGCAGCGGCAATGTACGCCGACGTAGCCTTATCCGGGCGGCGGGCAGGGAAAATCTCGCGAGGCACTGGGAGAGTACCCTTGACTCGGAGCTTTGGAGGGAGGTCGGGTTGCAATGTCTGAGGAACCTCGATGTAATTGGGTGATTCGGGTCCAACACGCCGTTGGGAAGAGACAGAGAAGCTGCGAACTTGCCTCGAGGCAGCCCGAAAGCTCCTGGAGAGTGACATTGCGTTTATCGATTGCGGGCTTCGCATCAAAATCGGAAAAGAGAATATTGAATTTAAACGGTATTGGACGAGGACAGATGGCTCCTTGAAGGGAGCACTGCGTGTGGTGTTGCTCTTCCGCAACGGGACTCTGCTCCTGCCGATTTTTATTTATGTGGCCCGTGCACGACTAGCCCCGGCCCGTGTTAATTTTTTTTTCTTCTTCCCGCCTCAACTTACAAAACTCACTCTTCTTCTCGCCAGATTTCCTGTGCCATTCCTCTACCTTTTTTTCATATTGGAGAGGTCCAAAATAAAATATTATAGCCATGGGTACAGGGAAGAAAGAAGCCTCTCGTAGAGAGCGCCAGGGGAAGGTGGGAGATGGCATGGCCAATGTCCGAACAAAGGGCGAAAACTTTTATCGGTGAGTACGCCAAGGAAGCACATGAAGTCGTATCAACGTTGTCTAATTATGTATACAGCGATGCGAAGAAGGTCCGCCATCTTAATATGTACAAAGATGGCAAGGCCAAACATGACGCCGAAGGAAATGTTGTCAAGGCTGCTTCATACCAGTCACGAGAGCTCCCCAATGCTCGGATCGAGCCAAACCGCAAGTGGTTCGGTAACACGAGGGTGATATCACAAGAAGCATTGACTTCTTTTCGCGAAGCGGTCGCCGAGCGAGCGGCAGATCCTTATCAGGTTCTTCTGAAGACCAACAAACTGCCCATGAGTTTGATTAGAGACGGCCAAGGTCAAGAACTGAACGGTCTCAAGCAACATCGTGCAAAGATGGCAATTGAAACGGCGCCGTTTGGTGACACTTTCGGTCCCAAGGCTCAGCGAAAGCGTGTCAAACTGGATGTCGGCTCGTTACAAGATCTCGCTGGAGAGTCCGTTAAGATGCACGATTCATATCTGGAACGGTTGGATCAAGCCAAGTTGCTAAGTGGGAAGTCGGGCGAAGATAACTCTGAAGAGACAGGTATCTTGGGAGTTGCCCGAGAACATGTCTTTTCCAAGGGTCAAAGCAAACGTATTTGGAACGAACTCTACAAGGTGATCGACTCTTCAGACGTTGTCATCCACGTTTTGGATGCCCGCGATCCCGACGGAACAAGGTGCAGAAGCATTGAAAAATACATTCGCGAGGAGGCTCCACACAAGCATCTTATATTTGTTTTAAATAAGTGCGACTTGGTACCTACAAAGGTAGCTGTAAGTTGTCCCCAACAAACCATCCTTGTGAATCTTGTTTTACCACCATACTTTCCTATTTCTTTCCATCCGGCTTTATCGCTGGTGCCATTGCTAAGTCAAGGCTTCTTCCTGTGCATTTTTTTGCCAATTTCAATGGGAGTTTTGTCTGTTACAGCTTTGGTAGATTGGCGCTCATCCGCCGCCCTAACTCTTTCTGAGCGTCGGGTTGACTGGATTTCGTTTTGAAAGCCTGTCGCAAAGGATGAGCAGTGTTTTGTTTAAGAGTTGAGCTCTGAATACCGTCTTTTTGATGGATCTTTCTGTATCAGAGCTCTTAGTAACATCCCACACATCACGCTATTGCTTTTACACTTTTTTTTTGTTTATTTTGTTCTTCAATGGGCACGAGCTAACTAAACGTGCCAGGCCTCTTGGGTACGCCATCTTTCCAAAGATTACCCAACTCTCGCTTTTCACGCCTCCATCAACAATTCCTTCGGCAAAGGGTCTCTCATTCAGCTGCTGCGTCAGTTTTCATCTCTTCACTCCGATCGCAAGCAAATCTCGGTTGGTTTCATCGGATATCCCAACACCGGCAAATCTTCGATTATCAATACTCTCCGGAAGAAAAAAGTCTGCACGGTGGCACCAATTCCCGGAGAAACAAAAGTTTGGCAATACATTACATTGATGAAGAGAATATATCTCATCGACTGTCCAGGAGTTGTACCTCCCAACAGCAATGATACCGAAGAGGACATTTTGCTACGAGGCGTGGTACGAGTTGAAAACGTTCACAACCCGGAGCAATACATTCCTGCTGTCTTGAAAAGAGTTCAACAGCGTCATCTCGAGCGGACTTACGAGATCAAAGACTTTGATGGGGATGCTATAGAATTCCTTAGTATCCTCGCTCGTAAAGGAGGCAGGCTTCTACGAGGCGGTGAGCCCGATCTGGACGGTGTTGCTAAGATGGTGATCAACGATTTCCTCCGAGGAAAGATTCCTTGGTTTACGCCTCCCCCTCATGGTAGTGCAAATGAAGATGGGAAGATTGAAGGCAGAGATGGCCGTCTTGGAGAAATGTCTCTAAAACGGAAGAGAGAAGCAACGGCTCCGGGCTCAGAGGCAACCGAAGATAAAAAGTCTGGAGAAGGCGACGATGATGAAGAAAATGACGATGATTTCGAAGGGTTTGACGAATCTGAATCCGAAGGAGGAATCAATGTCTCGGACGATGAGGAGAGTGCAGAAGGCGAGGATAATGATGTCTCTGCAGACGATTGAAGCAACTCGCCTAGTCGGTTTTAGTCATTCAATCTTTCAGACACTGAAAAACTTATAGCCAACCATTCCGAGTGCAGCTCGCCACGCAATACTGCGTCGAGCCAGCTGCTTGCCTGCTACGTTTACAACAAACCAGCTCCGCTTGGCTGCATGTTCCGAACCCGCACTTAAAGCTGTCAAACTATTGTTGACAGCTTGACACGTACTTCGGAACCGCCAGAGACGCCTCGGAGACTGCTTTGGGTGCATGCGTGAGTTGGCTAGTTTGAAAAAAGCTGGTAATGTCGCCTCACTGTCTGTTAAAGCAGTGCTGCTCGTGATACCTAACTACATGACCGTCGATGACACAAACAAATCAAATCAAATTCTGACTGCATCACATGATGCAAACTGGCCCAATATCTTTCCATGAATAAGCTAGAGTAAACAATTGTTTTTACCGTAGGACGAGTTCGTATTCTGTGTTCTTTTGTAGATTTGCTTCGCTTCGGCAGGCATGCCATACCGCTGCTCACGTGTGGGGCTGGCGGTTAACTCATTCCTTCTATGTATGTACGAGCATCGAATGCCACACAACACACGCCTGCTTTCCGGATCGACAAGCAGGGAAGTCCGTTTTGGGTATATGTCCAGTGTCAACGGGCTACCGACAATGTTCGATCTAAAAGACCGTTCCTCTCTTATGAGAAGCGACCAAACTAAAGCACCATCCCACTAGTCGATCGAACATGGCCGATGACGCACCGCGCTCAATGTCAATCGTTCCATACTCTTCAAATCGCGACATCGTACTGTTAGTGCTGTTCTCATTTGACTCCGTTATTTGATTTCTATATTTCATACAAGAGCTAGTGAAATGCTGACTTTTGGGTTTTGCAAGGCGTCACAATGATTCGGTAGTTGTACTCGACCGTGATTCTCAGCAGCTCGTGCTCCGCAGCGCGAGCTCCAGCAATGGCGACCTCGATTTCGACTTATCGGAATGCCCGTACTGCCACCGGCCCATGCGCGGTCGAGACAATGAACCAGAAGTACACCGAGGGCAGAATAGTCCTGCGCAACAGGACTTCGTGAACCCAGAGTATTTCCGGCTTCTGCACGACAGTGTATCGAGCTCTGCGGCATCGACATCACCTCCTCTCTCCCCGCGTCGACGTACCCATCCAGCCTTGACAGATGGCTCGGTTGGAGCTTCATCTCCTTACACAGAGCAGCCTTCATCTCCGCATGGCATTTCCTCTGCTGCCTTCAGCCAAGGTTATTTCAAGAAGTTTTTCGTCGAGGAAGGAGAATTGGGCCGAGGAGGAAAGGGTGTTGTCCTTCTAGTCAAACACAGCCTTGACGGCGTTTCATTGGGTCACTTTGCTTGCAAACGCGTGCCCGTTGGCGATGACCACGAATGGCTCGAGAAGGTCCTAATAGAAGTGCAGCTCCTGCAACACCTCTCGCATCAGAATCTTGTGTCGTACCGCCATGTCTGGCTGGAAGATTTCAAAATCAGTGCATTCAGTCCGAGCGTGCCTTGTGCATTTATTCTACAACAGTACTGCAATTCCGGCGATCTCCACAAATATGTTGTAGGATCTGTTTCAACTTCTACGACTACTCAACAGCTAAAGGAACGCCTTCGGCGAAGATCTAAAGGACAACCTGAAACACCGGCTGACTTGTCGGGACCTCGCAGACTTCATCTTGAAGAGATTTATTCCTTTTTCAAGGATATCACGTCTGGAATCCGTTTCCTTCATGTCAATGGCTTCATCCATCGTGACCTCAAACCAAGTAACTGTCTGTTGCATGACTCTGGCCAGGAGTTGAGAGTCCTGGTCAGTGACTTTGGTGAGGTACAATATGAGAAATCCGTGCGCAAATCAACAGGAACGACAGGGACAATTTCATACTGTGCTCCAGAGGTCTTGCAGAGAGAGTACCCCGACGGTCCATTTGGCAACTTCACTTTCAAATCCGACGTTTTCTCCCTGGGAATGATTCTTCATTTCCTTTGCTTTGCTCAGCTTCCCTATCGCAGTGCAGATCTGATCGAAGAAAATGAGGATGTCGACGAGCTCCGAGCCGAGATCAGCCAATGGAAAGGATTCGATGAAACACTCAAAAGAATGCGGCCTGATCTACCAGACAAGCTCTATACCATTTTGGAACGACTTTTGGCCCTAAACCCCAGCCACAGACCTACTGCGGATGAAGTTCTAGCCAGTATTCAAGCAGGCGTCACCGGCAATGAAAATCGCCGGTTTGGTCGAACAAACTCCTCCAATGGCACCGAATTTCCCCTCGGTCATCGGATACAGCCCATCGAGTCACCGATCCCTACCAGCTCTCGTCCATCCCGCTCTCCAACAAAGCATGCAACCCGGAGACCCGGACCTCTGACTGTTCGATCACCTGCCAGATACGAAACAAGGAGCGTCACTGCGAATGCGAATAGTGCGTCATTTGAGACAAATCCAGAAGACGATCAGTCGCGTAGTCGAGAACAGGATTTGATACTTCGTCCTCGATTCCGAAGTGCACCGTCTTCATCTCCACAGCGTGCAGACACTGATTTTGGAGGTGACACGCATCGACGATATACCCACCCCATTGTACACCAGCATCACAATAATCCCCCTCCTACACCTCCTTCCCGTTCATTGTCACCACCACGACTACTCCCCCCGCCACCAGGGAGTTTTTTGCACAACAATTCATACTTATTCTTTGTGCCCATAACCTCCGAAATCCAGATTCCAGTTCCCAATGCGCGTCTCGTGCTGTTCATAGTCAAGCAAATTTTGATCTCACAGACCTGCATGCCCCTCGCTGTCAATCCCTGGGTTTATTATCCATTGTTCATCCTAGCAGTATTGTCTTTGCCCATTCAAGGTCTCGGGATACAGTTACTTTCGCTTGCCATCCATCTCATATTTATGACACTCAGTGTCCAGATGGATAGTATATGTGTCTGGGGCACATCTAGAACACTATTTTGATGATCGTTATTGCCAGAAAAGAACGGAGACAGAGAAAAAGAGTTACGAAGCTGTTTCCTTGAATACACTATCTATATGAAAGCACGATATATTTATCAACTTTAATGCGACTGGGAAAGAGTTTCCCTACGGAGTTTACCATTCGAATGATGATGCAGACGGTTGTTTATGTATATAAAAGTATTGATATTATTCCTATCTTCGAGTTTATTACATCATCCAGATGCCTAAATCCTTACTAAGATGATATTGTCTACGTTGCCAGAGGAAGAGGGAAAATGTAGGAGGTGAAACGTAACCACGCCTCTACTGATTCTCTCCCAGGTTTTAAGTGGGAGAAGAGTTATGACGCAGTCAGAGAGCCTCTAGGCATATTGATCTTGGAACTTGTATCAGTGATCACGACATGGAAAGGTCAGAGAGCACAGTAGTGGTGTTATGAAGGATTGTCTATCCTTTTGACAGGGCAGACAATCCTCATAACGCATCGTTCCTTTTTTCAATTACGTAACAAGGAATAAACAAAGTGAACCATAATGTCCAAAGTATATTGATAATTACGTAGATAACTGTGGAAAGAAATCATGGACGTATCCTCGCAGCCTTGAACTTACTAACCTTCCTTTTCGGTTGATCATTCTCGTCTAATTCGTAAAGCTCACCTTGTGGGTGCTCCTCATCATCATCGTCTTTCATAAACCCGCCGCTTTGTTGAATCTTTATATTCCGCCGGCGATAGAACTCGGATGCGATTTCCTTGCGATGTATTTCTTCGTCTATTTCGTCAGGGTCGGGAGGTAGCACACTGCTTCCATCCACGACGGGTGGTCGTTCAATGAGTGTTTCTGCGCTGACCTTGCCTTCGGGGGGTTGTGGCTCGCTGCGAGCAGATAATGATGCTGCCGCCGTGCTGAATATGTCGCCACCAGCTATGATAGGCTGAGAAAATGGTTTTGGCTCTTTAGGTCGAGCGGGGAATAATGAGAGAGATGAAGCGGTTGGAGCTTGGTCGGACTTCTTCAAAATTGATTGTTGTTGTACCGTACTACCGCCACCAATACCAGCAGTACTTGAGTCGCCTGGTGTTGGAGTGCCATCATTTCTAGCAGACTTGAATCTTGACGCTTTCTTCTTTGCAGGAGCAGTAGCGGTGGTATCTTTAGTGCTAATACTTGTTTTCGATGTAGAACGCTCGACGATAGATTCCGACAAAGGCGTCACATTCGATTTCACGACGTCGATTTTCCGTTCGGACTTCTTCCATGGTGCTGAGGGTTTTGGCTCTGGTGCAATATCCAGCTCCTCGGCGAATGCAACTTTCTTTTTTGGCTTCTTCTTCTCCTCCGTGTTGTCTCTTCCATCTGGCGTTTCTTGATCCGCGTCCTTCTCGACGGAGGCAACTTTTATAACACCAGCGCGTGATGCTTCTTCTGCTGATTGCTTTGCTTCCGCAGGCATGTTTTTAGCAGGTCCTAGGTTGATAAAGCCGCCTGCATGAAGTTTATCTTCTAATTCCTTCATCTGTTGGTGATATTCTTCAGTCAAAACTGCTGAAGTCGTGCGGCCATATTCGTCCTCATCTTCATCTTCATAGTCGTCTTCATCGTAGTCATCGTCATCATAAGAGAAATCACTGCCTTCCTCGTCCATTTCAAGCTCTGCAACGACTCTGCCCACTTCGTGAAAGCTGTACTCAAGCATCTCACGACGAAGCTTTGCGTCTTCGGGGGATTCATCAACTTCGGGAGTGAGATAGTCCAAGTCTGAGTCATCAGAATCTTCAGTGTTGGCTTCGCTAGGAACGGTATTTTTCACCAAGGGCGCAGTCTTTGCCTGCTCCTTATTAGGCTTAACAGTGGCTGGCTTCAATGTTTCCGGTGTATTCGAATCCTGGACTCGGTTGGGGCTTTGTGTTTTGCTCTCGCCCTTCACATTTACTTTGTCATCACTATCAACTCCGTTCTCAGGCTCGGACATCTCAACGCCAGCTTTTTTAAGCACATCCATAATCTCAGGCGCGCGATCTACAGGATTAGAGACCTTGCTAGATATCACGTCTCCATTCTCATCCAACTCCTCAAAAATCTCGGTGACGGCATAATCTTCCGTAGCGGCGTTGGGTCCAGGGCTTTCAATAGAAAGTAGTCTATCCAGACTAACTTCTGCAGCGGCTAACCGTTTCTCAATGGATGCCACATTCTGCTTAACATAATCCAGCCTCCTAGATATCTGTTGGACGACCTGGTCTCGGGATCGCGTGATGCCCTGTCCGTCGCCAATGAGGACCTTGACCTCCTTCTCGTCGACAACGGTTCCTTCGAAATCGATACCAGTTTGCAGTATTTCAGCACTCGTGCAGTCTTGTTCTAAGGTATTTATCTCGTCTTTCAGTCCGTCATACTCGGCTTCCCAGAGTCGCCAGTTATAGAGGGATTGGCGAAGTTTTCGCAAGTTTTCTTCGAGCTCGAGCCGCTGGCGCTCTAGTTCGTCTAGCGTGTTGTTCTGAACAGCCATTTTGCTGCTCATTAAAAGACAAGACGTAGTCGGACGTGGTGAGAGGAAATGAGGTGAAGAGGAAAAGGAAGAGGGGTTACGGTTGATGGTTTGAAGGAGGCAAAAGAAAAAAAGGACCGGTTAACTCTGATTGGTCATCTTAATCCAAGCTCCGCGGGCAACTTCGGCGGCTCCACACTTTATAAGCTCTCTGAACGTCACTCACCCAACGCTCAACGACACACATATCTTCGTGAGGATCAGACTATAGCAGTCAATATGTCTGATCTGGAGGATGGTGCACCTCGCCGGGACGAGGACGGTAAGAATGCTGATTCTCTTACGTTCGTACTATCTCACATTAACTAATAACCTTGACAGAGGTGTGCCCTATCTGCAAGTCTTCAAGATACCTCAACCCCGACATGCGTTTTCTCATCAACCCGGAGTGCTATCATCGTATGTGCGAATCCTGTGTGGATCGCATCTTCTCGTCAGGACCTAATTCGTGTCCTGTAATCGGCTGCAAAAAGACGCTGCGAAAGAATCGATTTCGAACACAGACCTTTGAAGATATAGGCGTAGAGAGGGAGGTTGATATTCGGAAGAGGGTCATGGCGATGTAAGTCATATTATAAGAAGCTGCATATGCTCTGTTCTAACAATCACGGAACCAGTCTGAATCGCCGAGAAGACGAATTCGACAGTAAACTCGACTGGGACAATTTCCTCGAGCAACGCGAGACCATGATCATGAACCTAGTGACGGGGGTAGACGTGGCAAAGACAGAAGCCGACCTGAGCAAATACCAAGCATCAAACCTTGACTCCATCCGGGCCAACAAGGCACGAGAATCACTGGAATCGTCATCGTTTCTGGAACAGCAATCATTCGAACAAGAACAAGCCCGCCTGCGCCGCATGGCAGCGCGCGACGAATACGAAAGAGAACAGCGCGAGCTGGCTGCAGGCCGCGAAAACATTCTCTCCAAACTCGCATCCGGAAACCCTACCGATGC
The DNA here is from genome assembly GCA_023721895.2 of Talaromyces albobiverticillius. NCBI lineage: Eukaryota > Fungi > Ascomycota > Eurotiomycetes > Eurotiales > Trichocomaceae > Talaromyces > Talaromyces albobiverticillius. The sequence continues at coordinate 3,502,774 of JAMBUR020000004.1, forward strand.
AGCCACTATTGCTCGCGAAGGGCAAAAGATCCTACTCAAGAAATCATCCGCTCGCCGAAGCGAAGAAGAAAGACTGCGCCAAAAACAGGCCGCCCTACGCGGCGAAAAGAGCAAACAAGGCAAAGCCGCTGCCTCGGGTCTATCTACTACCACTACCGCAGAAGAAGCAGACAGTCTTATCATCAAGGGTCTCAAGAAAGTCTCCATACCCGAACCCGAGAAACCGTACGATCCATTCGGTGGCCTGGAACCGGACAAACGAGACTATTATGTCCTGCAAGACCACTACCCGTCTCAATGGCTTGAACAAGCGCGTAGCAATGCCACGTTCGCAGCGGGCGGCTTCGATATTAAAGAGTACTATTCGCGCACCCTTTTGGAAGCCTTTGCTGGTCTAGGCTGTTTTATAGATGAGGAGGTTACCAAGCGTGACAAAATTGCGTCGAAGCAGCTGCGGGAACGGTCAGATCTTGTTAGAGATGCGAAGAAGGGGGCTGTTGCTACGAAAGGTGCTGCGCAGCAGGCTGCTACGGTTAAAGCTTCGGATGACGTCTTTTGAAATATTTCTCTCTTTATACTGTGATCCACTAAGTTATAGGAAATTGGGGTGCATAGCGATGGCGTTTGTTGGTTTGATATTCCATTTTTGGAAGCAGATTTTGTATGTGCATTACGCAAAATAGTTTAGTTTATAACGACAACCAAAAGCTAGCCCGAGGGTTTAGATTTATTATTTTAAGAAATGAGATTTTGACGGTTGATGGATTAAGAATGGGTTTCTGTGAATAATTGAAGTAAAAACAAATTCATTGATACTAAAGTACACACAAGACACCTGGAACTATGAAGTAATGCATGCATTTTTCAAAGAAGAAATAGAGAATTGAAAATTAAGAAAAAGAAAAACGAAGGGACACAAAGACACGAATGCTGCAAGGCTAGTTGCTCCCCATCTGACTCCATCCAGAACAAAATGCACACTTACTTAAAACGCCGTAGGAAGAAAGAAAAGAAAAAGGACAAGTTGGGTTAACAAATTCGACTCATATCATCTGCTGTTTGATAGGATGCTTTTCGAAACAGAAATAGTTGGAAGGTGGTATTATGAAAGACGAGAAAAAAGAGCGTAAAAGAGAGAATGGGTTGTTGTTATCAACATCTGCCCAAGTCAAGAAAACAGTGTTGAGTCGATTTGTGGTCACAAGACGTGCACCAAAAGCATGCTTTCTTCGATACTGCCACGACTCAAATCCTATACCGAACTCAAGGATACTGCGTTTCAACGCGGACATACACCGAAGTCAGTCAACGCGAAGAAACATGAGGATTCGAATTCAAGATACAAGACAAGTCAGCGGAGTGGAAAAAAATTGATACCAGTGTCGTTCACGTCTAAATGAGTCGTTCTAAATGATCAATCAAAAACAGGGACATACACCTCTTATCAAGGATGGAGGTCAGTCTGAAACCTGGACTGGATATCACATCAGAACATCATTGTCTGACTCATCATTGGTGCGGGCGATGGGCAAAATCGAATTGTTCATTTAAATGTTTACTGAACGCGAGGTATGACGTCCAGTAATGTCAGCCGTACTCTCGAACCCTTCCCATGGCAATTCATCATCGTAATCTTCGTCACTATCATCACCTTGAACTGGCAGCGTTTTGCGACGGAAGGATTCATCAGTGGCGCCTGTCAAATTGGCATCGGCGTTGACATTAATTCCAATAGACTGCAAAGTAACCTCCATTTCCTTCTCGGTCATCTCATGGCCATCTTGTTTCTGGCCTTCGAGAACGTCATACAAGGCGTAAATTTGATCTGCCTTTGTATCTATCTCCTTGAGCAACTTCTCGATCTTGCTTGATAGAGACTTCCTCTGGCGCTTGCCGAGAGATGCATCATGCTTGGAGAAGGAACTCTGGGCTACTGCCAATTGCATTTTGAGGTGAGAAAGCTCGTCCTCAAGACCCTTGAGAACAGTGGCCAGCGCTACTGCAGGTGGTCGGGACGGACGGAGAGTTGGCTCTTCGTTGTAGATAGATGGCTCCGGCATACGCTCCGAAACTGGAACTGGCTTCGGTATGGCGATGGTCCCACGCTGAGAAGTGTTGTGGTCATCATGATCATGGTTGTGGGTGATACCGTCAGGCAGAAGACGCTTGCAAACCGTACAATTTTTGCCGTCATGACCAGCCACGCTATCGAGAACTTTTTGGGCAGACTCTGAGAGACGAGCAGGTTCCCGGTTCGCGGTTTCTGTGTGGCGGAGAGTAATGTCGGGCAAAATGAAAGCAGATGTCAGTTCCGGGATTGCCTTCTTGCGCCGGTTGTGGCTAGCAACTGAGTGATCAGAGTGGCGTCTACGGCGTCCGGCGGTACCGTCTTCTCGATCACCCTGGTCAGGCCTCTCAGTGGTGTTCTCGCCAAATTCAAAAGTTGGACGTGCTGCCTGCTCCTTCGGTTCTTTCAAGGATGACTTGCGCGGGGGATCCGAGGCCACACGCTTGGCTGTAAATGTCTCTCTCGTAGCTGCTGATTGGTGCAGCTTGCGCGCAGCTCTCTCAGCTTCAAGCCGCCTGCGTAATTTGGCAATTTCGCGATCGTCGATGTAGCTAAGCAGGGTGAAATCTTTATCGCCGCCAGTCTGGTTCTTTGTATCGTCCCGAATATTCTCAGTGACAAGTTCAGTGGTATCAGCAAACTCCTCGACAATGACACGCTTGATGCGTTGCTTTCCAGTATTGGGCACCTTCCTTCTCTCGGTCTCTCCTGATCTGTGAGGTGCTGTGGATTTAGTGGCTGGCTCATGGTTTGCCGTAGTAGGCCGAGACAAGTTTAGAGAAAACAGGTCCTCATCTTGGCGTTCCTTCTCCATTCTCGAGATCTCCCTCTCGACCATGCCAAGGACTCTGCTTTGAGGATCATCCCGCATGGAGTTGGTCGTATGCTGGGCTTGTTCCTTGGACTGGCCTCTGGCACGTGTCGATCCAGATGTCCGCTGTGTGTAACCTTCATTGTTGTCGGTGCTGACGGTAATGTATTCTGTATTCTGTTGGGTCTTGGGGAGCGATTGGTTCGTAGTTGTGTCATTTCCAGCAAGTTGACGGGTCAAAATTGTCAACTTGGCTACCTGAGTTTTGAGTTCCACATTCTCTTTTTTCAGGCTTTCATTTTCTCGTTTGGTGTCTTGCGTATTCAAATAGGCCACACCTAGCTGGGTGACAGCGGAGTCACGCTCTTGAGCCAACGACTTCAATGCTGATTCATGAACTTGGACCTTTCGATCAGCAATATCCAGTCTGTTTTGCAATGCCAAGTTCACCGCCTCGAGTTCTAAGATATTTGTTAGCCAATTTTATCAGGAGAATAACGTTCATAATTGTTGCATACTGTTTTTATCTTGCAGTAGTTTCGTACTGCCCCTTGCTTGATCGCCGTCCTCGCCTCCAAACAGTTTGAGGCGGTCATACTGTTCCTTCTGCCGGCGAGTTTTCTCAGCTTTCAAGAGGTGATTCTCTTGGCGAGCATCGTCGAGTTTCTTTTCCATATCGGACTTTGCCAGTTCCAAGTCTGCGACTTTGTCCTGCAAGAGTTTAAGGGAAACAAAGAGAGCTTTTTCATCCTCGGGAATTGGCACATTTTCCAGAGGAAGGTGGCCTCGGGTTTGTGATACATCAACATCTTCCACGGGAGGAGAGACGAAACGCGTTGTACGGGGTCTGGTTTGACGGTTGAAAACAGGAGTGCCGTCTTCATATACACCCGAGACTAGTTCAGAGATGTTGGGCAAGTCTGGGAGGAGAATGGACCCATTGGTCATGGTGTCCATGGTGAAAGTAGGATTGGCAGCAATATCGCGTTTTCCACGGCGAGATTCCCGAAATTGTGCATCGCGCGATGCCGAGTCTACAGCGGCTGCCACTTGGGCTGACACGTTGCCAAATCGAGTGGTTCGTGTGTTGACTGGAAGATTCTGTGGTCTTTCGTCGCTAATATAAGAGCCATCGTATGTTTCACGTGCCCTAACGTGCATCTCAGACAGTGTATGACGAGGTTCTGCAGAACGCGATGCGTTTTTGGAGCGGTTGGATTGAGATTGAGGGTCGATATTTTCCTTCTGCATCTGACTTGCGCGTCTAATTTGAGCATCTTTACGTAGATTATCCCCAGCGGATGCCCGCTTTGACGCGCTCCGCATTGCCGACTTGGGTGGCGTGCTTGTAGCGGGAAAATCAAGTCTGATAGCCGGTGAAGATGAGCGGACGCTGTTCTCAATGCTCATCATTGAGTTGCGAGAGTCGTCGCGTCTATTTTGGGAGGACTTTTTCACGCCCCGGCCAATCTCAATGGAGAAGTCATCATCAGTTTCGTCGTCGGGTGAAGATTCCACGTCGGAAAACTCGGGGAAGGCACGGTTGATAGCAGAGGTGTCAATGGTGTACTCCGGATCGAGCGTCATCGTCGCTGTTGTGGCTATTTTTGCTCTATGCGGGTTTCCTGGGATAATGGGGAGTTCGTCGTTCTGGTCGAGCTGTCGAGTTGACACGAGAGCTTCGTTTTCAGGGTCGAAATCTGACAAGGTCGAGTCGCCAATGGAGTCTTGAGTATGTTCAGTGTGTCGCGTTGAATACGGACGCGTCATTTTGGGAATTGATCACACAGGTAATGACAGGTCAGATCAGACGATCCATGTGCGAAAGATCAATGTGGATGGGGCAGGATATTGTGTTGTTTGTGTTTATGTGGAGAGAGTCGCTCGTGCCAAAAGACGCGTATGCCGCTGGACGTCTAGCAATTGGGTTTGAAGACAGCGGCTTGGATGGAAATATGAGGATGCAGGATGAGAAGCTGCTGTGCGACTAGTGGTATTTGATTAAAAGTGGCGCATGAGAGCTGGCGAGTGTTGTGGTGAAATTGTAGTTGTAAACATACAGTGTCAAATCAATGAACCGGAGCTGCCCGCGCGAGACTTTGTTTACGGCCACGGGCGGGTCCTTCCCGAAAAGTGAAAGCGCGCCGTTGGTAGATCACTTAATGACAGTCAACCATTGATATTGTCGACAGCTTTTTATTCAATGTTTGGATTGTTTTTATTCATCGATACTTTGCTGGTGTTCTAATTGTCTAGATAGTTGTCTGTTTTTATAATGATGCTGCATTCGAAGGAGGTCTTGTTTACTTTGTTCCTTACAAAGTGTGATTGGCTATCCATTATATATATCCATGGCCATGGCACCCTAGAAACGCCAATACTGCCCAGGTGGTTCCAAGGGCTTCATCATACTTAAGTTCATTTTTATAGTCACTTTGAGAGATGCTTCATATTTGTAAATGCCTATCTACCTATCCTATCCAATTCCATTTAAATAACCCGTTATAGACCCTCGCTTTGAAAAACATAACAAGAAGAAAGACATGGTATCATGATACTTCACATAAGAAGTAGAAAGAAAAGAAGAGGACATGCACCGAGGTCCTTTCGGCGCTGTTCGTGTACATCATTAGACAAAGAGTAATAAAAATAACAATAAAGCAAGGAAAATTTTTCAAAATCCAGCCATCCATATATGTACCCCAAACGCCCGTGGTTGACATTTACACATTTCAAATTGCTTGTAACCCAAAATAGACAGACTCTGTTGAAGGCAGGGCCAATATATATTCGTGTATCCTCTTATACAAGCGGCATATCGTGTGAATCGATTCTGCAGGATCAGTCTGATTCCGTCACAGCGATGATTGTTGGACGAGGTGGACTCTCTGGTGAACCCGAAGATGGTTCATGGGAGGTAGGTGATGTGGTAGTGGCGGTTACTGCAGCTGAGACAACCGGCGTGCTATTAGAAGGGCTGGCAGTATCGATCCGGATTTGCGGAAGTATCTGCGACAACAGATGCTCTTCATGCTCCCTGGTACCTGTAATAGGACTCTCATAAGCGGGCGCCTCACCCCAGTCGTCATAGTCATAACTCGGAGGAGGGATATGCGCAGTGCTGAGATCTCCTTCGTCGCCTGACGCATTGTCATCGCCAGAGTGAATACTAGCGCTAAGAGTACTGATTCCGGACACAGAAGAACGACCTGCGGTCAGAATCGACTGAGTAGATTGACGTGAATTTTCCAGCAATGGACGATGATCAGACTCGTTTGAGTTGGCACGAATACGCGAACCGTCATGACGCACATGTCCAATATCCGCATAGCTCACCGAGGCAAACCGCTGGTGACGACCTCGAGACTGATGCTCAGCCAGCATAGTACTAGCACTCGGTCTATCGCGATTGGCTTGGCGAGAAGCCATACTGGCCCGACTTAGTTGCATAAGACGATCCGTGTCGCCTGCAGCGCGGGCCTCCTGGCGCTGGCGTCGACGCTCATCACGTTCAGCGAGTTCTTCGCGGCGTCTAAGTCGGATCTGATATAAGGACGACATTTCCTCCTCCCGACGATTCTCTTGTTCCTCGGCCGTCTCGGGGAATTCAACCACCAAATCCATCCCGCTCCGCTCCCCTTCAATTGCAATCACCTGTTCTTCCTCCTTTGGCAGCCGACTGTACGAAGGCAGTGTAATAATGGAGCGGATAGAGCGTATTGATTGACCGCGCTGAGGGGGGTTGGAAGGAGCAGCGGCGTCAACGGCGGGAGACGGATCTGCAGCGAGTGTTGTGGTGGCCATCGGCCTGTTGCGCTTCACGCCACCTGCAATTCAAAATTAACCAAAACAAGAACACTCATAAATAAAAAGCCGATATCATAGGGTCCGTACCTCGTGGCGTCCATTTCCACCAAAGGTTCTTCATATAATTGCCAGGCAGAAGCGTTGGCTCGGCTTCTCGTTTCCGCAGACGCCGGGCAATCATGAATATCGACCATAGAATCAAAAGACCGAATCCGACACCGATAGCAACCTACAAATTGCCGGAAAATAAAGGTAATTAGCAAAACGAGATGTTGCACAGTCGAGAGAGAAGCAAAGCTCATACCGATATGCCCGTCATGGTACCGGTAGCCATGCCACGCACAGCCAGACGCTGCCCGCGGCTGGGCAGCTGAGGAATGTACATTCTTCTTGTCCCGGGGCTGGGCCAATAGTTAAGAGGAGAAGAGTCACAGTGCCATTGGGGATGATTATAAAAAAAAGGAAGGAAAAAAGTATACAACTCGAGCAGTATACGGAGTAATGATGGCAAAGTAGAGATCGATCGAGAGAGGAAAACAGTCTTGTCTCAGATCGTGCTATAACATGCGATAGTAAGGCGGTCTCCGGGCCAGCCAACAAGCCTGGCCGTGCGCTGACTAGCGGGCTGCTGACGCACGCCTTCTCGTCCAAGCAACCTACTGCGACCGCCCTGCAAAATCAAATTATTGGGATCGAAATGCCGGAGCTTATAATCAAAGTAAGCCTCTTTGGTGGCCGGGAGACAATTGGCGGGCGGCTAAGTTAGAGGAAGAATGAAAGAATGAACAACGGCGCTGCTGCGTGTTTTGATTTATTTTTAGGCGACAAATTGAGGCAGTACTGTTAGTCTCCAAGTACCTACAGTCTAGCGCTCACTGTACTGCTCACCGAGTCAGTGCTACTTCGTTTGACTGGCCAGGCCGTCACAGTGCAAGACGACACGACGTGAGACGACATGATTTGCATGTCCATCGTGCTTGGCAGCTGTACAGTACCGCCCCGTGGTTGTACCGCCAAGTATTAAGCAAGGCTCAGCTCCGTCCCCGGATTCCAGCGCATGTGGGATCACATGATCCAGCTGCGTATTTGCGAAGGTAAGACCCAAGAGTAAGCATGTGAATAATTAATAAATTATGCTAACGCTAGATTTGTATATGAAAATGCATGTGATGTTTTTGAATCGCAATCAACACCTCTCTATCCCTGTATATTGAAACTCGCATCTCGCTCCATCGAAGCCACGCTTCACAAAACTGATAAATCGAGAACCGGCTCCTCAGATTACTGTCGGCGGTTTGCACTTGTTCTCATGTCCCTCCTTCCGCCCATATGATTGTAGGGATAGTCCACCCCCATAGGTCGCTGCGCAGGGCGGTACATATCATTGGAACGGGCAAAAGGCCTAGGACCTGACTGAGGAGCTGAAAATGGGGCATCTGGGGAACGAAGTGTATAGTTGTTTATCATATTCATGTCCTCCTCAGAAGGTTTTTCGGCAATCATCAAATAAAGGACGCCCTATGACAGAGTTAGTCAAGGTACTCAAACTAACATGTTGAAGGGAAGGGGAAAAAAGACATACTGGAGTAGCCCCAACCTTGTTCTTAATGTTACCGATTAGATTACCCCTTTCTGGTGTTTGTGGTGTTTCGCGTCTGCTTCTCTTGTCAGTCGTCTCTCTTCGGCTGGATGACGATCTATTATTGCGAGGATCGCCAAATGAGCTGCTGAATTGTACGTTCTGAACTGCCAGGGCTGAGTTTGGGTTTTTTTGGGCCTACCGAAAGGTATCAGCAAATCGAAGCAAGGGGAGAGAATATAGAACGGTTCGAAGAACAAAAACTTACGTATTTCGCCTGCGCTCTTCGATCGAGATAGTCTGCTGTAAGATGTCCCATTTCTTTCAATTTATTCCCCTGCGGCCGAAGAGCAGCGAGTTCTGCCTGGCTGGGAAAAACCAAAGGCGCGGATTCAGGCAATTCTGGAGTCGTCGTTGTTGTGTTGTAGTTCAAGTTCCCAACAACTTCAGAAGTCTCTGAATTAACCTCCACAGAGGCTTGAGTAGTCGGTTGAAGAGTCATGATTACAGCATATAGCCCGCGAGGTTCGAATAATTCGGCATTCATCCGCCCAATGTACGATTTTGAACTGAGCAGGTAATATACAAGATTAGTGATGATAATGACGCGAAAAGAAGTATACACTTACTGTTTTTTGCTCTGGTACTTTTTCGCATATGTCACTGCCATTGTGACACCAAGAGAAACTGCAATTGGAGTAATACCAGGAACGAAACCCACACCAAAAGCCGCCAAATTGACGGCGTCCAAGTAGGGTGATGTCTGTCGAGATAAGAGTATATCAATATAATTTCCGTGATTCAATACGTTGTGCGACGTGACATACCTTATAAGACTCATTAAAGTCGTATATAAATTTCAAAAAGGTAGCCTGATCGATTCCAAAGTTCTCCAATACAGGCGCGTATGCCAGCATCCAGCCACGGGTCTGACTCTCGGGCCGCCTTTGGGGAATGATAACTGGGTATGGTAAGCGTCCAACTGGTTGATCAGGGAACCGCTGAGTTGGATAAGGCATGGCTAGATCTCTTCTTGTTGGATTGTATTCATCCTCATAGGTATACCGGGGAGGTAGACCATATTCGTCGTAGCGGTCGTCATCATCGTAGCCACCATAACCTGCCTGTGCTCTATTTAAGCCATATGCCGGAGATGGAGGTGGCTTTTGAAGAGTTTGCCGTGGCACTTGTCGTTGTCGTTGTTTTACTTGTTGCTGCTGAGAATCTTGCCTTTTTGAGTTGATGGCCTCTGCGGCCAGACCAACACCGGCGGAGAGGAGGTCGCCTAGCTTTCCCATGCTGTAGTCCGTCTAGAGATGTAGGTTATTCGTGCTAGACCTCAAACAATGGACCGTTGTAACGTTAGTAGATGGATATAATGGAATAAACAAAACAGCTCGATTTGTGTCGGACGATGGAATGAATTGTGATGGGGATAAGATAGTATTTTTTCGAATTCGAGCCTGGGAGAAGCCCATGGTATATATATTGCTGGCGCGCCATGTAGAAGTGTGATGATTCTCCTGATTCCGACCGGAATTCCGTGGTTCCTGCTTCCTTCCTTCAAGGCTTCATCTTTATTATACTTGCTACGCACGTATGCTAACTGGAATAGGGAGTGCCCCACAAGGCTACTGCTTATGGCCAAAAGCTTAGCGTTGGCTGGCCACTCACACGCCTGCGTTCCTGGCCCATGATCAAGGCTAGGCCCAATTGAGCAGTCCGATCTTTAGCGCGCTTTTGCAAGCTAACCGGGTTGGGTGATGGCGGCGTCGAAGAAAACGTGTGGGTCGGTAATATTCGGTGGAATTGGCACAAACCAACACCTGGTTAATCTGGCTGCCTATTTACAAGCATCATCTTCATCCAACCAACCAATCAACCAATCAATCAGTGTCCAACATCTCTCGCAGCCCATGTTTCAGCAGACTCATATACGGCCCTTGCTCAACAACTTCGCCTCGATCAACCACAATCACGTTATCCGCCATTTCCATCATGTCGCGCGAATGCGTCACCAGAAGCACCGTCAGACCCTGCCCTGCAGCCAAAAGCCTCTTTATAGAGCGACGGATGATCTCTGCACTCTCCGCGTCGAGGTTGGACGTTGCCTCGTCAAGAATCAGAATTCGAGGATGACGCACCAGCGCTCGCGCAATCACGATGCGCTGCGCCTGACCACCTGATAGAGTAAGTCCGCCTTCGCCAACCAGCGTGGAATACCCCTCTGGAAGAGAACCGATAAAGTCGGCTATTCCAGCAGCAGCAGCGGCGGCTTCTACATTCTTGAGCGAGTTGAATCTCGAGTATGGATCTAGCCCATATGTGATATTTGCTCGAATCGTGTCGGCGAAAAGCTTCGGTTGTTGAGGCACATAGCCTATCAATGATCTCAGAGTAGGCATGTGGATTTGTCTGATATCAACTCCTCCCAGGGTAAGCGGTGGAGTAGTTTGCCCCGGTTCAGGATCTGGACACGGATATAGACCCAGGAGAAGAGAGATGATTGTTGATTTTCCCGATCCAGAACTCCCGACTACAGCCGAGCAGCTGTTCTCGGGGATCTTCACGGAGAAGTTCTTGAGGACGTCAGCCTCAGGGCGAGATGGGTAGCGGAAATTGAGCTTGTTGAATTCAATTGGAACCGGCTCGAAAACTCGCAGCTTGCCTGAATCCTCGTGCGAAGACGAAGTGCCGTATGGTAATTGGGAGAGTTTGATGAGTCGCGTTGCCGTATCGTTTGCTGAATTGACTTGAGGAACTATAAAAGATTAACACATGAATTGATCCGGTTGACAAGGGAAAACCATTCACATACTCCACGACATCACTGAAACTGCATAGCCTAAGCTGAACAGTATCATGGTCAAAACTGACATGATACTTGAAATACGGGCTGCGTCAGGAGACGCTAAAATCGCCGCATAATAAATGAGCAGTGCTAGAAGATTGAAAAGTCAGCACATAGTCACTCTCTAACGAGACTAGCAAAAGATGGATAGATTCTCACCACTTGCAAAAATAATTATAGACTCCGAAAGCCCATAAAAGATTCCAGAATAGAACCCCCGCTTGAAACCGACCGCCAAACCCCGTCGTAGCACAATCGAGAGCTTGGTACGGAAATGGTTCTCCAACGTGAAAGCCCTCACAGTATGAACATCCGTAAACGCCTCCGAAAAGACGCCAGCCATCTCCTGATTCAAATCATTCGTCAGACGCTCCCACCTCTTATTCACAAACTCAAGCCCCTTACTAACCCCGTACCAGACCGGGGCGCATGACAGACTGACAAAAGTAAGTTGCCACTTGAGATCAAAACTCCACACAATAGCAACAACAGCCGTCATTATGGAGATTATCAGGAAACTTCCAAACCTGCCCGCCAGATTACGGATTTCCTCCGCATGTTGATCCAGACAGATCGTGAGCTGGAGTGGGCTGTGCTCTTTGCGTTCAAACCAAGAACATGGCTGGGCGAGAACGCGCTGCATAGCTCGACTCCGCAACTCGTCCATCCACGCTTGACTGCAGTATTCGAAAAGGTAGTGCATGACAAAGGTCATGAGGGTATCTGCCACGGCCAGCGTCACAATAGCTATCGAGAATCTCCGGGCTATAGATGTGGCTTTACTGTGGTCTGCAGTATAGAACGAGTCGAAAAGTTGCGAGAGGAGGTATGAGAATATGGGTGTTGATGCTGCGTGGAGAGTTGCTAGAAGTATGGCTGTTGCTAGGAGGATTTTCTGTCTTAGATTGAGTATCGATGGGACGGTCTTTAGTGTCTTGTGCAATGACAAGGCTGTGGAAACTGTTTCTGCTTCTTCAGGGTGAGGTACGTCAACATAGTGCCTTTTAAAATCCGGACGCCTGGGAAAAAGACGATGAAATGTAGTGCGTGCAGTCCGAGATCTCGATGCCGGATATACAAGCTCGTCACCATCTGCACTGGCGAAAGGAACGCGTGCTGCTCCTGATTTGCGACGCGCAGCAGGAGGTATGTAAGATTGAAGGGAGTTCTGTGACGTGGGAGAAAGATCGTGCTCATGCGAGAAGAAGCTCGCTTTCTTATCAACCAAAGGAGTCGTAGCACCGACATCTGCATTTCCTTCCCTGCTTTCAAAAGAAGTAAATAACGTCTCGCTCCAGGACTCATCGATGAGGGAGGAAAAAGAAGAGAATGGCTCCGAGAATTGTTCGAACTGAGTGGAATCGTCATCTAGCGTTCCACTGATTGACAGGGGACTCTTGTTCGTAGCTTCTGCAAAAACTGCTTGGTGGGCTCCCTTGACCAAGTCCTTCTTGAGTCCAGAGGCAGCCACTTTGCCGGCTTCCAGCACGTACACAGAGTCATCATCGAGTATATTGGATGTGTCGTGAGTAACGATTATAGTCGTCATGCCCCGTCTCCATTTCCTAACAGCCTCCATGATCGTCACTCGATTATCATAATCCAGTGCGCTCGTGAACTCATCCAGGATGAGGACTGCACTGTTTTTCATCCTAGCCCGCGCAATAGCAACCCTCTGTTTTTGCCCACCGCTGAGCAAGTTACCTCCCAACCCGACCATTGTCCCCAATCCATTCGGCAGATTGCCAATTGTTCCTTGCAGATTTGCCATCTCGGTACACACCTCCATCTGATCACAGGAGACGCTTCGCGGGTTGCGACAGCCAAAAGCGATATTATCCCACAGAGTTTCGTTGAAAAGATAGCTGTTTTGCTGGACAAATGTTACGTTTTGGCGGACCCAGGACGTATCGATAGCTTGAAAGGGGGTTTCCCCAACTAAGATTCCGCCAGAAGTCGGCGAATAAAACTGAATGAGAAGGTTTATTAGAGTGCTCTTTCCAGCTCCACTGCGTCCGACGATGAAGGTCGTTCTGCCTGCTGGAAACGTCATATTCAAGGACTCAAGAACAGGCTGGTTAAGTCTGGTCGGATAGGCAAAGGCTACCTGCAGGTGGGAGAAAATTAGTACTTGAACCAATCTTTTTTGAGAAACTAATTCATCAAACCAACATTTTTAAATATAATATCTTCTGTTTGAAGATTCGGATATCTGTCCCTGTGTATCCTGAAGCGAGAGTCATCCATGTCAGGCACTTGTACATATTCATTCAGCGTTTCACCGGCAATCTTTCCTCTCTCCAAAGTAGTGGATTGTTGCACTAATTGCGTGATCGATTGAGTAAGTATCAAACATGCCCAGAACGTTGTCAAGACATCGCCCGGCGTCAATTTGCCGGCCTGGACCAATGTGCTTCCGTACCAGAAGCCCTGAACAAACATTATAAAAGACATGAACCGTGGCAAGGCTATTTGGACTGAAATAAGAACGGCCAGCTTCATGTACCATCGAGCTGCTGATCTAATCCGTGTGATCATTCGTGCGTATGTAGAAACCTGCCCGTTGAGACATTTCACGACGTCAATGGATTTGAAAGCGTCATATGTCAGCTTGGAAGCCTCGGAGAGCTCTGATTGTTGTGCTTTCATGATGGGCGCCATTCTCGCAGAGGTAATTGAGATCACCGCGAAGGTAACTGGTATACCGGCTAGTGTAACTAGAGTAACCCTCCATGAGATGACAAGCGCAAGAATTATGGCGGCTAGAATGCGGATCGAGTGTAATAGGAAAAAGCCAAGGGGCTGAGCGGTTGCGATTTGCAGTTCACGTAGTTGCCTTGAACAATATCATGTCAGTTTTTGCTATGTAGAGCCCAATGAAGCATCGCACATACTTTTGTGAGTGTGACAGAAAAGACCCTGCTCCATCTTTCCTCAGATCAAACCACATGAGATCCTGCTTCAACAACTTTTCAAAAAAAACCCGCCCAGCTCTCCTAACCTGGAGTTCAGCGAAGACGATCCAACAAAAGAGGAAGCAAGAGCTCGAGAGCCATGTCGATCCTCCCAAAATAAGGAGAATGAAAGTATCATCTTTCACCTGTTCCAACAGCTTGGTCCCCGTAATGGACCCATCGCCGAACTGCGAGAGTATCTGGAAAAGTTTGCCGAGGTACAGGGCAAAAACCACTCTTATGACGGCCGAGGCAATTGTGAAAAGAAGAGCTATCAGTAGTGCTGGGAGATGAAGGAGGGTTGTGAAGCGAAAAAGGGACCTCCAGCTCGTCTTTTTCAGGAGGCTGGGTTTGTCGTCAGGATTGGATTCCGTAACAACGGACGACGGTCTTATCGCTTCAAACGAACGAGGCCTTTCTTGCGAAAAAGCCTCCTCAAAGTTGTCAGTCATCTCCAGATGATGAGTAGAGTACTAGCCCAAACGGCTTTTGCACGTAAAAGAGGTAGAGATGGTTTTTGGTTGCGTTCATAGAAACGAGGGACATAACATGCAGCCGAGTCAGGCTGGAGGAGAGAAGAAGAAACATGGCTGATGATTTCCCATAAAAAGCCATCCTACTAAACGTTATCGTAGTCTTGGATATGTCCGGAAGAGACAATAGCATTCGGTACATTTGGTCCTAAGTATTGTTCTCTTTGTTTGCTGCCACGGGTCACGTGACCGCGTGGCGATTTGTCCTATATGTTTTGGGAAAGGCCTGTTTGATGATTTCAGACAATGATCATGAGCTAGCTAGACAGAGAGAAGCAATAGAAGAATCGAAATTTGATCTATTTGACTGTGGAATGACCTGGTATCATATGTAAGGCCTGACTTTTCGCCCTCGGATGATCCCGACAGCGAAATGAAGACCTGCGTTGACTTCCGGTGAGAGAAGAAGATCTTGTAAAAAGATTTCCGTTCTGGATGAGTGCGGAGGCTTGGGTATGTGGTTGCGCTCTGTTTCACTCTTCCAAGAAACGTGTGTTCTATTGAATTTTTTCAACACCATAAAAGTTCCCTCCTTTATTTCTTGCCTTGCGCCTTTTCGTATATCCAATCGTTCAATCCAGCGCGATTTCTAGAAGAATTCTGTTAGCATTCATCGTAGCGCAGTTTATTTTCCCTTTGACCGAGACTCACCTAGCAATTTCAACGGCATAAAATTGCATGCGCATGGCTAGACAAAAAATTATATTAGCCCCCTGTCCATTCATTTTTAAGGTCCCAGTCATGGAGAATATCTTACCAAATATTGTGGTTTCCTGATCATACTCAAACTTCGCATTCGATCGCAACATAGTCCCGAAATTGAAGTCGCTGATTTTCTTTTCGTATTCGTTCATGAAATTTCTCCACTTCTCTTTACCGGCTTTGCTCTTCATTTCATCTTCGACGAGAGTAGCGGTGGGGTCAAAGTCGGGAAATTCCTTCTTGAAATGTTCGTAAATCTCGTCGTCCATCTTTGTGAGACGCAGTTTGGAGCCGGGGACTTTTTCGAGGATGGACCAGTATGTCATGAGGTGTTCGACGGCTGGTTTTTTTTTTTCATGTTAGTGACGGGGATTCGTTTTGCGTAAGGAATAAGAGAGGCAAGGCGAACCTTTGACAGCGAACTGTTTCTCCATCTGGGGGGAGAAAAAAAGGTTAGGACATTTTCATTAGAGTTGTCAGGATGAGACGATTGCGACTCACATCATCCAGATTCTCCGCCGTCTCTGGGTCAAAGGGTTTCGACATGGTGGGCAGATATGTACGCGGAAGCGCGATAGTCCTATAAATACAATGAAGAGGTCGAAAGAGTTCTGGATTTATCGCAGGTCACTTTTTGCGCAGGGAAAAATGTTGATCTGAAGTTCTTTGCGGAGGTTAGTTTTCTGCCGCTCTAAAAAGCTTTTGTTAGTGTCCCGCACTGCCTGCCCCGCCGGCCGGCTGTACGTCATACGTCTAGTACTATGTAGAATGTTCTGCTTCCTTCCGCATTTTGGCACAACACAACACAACTCGGTCAATTAGATTTAATCACTTTGAATATGTTGGGGTATTCTTATTTACAGATCAAATACTTCAACCGCTGAAAACATGAAAAGCAGCTGGTATATAAACCTCCCAATGCTTTTTCACAGCACAGACAAAAGAGGACGCTCGGAACCAGGGTATGTGATTGGCAAAACACGGGGAAGGGCACAAGGAAATATAGCGAAAAAGATAAATAAAAGATTGCGCCTGGTTATGAAGATTTCAATCTAGATCACTGTCGGCATCGTCTGGAAGTTCCTCGAATCTGCCCTCTCGTACTGCCTGGGCAACAGGGTTCTCGGGGATGAATCCATTGGCTCGGGCCCTGAACAAAATATAAAGTAAGCATTGGTATATGCAGGGTCATTAAAGAAAACTTGCCTTTCGAAGAGCACAAATAATCGTTCGGCTTCCCGCTCCTTTTCTTCCTGAGTCATTTCAGGCCCGGTGTCTTGCGGCTCAGCGTCCCATCTTTGACCCGTGATCGGATTAACATTGGGATTGGCGTTGGTAGGGTTCGTAGCAAAGGCTTCGTTCGCGCTCTGGGGAATTTCTATCCCTCGAGAGGCGAGGAAACCCGTAGCGAACCCGTATCCAATATTCTTCGTTAAATTCTCCGGATTCTTCCCAGATAGAACAAACATGAGCTCTGAAATTGCCGTTTTGAGATGCAAGGACGGTGTTGTTGAAAGCACCAAAAGCTTGGAGGATAGCGTGTCACTGCGTCCAATCGGTACGCGTCGATCCTGATCTTCGGGAAGCAGTAGCCATTCCATGTACTTTCTTGGGCCTTCCGGGGCCTGTTCATAAATCGTAATAAGCAGGTGCAAGAGGGGAACTATCCGAGTCTCCATGTCTTCCGGCTTGTATACCCGCACAGCCGTGTCCAAGATATTGATCAACTTGTCGACGTTACAGTTCTGACTGAATTTTGGGAAAAAGGTGTTGCTCTCGAACTTTCCCGACTTTTCTGTCAGATCTATTGTCGATAAGGCGTTGACTAGATACCCTATCAGTCCGTCGAGAGGTTGCTGTGGAGGAATGTCGATGGTGCTGATGATCTTCAACATATACGGTACCGATGGGATGAAGGAGTCGGCCAAACCAGGATATAGCTTCCCAACATTGAAGACCAGTTTCAGAACGTCGGTGAAGGCTAACTCGTCAGTTGGGGAAGAGGTTTTCTTTCCATTCTTGGGGAATTGCTTTGCGTGGCGAGTTATTTGCTGTAGAGCAATCAGTGGGGCTGTTCGTTTCCTTTTTGTTTTCGCCAACCTACATAATGAATATTTTCAGCCAGCGAATTTTCCGCCATGATTATGCTAAAATCCAAATTTGTGTCGTATGTAGTATAAAACAAGATTCGTGCGATGATCATTTCGTCGTCAGAGTTGTCGGTCTATACATAAAAATGCGTTTTCTCAGTCAACAGGCACACTTGTGATAATGCTTAGTCGAGACATTGCTCACCTTCAGCCTCTCGGCCAGCCTCCCCACGCATCGTGTATCAACAAAAACCTGCCTCATCTCCTTTTTCAATAGAAGCGCGTTCGCGATGCAACGTAGAGCGGCGCGACGAATATCAGGTGTTTCCCCGTCCAGCCCAAACTTTCCTAAAAGCACGAGTCCCTAAAAAGAATAACAATCAGAAAAAACCCAGCAATATGACGCAAATTGGTTCAAGTACATTTTTTGAGTATATAGGATCTGCATTTTCCGGATTGGTGCCATACTGGCGAAGAGTTAGGAGCGTCTCGACCTTTTCTAATGATGGACCGTGGGTTAGCCGTCGTGTACGAGAATCATCACTCGTTCATTGTATGCTTGCTTACGCGCAGACGAAAGTTTTTTCTCGGTCAGGTCTTTCTCGAGGCGATCGATTAACCGGCGGACCTCCTCCAGCTTCTCTGTACAAAGGCACGTTAGTTAACGTTCCGCGAGACCAAAGAGTACGTAGTAGGAAGGTACTTACCTTTGCCTTGCAGCACGCGACCCTGCATTATGTTATGAAATCGAAATCATCCACACGGTTAAAGACTGTTTTGTTCGGATGTGGGACACAGGCGCACTGGAAATTACAACGCAAGCCTGGTTGTCGCCAAGTATTGTCGCAAGTTTCGAGGCGGCTTAAGAACAGACACAAAATAAAAACCAGGCCAAGCTCGAGTCGGTGCGATTACGAATTAAATCAGCATGACAAGTGACGATGGGCTGCGCAGTGACATAATTCGTGAGACTAGTTACAGCCAAGGGTCCAGGATTTACTGGCTAATAAATTGGATTGGCACAAGGAAGAGGAGTCCTAGCGCAGCTGGTGAAAATGCGCGCTGGCCATCTGCGGCAGGAGTGCTTTCCCCGCAGTCTCTGCCAACTAACTACCGCGTGCCTTAGCACTCAGGCCCCACTCGTCGGAGAGCGGCTTGCTCGATTCGGGCTAGCGCGGCCGGACACATCATTTGCAGGCATCAAATCCATCGATGGATCTGGACCTGGTAAGGATTTCATGGTTTTGGATGGATAGAAATAAGATATGCACTGCTACTTGGACTAGGGAGTAGTTGGTATGTGCGAATCAATCAAAGCATAGAGAGATTGTTGGAACAGGTGAGGGTCGGCATATCCTAGCCCTAGCCCTAGCATATACATCATGTCGCTGGCTCCTAGATACCTAAGCTTGATCATGGCCGCCCTTTGCTAGAACATGTCTAGATATTATCGCTACTCCGGCGTCATCATTGGCTGTACATGCCTGTAGCTTCTAGAGCTGACCCCCCTTAATCGCTTACGCCACCACCCGCCGAAGACTACAACAAGAATGGCGACGACAAGGGGCAGTGCTACCGCAAAATAGACCCAGAACTTATTTTCTCCAACAGCAAAGTCACCATTCAAGCTGAAGAAAGAACAAACAAAGGATACTGAGACGAAAAAGAAGCCCAGGATTGTGACCCTAGATAGCGACCTCGAGTCTGAGATTGACTTCTCCGCTTCCATGAGAGCCAGGTGGGTAGAAGTAATGTCAAGCAGCTTTTCTGCCCATGTTCGGTAATCAAGAAATTTGTCGCGAATGACAATGAAATCTCTGTCTTCTGCTCTACAAGAAGGAAGCCGGAAAACGTCTTTGGAAGAGAGATTAAGAACTTCGAGATTGACATTCATATCGTGGACAAACCAGTTCATTCTTCTTCTGATTTTGTTGATTTCATTCATCACAGCGATAAAATTACCCAGATATGCATTCTTTTGAGCATCTGTAAGGTTGGGGTCTATGATGCGTTCCATATCCCACAATTTCGTCTCGAGCTGGCTTAAGCTCGCATAGTATCGTCTAAGGGTGCTGTTCATCATCGACATAATAATACGCCGAAGAAAGATCGTACTTTCATAAGGACTTTTGAGGGCCAGATTGAGTTGCTTGCTTGTAGCGGTATGAAGCCAGTAATAAGTAATGTCCTCGGCCAGCGAAACACGACGGGGTCCCTCAATAATTGGCTTTGAAAGGGGGGAAAGGGATTTATCTGGCCATGATGTAAAATCCCTGTATCCACCTTGATATGGACGGTCTTGTTTGCTCTGTTTAACTACTTCATGGCCATTATCTTCGGAGAAGAAGGCTAGATATCCCCCTGTAATTGGGGGGTCTGAAAGGAGCAAAGCTGAAATCAGAAGATTAGGTTATGTTTCAGGGAATTTTTTTTTTGGAAATAAGAATCGGTGCCTACATACCATTCCAGCCACCGTCCTGTTCAACACGACTCCAGAAACTTGCATTGCGGTAAATTGTAGCGACAGGCCCGTCATGCCAGATGTAATTCCGATCTCCTTTCGTTATTTCGTTCTGAAACATAATATTTCTACTGACATTGGCCACAGTTCTCACCATGTATGGCTCTGGGTTTGAGGGTGGACGGTCAAAAACTCTTGTCTCGTAGTAGCGCAATGTAAACGATTTCTCAGGGTCATTGAGCGATAGTAATTTCGGTGGATGTCCAACTTGGTCATCCTCGACCCAATGGCCATCATGGATCTGTGCCGCAAACACCTGAGCATCCACTCCTAGATATGACCCGAGTAGCTCGATATATTGTTCTGATAAGTCTTCTAGCATGTAGAGTCTTCTGACCGGCGTTGCTGGTTGAGACAAGAGATACTCTGTAAGTTTTGAACCTTGGATATCTGTCCCATTGGAGCAAGAGTTGAACTCAATGCGCTTTACGCCGTTTTCCTGAAATTCAAGAACTGAACAGCCAACCGGATGGTGGTGGTCATATGGTCCGCTTGAACGCTGCTTTTGGATGAAGGAGGTGAGGTAGTTGAGAGTCGGGTACCGGCGAGAGAGGTCAAAAACGAGGGAGAGATAAGAATGCTCCATGCCTGATTCCTTTGTAGTATACTATCCTGCTATAGACATGTATTTTTTGATCTGTGTGTATTCACTAGTTTTGAGACTTGATTAGAATGAATGCTATACAGGCAGGCTATCGCAATACTTATGTCCAATGCACCCGTTGTATCGAGTGAGCTTGCTGGCTTTCTTCACTGATCGCACAGTCTGTTACCTAAATAAAGAATTGTGCAACACTGATCGAAAACCGACGTATGTGTTGCTTGACTATAGCATAGAGACATAGGCTACGCCATTTAAAACCATCACATTCTGTACTAGGGTCGTTTTCATGGCCAGAGCCTGATGTTACACGCAGCAGAATATTCGGGTGTCGATGAACGAGATGGATTTGGTGGCATTTTCAATAATATCTTGCTGTTGCGTTGCTCTTCGTGTAGATGACCACTGGCCAAGTATCAATGTCAGCGAGAGAAGAGGAGGTAGTGTCAAGAGGGAAGGAAGTGAGGAAACAATAAGTTAAGTTAGTTAACGTATTTCACGGGTAAACGGTCCACACGGGTAAATGGTCCACTCGGCCGAATTTCAACTTGATTTTTATACTCATTTTCTCAACAACCTTAAAACATCAAAAAATGCTAAAAACATATATAAAAAATAATCCTATCTATAAAGCAAGGCTTAATCTTGCTATAAATATATTAAATAATTAATAAATTATATCAATTCATAAAGTTGCGTATCTTTTTAATATCTCCAAAACAACTCTTCTAAATCACCTCAAGGGATGGCGTACCCAAAAAGAGATAGAAATTAATCATTAGAAAATTATTTCAACTAAGAAAACTTTGCTTAGAAATTAGATACTTTTATTAGAATATTAAAGATTACCTCTAAGACTTTTAATACTTTAATAAATAGCAAATCTTTTATTTACTTAAAGAGATCTAACTAAAACACTTAAAAAAGTAGGAGTTAATTAGATAATATTATTTTTAAAGTAATAACTAGATCTTAAATCTAAATTTGCACACAGATTAACTTATAATTATATACTTTACAAAAATCTAGTCCTAATTAATATCTTTTTTAAATTATTACTCTGCCTAAAATAGTAATATAAAATTATTAATAATAATATATATAATTTTAATAAAACTAGATTTATCATAAAAATTAAAATTATAGTAAAAGTTATATATAGCTCTAATTATTTAGGTAAACTAAGCATTATTTAATCTAAAAATTAGGAATAGGTAATAGTTGTTAAATATATAAATAGTAGTAGTATTATTATACTTCTATTAATTATCTTTAAATTAAAGTATAATCAAGCCAATTAGTATATAAATCTAATATTATCTTATAATTAATTAATAACTCATTCACTAAAGAATTAAACATCTAATAAACTAGGATTATAATAGCTTAAAAAGATATTTAAACTTTTTATAAAACTATTTACAATTAGCAGTTATTAGCTTTTAATATTAAATAATTATAGTAACTATTTAACACTAGAATTTAATCTAGCATATAATAATAATAATATTATTATATATTATCTACCTACATATTTTTTATATTTACTTTAATTATTAAATATTAATATTTTCTCTATTTTAAAGCACTTATATAAAACTATAATTAAGAACTAGATTTAGCTTAGACTTTATTATATTAATAAGTCTAATTTTCTTACTATACTTATATTTATATAGCTTTAAACTTATTCTATATAAAATATTAAAGCTAGCTTTTTATATTTCAGAATTATACTATATAATCTATAAAAAGTCTTATCTTAATTACAAATTATAATCTATAAATCTATATAAGTATTAAATTAACCTAGTATATCAAGTAGTTATATTTAAAGTCCTAAAACATCTTATAATTCTTATATATTAACAAAGTAAGCAAAAAGTATTAAAAAGTTTCTTAATATAACTAATTTAGAATTAAATTTATTATTAAGTCAAGCTCTAGATTAGTTAATTAAAGGGTTATTAATTACTATATATAATACTACTATTTTAGTAAGTAAGAATTATAATCTATATAAAGTAGTTAATTAATTATAAAAATATTATACTTACTATACTTAAGCCCTTTTAAATAAAGATATTTTGACTATTTTTAAAGGCTAAGAACTTATTTAAGAGTTTAATAAAGCTTATAAAGCCTCTTCATTAACTAATTATAATAAAGCTTCATAGTGACCTTAGCGCGCACTATCTATATATATATATTACTAAGAACTAAGGCATAGACATAATTAGTACTCAAATCAAAACTAATAGTTAATTAAATAATTTATTTGTATTTTGTATATATTTTGTATAGAAATAATGAACTTCTTGTTCTAGAGTGGACCGTTTACCCGTGTGGACCATTTACCCGTGAAATACGTTAGGGCTAAGGCCCCTGGCGGCCTGAGGCACCGAACTCCTGACGGCCTGAGGCTCGAAAATCAATAACGCGCCTGAAACGGCTAGCGCGACCACTCTACGCGCTACTCGAAACGGACCGCGATTTCCTCCGCGATTTCGCGTCGGCAGTGGATCCCCGTGGAAGACAATTATTGACATGTAATAATACCAACCTCCAGCCCTGACGGGTTAAACTTACGTGACCTCAGATCCCCCTTTGCCACCAGTCATTCCTTCCCTCCCTCCCTGGCAGAAAAACCATGCCCATCGTCACCATCATCGAATCCTCTCAGCTATGACCGGCAATGACTGATGCTTTTGCCTTGCCTTGTTTGCGGTTTCTGCCTCCTGCTCCGTTGAACCATGGTGGAGGTTCTCAGCGCCTTTCCGGCTCGACCGCCAACTCCCCCAAAAGGATCTCACGGTCTCTTTAAACGAGATGGAGAACGTGTACCAGGTCGACCGAACACCATGCTTGGTACTCCGGGTGAATCGCCTTCGTCAACTGCGGAGTCAACGATACTGAGATCGAACAAGAAAGTCAACTTTTCCCCTATAACGAGTTATATAAAGCCCCCGACCTTTCCGAATCAGACATCGATATCCAGCAACCAAATCCGAGCGCTACGTCCTTCTAACGAATGCAAACCGGCCAAGTCAATCCTCAAAGCAACCAGCGCCGTTCTGTCGGCCGGCGACATGGCTACAACGGACGAAAGCCAACCGCAGTCCTTCGCTGCTCTCCTGGAATCAACAACACAGCAATTGGCCGGAGAATCTTTGAGCTCGAGAGTAGATGCCTATATGCAGCTCTTGGGGGTATGGAAGGCCTATGAAAATATTCCGGAGCAGGACACCATGACCGCAAAGTTAGGGCTCCTGTTGCAATTTGTACAGCGCGACATCAGCCGTGATTTGAAGAAAGGAGACTTGGTCGAAACAAATTTAATCACCAATGCGGTGAAGCTTGGGTTATACATCATTTGGGACGAGAAATTCGCCTCGCAAATACCCGATGCTTTCAAGATCTTCATCATTGACCACACGCTAAATGTTCTGCAAGAATGCAAACTTCCAAAGTCCATTCTCAACCACTACATCCATATCCTATCCACCCAAAACTTCTCTGCGAAAACAATGACCCAATCACGGGTAACACGCATATTAGCTGTGCTAAGCGACATCACCGATCGCGTGAACGGAAATGCCATTGTCTCACACCGTTTATCAGTTTATAACCGACTGCTCGGTCAGGCCAAGGCAGTCATGGCTGCGCAAGCTCCACTCTGGGTAGAGAACCTCATCTCGGGCCTTCTTCATCCAATGAAAGATGCGCGATCAAAAGCGTTGGTTCTCGGCAACCAAACTGCCTTGTTACTGGGGCCCAACCTACATATTTCAAAGTGTATTTTGGATATATTCAACAAGGAGATCTCCGAAGGCAGAAAACTCGTCTCAGAAATATGTGAGCGGATGTCCCGTATGACGCAGTCCGTTGACAGTGGAGTACATGTACCGCAGATCTGGAGCATTATCATCTTGCTTTTGAGAAGCAAACGCTTCAACATTGAGGGCTGGGAATACTTCAAGGAGTGGGTTTTGGTGCTGCAAAAATGCTTTAATTGCAGCGAGCCGGCAATAAAGTCACAAGCCATCATTGGATGGAATAAGTTCGTCTACGTCGTGAGCTGTAATGAATCGACTAGCACGAGCATGTTGAAAATGCTTACCAAACCCATTCTTTCTCACTCGGAGCGAAGGCGCAACGAGAAATCTGGTGCTAGCATCAACCCCTTGTTTCTTTCAAGTTACTACAACCTTGTCTATTACGCATTTCGACCTTCTACTCCATATGACCACATCGACTTCATATGGGAGGAATACATTTCACAACCATTCGCCAATACCTTTGCCAACAGTCCCCAACTCAACGATGCTGCCTGTAAAACTTTGGCATACCTGCTGTGGACTCCACAGCCAAAAGTATGGACAGAAAATAAAATCAATGAGTCTTCTAGAATGGAAGCGGGTTATATTGTACCTGTCGATTGCAGATGGACCAGATCACGTATCACAGCAGTACTTGGGGCCTTTGAAGTGCTATTGGCCTCTTCCACTTGGAAATCTGGAAGTGACGCAACATCGAATATCGCCATAGCCTGGATTCATATTTGCAAGGCTCTTGCAGACGCCTCAAGCAAGGAGCTCAAAGCATCAACGGAATTGATGCAAGCAATAGCAAGTATACTCGGAATGTTTCAGAGGCTTCGACATGCAGCTCCTGCTTCATTGAATGCGAAAACAAATGATGACTTTTTGGAGCGCTTCGCGTTTCTCTCAACAACGCTCATATCGACAGTCGGCCCTTCACCGTTCACTGAAAAGTTGTTTTTGAAGACTTCACAAGAAACTTTCCAGGCTGCAAATACACCGACACACCGTCGTTCAGGCACAGATGGAAACCTTGACACCCCCTTTGTGCATATTTTGCGTATGATTAGGTCCATTGGGAAAATGTCTGAGCCTCGCGCATGGTTCTTCGGTCTTATCGACAGCCTCCTGGAAGCCGCATCTAAAGGCCGACAGTCGAGATCCTCTCGACTTGACTTCTTCGAGAAATGCACTGAAATTAGCTTGAACGAGAATGAAACGAATGAGCCGACATCTTTACTAGACTCTTACGTTTGGGAAGCGACAGCGCGATTAACAGTGAACTGCATTATGAATTTCCCAATGGAAACCTTGAGGGACCGCGATGGAACACTTTCCCGTGATTACAGCAACATAACAAGCATTCTCTTGAACG
Source organism: Talaromyces albobiverticillius (assembly GCA_023721895.2). Taxonomy (NCBI): domain Eukaryota; kingdom Fungi; phylum Ascomycota; class Eurotiomycetes; order Eurotiales; family Trichocomaceae; genus Talaromyces; species Talaromyces albobiverticillius. The sequence continues at coordinate 3,528,487 of JAMBUR020000004.1, forward strand.
GTTTACACCTTGCCAAGGTTCCTAAATTGTGGACTCCGCTTCTCGAAGCCTATGTACGCATTATACGGACAGAGAGAGGAGAGCGCGGAATTTTGACACTGGTAATTGAGCCTATAGCCGACAAACTCATACAGCTCGATCGCGAACGGATGTATCTTCCAGTGAAAGCTCTTATTGGCCAAGCATCGTCTCTTTCATATTATCAATTTCCAGCAACATCAAATAGCTCCAATTATGGAAGTTCAGTCTTTTGCCCCGACAAACTTCTGGAACTCCTTAACAGATTCGTTACTGAGGCTTATGATCAATTTATTGCTTCTGACAGCTCGGTATTAGCAGAAGTCATTGAGTCATTGACTTCGCTTTTGGGAACCGGTGCCCTGCAGTTTCGCTCTATGCTTCTTGAGAAACTTCAAGGCCCCTTGGCATTATGGCTGCGAGACTCGGCTCAATATCTCACTGCCGAAAATGGCGCAGACAGCAGACTGCTAACTGCTGTAAGTCAAGGTTGACATCATCTATATGTATATGACTAACTATGTCTTTAGTGCCGAACACTCGCCCTAGCAGTTGCAAACGTCTTGCAGATGGCTGTACCGCATAACACAGATTCCCTGCATACATTCGAAGCAGTGATTTCGGCTGGTCTCGAATCTGTGCACAAGTCGACGGCGAATCGCTTTATCGAAATGTGGAACGCCACTTTTGGGCTACAGGAAACTATAACCTATCCTTCTGATGTACAAAATGCTCTTGAAAAACTTGCTCCTTTTGTGGAGTTGCAATTGCCTTCTCCTTTGCCTAGCCAAGTTAAACCGGAGGTATGTTAGCGCCATTAAGCTTTGAAGTATGCATGATTAACTTGTTTATCAGGAACTCGAAATGCCCGACTTTGTTGAGTCTCAAGATACAGGGGCCGATGAATCGATCCGAAACCCTTTTAGAAGAGATTTTAGACATATCGACAGTAGAATATCACGGCCCACCACTTTTAGCTCTTCGCCTATTATTCAATCAACGGAATGGGGCGAGGGTCGTGTGCATTCAAATCACACGGCTGATAGTACACCTCGAAGACGCCTTCGCCACGACAACTCTCAGATACAGTTCGTCGCTGTTGATTCGTCGCCCCGCTCCTCTGACATAGAGAGCCAGCTTCTCACGGAGCGTCAACGCGACGTGAAAGAACGACAGCACGGAAACACATCCATCTTCTTAGAAGGGCTACGGTCATCATCACCGGCGCTAGGAGAGGATGTCGGAGTCTTATCTCCAGTGCAATTGCCTAAGATACGAGATACCGTTCGCGATGTGGAAGCCCCATTGACTCCTATGCTTGCCGCAAATCTGCAGGATAACGATGATGATTTTCCTGGCTCATCTCCGACACCAGGTACCAAGGATCAGACATCTCTTCAGGCACAAAAGTCCTCTGCTTTGTCCATCGGCCCCTTGGAAGTTGCGAACTCGGACCCTCCTTCTTCTCCCCCAGAGATTGCATCATCACAGTCGCCTAGGAATGAACGAGTGACGCGCCGAGGATCTCTGCTGCTGAAGTCCGCATCCAAGATATCGTTGACCAGCGAACAAAATACACAAGAAAGTAGTCGGAGACGACGAAGCGCCAGAATTTCCCCCAGGAAAGTGACAAAGGAGTCTGTTGCAAAGACAGCGCCAAGGGACGTCCAAACAGATACGTTGCAAAGAGAATGTGATTCCCAAGCTCACGACGAAATGGAAACTGAAAGTGTTTCGACGGATGTGATCCCTGATTCATGCATCGATGAGTTTGAACAGCAAATTGCTTCACAGCTTGAGCAAGATCTAGAACTGGCAGTGGATTTGAAAGACAAAAGCGATACTCAATCTACGCAATCCTCGGATTCCAACCTACCAAGTGGACCAGTCACCAGGAAACGAAAGCGCGATGCTGAGACTGAAGTGGTCTCGTCACCAGAGAACGTAAAGCGGCGTTCGCGTACAACGTCTAGGGCTTCTCGCCGGATAAGTAGTGCCCATGAGGAATCCCCTCAATCAGACAGCGACACATCGAAGCCGGCAACACCTCAAGAATCAATTCGGAGAAGGGGCCTTTCAACTCCACAGTCATCTCCACTCAAAAACCATATTTCTGTGGATGATTTGTCTGACAACACTGCGAACTCCGGGTCAACAAGGAGAAGCCAGCGCATTAGTCGTGACATTGCATCGTCCCCTATCAAACCCAAGGATCCAGGCTCGAGGAAGCGAAGGTCTTTGCGACTCAGTGGAGTCACAGCGATATCACCACCGAAAGCTGATGCAATTCTTGAAGCAGCGACAAATAACAGGAAGCGACCTCAGCATAATAATGCCAAGAAAAATGCTCCAGTGTCTCCAGAGAAAGCTCATGAAGACGACCCAGTGCAAGATGTTGAAATGGCAATTGGCGATAACGAGATAGACCACCCTCAAGCTGAATCAACAGAAGGCCAGATCGGTTCTATTTCCGAAGTGATGGACACACTGCCCCAAGAAACTACTGGACCTACAGAGGTGCAGAATCCGTCTGTACAGGAAGGACAGGATGTTGAAACCGATACTGTAATGATGGAAGAGAACCCTGCGGAGAACGCCGGTACTTCCTTGGTGGCTCCTGACCAAGCGGAGAAGCAAGAGGAGTCTCCTCGTTATGTTTCTACAGCTGTACAGACTGACGATCTAATGGAGGATGCAGAGGGTATCATCGTGCCCGATCAAAGCACCGGTATTCTTGGATCTCTTCGCCGAGTTCTCGGTAATATTAAAAACGCTACGTTTGGTAGGGGGATTTTGAGAGAGATTGATGATGTGATGTTCGATATTCGAGTGGAAGCACATGAAGCAGCACGCAGAAGCCAAGTATAGGCTTTTATTTTTCACCGTTTGTATCTTATTTTTTTTCCTGTTTGGGTTTCATTTTCTAGTTGATTACCTTTTTTTCATCAAGTCGAAGTCGAAGATGTGCATAGCGATGGCGTACATACATAGCAGATATTACATAGGGAGGGAATAAAATTGCTTGTGTCAGTCAGTATTTCTGCCAGTCATGTAAAGATTTGGGCGGCTCAACAGCGCCAATTATGCCGTATTCAGTAATTATCTTGTCATTATTCATGCCTAATGCCAAAGAATCACAGCGTTAGTCGTTCTTCGCTGGCATCAAGGCGCGTAACGGACCCTCCTCAGTGGTCGCGGAGCACGCATGGAGGTTAATTCCGGGCGGTTGTGCCGCTAGTTAGGGGTAACCTTCGGTCATTGCCCCTCCAATCCCCAATCTCACTCACTCCATGCTTTAAATCTGTTTGAGATACAACATATTCCTTTTGATTTCGCCATTGTCCCAGAAAAAAAAAATACACCTCTCTCTAATAAAAGCTCTCTCTCTTCTGCCACTCTCCCTTGACTCGCTCCCTCTCACAACTTCCATCCGCGATAAGATAGAGACGTCATAGTCAGCGCGGGGCTTAAACAATGGAACGCGGCAAGAAGCCCATCTCAATTGGCGTCGGGGCAGCGATCCCCCAGCCTACAATCGCTATCAATGAAAACACAGTCGATGCCAAGCTGCCCACTGGCGAGTCTGTGTCGGTGCATTTGTACGGAGCCACCGTCACCTCGTGGAAGCTTGCCGACGGTGAAGAGCAGTTGTTTGTGAGCTCCAAGGCCATCTTGGATGGATCCAAAGCTATCCGTGGAGGTATTCCAGTGGTGTTTCCTGTGAGTCTTATTTAATATCCATATATTTGGATTCGCTCTCTAACGAATTGGAATTCAAAAGGTATTCGGTCCTCCACCCCCAAACCATGCCACCTCCACTCTCCCTCAACATGGGTTTGCGCGCTCCTCGACTTGGGAATTCCTGGGTAAATCGTCCTCGGAGTCCCTCGGCAACAAATCCGATACAACAATCAAGTTGGACTTTGGATTGTCTAACAGCATGATAAGTGAGGAGGCCCGCAAGGCTTGGCCATATGACTTTGGGCTCGTATACAGTGTCACGCTCAGCCCGGACAGGTTGGAGACTTCTCTGCAGGTGCAGAATAACGGAACTCAGCCATTTGACTTTCATGTGCTGTTGCATAACTACTTCAAAGTTCCTGTGGGTTATCCTCACTCCTTCCCCATAAAAAGAAGAAAGAAGATCGTCCAGCAACTAAACTCTCGCCATAGGACGTCTCCAAGATTCGCGTTACGAGTCTGCAAAACAAGACCTACAAGGACAAGGTTGCGAAGGGAGCAGAAAAGCAAGAGGCCTCCAACGAAATTGCCATCACGGGCGAGACCGATCGCGTTTACCTAGACGTAGACCCTACGGTCCCCGTCAGTGTTCTCGAAAATGGCAAGCCTCTCTTGTCAATTACTCGCCGGGGACTCAATACCGTCACTGTGTGGAACCCATGGGCGGAGAATGCTAAGAAGATGGGTGACTTTGGAGATGAGGAATACACTGGCATGGTCTGCGTTGAGCCAGGAGCTGTCAAGAGCTGGCAGGTGCTAGAGGCGGGTGATGCGTGGGAGGGTAGTCAGACTATTCAGGCTAGGTTGTAGAGCAGTCTGTAGATAGGCAGATGCCTACTTTTGAGCTATTATTTTAGTGAATGAGAGTCGTTGATGTCAATGATAGCTGTCGTACGATAATGTTGTCACAACAATAAACAGTCACATGTATGTCTGGCTTAAGCTCGGCGACGGCCTTGGGAATGGGCATGGCATGCCCATCCCCCCAGCTTAACTTATAGATCTGTAGAATTATTAGATATAATGTTTGGAAAATTCATTCATACCGGGATTACAGTACATAAAATAAACAAAACAGTATCCACAAATATTACCTTGCCACTCTCGTCAACCTGACAAAATGCAGCGATGGTAGTCTAGTGGTTTAGGATGCGATCCTCCCATCAATATTGGTACAGATCGCGACACGAGTTCGAATCTCGTCCACCGCAGTGCTTTTTTTTTCTTATTTTATTTTTGCATATTCCAATTATCCATTTCTGCTTGTTTTTAAAGCGTCAGCGATTAAAACGGGCGTGTCGTGGTGTTCTGAAGTTGCGGCGTTGGGGAAAGGCGGAGGCGAAAATGCAGCGGCTAATCGGCAAGGGACCGTTTGCGTTAACGGACTACGAGAGAGTTACTTAGTCGGCGATGGCGTCTCTCGCGCTCGCGTGAGCAAAGTTTTTCACCTGTGTTACTCCTATATTATATAGATAGTCGACATTTCTGGTACTTCTCGCATCGGTATTACAGAGCGAGCAAAAAAGTGTCATTCTGCAATATTTTGGTGAAACCCAAATTCCTGACGACGTCAGCCAAGCGATCTTGACTATCTTATCTTTTATCTCGTGTGGATGACTTCGACCAGTGATCGCCCTCTCCAACAGAACCCAGAACCCCAACATGTAGAGACACAGCGTACCGCGGAAGACGACGCCCCAGCGCCACAGCCCCTGGACGCCGAAACTCAGGAACGCACTGGAGAAACGCACACTTCCCGCCACGATGCGGACACCGACAGCGATGACAGCGACGTTGAATACGTACCGATCACAGCTAGAAAACGGACACGGTCGTCTTTATCGATTTACGGAGGAGCGCCAGGGCCAAACAGTCGTCGTTTCTCCCTGACCGAAGAAGACGAGACTCGCGTCGACATCCCCCCAACACCACCAGGCAATAATGGCGGAGGAGGAGAGCCGGAAGGGAAGCCAAAGCCCATAGCATGGAGTGAACTACCCAAAAAGGGCCAGTTGATAATTCTCGTGCTGGCTCGTTTATCCGAACCTTTGACCCAAACCTCGCTCCAGTCTTATCTGTTCTATCAGCTGAAATCGTTCAACCCGGAGCTTCCGGACTCGACCATTTCTCAGCAGGCTGGTATCTTTCAGGCAAGCTTTTCGGCTGCTCAGTTCTTGACCTCTGTATGGTGGGGACGGCTGGCCGATTCGTCGTGGATGGGCAGGAAACGAGTGCTTTTGATCGGCTTGTGTGGAACTATGATCTCGTGTCTCGGGTTCGGCTTTTCCAAATCATTGACGTCTGCTATCATCTTTCGTACTATGGGCGGCTTGATGAACAGTAATGTCGGTGTTATGAGAACAATGATATCGGAGATCATTGTAGAAAAGAAGTAAGTCCACCCCTGTCACAACTTGTGAATCAGTCGGTCATCTGACTGCGATGTCGATTATCTAGATATCAATCGCGTGCCTTTTTGCTTCTACCAATGTGTTTCAATGTCGGCGTGATTATTGGGCCTAGTCTAGGCGGTTTTCTGGCAGACCCCATTACCGGGTTCCCTGGCCTTTTCGGACCTGGTTCTGTAATTGGCGGCAAAGATGGAGTCTGGTGGATGCGACACTGGCCCTATCTTTTGCCAAACCTCGTCAGCGCAATGTTCATTTTCCTGTCTTGGACCTTGGTGTTTCTTGGTTTGGAAGAGGTCCGTCTACTCCTCCCTCCTCTCTATCTATCAGCTAGCTAACTTGTTGTAATTTAGACCCACGAAGCACTCAGATACGAGCCTGACTGGGGAAGAACGATAGGAAAATCCATAACGAGGAGATTCAGACGGTACCGCGGTCACAGATATCACAGAATTGGCGGTGATGAAAGGCCAGACGACTTGGAAGAAGATGAAGAGGAGTCGGGCTCTTCCACTCCTACAGTGAAGAAACGTCCACTGAAACACAAGAAGAGGGCTTCTTGGAGGCAACTTCTTACCAAGAACGTCATGTTGACCCTCCTCACGCATTCCCTACTCTCAATGCACACGAGTACCTTCAACTCCATGACCTTTGTCTTTCTACCGACTCCACGCGCTCCGGAAGGCTCTCGTAGAGGCTTCTTCCATTTCAACGGTGGTCTAGGCCTGACGACACAGCAAGTCGGTATGGCAACCTCAATCATTGGACTAATCGGCCTTCCGTTGCAGCTCTTCGTTTATCCACGAGTGCAATTCCGACTCGGCACGCTGAGGTCCTTTCGCACATTCTTGCCAATGTCACCAGCCGCATACGCTTTAATGCCCTTCCTTGTTCTGATTCCTAGGGCGGCAAATTACTTGATTTGGCCATCGTTTAGTTTCGTGGTTGCCTTGCAGGTCATCTCCAGGACGTTTGTTCTGCCCGCGGCAATTATACTCGTCAACAATTCTGTTTCTGATCCTTCTGTTCTCGGGACATTGCACGGAGTTGCCCAGAGTATTTCCAGCGGTACGCGAACAATTGGACCTTTACTTGGCGGACTGGGATTGAGTTTGGGATTGTCACATAACATTATTGGGGCTGTGTGGTGGGCTTTGGCTCTGGAAGCAACCCTGGGCTGGATTGTTAGTTGGTCGATATATGAGGGTGAGGGCATTCAAAGAGTACGAAAGGCTGAAGAGGAAGAAGCGGAGGAAGAGGCTGAGGGTCTGTTGCGGAATTCGGAGGGCGAGACCGCAAGGCGATAGTTTCTTTTTCGTTGTTTTGCAAGCTCTGTACATGCATACGGTTGTATATGCGATTGGACTTTTTTTCTAACTTGGGACATGTCCACAAACTTTTCGGGTTATATGTATTTGCTCTTTGCAAAACAGCAGGGTATATCTATCTTTCTTTCGGGATTCAATATTGTGCATCTATGTATATGACGGCTAGTCAATCGAAGACAGCTACCTATATACTATTGAACCTGATATATAAAATATTCCAACACCAAATCTTATTCATCATATGTTGTGTCATTCATTCATCTATTCAATTATGATCTATTATATCCCCCGCGCGTCCACGTAGGTTGCGAATTGAAATGCTTTTGTCCTGGCCATGTCGATAGTTTTCCATATCATCAAGAAGGAACGAACATATATCCACTTTTATAAGCTCCGCCGGGTAAGCAGAGTGGATAATCCGAAGTAGAGGAATATTGTGATGGTTGTCGTTCGGATGGGTTATAAACGCTTATGCTGCAATAGAGGGCGTGAGGAATGCTTGAATAGCCTGTTTGGCATCGCCGTCGTTCGATCTCAGCAGCTCGGTGGCTTTGTTCTTGGTAAGATCCAGTTCGTCGACCTATTCCAATAACAACAAGGTTAGATTGTTTTATCAGAGAGAGAGAATCGAATCGAGTCAGATCTTACAAGCAACGTAACATCCTCCGCCGCAATCTTGACAGCCTTCTTCTTCGCAGCCTCTTCTTTCTGAGCCGCCGTCTTATCAGCTCCTCCCTTTGTGGCGCCTCCCGCAGCAATTTCTAGCCGGCTCATAGCTTTCCCCAGTGCTTCCTGTGCAGACGTGGAGGATAGTTTGTTGCCATTGTCGTCGCCTTGCGAGATCTCGTTGGCGTTCAGTGCGGAGAGAGCGGCGGCGGCTTTGCGGTCTTCGGCGTTGGCAGGGAGACGTTGTTCTTCGCCTTCGGCAGCGGACGGAATTGGTTCGGCCATTGTTGTTTCTATATTCCCTTTTGCTGTGTCAACTGGATTGGATGTTGGAGGTGGGTTATATTCAATTGACGTTGGCGAATACTTTTGGGCGGGGAGACTGGAGTAGACTACTGTAGGCCCGGCAAGCTTCCTTAGTGCTGCCCCGCTGGCCATGCGGATATCGTCGGCGGTTCAGGGCCTTCCTTCCCTTCGTGCATCTTCAAGAAAAATATTGCTGAATGATTGTTGTGCATTGCTTGTTCGTTTCTGGCTGAATCGTAGCTGGAGCGCAATTTTGGCATCGCAATTTGATATTGTTTTCTGTCATTGATCAGGAATTGACTACTTGACTTGCAGTTACATTAACTATCCATTATCACTGGCGTTGGCGTCCGTGACTCATCGATCTCCGATTTTCTGACAGACCAGGAGATACTTCTCCAAAAAGATCTAGACGAAAGTTACGATCAATTGACGACATCAGAAAGACAATAGAAGCTTCTTCTCGTACAGAAAGGCCACAACACATTCCGAATGGCTGATTGGAGTCCGACGTGTATGTCACCACCTATTCTACAGACTTAGCATGTACGACTGACACGTTTCCTCTTAGCTTGGGCGTCAAAACCCATCAAACAAGATGTCACCTACGACGATCCTGATGCTGTGAAAGCTGCCTTGACAAAACTCTCCAAGTTGCCACCTTTGGTTACCCCGCATGAGGTACGACTAATATTCATTCCAAGCCAGACAGCTAGCTAGTCACATTCTTACTGACACGAAAATAGATCGTCAGTCTGAAAAACAGTCTACGCAATGTTGCTCTTGGAAAAGCCTTCGTGCTTCAGGGTGGTAAGTTCTGACACGATGTGAATATCCAGCATAGCATAGCTTATAACGGACCTTCTATAGGTGACTGCGCGGAGCTTTTCGACTACTGTAATCAAGATAAAATTGAGGCAAAGGTCAAGCTTCTTCTGCAGATGAGCTTGGTGTTGATCTGGGGTATGATATTATAACTAATCACTCTCGTTGGAAGTTATATACTGATCTGGGCAATGCATAGGAGCCAATAAGCCTGTCGTTCGTATTGCTCGAATAGCTGGCCAATTCGCGAAGTAAGTTGGTTCTTTGTTGCTGTTACTATCTATATATCGATCTAACCAATGGAATAAAGACCACGATCCAGTCCAAATGAGACAATCAACGGCATCACAATGCCGTCTTTCCGTGGCGACAATATCAACGGCTTCGATGCCACACCGGAATCTCGAAAACCAGACCCATCACGCCTAGTATCAGCATACTTCCACTCCGCTGCAACACTCAACTATCTTCGCGCCGCACTGGCTTCTGGAATTGCAGACCTCCACTCTCCCCTAGACTGGGGCTTGGGCCATGTCGTTTCGCCATCAATCAACCAAAAATATGAAAAGATAATCACCGCAGTCACAGATGCTCTGCGTTTTATGAACACTGTCGGTCTAGATCAAGACCGCCGCGTTGAGACTGCCGATATATACACTAGCCACGAAGGTCTATCATTAGAATACGAGCAATGCTTCACTCGTCTCCTGCGCCATCCACCAGATGCTTTCCCGCCATCCGCCAAATACCAAGAACAAACGCTTCGACGAGGGTCAACCGCGTCGATATCAAAGGGCTACTACAATACCTCAGGGCATTTCCTCTGGATAGGAGATCGTACGCGGCAAGTGACGGGCGCCCACGTCGAATTCTTCCGCGGTCTTAGCAACCCTGTCGGTATCAAGATTGGTCCCAGCATGACAGCAGACGAGCTTGTCGAGTTGCTCAATACCGTCAACCCAACCAAGGAAATCGGCAAAGTCACGCTCATATCGCGATATGGCGCCGATAAAATCGCGCAGTACCTGCCGGCGCACATTGCTGCTGTGCAGGCTTCGGGCCACTTACCGGTCTGGCAATGTGATCCTATGCACGGAAACACACAGTCGACCCCATCTGGAGTGAAGACGAGACATTTCACGAATATTTTGTCCGAGCTCAAACAAGCTCTAGAGATACACCGAGCCGCAGGCAGCTTTTTGGGTGGCATGCATCTCGAGCTGACAGGCGAGTCTGTGACGGAGTGTGTTGGAGGCGCGGGCGGATTGACGGAAGAAGGCCTATCGGAGCGTTACGAGACGTTCTGCGATCCGAGACTTAATGAGAAGCAGGCTTTGGAATTAGCCTTCTTGGTCGCTGGGTTTTACAGAGAGGATATGGAGCGAGACGAGGTGATTCTTTGATGTTGACAGAAATGGCTACCTTTTATGAAATAAGGAAAACGTATGTCATATCATATATGAAAAGTTCTTCGATTTAACTTTCACTCTATCTTGTAAAATCATACAATTATGTTCTCAGGAGTGCCCCTGAAGTTATTCCTTGATATCAAAATTCTTACAGAGGTCGATACAACGAGGCGCGAAGCCAACGAGAAACACAATCTGTCTTACTACTATGGCAGACGCCCTGAACCTACTAAATATCCCTGATGTTTATTTTTCACTCTGCCGCGGAACTGAGAGCCTCTTTATATCCAAGGAATGGGTGCAGAAGCAGGGTTGGAAACTCAAGTCCGCGTTCTAATCCGAGCGTATGGCCGTCTCGAAATGGATATTTGAACTACTGATTGTACAGGTCTTAACATGACTTGCTGCTGCAAGTTCCAAGTTATCGAAGTGGAGGAATAGAACCTTAGCCTTGGGGTGTTATGGTTTGAAACTATCAACCCCTGGCGAGGCGAGCAAACCACTAGTGAACCACGGCGGCGATGTAGAATAAAAATGCAAAAGAAAAATGTAAATTTGTCGATCAGAAACTAACCACCTCACCACCAAGTGGGTGCCGCTGAGCGGCGTCCAAGAAGGGACCTGACCTGAGGTTGCTGGAGGGAAAATGCCGGAGTTGGGGACTCGACCTTTTCCTATTCCTCCTCGCCTTCGCATTGTTGGGCGCAATCCCACCAGCTTCTGAACGAGCTATCAACACAGTTCACAGTTCCAATTTCAGCATCGGATAATTGTACCCCATCGGGCTTCGTAAAGAGAAACGTTCTGCATCCAGTGAGTATTTATTCACAAGTAGGGATAACACCGTTGTTAGATAACTGACCTTCTGCTGATATCATTGTCAAGGGCAGTTGTCTGCGGCACGTGCCGTCTTTAGTGCTGGTCGCCTCATGTCTTTATCCAATTTGATAACGAGGTCGACAAGATTTTGTGCCCGCGAACGAGCAGACGCCATAACTTGTCAAGCAAGGGTACCTGTTCTGGCGGTACCACGAGGCACTGATGTGCGGACTTTTTCTGGCTCTTACAGTAGTCACAAGGCTTGTTCAGAGATGACGTGTGATTGCACACCAGGTCTGGATCCGAATCCAAGCGCCGCATGCAGCGCTGGCATGGTAAACTATCCATAGGTGCGACAGGCAGAGAAGCAGCGGGGGCGGGAGCAGTGGCAGATGAGGCAGCTACATAGGAATCAGTATCTCTATCAAAGTATAGTACTTTGAAAAACTCACCAGATATAGGAACAGTCTTTTTTACTTTCTTTTTTTGATGCCGAAGCATCGGTATCCGCAGTAAAGACAATTGAGGGAGCTACATAGGAATCAGCATCTCGATCAAACGCGGTACTTTTGAAAAGACTTAATTTGCGGTCGCACGTGGACGTCCTCGCTTCCTTGTCGTAGCAGCGGGGGCAGGGGTGCTGGCTGCGACTACACAGAAGTCAGTATCTCAATCAAAATATGGTGTTTTTAGGTTCCCCCAACTTACAGGGCGGTACAGCGGCCGCTGTCGCCGCATTGCCGCGGGTCTTCTTGGAAGGAGGCATCTGTCACACATCAGTGAATGCCCTTTTTTACTGAAGGCCGAAAATGAATAACACGTACAGGAGCAGCAGGAGCGGGAGCGGGGGTGAGAGTCGAAACAACTGGGGAAGTGGCTTTCAATTGACACCGATAAGGGGGTCTCCGTAGATGATTAGCGAATATGCACCAAATCCTTGAAGCTGCGAACTTACCGCCACAGATGATTTGGCGTGTAGATATGCCTTTTCACGTGTCTCTACTGAGAGCTATGATGTTTTGACAAGAGAAAATTAACCATGTTGCCACCAAAATGGGTTCTCGTAATGGGGCTTTCTGGTAATGGTCTGTATGCTTGATATTTTCCGTCATGTTCACAACCTCGAACTTCCCTCGACACGCGAGACTTATCAAGAGAGAGAAACATGAAGACTTGAGATTGTGTGGGTGTGGGTGCGTGAGAAAAGAAAGAGAGAGAAACGCGAGCTCACGAGGCGATTTATATCGAGACGCCCTGTAGGCACTAAGCTATAAAGGGAAGCCGCCCTACACCGGGCAACAACCTTGGAAACATCCAGCTGTTTGCTTGAATGAGGAAAGGAAGGAGCAACGTGCCCAAGCACCATCCCATATTGGGACCCGGGCTGCTGTAGTATAGACACCGATGATAGAGGATTCCCGCCAGGGCATAGTCAAGTGAGTGGGTGAGTAGTAGGAAATGCTAGATCTGGTGGGAAATGTAGGCCTTATATACCCCAAAATACGGTCAAAGAATCCACTTACTTAGGCAAAAGCATTGTCTATTCACATGCTTCTAGTGTGAATAAGAGGGGATCTGGGCAAACAATGAAAAAAAAGTTTAGTGCCCGGACATGATCAAGATTACAGCCTTTATGATGGAAGAGGAGTACCATTTAGATAGGGTCAATTGTTTGATAATCTACTCAAGAGTGCTTCCAAAAACGGTCCCGGATAGCATACATATAGTATATGCTATGGGCACTCTTTCCAACTGATATTATACGTCTTCATTGTCTGCCCAGGCCCAGCTCCCTCTTATATCATAGCTTTTGCTTGTGGAATATGGATTCAATTTCAATTGGTAACGGGTGATAGCCTCTCTACCTGAATTTTGTCCGGCTTTGGCTGGATTGAATATTGATTGCCATTGTTCAAGTTAATAAATACAAAAGATAACAATTGGCATAGTAAGCAATTCGATTACAATCTGGACAAAACACATTTTCAAATGAAGTTCGATAAGCCACAGAAACTGAGGCACGCCGAAAGCCTTCAATGCACTTTTGAATGTAGCAAGTCCCGAAGGGATTTTGCGTCGTGCCCCAAGTAGCTCTGAAATCGTTGACCCACGTTTCTTTGTCGGAGAACGGATGACTGTTTCTAAGTTGTCCGGTAAAAGGCTTGCTTCGGTCAATATGAGGGTGATAGACGCCGGCAGTAGTGCTAAGAAACGGAATGCAAGCATGATGATGACTGTTAAAATCTCGGTACCGGCGCGCCTGCTAGTGGAAATTGGAATTTCCTGAGAAATCATTGACTCTTGTATTAGAATCTGGCCTTCATGCATCAAGCCTTCGCATATCCCGTATGTGAAACTGGGGACTGCTAAGTGTATCCATTTTCTTTGGTTTGCACCACCTGTCAAGGAAAGTCGATGTGCTGAGAGAGTAGCACGAGTCCACATCAAATGAAGTCTACACAAGAGAACAGAGGTGCAGGCATATGCGAGTGGCATCAGCAAGTCGAGTTCGTATGTAATGATCGCAATTTCCAAGCAAGTTTTAATCGCAAGATGAGCAACCTGATAGACAACAGCTATCACAAGCGCACAAGAGAATGTGTAAAGGTTCTGTGTTCCATAGATGAGACGTAGGGCCTTGTAGATAGACCGGAATGTCAGAGGTTGTTTCTTGTTTCCCCTTTCTGCATCTGAGAAAGTCCCGTCAGTTCGAGCAATCTCAACCATCAACAGTGTCGCTACCACATGGCCAAGAAGATAACGAATCTGTTGAAAATCAGCCAACGCGATCAAGAGGGAATGGGAAAAGGGAAACTCACTAGACCAGTAATCAAAATATGGTTGGCAATGGCAGCGAAGGAAGAAAATGTGAGATCTTTGTCGGTTGTGGGAAGGTTGATACCATCGACTTGGCTGAGCAGGTGTCCTTCTCCTCCTGGGCTGATCAGAATGTTCAATGCCCGCGAGGGTAAGCCTGCAAGTACGACGCGGCTCACAGTGAGAAACATTCTGGATTCTGATCGATGGGAAAATATGCAAGATGGGTGACCGCAGGAAGATAGTGTGAGGCTGAGACAAAGCGCGTTGATAAATAGTGGATATGCCTGAGGCTCCCAGATCCTCGAAGTAACTAACTAACTAGTTAACTACTGTACACGAAAGCCCCACACCGCAACATATTCCGACGACATCCTTATCGCCGCCCAGTTTGTATGTTTCTATGAAACACATCTGGCTCTTAAATTATGGACGAGAAGTGTATTCCGAGAGACTATGCCCAGCAGCAGCACAAACCAGCAGCACTGCCAAGAAACCGGGTCGTTGTTGCCTTGATATTCATCTGCGCCGTGCTTGTTGTCAACACCCAGTCATTACTCCGCTTCCTGCCAGGTACTCGGCCAGGCTGTCAACAGCAGCAGCAGCAATTATTTGAGTACGATGGGGAACATATAATATGGGAGCCATGTGGAAGCTTGAAAGACAGGCCCCTCGAGTGCAGCAGCATTCAGGTCCCGATGGACCAATTCAACCCAGACCCTCCAAGCGACAAGACTTTCACCATCCCACTAATCCGTATGCGCGGCAACAATGCAACTAAAAATCTCGTTCTCAATCCAGGTGGCCCTGGAGGAAGCGGATTTAGCTTCATCTACCGCCGGGGAGAGCAGCTAAGGACTATCGTCGGCGAGGGCTTCCATTTACTTTCCTTTGATCCCCGTGGAGTTAATAGCTCGACACCGCTGGCTTCATGTTACCCTGATGTCGAGACTCGCAGGAGATTGTCTGACGTAAGATATCTCAATGTCTTGGCCGACAGCCCAGAGGTCTATGCATGGACAGATAACTTTGTCAGGGCATGCCCAGATACCATTGGTGAGTATACCGGATATATCAACACGCCGCAGACAGCGGCGGATATGAATAGCATTTTGGATGCAGTTGGCCAGAAAGACATGTTCTATTGGGGGTTTAGTTACGGCACGTTATTGGGCCAGACTTATGCGGCTATGTTCCCCGAGCGATCGGAACGCGTCATCATAGACGGTGTCGTGGACCAGTTTGAATGGTATGAAGGGATTTTTGAATCAGAGTCATTGGTGGATACAGATGATGTTCTGGGGGGGTTCTTTGATACATGTATCAAAGCGGGTGAAAACAACTGCTCGTTGTCTGCCCTTGCAACATCCAAGGATGACTTGCGCCAAACGGTGCTCTCGTACATGGACAAGTTTAAAGAACAGCCGATCAGTGTATACATAAACAACTCCACCTACGGTTTACTTCACTTTGATCAGCTTTGGTATGACGGGGTTCTTCCAGCCATGTTCAGTCCGTCGACATGGCCCATATTGGCGGAGAACTTGTACAAGCTCATCCAAGGGAATGCAACTGATGCTTTCCTTGCCTACGGCGGTGACGGGATACCATGGGACATTCGCAATGATGCATACGAAGTGGTAACCCTCAACGACGGCATCACTGGCCCGGACCATTGGTCACAAGACAGACAGGCGATATTGGATGAGCTGGAGCCATTACGCAACCAGAGCCATTTTAGCGCTCTTCACAGCAAGGTATACTACTTGAAACAGAAATGGACAGTACCAAAGAGACATACATATGTGCCACGCAGAGGAGTCAAGACCGCCCACCCTTTGCTGATTCTCACAACTACCTATGACCCCGTATGCCCACTCATCGCTGCTCGATCGGCGAATGAAGCGTTTGAGGACTCCCAGATTGTTGAGGTTGAAGGCTATGGCCATTGCTCTGTTGCAGTTGCGTCGGTTTGTGTTGCGAGACACGTGCGTGAGTTTTTATATGAAGGAAAGCTGCCTCAAAATTATACGAAATGCGAGGTGGATGGCCCCTACTTTCTTAGCCAAGATGAGAATGGCCAGGTACAACCTCAAAGACAATTTGAAGATTCCGAGGAGCAAATGATCCACCTTGCACAACTAGAGCTTGCTAGGACGTGGCCGTTGTGAGTCATGATGTGTGTATATATGTTATATTTTGAAGTATATGTGATATATGTATTGAATTATCCCTCGGTAGCATATCTACATGAAGAAGATGGTATTTATGTATGATATCTCTGGACATGGGATTAGCCCTAACCCTAAATCACGTGGTCGCGGATTCCAGGGCCAACTCCGGCACGATCGGCACAGGGTCCCGGGTCAGCCTGACGCGCTGCCCCATATTATCTGCAAGTCACTCTGCAGTGCTGCAGCCGCGATTGGAATAGATCGCTCTGCATCTATGTACGGGTGCAGAGTGGTAACTTGCAAGTTGCAGCTTGCAAGCCGGTGGATCACTGGATATAGCTGACGGTGATAATGATAGCAACCATCGCTAGGGCTGACCTTCTCGATTGAGAATTATTAACCCGGCCATGATCCACACGGCAGTCGGCACAGGCTCCACGATAAGCACCCAATCAGGCAGGTCACGCTTTTCTTGCCTCTTGATTTTTTCTTTTCTTTCTTGTCAATGGTTTTGTTATTTTCTTTTTCTGTTATGAACAAGCATGTTCCCTGCCATGTTCTGAAGATTGGGATCGCGCATGCATGAGTCAGAGGGCGTTCTAAGCTAGTGTTATAAGGCCGTCGGATAACTTCCCAGTTCTCGGACGAAAAGCCGATCCCATATACGACCGAGAAATGGCCGACTCAGATATCGCGCCGCAGCCGGATGCAGTGACCACAGAAACAAAGGCGGCAACAACTGTTGGACAAGCCGACACAAAAGACATCCAGATGCAGGAAATCGAGTATCGTTACTTGAACTTTGATACCGAGTTGCCTACGCCCGCCGTCACATCTGGAGCTGCCAATAATAATACGACGTCGCCGCCGCCCGAGTGCCCCGATCTCAAGAAATACACATCGCCTTTCCTCTGGTCAAAGACGCGCAAGCTACTGCTCACATGGCTGGCTTGCGGTGTCACTCTTTTGGCTGCCTATGCCGCTGGTGAATACACACCGGCGTCGGAGCAATTGCTGCCAGTATGGAATGTGAGTCTGGTTGCTTTCAGTACCGGAGTGACGAGTTTCACTACTGGGTTTGCCATTGCGCCAATGGTGTTGGCTCCGTTTTCCGAGATCAATGGCCGGAGACCGGTTTTTATTGCTAGTGGTATTCTCTTTACAGGTGAGTACACTCGAATACTTCTCATCCATAAAGGACGGCAATGCTGACCGGAATTTTGATCAAGGCTGCATCTTTGCCTGTGGTGGTACAAACTCTCTTGGCGGGATGGTGGTTGCTCGATTCTTCAAAGGAGTGGGCGGATGTATGTACTTCCTTCTCCCCTTTCTTGCTAGACCATACCCTGAATATGCAACAAGAACAACCTACTAATTTTGAATGATTTTATAGCAACATATTCGACAATGGTTGGCGGCGTTATCAGTGACATCTACCATACCGAAGACCGCAACACCCCCATGGCACTCTTCGCCGGAGCCGCCCTATTTGGAACAGGTCTGGGACCGCTCATCTCCAGCAACATCGTCTCGCGCACATCATGGCGCTGGATATATTGGTCACATGGAATTGCCAGTGGCGTATTCGTGATCATCATGTATTTCTGCCTGAACGAGACACGCGGAAGTATTCTTTTGAGCCGGAAAGCTCGCGCGATCAACAAGTGGTATGACAGTCTTGAGGAAGCGGGTTATTATGGTGTGGTGTTTCCATCGCAAGAATCACCGGAGAAACGGACCGTTCGTCGTATTCGGTGGAAAGTCAAGTCCGATGAAGAGCGGGAATCTATTGTCAAGATGGTCAGCATTTCGTGCTACCGGCCATTTCGTAAGATTACAATCGCTGAATTAACTCCGGATATGAAGCTAACCATCTGTCATAGATCTGTTGTGTACGGAACCGGTCGTGTTTTTCTTTTCGTTATGGGTGGCCTTCAGTTGGGCCGTGCTATATCTGCAACTGGATTCTATTCCGCTTGTCATGGAAACCAATTACGGCTTTTCAGTAGCGGAAGCCGGCGATGTCTTTACTGGTGAGTAGCCTCTGCCATAAAGGAAGCTGAAAAAAAAGAACAAGACTGACATTCTGTAGCAATATCCGCCGGTGCCATTCTAGCCACCATCCTGAGCATCTACCAGGAAAAAATCGCTATCCGTTTCGGCAAGATGTCGAGCACACCAGAGGGTCGTCTGTATTTTGCATGCATTGAATCCATCCTGATGCCCGCGGGAATGTTCTGGTTTGGATGGACTTGCTCTTCTGCTCCGTGGATTGTGCCCTCGCTTGCCGTGGCTTGCGCTACCATGGGCATCTTTTCTGTCTACCTTGCCGTATTCAACTATTTGGCGGATATTTATCATCGATATGCCAGCTCAGCTCTTGCTGCACAGTCCTTTTGTAAGCTCCACCTACTCCCATTATAGTTTGACTTTTTTTTTGCTAATTGTCTTCAGGCCGGAATCTTCTTGGAGGAATTTTCCCACTGGTAACCAATGCCATGTTCAACAATCTCGGGTTTCCAGCAGCGTCAAGTCTGCTGGGTGGAATCGTAAGTCTACAAACACCGACCTCAGCTGCTGTGGGGATCATCACACTAACGCAGTAAAAAAACCAAATATAGGGCGCGGTGTTGACTATTGTGCCGTGGGTGCTTGTTTTCTACGGACCAAAAATTCGAGCGCGAAGTAAATTTGCCAGTGTACGTTTTGTCTTGTCTTATCTTCCTTCAGCTGTTGGATTAAGGTTAGGGTTGCTAACAGATGTCTCAGGAATTGGTGCACCAATAAATAAATAAATAAATAAATAAATAAACTTTTCAGCCGCATGCCACGAATAGGCTTTTCTTGCCCAAAGGAGAAATACTACATAATACCGCCGCTGATTATTGCGACAAGTACATACATAGCTACAGCATCTGATTTTTGTTCATCTGCTTATTTTCGAGCACGTCACGTGCGCATCAATGGGAGGCGTTGCATTGGGATATTTCATATTTATTTCATATTATTTCATACATATCATTCTGTCTGTACAAACATGTTAGTTGCATTGCATGATTGCTTCTTATAGTCTTGTGCATAATATGATGTTGGTCTCGTCTACATTCCTCATTTTATTGTGTGTCACCAGCTGAAAATTGCGCCACCGTCTTCAAACTCCATTGGCGCTTCGTATTGTGCCCGCCGCTGCTTGTCGGCCGATACTCTCGGCTGAGAGAGCTGTTCATGAAAGCATGTATATATCTTTGGATATGGCTTCTGAGTGTGAGGGCAACGAGTGGAGTGTATTTCCTAGATAGGCAATAATGACTTCCCTGCCAGACACGAGCGCAAACCATAATATGCATCGTACTACAGGCCATGGTAACTAGGGAGATGTATAGAGATGGATATCAAATATGATATCTAATTGAGTTGCACTAGGCCAAACCCAGCCAAGGGCGGCCCCACCCACGAACCACTCGTCCGAGAAAAAGAGCAGTCGACCATCTCTGATTGGCTGCGTGGCAGATGAGGTAATCAGGGCTTTCCAACTCTAAAAAAGACATCATCAGCAGCCAATCAGAGGCCTGCAGCGGGTCGATTGCGTGCTTGACACAAAGATGAAGTCAACCAGCGAGCTTGCCAGTCCATGCGCCGCGCTGATTCGCCGGTTTCGGTGTTTGCATGGAAACATGAGGGGTGCACAGGGAAGGCGCGACGAGGGGTTGTTTCCCTCTGCGGGGAGCCTGGACTTTTATAAAGTCGCTGGGTTCCTCTCCTCTGCTTCTTTCTCACACATCTATCTCCATCTATCCAAAACATCTTCTTACTTCATAACTACATCTCACATCCATCACAATGGCCACTGAACAGCGTGCTCCGTAAGTGTTGTCATCGTCTTGCCTGCTGCTGCTCTTCCAACTAACACCCCTTGCAGTCTCCGTCTGGGCTCCACTGCCCCTAACTTTGATGCCCAGACCTCCAATGGCAACATCAACTTCCACGACTTCATTGGCGACAGCTGGGCTGTCCTCTTCTCTCACCCTGTATGTTAGACGGCCGCAGACAGAAGAAACGAGAGACTGACTATGCGGAATGCAGGATGACTTCACTCCCATCTGCACCACTGAACTCGGTGCTTTCGCTAAGCTCGAGCCCGAGTTCACTGCTCTCGGTGTCAAGCTCATTGGTCTGGTTAGTATACACATGTACACATGCGCATTGTCACGACAAACACGCTGACCAAATGTTTACAGAGCGCCAACAACGTCGACTCTCACCACACCTGGATCAAGGACATTGACGAGGTCACCGGCTCCAAGCTCACCTTCCCCATCATCGCCGATGCTGACCGCAAGATCGCCTACTTGTACGACATGCTTGACTACGATGACATCACCAACGTTGACCAGAAGGGCTTGCCCTTGACCGTCCGTACCGTCTTCGTTATCGACCCCAAGAAGAAGATCCGTCTCACCCTGACCTACCCTGCCTCCACTGGCCGTAATACCGCCGAGGTTCTCCGTGTTGTCCAGGCCCTCCAGACCACCGACAGCAAGGGTCTCACCACCCCCATTAACTGGCTCCCTGGTGACGATGTTGTCATTCCCCCAACTGTCAAGACTGAGGATGCCCAGGCCAAGTATGGTGTTGAGAACGTTCGCATTGTCAAGCCGTGAGTTTCTCTCTCCGTTTGCAATTTAAATATACTAACAGTTTCCCTTAGTTACCTCCGTTTCACCAACATCAGCAAGTAAATAAAATATGCAGCATGGTTGTGACTGAGCGTGCGGAAAGCGAATATGTACGAAAGAGCGGAAAGCTCAAAGACTTGAATAATATTTCCTTTGTGATGCCCCTGATGATACCGAACGATAGCCTAGTTATAACTTAGAGCTTGAATGATATACCATAACACAAAGATCAATTTCGAGACAGTCATGAGTAATTTATTGCCAACCCTCATATAGCCGATATATCGAGAAACCAGCTTTGCGGAACCGGGATACCAACCTTGGAAGGTACGAACATGTTAGGGGCCTAGGGCTACCGCTTCGGAGCACGACCTGAGTCTGTCCATCTACCACCCATGCTGTTTCGTTCGGCCGAAATTCAAGCTTGAGAATGTCTCATATTTATTTCATGATGAGAATCATATTTCATTGAATTTGACGGTTAATTCGAATTTTCCAATATGGATCCCAAACCCGGTGCTATAGGACATTGATGGCAGTTGCCGTGGCAACATGAACACGCCCCGGTTTGCAGCTTTACAGACGCACAATTCTGTCGCAAAGAAAACTCCTCCCTACCGACCAAAGCTTCTCAAGTGCATTTTATATAATATATATATATATATCATTATCCGATGATTATATCGTGTCTTTGAATTCAAGCATCGGCAAAATACTAACTATGGCGACTCAGGCGCTGGAGGCTCGTTTCAGGCATTTGTCTGTTCATGACGAGAACGCTAGGAACCATGAGACCAAGCTATACCAAAACTCCAAGGTAAGTCCACCTTCTACGATGTGTGTTGAGAGCACAATTGATGACAAGAAGCAGGTGGCACGCCCATCGACCACCCAACCACTAGGAAGCTCCAAGTCTGCTGTGTATAAGCAGCAAAATATAACCATCGATCCTGCGACTCAAGAAAAAGGCGGGAAACTTCGGCAAACAACTCGAAAACCCCTCGCGGTTATTTCGGGACAGCAGACACCTGATAAAGCGGCCAGGGCAGAGGAACACCGCGTTACTGGTATCAAGCAACCAAGTATACCTTTCAACAACAACGTCGCTTCGCAAGTGGCTCAATCCAAAGTCCCACGAGCTCGTTCTCTGGCCCCGCGGCAAACCCTGTCAGAGACATCAACCATTGCAGTAGTAGCAACGAAAACCGACGAACACCCCATCCAACTCATCAAACAGCCCACCCCCAAAACATTCAATCTCAGCATGTTCGAAATCGGCCGCCCACTAGGAAAAGGGAAATTCGGACGAGTATACCTCGCACGCGAACGCCAAACCAATTTTATCTGCGCGCTCAAAGTCCTACACAAAGACGAAATCACAAAAGGCCGAATCGAGAAACAGGTCGTTCGCGAAATCGAAATCCAAAGCAATTTGCGCCACCCAAACATTCTACAATTATACGGCCATTTCCACGATAAGAAACGCATATTCTTAATTCTTGAATTTGCCGGAAAGGGGGAGCTGTACAAGCATTTACAGAAAGCCGGGCGGTTCCCAGAGTGGAAAGCAGCGCAATACGTTGCGCAAATGGCTAGTGCATTGCAGCACTTGCACCAAAAACATGTTATTCATCGCGACATTAAACCGGAGAATATCCTTGTGGGTCTGCACGGGGAACTGAAAATGTCCGATTTTGGCTGGAGTGTTCACGCGCCTAGTGGTCGCAGGCTTACGAAATGTGGGACCTTGGATTATCTGCCTCCGGAGATGGTTGATCCGAAGAGGTGCGAGAGGCCGTATGATGAAAAGGTGGATTTGTGGGCTCTGGGCGTTTTGATGTATGAGTTTTTGGCTGGAAAGGCGCCCTTTGAGGATACGCCGGCTATGACGACGAGGCGAATCGCCAGGGGGGATATGACGCCGCTTCCGTCGTTTGTTAGCGCCGAAGCTAGGGATCTTGTCAAGAAGGTGAGATTAGATTCTTGTTGAGCTGAGTATGTGCTTACTAACAAGTGATAAAAAGCTGCTCGTCCTTGATGCAGATCAGAGAATTCCCTTGGAGAAAATCCGGCAACATCCTTGGATTGTCAAACACTGCGAGAGCGTTGCGCCACAGAAACAAGGAAAGCCTTGAGTGACGAAGCTAGTAACAAGCTAGCGACGTCGATATATATACATGTACTCATGAAGGACGAAAAGTGCAGTCGTTTGCAAGAGCCCGGTTACTCGATCGAATGTACGACGAGGCCGGCTCCTCCCAGAAGTGCCGATTCGACCAGTAGTTCCTTTGGACTAAGATCGAAATGACGATGGAGACAAATAGCAATCCACAATGTGTTGGATAGCAGCACTTGTTATTAGCAAGGTCCTCTATTCATTTTTCAGGCTAAATCTTTGTTCCAGCCCATCGTGCAGGGAAAAGAAGAACTCCGTCGATGAACGGAAAGGATCGAGCTCTTGCGCCATTTGATCAAGACTGAGAGAGAGAGAGAGAGAGAGAGAGAGAGAGAGAGAGAGAGAGCTGAGTCTATGCCAGCTTCGGTGCAAAGGCCAATTTATGATGGGAATGAATCAATCTGGATCTGATTCCAAGGTTATTTACCTAAACAGGAGGAGTTTTGCCTATGTATCAGACTAGTTTTGACGTTGACAATGGAGTTAAAATAGTTATTGATTATACTATCTAACGGAGTGTTTCCGGCACCAACAAAGATTGAGAGAGCACGAGACAAAATAGTCAGAATACAAACTTTTCGTGGGCGTTGACAACCAAAGGAGAGAAAGACAACCAGATACATAGAACAGGGACACAAGTTGAGACAGACTTTATTTCATCTATAAAGCCAGGACAAAAAATAAGCAAATTGCAGCCAGAGCGCCACTACTGCGATAGTCAAACAGCGTGGAGGCCCGGCCTTGAGAGGGTGTCGCCGAGCTTGCAGAGGTTCCTGAAGTTGTAGAAGTTGTCGAGGTTGCTAGACTGGTTGGTGTGCTGGCCAAGCATGACACGCCTGATGTCGTCGACTCAGCAGCTTCGGCAACGAAAGAACTGACAATCGATTGATAAACAGCCTGTTCCTGCAACATGACACTGACATATGATGTCGGCACAGCACTGAGCCAGGTAGGCAATGAATCTATGTTAATGCCACTATAGCCTGAGCACTCTAGCGACGAGATTGCAGATGTTGGGGCAGCCTCCAAGGCCGTTGACTACGCCGCATTTGCCGCAGATGTCGCCGAATTTTGGTCGAAACTAGACAGTGCAGAGGCAAGGGCCAGATTGAGCTCGTCGCTCTCGTCTTTTGACATGTTCCAAGTTTCCATGAGAAGAGGGCAAGACCTGTAGTTGTTTTTTAGCAGCTAGTATGAGCTGGTGGCTGTCCGGTGACTTACGTTGGTTCTGGCCGTACCCCTGTGCGGCTGGATGCTTGTGCACGTGTGAATGCGCTCAGCAGTAGGATGCAAAATATCCCAAGGCTCGCCATTGTGATTTGCTGCGATGCTTCGATTTGGCTGGTTTCGAGGATAGTCGCAACCGAAGATGGAAATGTTTTCTGATATATAGATAAAGTGTGTAGCATTTCTAGGTAGTATTTTTACTTGTTGAGGCTCTTTGTCAATATTCGGGCTTAAACTAATCTCATATAGTGAGATTGGGCATAGCCACCGCCTGATTAAAGCGAGCAAATAGAGGGTGGCAGGGCCTAGCAGCGCCGCATTAGCTTAGCCTTAGCCCTAACTCATGAGTCATGCCTTTCCCCTAACCACCTGGCAACACAACTTTGCACATCTCTGAAGGATTATACGCCCAGACCAATCAATAATTTTGTTGTTCATACAAGAACGGAGAGCAACAGCATGCTTCAAGAATTACCTCGAGAGATCCTGATACTCATCAGCGAGTGTCTCGACCAAATACAACCTCGCAGCGTGATCGATCTAGCATGCGCGAATAAAAACTTCTTTTCCATTTGCGCTGCCTTGCTGCTTGGGACTCTGAAATTTGATGTCTCTGATAATGGCGAGCACTTGGCAGAAGAGCAGCTAGCAGAAGATGTACTGCATTACTCTGAATTATTACAACGCACAAATGGTTTCTGGATGGTACGCCGCCTAATAATCGTCAGCAGCGAGAGGAAAAAGGTCTTTATTGGACCGCTCCCGTTTAAACCACAGTGGCAACGACCCAGAATGTCTATTGTTGATTATCGAGGGCATGAGAATGATATCCTACACAGATACGCTGGGCAACCAGGCTCACTTGAGTATAAAGACACAGCACATCAGAAAAATCGTCTTTGGAGACCTCTGGCTGACTTTATCCTACGATTGCCTCTTCTAAAGTCCATTTTTTATTCCGGTTATTACCAATTCCCACCGTGCCTATTTGACAGCCTTCAACAGCATCCGAATCAATCGCAGTGCAGACTATACATAACTCGATTCGCGTTGTGGAGTCTGGAGGCCCATGGGACAACAGATCCCTATGAATTTGCCTTGTTGAGCTCATCATATTTACATGGTATCGGGACATTGTCTCCGAGTGCTTCACAACAAAGTCATTTATATCTTGCTCAAGCTCTCAGACATCTTGTCTCAGGCTTGACGCCTTGTCTGAAGAAACTGGCCCTGATGAGACCATTTGTTCACAGGCCTAACCCACCACCCAAGCCTTCACCCTGGATTGGATTTACTAGTGTGCCACAGCCAAAGCATCATCGATGCGGTTCTCTAGAGACTTTCACCACACGAGGCGGTTCTAATGAAGTTTATCGCAGAGCCGCTGTGGAGAAATGGAGTCAAGACACCGACGTGTCGGTTCTGAAGACTCTCCAAATAGACCCAAAGTTGAAGTTGGACGCAATCGAATATATGACAGAGAATTGCCGGTTTCTTTCACTCGTCCACCTGTCTATAAGACTCCAGTCAATTCGGAATCGTCCGGAACTTTCCAGTCTTTATTATTCTGCTGCGAGTTTACTGCTGCTTAATATTCCAGCTCTGTCAACTCTGAGGCTACATGGATGGCACCATAAGATGACCACTGACACTATTCTTATACACCATGGGACACGCTTACAGGAGCTCGTGTTATTACCAGCTCTTGGTGAAACAATCCCTTTGGAAACACTTCATCTCATAAGCGAGAATTGTCCATTTCTCGAAGAAATCATCACCAGGATCAAGCAACCTGGGAGTCATGCTGAAAAAGTATTGAAATATAAGGCCAGCGAATTAAAGCGTTTAGTCCTGGAACTTGCACAAAACCAAGCACTGGTACTATCATCAGCATAGCTTTCCGCTTGCGTTGTCCTGAGGATGATATGGATTGGTCGAAAGATAGTACACCTGTCAGTATTTAGAATATTTCAGACACTCAACTTTCTTCCTAAAACATACTATATTCTGTTGTCTTTGAAACCTTTGTACAGACATAACGGCTCCTAATGTGGTAATTTCTAGAGTTCAGCTGACAGCCCCGAAAGTACTCAGCTCGTTCTATAAACCCACCCATTAATAAGCCAAGTCAGCCACCAGCAAGCTGACTGCACAAGAAAGCAATAGCAAGTACGCTAGCAACAAAAGTTTATTAACTAGCTCGTTGTGTTTCAAGTTCTAACTTCCAAGTCCCAATACGAACGCGGACGCCAACAGATCGCCATGATTCGTTATATCGTGTCTCGGAGGTCGGATTTCACATGGAAGAGCCCGCGGCTGAAGCTTTAAACTGACATACCCCCCAGGTGTTTTTTCGGGGCATACATTTTATTCATACCTAGGTAAGTGCCTACAAAAATGGACTTTGAAGATCCTCGCCAGATCGCCGCCGCCACACAAAAAGTGCGAGCCGAATACCTCAAACGCGCTCGCACCGTGTCGATTTCGGAGATCCAAGCGACTGCCAACAGAGAAAAGCCCGTAAAGGGACCTATTTGGGTCAGCAAGTTTAGCATCCCAAAACCGGCCAGCACTGAAGACACTTCCCGGGACCTTCTCTTGGGTCTTATCGATGAGGCAAACGATAAGAATGTGCCCTACGACCGTGCAGACTCGGCGCCTCTGCGTTTCGAGTGGGTTGGCTTCCGCGGGAATGTCGACAAGAATGCCCCCGAGCCATCATCGCTATCGGAGGAGGACAAGTTTCAGAAGCTTACGGCTGAGACTAAAAGTCCTTTGACGATATTCTACGTCTATGGAGGTACTTTCACGTATGCATCCTTCTAACCATACCTCGTGATTGTGCTAATCAAGGATCAACAGGTCATTCACGCCATCCGCATACCGAAAAATAGGCGGTTTGCTAGCACAGTCGACTGGGTCCAAAGTGTTGATGGTGCACCAACGTCTGGCACCACAGAATCCATTTCCGGCTGCTTTACTGGACGTCTTCCAGGCCTATCTTGCTCTTCTAGCGCCTCCTCCAGGAGGGTCATCTCCGCACAAGCCCATCCCGCCATCATCAATAGTGTTGGCCGGGGATAGCTCTGGTTCCTGTCTTATCCTGGGGCTCCTACAGGTTCTACTACGACTGATACGAAAGGGCAAGACGGTGACTTTTCATGGACAGAAAGTTGATCTGTCAGTCCCAGCTGGCGTGGCGCTCACAAGCGCAGCACCAGATATAACGAACTCATTCCCTTCTTACGAGCGCAACGCCGTCTTGGACATCCTTCCGATGCCCGTCGAGAAGCTTCCCTATCTCGAGGAAGACTATCCTACATGTCCGGCCTGGCCGACCAACCCACCGCGCGCCAACCTCTACTGCGAACCTGGCATGCTGGCCCATCCTCTAGCCAGCCCGGTAGCTTCGGAAGACTGGTCGGGCTCATGCCCCATATGGATCGCCTCAGGCCAGGAGCAGATCTGTGATGCATCCAGGCTGCTTGTACAAACAGCTCATGCACAAGGCGTGTCGGTGACATTGCAGGAATACGAAGCTATGCCACACATCTTTTTTTTCTACTTTCAGAACGCACCGCAGACACGCAAGATTCTTCGGGACTGGGCAAAAGCAATTGTCAATTTTGCAACCGCCAGCAGCAAAAGGGAAACCTCAAAACTGCCGTCAAGCGCCTCGTTCATTCGCGCAAAGGGGCTGGTCGCTGAGCCGATGGATATAACAAAGCTGGTGCCATACACAGTAGCTGAGGCGAGGAAGTTTATGTGGGAAACAACACGCAAATACCAAATGCCTGCATCTCACAGGAGAAAGGCCAAGCCGTCGACGTTGTAAATTAACGTAAATTAAACTTGCTCAACAAAGTGTAGTTACAATTTAAAGTATGTACGATTTAACTATGTGTGGACTAGCCCTTGTAGAACCAACAAATTTACAGCACAGGCATTGGCCCATAAACCGAGTTTTTATCTCTAATTTTCCCTGTTCAGGTTTAGCATACAGCATCTCACCCCATAAAAAGACCAAGCGATATGGCCAATAATCTTGGCCAAATTAGCAACGGAGAAAACGGGCTATTTTAGAGCTTATAGGCAGCTTCATCTTCGCCGTCGTCTTTTCTTAGAATCCAAGACGATTTGTAAAGCCCTTGGGCGGGATCCTCATGAATAACCATGCTTGGAGCCTTTGTGCCTATATAAAGGCTTCCAAAGGGAATGGAATGAAATGTGTTTCATGAGAAGGAAACGGGGATATTTGAAACTCTCGAAGAAGATTTTCAAACTTAAATACAGAGGAAATCTTCTCTGGAATGTGTCTTACTTGTATCTACCCATCCTTCTTCTATATTCTTGGTCTAAATCGGGAACTGCCTCAATACATCCCGATTAGGCAGTACCGGATATAAGCGAGCAATCCCGCAATCCGGCGCCGTCCTTCTTTCATGTTTAGTATTTACTAGGCAATATTATCACTTTATCTAGGTAATAAAGCCCCACCTTGGCTACGTGTCCGTACTCACGCCATCAATTATCATCCAGAAATGTTACATCTTTCATCGATTTTATGCATGCAAGGGTTTTCTTCCACAATGCTCGACACGTTGGTTGCCGTTGCGCGGTATGGAGGGGGCATTTACCTCCTCTACATTGTCACGCTCATAGCCTATCGGTTCTGGTTCCATCCACTGCGCCATATCCCCGGTCCGCCATTGGCCAAGGCTACATATTTGTATGAATGGTACTATGATCTGTACCTCAGCGGGCAGTATACGTTTAAGCTGAAGGATCTTCATGAACGATACGGTATGTCTTCCTCCTATTTAACGAAGAGAGACTGACCCCAGGCAGGCCCTGTTATTAGAATAAGCCCCGATGAAGTCCACATTAATGACCCGGACTACTTTGACGAAGTTTTCAACCAAACCAATGGCCGCGCAGTGAAGCCGATACAGGTAGCAGAGGCGTTTGGGCCTTATCCAGCTGTGTGTTCCTGTCGGCTTTACTTACCATCATACAAACATCCAACTAACAGGAATACAGACAATGGGCACGCAATCACACGAGCTTCACCGACTCCGTAGAAGCGCACTCAGTCCCTTGTTCTCCCAAAAGTCTGTAAACGATTTAGTCGCAGCGACAATATGGCCGCCCATTGCCATTTTGATTGACCGGCTTGACCAGGCGAGCAAGAATGGCGAGACCCTGAATTCAAAGTATATGTATGGAGCGGTGGCCCTGGATATTATCAATGACTACTGCTTTGCTAGGGAGCCGGACAAGGTTAATCGGCCTGACTTTGGTCGTAAAGGGTTTGACGATCTTGCTGGTTTTTTGATTATTAGCCTGCTGGTTAGTTTTTTATACGAGTACTCTTCCGGTTTCTGGTTTCGGGTTGCTAATTTGTCTAGAATATTCATATTCCGTGGTTTATGCGTGTTACCTATTCGCTACCTGTACGTCTGATATAGATATATACGGATTGCTGATCATCGCATGCTGACTGATTCTGTAGGACTGGGTGAACAGGCGTCTTGCACCCGCAATGGCAGATATTCTTGATTTCCGCAACGTGAGTGGTCTGACTGCAGACGAAGATTATGGCTAAATCCCGGACAGGATCTTTCGCGACAAGTAGAAGCAATTCGCGACGGAGAGGACAAGTCCTACGAGAACGCCACACATAGAACTGTGTTCCATGAGCTTCTCGGGAGCAAACTGCCACCAAAAGAGTTGCAGCGCGATAGGCTTCGTGACGAGGCTTTTAGCCTGGTAACTGCCGGGTCTGATACCACGTAGGACAACCTATTTCAAATATACCTTCTTCTTCTTGTGAGACTGACCTGATTTAGAGCTCATGTTCTCCGCGGAACGGCATACCACATTGCTGCCAACCGACCAGTGCGTCAGCGTCTGTATGATGAGCTGAAAGCAGCCATTCCAGACCCGTCAATCCCCCCTTCACTTGCCGAGATACAGAAACTCCCCTACCTGTCCGCCGTTGTACAAGAGGGTCTCCGTCTCTGCGAGCCAGTCACACACCGAATCAGCCGGCAGTTCCCCGACAAAACGCTCCACTGCCACGGCTATGTGATTCCAGCTGGCTGTACGGTGGGTATGACAGCACTACTCACGCATCACAACGAGAAAATCTTCCCAGATCCACGCACATTTCGACCAGAGCGGTGGCTGGAAGACAAGAAGCTCGATAAATATCTCGTCCCTTTTAATCGTGGGGCTCGCGCGTGTCTCGGAATCAATCTAGCCCGCGCGGAGCTCTTTCTGATTCTTGCTGCAGTGTTCCGCGAGTTCGATTTTGATGTGACACAGGTGTCCAGGGAGCGCGACATTGATGTCAGCCGCGACTATATCCTCGCTGCGACGGCTGCTGACTCGCCGGGGATTTTGGTAAAACCGAGAAGATGTTAGTTGCAGGATTTTGTTGTCGTTTTCTTTCTTTCTTTCTTTCTTTCTTTCTTTCTCCGTCTTTCCTTGCTTATTGGCTGGTTTGTGGGATATGGCTTGCGCGGTCTGAACTTGATGCGTCGCCCATTGTTCTAGCCAGCTATTTGCACGCGAGCACTGCACCTTGTCAAGAAAACATGTTTTAAGCGAAAAGCCACATTTTTGAGTGATATAGCCCAGGTTAAGCGATTAATTAATGGTGTTCCTGGCTGCTCAGGAACGAACCAAGTTAATATATTCGTAAATAATACACGGCCTGACCGCCTTGTCTCGTTCCAAAGAGTAAATAACGCTCATCGCTGTATTCGACCTGTATTTGGGTGTATTAATTACTGAGACAGCCAATAAGCAGTGCATGATAGACCTTCTCCGGTCCAAGCGTCAGGGAACAATACGCAATAATCAAGGGCAGCGCGCGGATTGGCTGGTTTTAATACTTAATACGCCGTTAATACGTGTACTGTCCCCGCCCCAGTTGCAATTAAAAAACGACAGCCAACGGGGGGGCTAAAGGAAGGAACGACGACGACGACGACAGCGAGTCTCTTCCCAGCTGCAACTGTCCTTTTGCTGTCTGTTGGTCGGTCGGTCAGTCTGTCAGTCTGCGAGAATTCGTCCATTCGCTCGCTCATCGTACAAGGCAGCACAGGAGCAGTCATCTCGAAACTCAGTTATTGGGCTGCTAATTCATTTCATTCCGAAATTGGGAGGGACACCGATACCGCCCCTTTCATTTATTATTATTATCCTTCTTTCTTGCGATTTTTTCTCTACAAAACATATCCTGTCGATCGATCTAATGGACTGATTGTTTCTGAACGGAGAATGCTTTCATTAAACAACCCCGACTCATCCTGAGAACGCAGAGACAGAAATCCAAAATATCGTCAACAACGATCTTATCGCGCAATCCTACGGCCTCAGATAAGAATAGCAGAATCCTTTAGACATCGTCGCCCCCCTCAAATGCTTCTCGACAGTCGATTCTACGATCATACACGACTGCAGGCGGCTCCTCTCCTCATATCGCTACTTGCGATAACAATTGGTTTTTGAACACTTCGCTATACTCTTGATATCATCCGACGCAGGAGTTTTCCTTGCTCGCATACGTTCCTTCCACTCGCTCTCTTTTTAGGTGTCCAGAAGAAGTATCTATAATGTCTCGGAGTCAATCGAGTTTGAGTCTGAGTCAAATGGAGGGAAACAGAGAGGATGGATCGCCCGCCCCCAACCCGATGACCTCGTCAATGTCCGGTCCTATGAATCTGTCCGGACTGGTGTGCAATGTGCGAAGGACGACAGGTCGTGAGCCTCGCGCTCTCGTGGGCGCCACTACAACTATTCTAGGTGATAAGCTATACGTGTTTGGAGGCCGCTCGGTATCGAGATCTCACTCGCACGTTCAGCTCACATCGGATCTCTACGAGCTGGACCTGATTAGAAGACATTGGACAAAGGTGGAGGTTTCTGGTGATATCCCAGCTCCGCGCTACTTTCACAGCGTTTGCGCCCTCGGGGACACAAAGCTCGTCTGCTTTGGAGGCATGTCTCCAGCAGTCAGTACGGATTCGAACCAGCAAGTCGGCTCGGACGAACAAACAGACGTCCAAGTGATGTCTGATATACACATTTACGATGTCGTCGCGCGAACGTGGACACGCCTCCCCGCAAAAGACCCTCCGCTAGGCCGGTATGCTCACTGTGCCACGATATTGCCCTCAAGTGCATTCTTCACTTCCGCTAATGCACCTCTGTCTGCTATCCATAATAACCCATCTTCTACAAACCCGCATCAGGGAAGCATCGGACCCGATATTGACGGATATGGCGGCGCCGAGATGATTGTGGTGGGCGGGCAGGATACAACCAACCACTATATTGAACAAATCAGCGTGTTCAATCTGCGTAGTCTGAAATGGACATCTACTAGTCCGTTGGGCAGGAGTTGCGGTGCTTATCGCAGCGTGGTGGCGCCGTTAACCAACATGGACGTATCAGAACTCGGCAGTGCGGCAGAAGACGAATCGGTCGCGAATCAGTCGATCGAGGGCGTTGAGAAGGGCACTCCAATGCTGATATATTCCAACTACAATTTCTTGGACGTCAAGCTGGAACTTCAAGTGCGGCTGCCTGATGGCCGCTTGTTAGAGAAGCCCATGTTTGGAGAGGCATCTCCTCCAGGATTGCGGTTCCCCAATGGCGGAATCATCAACAATCATCTGGTTGTTAGCGGCACTTATCTTACATCATCAAAACAAGAATATTCACTGTGGGCTCTGGATTTGAGAACGCTTGCGTGGTCCCGCATCGACGGCGGCGGAACGGTATTCAGCAACGGCAGCTGGAACAGGGGAGTTCTGTGGGAACGTCGAAACACATTCGTCATTCTCGGAAACCGGAAGCGAAGCTTAGTGGACGATTATAATCATCGTCGCATCAACTTCTCTCATCTGTGCATGGTCGAATTAGAGGCATTCGGTTTATACAACAACCCTTGTCGAACAGCACCAACCTCGGGCTACGCCTCTGTTAGCTCGCCATCAGTCCCAGCGTCGCTGCAGTTGAAGCTTGCGCAGCTCACAACAGGAGGCCGACCGCTTTCAGCAGCTTCGGATGAGCTCGGAAAAGTAGCATTTGCAATGCGTGAGATGGCAGACATGGAGCTCCAAGCATTAGGCGGCGAGCGGATTCCTGTCAGTTCGCGAATGCTGTCTCGACGATGGGGACCGTTTTTCATTCAACTTCTCCGCGAAGCATCTGATCCTGGCATCTCAGAAACTGCAACACTTCGCGGCACTGTTAGCTCGGGAGATGGGCCTGGTCATCGAAACTCAAGCATTACCATTACACCCTCGCTTGGGTCAAGCAACAGCTTTTCCAATGCCAGCAGCACGTTAGCCAGCAGCAGCACCAATAGCTTGTCATCTCCGCACTCGCGTGTTCTCGCGAATTTGGATGTTCCCTCTGCACATTCAATTGCCCCGTCCTTACGACCTCGGGTGCTATATTTACCGCACACGCTTCAAACCGTTCGGCTCCTCGTTTACTATCTCTACACATCATCCCTACCGCCTGTCAACTCCCCACTATGCACCCCACTCATTCTCTGCTCTATCCTACAGCTAGCACGACCATATCAGGTTGATGGTCTTTTGGAAGCCACGGTGGAACGCCTACATCAAGTCTTGGACGGACGCAACGCGGCCGCCGTGTTTAATGCTGCAGCCATGGCGGCGGGCGGCGGACGAGGAACAGGATTTATTGGCGGAATTGGCGGAACGCTTGAAGTCTTGAACGGTGTCCAAAACTCGATGAATGGATCAGGTTCGAACATCCATATGGATGACGGTGCTGGTACTGGTGCTGTTGGCTTGCCGCAAAACAACTCCTTTTCTTCTCTTTCATCAGCGTCAGATTCGTCAGACACCGAACTTGGCCGACAACAGCAACGACATATTCGCGCAGACTCATCCATGAGTCAACAACGGCCATTGCGAATCAATACAAACATGACTCAATCGCGAAACAATGGCGATATCTACTTTGACGATTCATTCAGCGATGCCGACTTGTCGGCAACGTCCTCGACATCGAATAGTTTCAGCCAAGCCGGTTCGGATACCCCCGAAGACGGCGGCCGCAGACGACGAGGCACGGATGCCGAGGGTCGCGAGCGTCAAATCTGGACGGGCGATGTTAGTAGTGTGATTGGGTTGCAGAAACGGGGGCTGAAGGGGTTGATGGAGGGCAGGAGGATGAGGGAGAGGAGCGGTGGGAGGTCTGGGGTTGCTCTGGCTGTTGAGACTCAGTAGGGTTGTCTATCTTATACATTTACATAGCTTCACGAATTGGATATGAGGTAATGCATCTAGTACTTCTTCATATGTGCATCTGGATAGCATGTCATATTTTGGTCTCGAATGCATATAATTATCAGCCAAAGAGATTATTTATATGACTCCTCAGTCCTCCTCAACCCATCATACAACAACTTCTCGACCGCGTCATTAACATCGAGAACCTGGTTATCTGCACGCATACCAACATCAGAACCCACATAATACTCGACCAGAGATGGGGGGAAGGGGATAAACTCACCACCATACGGCAAAATCTGACTCGCAATCATCCCTCCAACGCCCGTACTCCGATCCGCAAACCAGAACAAATTCGCAATCCCTTCCCACGAAGCCGTGCCTGCCGGTCGACCTGTGGCGTTGTTCTGGACATGATTCAAAGCGAAGGTTAGACCCCACCCTTCTGTTTGTTCTTCTTTGCCTTGGGCGTTGAGGGGGCGCGTGGGTGAGTGCTTTGCGAGATGCGGTTTGGCAGTTTCGCCGGGTTTGTTGGGGTAGCGTGGGATGTGTGCGATTTGATCGGTGTACATTTCTATAGATATCAGTATGAATGTCCTAATGTAGTGAGGAGGGCTTACCGTTGACGGTCTCTGGCTTGAGGATACGGGCTTTCGTTTTTGGACATGTGCCGTTGTTAAGCAGGACTGCTATAAGTTCTGCATCCAGTCAGTTTAATATAGTTCAAGAAGAGGAAGAAAAGGAAAGGGGAACAAACTGCAATACTCAGCCGGCGTCCCAAAACATCCTGCACCGCCAGAACAGAACCTCCCCTCAGGCTCAAAACTAGACCCTTTCCTCTCTGCGAGCGGAAACCGATAGATATGATCAATAACGCCTAATGACCCATTCTCTGTTCGTCGATGCATATACGCCAATCTCTTCTTCATATCCTTCGTAGGGAAAAATCGTATATCCTTTATGCCTAGCGGTGCGAAGATGTGTGTTTGAAAGTACTGATCGAGCGAGAGCCCCGTGACTCGCTCGACCAGGACACCGGCCCAGTCGATGTTGACGCCGTACTGGAATTTTGTGCCTGGCTGGTTTACGAGGGGAAGGCCGAGGACGTCGTCGGTGTTGCCGGCGAATTCGTCGAAGCCGATAGGCAGGGAGTAGTCGCGGAGGCGAGGGTCGTCGAAGGGGTATCCGAAGCCGGCTATTTAGGTAGCAATCAAGTGTCAGTGAAACAGTGTATATAAAGGTTGAATGGTTTAAATTGTACCAGTATGATTCAACAACATCCTCAACGTGATCCCTCGCTCCTTCTCAACCAGCCTAAAGCCGCTCTGCAAATCGCCGTCTAGCACTTTGACGTCTCTCAATTCTGGTGCTATTTGCTCGACAAGCTGCACATCATCTAGTGCAAGCTTGCCCTGCTCGACGAGTTGCATGCATGCAATCCCTGTGATCATCTTTGTGCATGACGCCATCCAGAATATGGTGTCGGGCGTCATCTTGCTGCTGGCAGGCAAAAGGCCCCTCGAGCCAGAGGCATGGCTGAATAGAGTATCGCCATTGCGATTGATGGCATGGTATACAAGACCGGCGACTGCGGGCGCTGGACGTGATGTTGTGGTGTCGAGCAGTTGGCGAAGGGAAGCTTGGATGTCTGCGGGGAAATGCGGGGAGGGAGTAGCCATGGTTCGTTCCTTTCAATTGTTTACAAGTTGCCAGAAAGGATTTCTCTGTTTATCTCGATAGTATGAGGTGTATGAAAATGAAGAAGAGATAAAGATGTGAGAGTTCTAGGTTGCTGTCATGGCATGTGCAGGAGATCACCCCTCGCCTGGCATGCGGGGCTGTTCAGTGTTGATCGCTACTTCCTTAATCTATCTCTGCAAATATCTACACTCTTTCTATCAATCGACCGGTGTTACTTTCTTCACCACCCTCGCAGGCTGCCCCATGGCCACACTCCAGTCCGGAATATCCTTACTGACCACCGCCCCAGCTCCAATCGTGCAGCCCTTGCCAATCGTCACGCCCGGCAAAATGACCACATTCCCACCAATCCAGCAGTCATCCCCAATCACAACAGGCTTCGCATACTCAATATTATCCCTCCGACTCTGCACGTCTGTCTCGTGCGTAGCCGCATAAATCGAAACATTGGGACCAAACATCACCCGATCCCCAATCGTGACTATCCCACAGTCGAGAATGGTCAGGTTGAAGTTTGCATAGAACCGGTCACCGAGACGGATGTTGCAGCCATAGTCGACGTAAAAGGGCGGTTCGATAAAGACTTCGTCACCCTGGACGGCGCCTACGATTTCTCTGAGCCATTCTAGGCGCAGCTTTTGGAGATCGTCAAAGGAGGAGGGGGCTTCGGGCGGTGGGAAGTAGCTGTTGTAGCGGTGGCACCATGCTCGAGCTTGGAAGCGCGAGTTGGCGAGTTCGGGGACGAGGGAGTCATATCTAAGATTGTGAATATACGATATATGCAAGTACGTCGGAGGTAGATACATACAGCATGCCCGAGATCATGCGCTCGTACTGCTCGCACCATGGCACCTTGTTCAATTTCCTCGCGAGAGCTAGCTGCTCTTCATTCTTGTGCTGTGCAGCTCCGCATGCTTTGGCGTCTGTCATTGTGGCTGGATAGAATTATTGGATGTGTCAGTGAATCAGTGTTTAACGTTGACACGGTGTTTGTTTGTTTCTTGCAGCTGGCTTACCTGCCAATGTTGGATGCGGGGTCTCGGCATATTCCTTCCTTCCCAAGACAACTCGACTTGTTCCCTTCTCTCGCTTTCCACTTTCATGGTGGTTGCTTCAGAATTTCCTGTTTAGGAAATTTCTACATTGCTGCATTTGACACATCACATGACCATCCAACACTGTGGCCGGCTGCAGTGATAGGCAGTCTCGACATTCCTACCGAGGAGACTCGTAAGCAGAGCAACTCACCAACTGCATGTTGCTTCAACAGCGACGGTGACTCCATAACTACCGCCGCTACCTTCTCGACTAGACAGTAGAACGGCGCTTCCTCGATGGCTCGTATTGGATGGAACAAAAAATAAAATTAAAAAAAGTGATAAAAAGCCGAAGCCTGCATCCATTCTACTTCCGCGGATGTCGATTAGCATGTCCATGACTCGTATTCTGAGTCCATCACCAACCACGACTACGGAGTATAGCAGTTATGCCTGTGACTGTGCAACATGACCAGTCGAGCAAGCTGCAAGCACGTTCTCGGCGGAATTGCATCTTCCGTTGTTTGCCTCTGGAGGTGAGGCGAGGCGCACGCCCATCAAACTCAGATAGACAGCATGCATGAATGAGATACATGAGAAAAACTATATCGTTAAAAAAGTAAATAACAAATAACAAATAGCGCCGATGGAAAAAACAAAGAGATTGCCAGATCAAGGCAAGTCCAGCGAGAAAAGAAAATAAAAACTCGACGCAAGACAGAACATGGATGTGCTCGTATCATGCATTGTGCATCATGCAGCGCTTAGTGTGTGATAGATGGACGTCTCCATTATAATATAGCAATTAAATAATTGAATAAATAAATAAATAAGGGCTGTGTTAGTTGTGTTGGTTCTTTCAGCTTCTTTGTTCGCTGAAACAATCCAGGCCATAGGCTAGACTGTGTCGGGCATCCAAATACCGACATGCCAATACAAAATCTTGGAAATCTGGTCGTTGCATGCTGGAACAAAATAGAATACTCCGTGGAATAGAGTGAAAATAAAAATAAAAATAAAATAAACCCATCTAGATTGATTGATGGTATGCTCGTCACCCGCGCGAACCGCCCAAATCACAACCTGCAGCATGCTGACCGCATGGAAATACCTGACTGGTTGAACTCGGACTGAACTGTCCAGTTCGATTTCAAATGCAAAAAGTCAAATCAAATGCGCGCGACATATTTGAATATAACTGCTAGCGCGCAGGAAAAGAAAGTGATTGTTCATATTTTTCCCTGGTAGCGCTCGTGCCACTGCTCTGGCCGGATTTAGAATGGAACAGGAATAATAATCTAACAGGTCATGTTTATTATATGCATGGGTACCTGTCAAGCCCATCGATCATCTGTTGTGATGCACACTAGTTAATAGCCTTGGATGCAGTGGACACCTGATGCATCACATCTATGCACCTGAGGTAAAGCTGTTGAAAAACGGTCCGCTACTCGGACCGGTTGGATTTCTAAATTCAATGTCAATGTCGTTGCATTGCATCAAAGCAAGGACACAAACAATTGATGTATCTCCTCTGTTTACTACGTATTTTACTATGCCATGATGTCGATTGGTGCTGGCCGTGGGGTGGATTGGCCATGCCCCGATTGAGATTTGCCACGACTGCGAGGGTTGAAGCATATTCTCAAGTATACGCCGTCCACGGACTGCAGTATCGAGTATACAGTATACACAGTATCGCATGCAAAATATCATCGTCAAGCAGGATATTATCAGGTAGAAATGAATGTTGTCAGTATACAAAATGGTATCCCACGGATTGTGATGCCCCCACGCTCGGGCAACACTCCGGCTCCATTTTCAATAAAAATCTACCCCAACTTCATAGATCTCATGGAGGGGATGTAAGACAATTCTCTAGAAACAATCAACTTCTACGTATATAGCACCTACCAACCGAGTATAACATGGCAAACTCATCTAGCACCATCCAACGGTGGACAGTCACCGAGGTCCGTGTTCCCCTCTTCATAGTGCGTATAGATCTGACATGAACAGCCATGGCTGGACATCCGCGGGGGTCTGCTCGAGGGCCCCTTCTACACGCCCGAGCGAAATGAGCTGCGCTTCGTCGACATTGACTACGAAAAAGTCTTTTTCCTGGATCTGGCCAAGGGGCCCGAGTCGCTGCGAGTGGTGCACACCGAGTCGCCTATTGGGTGCGCATCTTCTTTTCTTCTGTGTGTGCTGCATTTGACTAACGCCATGCAGTGTGACTGCTGATATGATCGACGACTCGGGAAATAACTCGCAGATTGTGGTGGCTGCGAAACATGGCTTTGCGACAATGGACCGCCAATCAGGTGCCTTTAGCTATGTGCACCGCATTCACGTCTCTGACAATGATGCCTATAGGTGTGTGTCTCTTAGCATGGCAGTTTCAACTGCATGGATAGTATAGCAAGTATAGTAGTATACTAACGACACAGACTTCGATTCAACGACGGCGCAGTCGACAACCAAGGCCGCTTCTGGGCAGGCTCGAGCATCGACCACAAGTACGTCCAGGGCCAGCAGGAAGGCACCTTGTACCGCCTCGACCCAGACATGAGCCTGCACGCGGTCGTCAAGCCAATGACCACCCCCAACGGCATAGGCTGGAACAACGCCGACAATGTCATGTACATCACCGACTCGCCGGACGGCAAGATCTACGCGTACGACTTTGACAATCGCACCGGCGCCATCTCGAACCGTCGCGACTTTTTGACTCTAGACGCCAGCTTCGGCGAGCCAGATGGCTTTGCCATGGACGTCGAGGGGAATCTCTGGGTGGCCGTGTGGAGGGGCAGTCGCGTTATTCGAGTCAATCCGCAGGGCGAGATCACCGGCGAGATCGAGTTCCCCACGCGCTTCATCACTTGCCCCGAGTTTGTGGGCACCGAGTTGCTGGTCACTACGGCGCTGGAGCAGGAGCCGTATAAAAACGCAGAGTCGGCCAGGGGTGGTGGTAAGATTTATCGCGTGGATGTTGGCGTGCAGGGGAAACCAAGAAATGCATTCCGAAAAAGATTTTAAGAAGCTGCATCTGTAGAAGTCGGTCAGTCAGTCGGCCAGTCTCGCTATAAGCTACATGCGAGTGAGATGTTAGATGTTCTATGCATAATTGGCAAGTGCTCGAACAGGGATTAACAGCCATAGAAGTTGATGGAAGTTCATGCACCCTTGCCGCTTCCAAGATTAATGAGATCCTAGCGATAGTTATTATTTCCTGGTTTGAGTAAACAGTACATCATCTTACATACAGAGTTACTGGCATACTGCACTGCAATGCATGGGGCCATGCCATGCCATGCCACGGGCATGCCGTTATGGAGCAATCCCCTTCGTTCCTGTTCCTTGAATCCAGACCAGTCTCTCCTATTCCTGTAGCTTGCCTTGTCTACAACCTTGAAATAATAATAATAATAATAATGCCTAGGCAGATTCCAGTCTTCTTTCATGTGATCGAGTCTGCCTTGATGTGATATGATGATCTTCTCGAGGATACGCGTGTACTTACTATTTGGTGTCGTCTGAGAAAGCGAGACAAAGAGAGCCAACAAAATAAACGAGAAAAAAGCAAGGAAAAATAAAGAAAAAAAGAACAAAGCCAGCCAATCAAAAAATTCATAACGAGCGGTGAATTCTGATTCGTACCATGACAGGGGGGGTTGCTACACTAGGAGTCTAGCACACCACGAGTTCGGAGTTATAGCCTATTATATCCTCGACTAGCCAACTAGCCTGTGACTTGCTTTGTGTGCTTTCTAACAAATTGCATATTCTGATTCGAGATTAGATCGTCGGCACGCAGGTGCATGAATTGTCTTGTCATGCAGCGAGCGTGCAGAGTGCAGCTGATTATAAAGAAAGGCCTAGGTGATGGGCCAATAGACTAGCCCAAGCCCGTCTGTTATTGTGTCATCTTTTCCCTCTCTTCCAAGATATACAACCCATGCTTATTTTGTTGCGCTTACTTATCCCTGGCACAGAAAACGGAATATTACCAATTACTTTCATTTTGGGAGGACAACAAAGGACGGTCAAAAATCAAGGCAGAAATTCATGAAACTTGGTTTTTTGCTCAACGCTGACAGCATGCAAATCATAACTGGACTTGCCTGTGGCCAAGCATGGATGAGGATGCTTGTCTAGTGGCTGCTCGCTAGTGTTACTGTCTTACGAGCAAATTATTATTAATTTTGTTCAATTTGCTGCATAAACTAGTCCGACTAGTTAGTCTGGCTCTGCTCAGGCCAAGAACACGTTTTGAAACAGATTCTGTCAAATCCTGTGCTTTGTTTTTCCTGCCTTTCTTTTTTCATTGTTCGATGTGATAAAGAACAGCCAATCCTTTAAATGATTTTTTTTTCCGTGCCGCCGTTGTACTTATAGCCTATCAATACGGAGTACTACATACTACCTTCTGTACGAAGGCCAAGTGCCGTTGGAAGGATTTAAATAAAATAAACATGAAAATTTTTCTTATCATGAACGCCAGCTGCCACTGCCAGCCCCAGACATGATTGAATGCATACTAGTAGACTTGTTCCTTTCCTATGGGACCGTGGATATCCAGCACACTTCCCCGGTGGGATCGCTTCATTTTCTACGGGGTACTACCACCACGGAGAGTCGGAGACGAAGTACTCCGTTCTGCTATGTAGTATGGACGCATTGGACGGAGACGTGCTGTCTCCATACGGCGTATGGAGTCAACTACTAGTATACGTAGCTCAATAAATAGCCATCCCAGCGAACTGGAAACACAAATCCTGAGGCCCACATGCGCGAGCAGTCCACCTCGTGCTTTAAGTTTAGGCGACTTTTTCGTTCTTTCTTATTTTTAAGAATTTTTTTAATTTTCTAAGTGCACGGAGCCGGGAGTTGCTGCTATGGAGACCTCCTATGGGGACCTAGGTTGCTGCTAGAGCCAAGACGCAACAGAGCACAAACTACATACATGGATAGTGGCAAACTGTAAATCCCAATGCGTGATGGTGAGAACCCGAGTCCATGGACACCAAGATTAAAGGTCGAAGTGTCTAATATTTTTTCAATGCGCTCTACATACGTACAAAGTTTTCAGGGGCATGATCCGCGTAAACGTACCTAGCTCCTACAGTAGTAACTATTTATTGGCATACCCACCGCGGTCCGCCTCCGTAGTGCCTGGGCAGTGCGCGATGACGAGGAGTTCACTAAGTTTTACGTTGTTTACTATGCCATGTCGTCGTATGGCTATACTACATACGTCCTTATCTGATGCGAAAAAGAAACGATACAATTTTAATTTGGACCGAGCGAGAATCTTCATGTGTCGAGCCGAGGCGCAGTCAGGGTTAGCAGGTCACGTTACCCCCAGTCGTCCTGAACGAGCCCAATAATGGGACACCCACTGTCACCCAGTACGGAGTACTAAGTAGTGAGTGTGTGTGTGTGTGTGTGTGTGTGTGTGTCCAGCGAGATAGCGTCTCAGGAGAATATCTCCTGTTCTACCTGCCAGTAGTCGAGTACCGAGATAAGCGCAGTATTAACAGGTGATGATCTGGCATACCTAGTCCATATGTCTACATTTATTCGTCCTTTCACACTGTCTCTCTTGTATCCTAAAGTAGTACTCTGCAAAACACGGCAAAGAACCACGTAGAAGTTGAAACTCAAGCCACACAATCAATCTAGGCTCAGCTAGTCAGCCAAACCATGACTGCACTGACCCGACTGACAGACACCTGGAAAAAAACAATTTAAAAACGCTGCATGTCTAGTCCAGCCGTCCCCACCGCCGCGAACGTGTCTGCATTTTATTTTTTTTATTTTTTTTTTTCATCAGAGCTTGACTTGATTTGACCTGCTGCGGCGCTGCCCAACCGTCTGCAGAACGAAGCTAATGCCGGTAAGCAATTAAGCCCAGTAAACTAGCCATTTAGCCCGATCAGGCAAGTTCTTCAGGAGAAAATTGTGTGCTTATGTTTTCTTGCTGGCAGGAAGTTAGGTACCATGACGTCTGCAGCGCAGTCATCCATAATCATCGTAATGCTGCGTGTTAACGTC
The DNA here is from genome assembly GCA_023721895.2 of Talaromyces albobiverticillius. Classification (NCBI taxonomy): domain Eukaryota; kingdom Fungi; phylum Ascomycota; class Eurotiomycetes; order Eurotiales; family Trichocomaceae; genus Talaromyces; species Talaromyces albobiverticillius. Next base: position 3,572,152 of record JAMBUR020000004.1, read on the forward strand.
CAATACATAATTAGATCTAACATGACTTTAGCCGTCTCACTGGATGCCGGAGTTGGTACTTGGTTTCCGAGTCTTACTACAGTATGGAGTAAGTACAGTATGGATTAAGCGAACACGATGTCATAATGGTATATTTCCACCATTATTGGAAGCCAACAACATGTGCCGTCGATCAGCTCAGTTCAGGGGATGATTGCTGTCCCAGGTCCGTAGCAACGGTATGATACTAGACACCAAATAGTCATACTCTCTCCACTGTGGGCTTTCTAGTATCTAGTAGTAATCTACCCAAGACACGATGCTATTATATAGTACTATATAGTATACGTACATAATGCTCTCCTTTCGTTCTCCGTAGCAGGTTAGTGCTTTGTTAGCAACACGTTGCTAGTGCTAGTAGAATGATTAAACTGTCAGTCGGACTACGCAGCGCTAAACACTCCCCCGGAAGTGTTAGGGTTGGCCCCATTCTTTAGTGTTCGGCGTTCGCTCACGAGTCACTGCGCCGAACAGCGTCTGACGGTCCGGCAGGCCAATTGACAATCCTTTAGTGCCTTTGCTCAGTTTACTGTACTTGGTTAGACTTGGCTAACTGCGTAGTCTCTATTATGGAGACAGGGATCACACCAACACGGCCGGAATGGTACAGCTTCATATCCCGGCGGGCCCAGTCTCGTTCCCAAGGCGAATCCCTCGGCCGGTCCACTTCTGACAGGCTTGTTTTTGGGGGCGTTGCACGTATACGGCGTAGCGAGTACGGAGTGCATTTTCTTTAACAGTTAAACTCGCTCCACTCACTCTACAGACTAAGTAGTCAGACCAACACTCCCACCTTTGTCACTTGTGTGTGAAAGAACCTGAACGAGACAATGGAACAAAAAAATCCTATTATTAGGGCCTGCCCGGCTTCACTCCGCTTGGTCAGAATATGCGATCACACTACGAGTACATGCTCCCGACGGAGTCTCTAGATCTACACACCACCAGCTTCCTGTTTAGTGTTTTAGTTGTACTATTAGTTGCTGTGTTGGTGGCTAGCACTGTAGCGGTCAGTTGGCTCTATTTGGACAGTTTAGTAAGTGAGTAAGTACATCGAGATGATGTTATTTACGTATACATACAGTATGTAGGTAAGCATAATATCGTAAGCACCGAGCCCGCCACCTGCCAGGTTCTTAGAGTCATTGCTCGAGTCTCGAGTCTTTGGCTTGACAGATCCCTGTCAACATCAACACAGGCTCCTGCGTGCACTGTGCACGCACTGGCAGCACTGGCAGCACGCTGCAGCTAAGAATTGCCAATATGCCAGACATGCTCCGCCCTAATTTGAAATTGCCAGCCAAACTAAGGAATTTAGTCGAGCTTTAGCGATGCACAGCGCAGTCAGCCCGTCACCTCGCAGGCGTCGCCACCTACGTTAGGCTCGTTAACCCTGCACCCCATCCCATCGTAGCTGCAAAGCTATCTGTGCTTCCCGGATCCCCGGCCCCAATTTGCAGCGTCTCGCCGGTCTTTTGGAAAACTCTCTCACCCACTCAGAGCCCGCTTTTTGCCTCCTGTCAAAGCGATCTTTTTCCCCTTCGAACATGGTCCGTATGTTCGTTCCGCTTTCCGGCCCTGCCATGGCGTGCAGTGCAGCGCATCAGAAGCTAAACTTAATCCAATGTCCATAATCGTTCTTATGTCACTCTAATTACCTGCTCACACCGCTGAAACACTAATCTCTGCCTAGGGCTAGATGGATCCCTGCTCGCCCGATCGTCCTGGGCAGAGGGGCGTGCAGCATCTACTACATATATGTACATATTCGCATCCATCACAAACGATATCATAATAATATACCGAGTTATACTACATCTACACCTCGACATCTCCTGCATACATACACATACACTTACATGCATCTACGCCTACCTACATACACATACTACATCTACATACTCTTCGTTTGACATACTACCTATACTATACATCTACACCCATCCATTCTCCAACATCGCGATAATACTCTGATACTTCCGTTTGTCAAACAAACAATTCTTTGCACCTTTATTTTTGGCCGAATATCTGTGGCCGCTATTCACCGCTCAGGTTTTATCCAGGTCGTTTGGATCTGTCAACTAGCTGAGCTCCAGGTCCATTACTTGTCTACCCGGAAAAAGCAACCCCCCCGGTCAGGAAAAACAGGAACCAAACCGTCAAGCTGGCTGCGTTGGAAATCAGCGTTTGTTCCCTCACTCATTCCAAATCTCTCAACGGCCTCGATCAATATCGCCATCTGGCCGGCTACAGCTACCCATCGGTCTTCCCCTCTCAGACTCGCCTGCTGGAGGGCAGCTCCGGTCCCCTGGACAGGGGAAGGAAACGGCCATGTGTTGAGCCGCGGACTTGGTCTCAGGACGACGGACAGCTGTCGCCCATGTCTCCAGCTTCTCCACAATCTTTCGACATACATGTTACCAAGCAGAGGCAAATCAAACAAGAAGAACAAGACGAAGCAGCGAGCCATGTGGCAGGAGGAAAAGATAGCCAGGTACAACGGGAATCGTCCGATGATACTCGACAAAGTGAGACAATAGGCCATAAGAGACAGCGTCCCTGGCCCGAGTCTGGTGCTGTCTTTCAGCCCCGGTTAGAATCCTCACGTTCAATTGGAGTCCATTCCATCTTGAATCCCACCGAGGGTGGCGACTCGCAGCGGCGGCGGCAGCAGCAGCAGCAGCAGCAAGGCAAACGCTCTTCGTCTGCTGCTCAAGAGTGCAACATGGAGATTCTGCCACCCCCTACATTACCTCCGTCTCCACAACGACGTAGCTCTTCTTCGCCTCTTCTTGCACCCATCTCCAGATCCGCCAACGCCAAATCATATCTTCCATACGCCGGAAGATCTTCCGTGTCACCGCCGCATAACCCTCCTCGACGTATCATTACACCCGTCTCACCTGCGATGCGCTATGCCAGCACCGGTGGCAATAATAACCTCGCCAATGCTGGACCTGCCGGAGTCGCTTCTGCTAGCACCAAAGTGAGCGTATCTCAAGCGCCGTTTGTACCTCTGCAAGAACTATCTGCTGGCGTCTACAGCACTCCGGGCAGCGGACCAGGTTCTACACCCCCTATTATTGAATCGTTATCCTCGACATCAAGAATCTCTCCTAAATTAGCAATTCCTGTTCCCAGACGAGGTCATCAACCACCGCCGCTGCCTCCTCTCCAATTATCTAGACATTCGACTCCGACCCTTATTCACAGCCGTCATCCAAGCAGTGGACTGGCCACAAACCCGAGCTCACAAGCCTCGAGTCCTCGCACACCTCATTCAACAACTTTCAGCTCCTTTACGCAGTCCTCTCCCTCTATTGCATCGGGCTTGCTACCACCACCTGGACAAGCTCCATCGCTCGAGTCACAGTCGCCGTACATGGGCATGGACTCGTTAAGTCGAACACCGAGCCGAATGAGCATGACGGAGCACCACCATAATCAGCACCAACCACAACATGCCGCGCCTTTCCCTGGTCCCTTGGACCCAGTTGCTCAACCCCATCAGCAACAGCAGCAGTACAACATGCCCATGATCCCCGTCACAATCGACATGAAGTCCGGCTCGCGCAGCCAGGCCGAAAAGCGCAAGGCCAACAGCGACGCCTCGCGCCGCTTCCGCAATCGCAAGAAGAACGAGGCCGCGCTCGAGCAGCGAATCAGCCAGCTGAACGAGCAGCTGCAATGCATGACTGAGGAACGCGATTTCTACCGCACAGAGCGCGATTTCTTCAGAGATACTTTGGGCCGGCATGTGGGTGTTGCGCAGATGCCGTCGAGGCCTTCGTCGCCTTCACCGTCTCGTCGGTTCCCTGGGTCGGCGTCGACGACGGCCAGTCCGGCGCCACAGTCGGCAGCCATGATGATGATGGGAGGTGAAGACATGTCGAAGAGTGTCAGTGCCGCCTCGTCGCTGGCGTCTACTCCTCATATTCTCCCATCTCCGGAATCTTTACCGCCGTCCGCTACGGGACAGCACCCTAATCACCCTGCATACGCAGATTCATGGCAGAATGGTGCTCCTGCTGCTGCTAACGGTGACTACTACCGCGAAGATCCCCGATTTGCTACTCGGCGGTCTTAATTACATTTTCAATTTTCAATTCTCAAATTCATTTCTCTACTTGTCTACTTTGGCCCTATTCATGTATACCTTTTTATTATTATTATCTCTTTTCGGTTTCATTAGCACATGCCATTCCTTCTCATCACTGCATTTCCAGGCGTTCCGGCTTTTTGTTTCCAACTGCAATACTTGCTATGCAGTGGAAGAACTACTAACTATATACACACCTATATACCCACTATCTAGGTAGCTGATCTACCTAGACGTTCTTTCCTTTTGACTTTGCGAAACCTATATATACCTACCTATTAATATCCGTTGTCTTGTTCCTCCTCATTCATTCTTATACATACATACCTACATATGGATGGAACAAAACTCTATCAAAACATGCAAATATTTCTATTTTTATTTCATGTATCTAATTTGCCGCGAATCTAGACTGTATAGTACTACCTATCCTTTTTATTATTGCTTTCTTTTTGGGTTTCTTAGGAATTTATCGGTTGTTTGATTGGAAATGGGAGGGAAAAAAAGTTATACTGCGCGAGCGAACCTTTTTCTTCAAACACTATTACTTTTTTCTCTCTTGAAGATTGTGAATTATTTTGACTACTGGATCATATTGAACATATCAAATATATTTATATTAAGATATGACTCTTTTACTTAGGCTTGTCGTAGTTAACTACAGTAATAATTTCGTAAGTCTGCCCAGAGGCGTTAGTTAGCCCTAATGCATATAAAAGGGGGGCTCTCTTCATGATACAAGGACTCCAACCCTATTCAAATGACAACGATTGTCAAAACACAGCAAGGGATATAAAGTATTTAGTTATTTCTTACCGAGAGAATAATGACGAGTCCTTGAGTAACTATGTGGTACCTAACTAGGAACCATATTATCACGAACCGACACGGTGGTTACGATTGTGGTTAGCTTAGCACACGTCTTTAACGACGAGTGAACATGTACATGGCCTCAATTCATTCGAAAAGAAGCGTCAAGGTAGCCTTCCAGGCTGGTCCTGCCAAATTATGGCACGAATATACGTCAAACTCTTTAAAAAGAGTCCCTACAACAACAACAATGTGCCACGCAGTGCCTGTGCAATAAATCGAATCTATGCTCGAAATATCTCTTTATCCATACGCAAAGACGAAGACAGCAGCACGCCCAAGCGAATATGTCGGTACCGACTTATCGAGTGTGTCGAATATCTAGACAGATATTGCGGGGGATATCATCTTACTCAAATCGGGGACAAGTTGGCTGACGGTCGGTATCAACTTGTTAACAAACTCGTGCACGGAGGTTACTCGACTACATGGCGCTCGCGATCTGCGAAACAGCAAATATATGGCCGTGAAAATCATCATTGCTGATGCCAGTAGGAATAACCAAGAGAGCAGCATCATATCGTGTCTTAACGGCGGACTTTCAACTGAACCCGGAAAGAGGTTGTTCCATCCTGACTTTATTCAAGACCTTCATCTGGGCAGCATCCTAGTCCCATTTCCCAGGCCAATCGACAATCTTTCTGTATCCGCGCTATACGAGAAGTTTGGAGAACCGCAACCAGAAGTCGTTGTCCGCATTGATGGCAGGCCGCTGTCGCGAGGTGTATCTACCACTGTTTTCCTTCTGGTTGGTTTGGCATCCGCAGCGAAAAGCTTTAAATTGGTGAGAAGATCATCTTTAGCGACTTTGGAGAATCATTCAATCCCCACGAAACATCGCGATACTCCTCCAAAGCTCCTCCTCTTCTCCAACCTCCGGAAGCGCGATTTTCCAATGAGCCGCTCTCTTTCGCCTCGGATATCTGGACTCTTGTGTGCAGTATTTGGGACGTATATGGCCAGCGGCCTTTATTTGAAACCTCTTTTCCAACTAGCGATCGCGCTACAGCGGAGCAGGTTGAAGTCCTTGATAAACTGTCAACGGAGTGGTGAGAAAGTGGGACAACGGACGAGATTGGTTCAATGAGGATGGTGAGCGAGACTTGGAAGCAGGGACCTGCAAGACGAGCGTAGAGACTTTCACAAGATATTTGAGTTCTGCATACAGGAGCGTCGCACCAAAGAGGGGTTGGAGATCCTGACTGTGGAAGAAACCAAGGCTTTCAAGGCAATGCTGCACTTTCGGCCAGAGGATAGAGCTACGGCAGAGCAGCGACGGCAGAGCAGCTACTGACGTCGGATTGGATGAAGCGCTGGGGATTACCTGTCTTGGACTCTGCTCTTGGACTCTGCAGTGAAACAGATATAACGGTGTCAGTCATGACCTCCCAACATGGTCCTGGTAATGTTGATCATGAAGGTAGTTGGCTGCATGGTAGTCTTATTCGTATCACATAAACTCCTATTTTGGTTTCACCAAAAAATCATTCCAGCGTTTGAAGTAGGCGAGCGAGGAGGACATTATTGAGTCGCAAAGGATGTCGAGTGCCGTTAACAAGATCGTTAGTCTTGATCGATATGAGTACCTACCGTATAATCGTCCTGCAATATGAGTTGTAAAATCGAGGAGTTGATTGTGTTGTGAATAAATCGAGATGGGCGTGGATGGTGGAAAACAGGAAAGAACGACGCAGTTGGCGACGACGTCAATCAAGGCAGGCGCCACGTGCGACATCGACAGGCCGTGCAACCACCATTACTCCCCCTCGCTTCACATCTTCACATCTTCTACACAACTCGTTTTCTTCAAAGCATCGCTGAATTATTTCTAGCGCTATCGTCGATCATATCAAAACTGTATGGCTTAGTTGAATTGCACGTCTAGTTCGAGCTCGCCCCCCTGGCTTTGTTCCAGCATTCCGCTCTACCTGACCACCACTAGGAAGCGTTCATTTCGTTCCAGACCAACAACATGGCTACTCACGAAGAAGACCTGGAATCCGAAATTGGTCATGATCGCGACTACCGCCGTGACGAAGAGAAACCGCTTGTCGGCAAAGCGCCAACTTCAAAGGCAAACTTGTGTGGGCCTATATGTAGGAAATCTGGGATAGTGCTCATGGCGCTGGTGCTGTTGGGTTCGGTGCTATTTCTGTACGTTTATTCAAACATGTCAACTGAATTCAGTCTCATCATTACTAAAGCGATTTTAGCATCCTGAGGCACAAAAAGACAGTTACTACTCAGTGCACCGATTTCACCGGAGGATACCAATGCGAACCAGAAATATCTCATTACTGGGGCCAGTATTCCCCATTCTTCTCGCTTGAGGAACAGTCAGAGATCAGCCCTAGAATTCCGTCAGAGTGCAATGTCACATTTGTTCAGGTTCTATCTCGCCATGGCGCGAGATATCCGACTGCCCACAAGAGTGAGAAGTATGCCGAGCTTGTTCATCGGATCCAACACACGGCGACAAAATATAATGACGCCTCCGCCGTGCTAAAAAACTATCGGTACCGACTGGGAGCTGATGAGTTGACAGAGTTTGGTGAGCAGCAAATGACGGACTCTGGCAGAAAGTTTTACAACCGATACGAGCAGCTGGCCAGGCAAAATATCCCGTTTATACGTGCATCGGGTTCACACCGAGTAATTGTGTCGGGGTTATTGTTCAGCGAAGCATTTAATGACGCTAAGAAAGTTGATTCGGGCTCAAATAGCACTCAGAAAGCTAGTTCGGTCGATCTGGTAATTCCTGAAGGGCGCCGATGGAACAATACTCTGGACACTGCCGCCTGTGAGTCGTTTTCTGACGGCAGCCCAGCACACGCAGCTCAACGAGAGTTTCTCCATATCTTTGCACCCTCAATATTAGACAGACTTGTTGTCAATATGCCCGGTGTGGATCTGACATTGAGCGATATCCCACTTCTCATGGACCTTTGTCCATTTGAGGTTGTCGCACAGGGAAACTCGAAAAGGGGTACGCTTTCTCCATTATGCGACCTGTTCACATCTTCTGAATGGCAATCATATGACTATTTCAACACGCTCGGCAAGTATTACGAGTATGGTGCAGGCAACCCTCGCGCATCAACGCGAGGAGTCGGCTATGTCAATGAAATCATTGCACGCATGACCAAAGTCTTGCCCGTGAAGGACCACACCAGTGTCAATCACACCCTTGACTCCAATCCAGCAACATTCCCACTCGACACTGCTCTGTATGCAGATTTCAGCCACGACAATGCTATGGCCTCTATATTTGATGCCTTTGGACTCTATAATTCCACCGAGGAGCTATCAACCACACATGTACAACCCGCTACCGCGACGGAGGGATATTCAGCATCATGGGTTGTGCCTTTTGCATCAAGAGCATACTTTGAAGTCATGCAATGTTCGTCTTCGAAGTCATCATCAGACAAGTCAGCCGAAGAGCCTTTTGTCAGAGTTCTCATAAACGACCGTGTTGTCCCGCTTCATGGATGCGATGTCGATGCGCTAGGTAGATGCAGACTGGATGATTGGATTGAGGGACTCGACTTTGCGCGAAATGGGGGTCGATGGGATGAGTACTGCTAAACCGGAAGATCTCATTGATGTGTTTTGACATTAATTGCTGCTGTGATTCCGTTTAACTATCATCTAGCATTTGCATTGGGACTGGCTGGCGTATTCTTATTATTCTCATTCTTACTTTGTACATATAACCTTACTAGTATACATTTTTCACCACCGCCCTGGTACACAGAGAGGGTAAAACCAAAAGCAATATCATTTCTTCACGATCAAGACTCCTTCGTTTCAGTTCCCTCTGTCCTGGCCGGAACCAACTTTTTCTGCACCTTTGACCCATACGCTATTCACGTCAGTCAGTTTCAACGCAGTCACAATATTAAGAGATGAAAGGAAAGACTCACTCCGCTCATACAACTCCCAACTCGTATAAAACAAAATCGGCAATGCAACTATATTCGCTATCCATCTATTACACCCATCATCAGTTCTTTCCTTTCTGTCCCTCGTATTCTGAAGGAATTGGGGGAACTAACTTTCTAGATGCAGCTTTGTATGCTTTTGTCTTTGTAATGTCAATATTCGTGTTTTTTGCTGCTTTTCTCGTTGTTTTTGGTTTTGTTGCATATGAAGCTGATGATGGGGGTGTTGGTTGCAGTACGCGCTCTCTCGCGCGAAGAAATCCGACAGAGAATGGTCGAGGAGGTTGGTTGAATAGAGCCATTGCTTTTTTCTTCCTCTCTTATTATGTATTTCTGTGTGATTGGGGACTTCTGTTCTGTATTCGTTGATTTGATTTGATGACGCTGGAAAATGTCGTCTGTCTTTGGATCAAGACTATCTGATCGATTTGGAGACAATAAATGAATGAATGAATGAATAATTCTATTGAGCTTTCGTATCCGTTTGTCTTGTTATATTTTCTCTGTCTCAAGTGAAATGATCGATGTATTGAATTGTTATTGATTATCGAGTCGCAGGTCTGAGAAAAGGTGGTTTAAAATCCGCAGGAAGTTTAGACCGATAATTCCTGCCTGAATCCTCAGGCACGCTATATCTCGCCACAATCAACGACTACGAATAACTTCAGTTCAAAGATTAAGCAGTTCTAAATACCGAACCAATCTGGATTGAATATTGAGTCATTATAAAATCTTGCATTAAGTAGATGAGAAAGAGCAGAACTAATCCACGCACATTTCTCATCAATCAGAACAGCCACGCCACGCCACGACTTTGCTGCTATAGCTAGCTACCTACCGAAATACAATCTGAACAGAAGGAACAGGATGAAATGGATATACAGCCGCTGTCCAATAAAAAAGTAGAATCGAATAATAAAAGTAATAGGGTAAAGGTTTAATGAACTATAGTACAATGCATCCATCATCTCATGCTTTTTTGGGAAAAGTAGGAATTCGATCAACAAACAAACAGGGAAAGAAAAAAACCAACAATCTCGCTGAATGGATTTAGATTATCAGCATATGTTGCAACAGATGCTGGGGATGCGGAGTTTTGAAAGAGAAAAGAAAAAGGTCATGACACTTTGCAATTTTTCAAAAAGGGTTTCTGGTTCATGGTTTCATAACACCACTACTAATTATTAAGAAAAAAGTCTCATTCATTCGGCTTTGACGCGCCCAGAGTCCGTCGACGAGAGCGGCCGGATATTGCTGAAGAAGGCGTATCGTCAAGAGTTTGGAATTGTCCCAATGCCTCCTTGCTGGTAAATTTGATTGTGACTCTCTCCGAGTGGGCTCCGCGCGCTCCTAGGTTGCTGTTGTTCGCTTTCGAGCCACTCGCAGCTGACTTTGGTGCTGCCGGTGTTGCGGGTTGGTTGTTATTGTTGATAAGATTAATGTTGCCGCCCATATTCGTAGACTGGCGTTTTTGTCGCGCTGGTGTTATCTTTTCTTCGGCTTTTATTTCATTTCTCGTCGTCGACTGTCGTTTCTTGCGCGGATGAACTTGATCGGCATAATTCAAGATGCTCATGTCTTCAAGGGAGCGTTTCCTGTTGGTTGCTTTGCTTGCGGATTTGGGTTTGTTCGCTTCAGCAAAAGTCGGTGCGCTCTGGCGCCGTCTGCGTAGCGCAGATTTATCGGTTGATCCTGCTTCTGTTTTCAGTTTTGAGGAATCAACAAGAACCAGCTTGAGAGGACGCTTGAATTTGGGCAATCCCCGTTTGTGGATGTAGCGTGTTTTTCTTCCAGGTTCATCAATCTCCATGGCATCGCCCACTCCTGAACCGTAGCCAGAACCGTCGGCGGATCCGAGTTGGCTAACCAGGCCCTCCACGTTCTCGTGTCTCCATACTTGTCCAGGGTGCCTCTGGTACAAATTGCGTGTTCCAGGGCTAGGTGGGAATCCATAGACATTGTCTCGACGAATCTCATCCAAGGACTTGATAAAGGGCGGTGGAGTTGGAATAGGCCCAGCAGGTGTGCGGTAGTTCGATGTATGTTTTACCCATTGATATTTATCAGCTGGCGCAACGCAGTATTCCTCGCCAAACTTGTTAACTCGACCAGTATGTGTCCAGCCATCTTCCTCGGCCCACGGGCGAGGCGTATTAGGATGGTCCAGAGCGACTTCTTCGTTGATCTCACCAGGAAGATCGATTTCCTCAACAAGTGCAATTGCTGCAGCGTCAGCAGTTGTTGTTTCTGTTGTTGCAGGAGCCTCATTAATATCTGCCACTTCACTTGCAGCTGCTGAAACTTCCTGGTTCTTCTTCTGATTGAAAGCTTCACGCCACTCGTCGATCTTTGTCTGATCATTATCGCCCGCAGAAGTCGTATCTACCAGTGCGTTACTTGCCAAGTCGTATAGCAGTCGACCAAGAATATCAGAGTCCTCGAGCGAAAAAGACATTGCCTCACTACCGACTCCGCTAGTACTACGGGACATCGATACAGCAGATGCATTTGTAGGAGCATTGGCAGGCTCTGGCGTTGATTTACCCTGGGTCGCAGGAGCTTCCAAAGTCGCAAACTGGTCTGAATCTCTGAATCGCTTTCGGCTCCTTGGTTTGGATTGTAAAGCTTCAATAGCCTTAATTGTTGGCTTGCGCAGGCGGCCCGACGTGCGTGTATTTGCGGATAGACCCTCAGGTGAAGGCGTACCATATGTTTCAGACATCATGTCATCTCTAGACCCATGCAACGTGTTTCCCTCTGCAACAGGAGTAGATGGTGACACATTGGTAGACTGTGCATCAGAGGCGTTGTCGGGCACGTTGATTACAAGAGATTTGGGTGCTGGCCGTGATGACCGTGTCGCTGAGGTGGTGGACCCAGCAGATTTCTGCGTCTTGGGGGTCTCCTCCAACAATATAGATTTAACTGGTTTGCGGATTCTGGTGCTTCGTCGTTGCGTTGAATTAGCTTCATTGACATCTGCCATGGCATCGTCTTTGAGTGGGGTTTCGAATTGACTGGCTTTATCAGGGCTCTTCTGTTTCTCTTGCTGCTCAAACCCGGGATCATAGTCATCGACAGTACTCGTAGGTGATTGTTGTGTGGTTATTGGTGAGTCAATATCGATGAACTGTTCTTGGCGAGAACCCTTGCGTCCTGTATTGCGCAAGACAGGTGTGGCATTTGGCGTGTAGCTCTTGAATTTAAGCATGTTTGCCTCAGACTTGCGGGTCTTGCGAGTGGATTTTGCAGGTGGCTCAGAAGCAACAGGAGGAGGAGGGTTTTCTACTTTAACCTCGGTGTTGTCATTTGTTGACGTTGGCGTTGCAGGTTCGTCAGAGCGGTCTCTATAGGCAAGACGAGGATCTAATTTCGTTTTGAAGATGAAGGTCTGAATATTCGTCTGCTGCGATGAGCCAGTTCCAGACTTGACCTTCAGAACCCTCGAAGACGTCTCTGTAGAGCGCTCTATCGGTTTGCGGCTGCTACGAGTGGATTTTGTCGAGGCTGGCTCAGAGCGGTCTTCGTTGGCCTTGGAGGCGCTTTCCACCACTGGGGCATCCTCTTCAGTTGAGGCAGCATCGCCTGATTTATTCTGGCTGTTTTCAACTGTCTTGGAGTCTGAATATGAGTCCACATATGTGTTGTTAAATCGTGTGCCAAGTTGGCTATCGCTTTTGTATCCATTCATATGAATGAACTGTGTTTCACTCGACGTTCGCTGAGTGCGACGACGCTTTGTGTTGTGCCAGATTTCCTCGTTGGTCGCTTGAGGGAATGGGCTGTCAGTCTCAAAGTACAAAAATGACTGCGGCGTCGAAGGCATCGACGACGACTTTTGAACGTCGTCGTGGGCAGCCATTTTGCGAGGGTATCTGCGAACGAAGTTAGAAACAGGCAGGACAGTAGCATGAAGGAGGGAGAAATTTTACAAATGACTAAGAACAGAGAGCCTTGGAAGTGACGAAGGATTTCGGCCAGCTAGTGCTGGTTGTATGACTGCCATGTTTTTTGTTAGTGTTGGTAGGGCTTAGGCACGGTGAGTAGCGGGGTTTGGGCTCGTGAACACCAGCAGAAGACAATAAGAACATACGTCCAGAATCAGCCAGAGCAGCAAGCGCTTCCATGTATCTCAAAATCGAGATGGCTGGCACTCCATGCCCAGTGTTGTTTGACCCAGCGTGGTGGCCAGAGCGCTCTTCAGGTCGCTGCCCGGTAAGGCAAAATTAGGGTCTAGGGTTTGGGACTCGAAACGCGAGTGGCAGGGCAAACGCAGGAAAAATCGCAGGCAAGGGCCGTAGAAAAGCACTCGGGGTCGATATGGGATGTAATGAGTCGCCTAGAGAGTCATACTCGAGTTAGCAGCGTCCAAGTGACTCGCACGCTTGGGATGAGTTGTCGAGAGAGCCCGGTGTCTGTCAATCCTGGGGCCATCTGCAATAACCCGACACCTGGATCCCCGAAAACGAACAAACACCAGTGTTATGAGACATCACATACCGTATCAACGAGTTGTTTGGAATAAGCGGCGGGTGTTCGAGGGGTATCGAGCGACTTCGAGGGCTATTCTGCGTAAATCGACCGCTGCGTCGGTGTCAAAGAGCTGACAGGTTGCGGGAGGGCTCGGAACGATGAAGGGCGACGGACGGTCGGCGATAGCGCAAGGTCGATGAAATTTTTATCGCAATGAACGGAGCGGACGTCGTAGATGGCACTGGACGCAGTGGAAGGGGTTGTTCAGGCGAGTTGTGGGCGACGTGGGCGTTGAGAATGTCGAGCGAAAGAAAACGAGGATGTTTTTCGGCGAGATCAGCAGAACAGGTAATTAGGGCTTGCTCCGAACGGCAGAAAGAAAGTCACTGGACGCCGCTTGCCCCAATTTTCCCTTGCCGCCAGCTGGTCCGACACCTCATACTCCTCTCTCTCTGTGTTTGCTATTCATCTACCACCAATTAATTATTCGCTGGAAACTACCGCTTGTTTTTAATTCTTTACACTCGACATTGCCCGCCATGCGCTTGCTTAACACCGCGCACTTGAGCTTGCTTGCTCTCGTTGCTCCCTCTGTTTACGCGGCCTCTTGGGGCTTCACTGATGCCACCGTGTCAGTTAATTCCAAGTCTGCATCAGACAGCATCAAGGAAAGGTACGAAGCGCAGTTATTGAATAAATATCAATTGCTACATTACAGACGGATTGGCCCTTGAAATGCAATGAGTGCTAATTGAATCGCAGCCTGAAAGCGAATGCACCGCTGTCAACAGCCATCCCGCTCGGCGACTCAGACTCCCTCAAGCTTCTGCTCACAACACAGGAAGGAAGCAGCGCAAAACGAGCCCATCAGGCTTTCTTGCTGTTGAAGGACCCCAGTTCTGGCCTGGACATCTCATACCCTTTCACTGTCAAAGACAATGGCAAATCAAAGGTTGAACTGGTCAGTATGTAATGACGCTGTAACCATTACTTAAATACTGACCCAGTGTTTTGTGCTCTCCTCCAGACCCAGAAAGACCTCCCAGTGCAATTCTTGACAGCCTCAGAGCCAGTTGATGCTGAGATCGTGATTGGTTCATTCGGCGCATCCCAACCCTATCGCAATCTCGCCTTCCAGTTAGCCATCAACGCCGAGGTCAGTGCGCAAGAGTCCGTGGAAAGATACGGCAAGCAGCCTGAAATACATCACATCTTCAAGGATGGACCAAAGAGCCCGCCGGCTCTTATTACCTTGATCTTCCTGCTTGCGACATTGGTTACTATTCCGATCTTGCTTGCAGCGGTGCGTTATCCTACAAACTTCTGGATTTAAGACTTTGTTGTACTGATTATCATTACAGTGGCTATTCTTGGACGTGAACCTCAACCACCTCTCCGTCGCACTCAAATCCGCACCGCTTCCTCACATCGTGTTCGTGGCGTCGGTTTTTGGTCTGGAGGGGATCTTCTTCCTGTACTATACCCACTGGACTCTGTTCCAGATGCTCCCTGCTTCTATTGCAGTGGGAGCCATTGCTTTCCTGAGTGGAAGCCGCGCGCTGAGTGAGGTTCAAGAGCGACGACTTGCTGGAAAGCGATAAATGCTAGGGCTGTTGGTTGCTAGAGACATAGCAGAACAGGTTCTCGTTGTTCTGGTTTCCGGTCCTTATCCTCATTCTCGTTCATGTGTTATATATATATTAGCTATTAGCGGCGTAAAAAACTGTCTGGGATTGCTCATGTTGTGTATGTTATGTCTAGTCATGTTATGTTCTGTCCATAGTATTTATTTTATTTCACTTGACGTCACGAGCTAAGACCAAGCGCCAAGCCTCGTAGCGTCCGCGGCTTCAATCAAGCTTCGACTTTTATTTCATCAACCCTCGATTTATTTTATTTTCTACCATCATAGAAGACTCCCTACGAGTTAAACATAAACTCTGCGAGTTAAAATGGGCGCCTCTGCATCAAAACCTGCCCGGTCGGCAGTCGGCGCAGCAGCGCGTCGCCAATATCCAAAGAAAGCCTCCCCGGGCACGACAAAAGCGACGCCGCAACAGGCGCCGCAACAGCAACAACGAACCGAAACAGTTGGACCGACCTATCATTCAGATAAACAAGCATCGTCTCTGCGTTCTGAGGGTACGTCATTCATCTTGCGTTTGTCTCGAAGTTCTATTTCTAACCAATCCGCTTGTCTTACAGCAATCGACCTCGATGCCCGCGACCCCCATTTCGCCGCCTCTCTACGCTCCATTGGACCAGTAACACCGAACCCAACAATGTCCAACTCGAGTACCTTCAACACCAGCAACACCAACCAACCGTCTCCTGTCACACATCACCAAACAATATCCGTCTTCCCCGACGCCAACACCAACCCCGCCCTCCTAGTCCTCTCATCGCGAAACCGAATCGCAAAAGCCGCTGAACAGGAACTCGACTCCATGGGCCGACAATCCCACCAAGGGCGCGAGTTTCTGGATGCAATGACCATTCGTCAGGTTTTGTCGATGCGGGACAGACAGGGGTTAGCGCCGGGGGACATTGAGCGGTTGCTAAGGTTGAAGAAGGGGGTTGTTGGGAGGCTGGGGGAGAGGGGCGTTGTTAGTGAGGCTGGTTAGCGAGTGTTCCAGAACATATAAATAGATACATTGTCATAAGGAGGTTTTCGGAAACATTTGCGGTTTGTTGCATTGTGCCTGTCTCTCTTTTGGAGTTTGTCTGCAAAGCATATTTCTTTTTATTCATGTACATATACAACTTGATATTTCGCGTGGGATCCTTGGGATCTGCGAGGACTTTTATATTAACCTATCCATTAGTTGGACAAGATGGGTAGGTGCTTGTATATTATCATTGCATTTGTCAAAGGAACACGTTAGTGCTTACCTGCTCACATACGTGGAACCTACCTCGGTAAAACGTCCGAGAACTTCTTTGTCTCGTGGCATTTAGTTACACATCCCAGGTCAAGCTGACTGAAATGTATTACTCTTGCGTAACTATGTATGTACGTCAACGAAACGTTCCATTTCTATTCGAGTCATCCGCCCCGGCTTTCTTGTAGGCTTGTAGCATGGAACAAACAAGCAATCTTCCCAATCAAAAGTTTCCAGTCTCCACGAGAAAGCTCCACGCATGTTTCAAGTTGCTCAAGCCCAGCCAATCCTTTGCAGATCAGGAAACAAACAGCGGAGATCATCACACACAACGTCACATCTTGCCTGGTTTAGGGTAGGGTAAGCGCGGGCACCTCATTGAGGCTCATCCAGGGGAATCATTGAGGCTGAATACGAGCCCCACAAATGTCTGACAATATCCAGGACATGGTCCTAAATTACTAAGACGTACCTGGTCAAAGGTCGCGTGTGGGATTTTGTCGTCTTCTTGTTCATATTCCCCAGGTTCAGTCGTTACCTATGTTTTCTTTCTAACAAGACCCAGCAACGATGGGGTTTATGGGCATCTCGCTCATCCCGCTATTCTACTCACTACTCGTCGTTTCGTGTCTGTCGTCCAAGTTGCTGAATCTTGCGTTACATGTGCATTCTGTCTCGCCAGAGAGGTTCATTCTTTATCTCCCCACGCTCTTTTTTCAGGATGTCGTTGTCGTTGTCCTGGGTCGGGTCTTGCTCAGAGGCATCGATGGGCTTGGGCAGCAGGTCAGCTGTGCATGGGGTGTGTTGATGGCGTGAGTTTGCTCTTCCTGTCTTTAGCTTTTCGTCAGGGAGGAAGATGGCTGATGTGAGAAATCATCTAGACTCCTGACATATGGAGCAGCCGCCGTCCAGTTCGGCTTCTTCTGGGAGACCGGGTCCCAGGTCGAATGGGGCGCAAGCAGCAGTTTTCTGCGAGACCCTGCAGCAATGAAGATACTGTTCAGCGGCGCGCCAACTGTTGCTCTCGCAGGTGCAATCTTGTTTGCCGTCTCTTTTCTGACGACTCCATATCTGTATGCCCTCGCTGGAAACGCTCTTTCAGTTTGCGGCCGAATACTAGCCAGGAGCAGAAGCGTGCTTCCTCCATATAACCAACCATCACGAATATGCTCCATCCCTTCTATGGCTTTCGTTGTTGGAGGCATGTTGCTGCTTTTCATTCGTGTCAACAGACCCCGGGTGCCGTATGACCATTTATCTTCCACGCTACCGTTCAGCATGTCAGCGGCATTGCATGGCCCACGAGAATTCCTATGTCGCCCACGGCCGAGACCTCAATACCCTTTCCCAGACCTCATTTCAAAAGACCGCTGGGAGCCGGCGGATGGCGACTACCCAGGCTGGACACCTAATCACGGCTGGCCGATGCCGCGACCAAAGTGGCTGCCCGAAACGCCTCCGCCTGGATTCGGTCGTTGGATGACGGGCGATCAGCGAGTTGAGCTGAAGAAAAATAAGAAGAAGAAAGGTGAAAAACATAGATGGTGGCATCATCATGATCGTCCATGCACGGAAAGAAATTCTAGTGCCTATAACGCCGTCGCTGATCCGACAAAGATTTCTAATTTGAATGAGGACGTATATCCAGAGTTGAAGGCTGCGTTTGATGAGTCGGTCGAGATTGAGCATGTTGTTCTGTTGGTGATGGAAAGTGCGAGGAAGGATGTGTTCCCGATGAAGGAAGGCACGTGGCTGCACGATACGATTCTCAAGGCGGCCGATGAACAGAGCCGGAAGGCCATTGCCGATAAACTTTCGATGTTAACTCCGACCGCTCAGATGGTTACGCGAGAGTATGGAGCGAACAACAGTGCTAGTCACGCATTTGAAGGCAAAAACCTGACATGGAGAGACCAGACGCCTCCAAATATGGGAGGCATCAACGTGCAAGGAGTGCAAACAGCCAGCTCTTTGACACTAAAGAGTCTCCTAGGACTACACTGCGGCGTGTCGCCATTGCCTGTGGATACACTTGAAGAAGTAGCGATGGATTACATCTACCAACCATGCTTGCCTCATATCCTGAGTTTATTTAACTCGAAGAAACCGAAAAACAAGACAGACGAGGTACCACCACTGCAAGAAAGGGCTTGGAAATCGGTATTCGTTCAGTCTTCGACGGACAGCTATGACCGTCAAGCAGATTTGACCGAACAAATGGGGTTTGAGAAATGGATTGTCAAGGAGACAATCGAAGACAAGTCGGCAGCACACTATCCTCCCAAGACGGAGGAGCTCAACTATTTCGGGTAAATCTTTGCACTCTGCGTGTGTATTCCTTGTTGCTAACGTGTGTTGTTATAGCTACCTCGAAGAAGAGCTAGAGCCGTATATTAAAGACCTCATCGCGGAGGCCGCCGAGAACAAGACACGCTTGTTCCTGTCGCACATGACGTTGACGACGCATCATCCGTGGAAAACTCCCCCTAGCTTTAAGAGGGAGAATTATTTTGGACAGGAGAAATCGAAGCATGAACATATGAACTCGTTCCTCAACACGGTTCGGTATGTTGATGACTGGGTGGGCAATGTTTTGGGATATTTGGAGGAGGCGGGGATTGCAGATAAGACGCTTGTCGTGATGGTTGGCGATCAGTATGTCTCTCTCTCTCTCTCTCTCTCTCTTTCTTTCTTTCTTTCTGTCTGTCTGTTATTCTTGCAAAGCTGACTGCCTACAGCGGACAAGCATTCGAAGAAGACGACAACAAGCAAGGCACGTACGAAAACTCGCACATTAGCAACTTCAGAGTACCCATTGTATTCCGGCACCCTCGCCTGCCGCACATGAATATCCAAGCAAACGCGAGCACAGGACCGAACATCCTGCCGACAGTGTTAGACCTCCTCGCTGAAAGCAAATCACTCAACGAGGTAGATACCGGGGTCGTAAAGTCAATGATCCACGAGTATCAGGGTCAGTCGCTGATTCGACCGTTCAAAAGCGAACACAATGGCCGTCGTGTATGGAACATGGGCATTATCAATGCTGGAGGCAGCTTGTTGGCTGTCATGTCGGCCGACCTTCCCTACCGACTCGTCGTGCCTATCACGCAGATGCAGCAACCACCCGCCGAGAAACCAGGGCACCGATCGGCCAGGTCGGAAGGCGAAAAGACATTTGAATACCGCTTCACGCACACCGATATCGACCCCACAGAGCAGCACGCGCTGCACCGATGGATGTTATCCGAGCTGCGGACAGCGGTGCAGACAGAGTATGGCGCTGAAGCAGCCGAGTGGACGCAGGAGGCGGCGGAAATGGCGCGCTGGTGGATTGCGGAGCAGAAGCGGATATGGAATTACCGGTGATTTTCATCTTCTCGATATGTACATAGTTGGCATAGAACTGGACAGGGATAGATCATAGATGGTCGATATAAAATGGAGATGAATGTTCGGTATTCCCGCATATGGAAGGATAGCCCGTATTAATGTGGGAGCTCTGCGAGCTAACATTAAACGTGTCCACCGTACGGAGTTTTTCAAAGATGATCGACTGATCGTTCCTTGACTAACTGAACAAGTTCACGTTGTTAATCAATTAATATGGAGCTGGGCGAACTAAGACTCGGTTCGGAAATGCCGGTCTCTGGCCGAGATCGAGGCCGATGATATTCGTTGAATTGCCCAGGCCGTATATCCCGATGCATTATGTGCTGTCAAGTGGATATAGTAAAAGGACTAAAAATTGCCATGGATGATATCGATAGCAGAAAAATTGCAGAGTAGAAAATAAATGGCGTGCAGCAACGGGCTAAAACTATATCCCAACACGCTAGCCGAGTTTGTCAGTCAACACCACAGTCACACAGTGCCACCCAAGTTGCCATGAATAAAAGCGTATGTAAGCTCTAGCAAAGTTTTGTTCTATTTCTATTCGACAAGTTTTACTACAAATTATATAGGAAAAACCGCCGGCTAAAAAAAGAAGCCCGCCAAGAGAACACCGCGTAAGACCCTGACGAGGCCCTTCCCGTTGCGGTCTAGTGCGGGCAATGCACACTCAAGCGCTGAGTGTACTGCCTCGCAAACACACAACACAGTGAGCACACGCAGCCGCACGTATTTTTTTACAAGGCATAAGCAATCTGCCGCGTAAGCCAGCATGCAAGGTACCGGCCCTGAAACGTGTGTCCATAGCCCCGGAGCCATGACGAGGCAGAGTCGCAGACCTTCAGCCACCGCAGCCAATCCACGCGGCCACGGCTGAGGAGATTATACAAAGGGTGGTGTTGGTCGTTTGTTTATAGAAAATATATTCACTTTTTGTTTTGTTCTGCGTCCAACAAGTAAGACGTGTAGTCGAGTTAAGAGCCTCACGACCAACGAACGACACTACTGTTGATATCACATATACAGACTTCAACATGAGGACGAACTGGCTATTGATCCTGGCCATGGCCTCGGCCACCACTGCCTGGCCCTGGAAGCGGACTGAGTCGCAGAATATGGTTGTTCGCAGAGCTGCTTGGGATCAAGATCATAATCTGATATACGTGCGAGACACTACAACTACCTCGCCTACCACGACGACAACTGCGGCAGACACAACCACCACAGACCCTACTACCACCAGCACGACTACATCTGCCTCATCTACAACTACAACATCCTCCACTACTTCCACCACTACTTCATCTACATCTACAACCTCAACAACAGCCACCTCAACCACTGCATCAACGACTACCACGTCATCCACCGCCACTACATCCAGCGCATCCACCACAACCACCGCATCATCTACAACATCAACCTCCTCAACCACCACCAGCTCCTCCACCTCCTCCTCAACCACCACCCTCTCCGCCTCCGCCGCCGCCGAATTGCGAGCCTGGAACCACACCGGCGAAATCCGCGCAATCGTTGTCTTCAGCATCCTCGGCGGCGTCGCGCTGGGCTTCATCCTCTACGCATTAATCACTTCATGCGCGCGTAAGAGACAAAACAAATTCAACCGACTTAGCACGGCGGGCTCGTCGTATTCGATCATCCCGTTGACGGCGGAGGGTAAAGATGATGCGCGGACGTTGCGGGAGTCGAGGATGTTTTCATGATACCTATATACCAACCAACCTTAGTATCACGGGGTTCGGAGTAGGATGTTGGGCTGGCTTTTCTTTTGTTTGTTTCTTTTCTTTTCTGCATTCGATACTCCATTCCGTGGCATGGCGTTATGATCAAGGCATAGAGCGTTTCATGTATATGTATTTGTTTAGATAGTCAGATTCACCCCTTTGACTGTACAGAGTATTCCGGAGCTTTTTTGCCCTATTCAGGTATCAGTAAGAAGAATACAACGTCAAGTTTCATCTTGCGCCCGAGAATATACCACTTACCGAGAAAAATTCCATTTGACAGAAGGCGTAGTAGATACCTCGCCTTGTCACAGTAGAAAGTTGAAACATGTAGGTAGGTAGTGTAAGGATAAACGAAACAGAAACACATTCTAGATAAACATAACAAACAATACAGCTCCACACCTGATCGCCTGCACAGACCAATCTTTCTTTCCACTTTTCGCCTCTGGCCCTCTTCAAAAAACAAAAATGGAACCATGGAATTACCCTACAGAGACATCCGTGCATGTCTCCTAAATATATAGATCCGTTTGCGGATATACTAAGAGCTTGCCCAGGTCCATATTCTGTAAAGGATCGATCACGTTTCGTGTTTGTTGGCCTTGCAGTGTAGATCTATTGAGCCTTCTTTCATATTTACTAAGAGTCTGAGTAAGTGAGAAGGGCATGGGGGATGGATCTAGAATATTGCCCGATTAGGAAATCCCATACATAGCCGCATCCCACACCAACATCTATCCCTATATCCGTCTCACGCAGACATTCATTCTAATTCTAGGTGAATCAATTATTAATCCGTTAAAATGTAGGGATAATATTTTCGACACAAATAAATGCCATCTCGGTATCGACTATCCGGGCAATACGATGAACATCTATGTGGGCCGTGCATGCAGGTACCTCCACGCCCAGCATGATGATCATCTTTTTAGATGGCCATGTGACCACAGAAGACGATCTGCCTGAATAATCAAGGGTAGTGAGTACTCCGTACCGAGGAATAGATCTATTCCGCCCGCAAGGTAATTGTTCATTGTTGTATTACCAAGCTAGGGGTAGGTTGCACGTGTTGTGTGTATATTTTGCCTGATTGGGCAGTTATACTTTATTTTCTTGAAAAAAACTCAATTCATTCAATCCATGTCTCGTCTCGAGGCAGTCAACATACTTCTAAAACGGTGAAGAGTCAAGAATATACGGTAAGAGGCCTGGGCTCACTGTCAAAGCCAAGCTTTGTGATCTTCTGTATAGTATTTTTTGACTATGAATGTACAGACAGTGGGCCACAAGGTCACCCGAGCATCAGAATCTTCTAGTGCTTCACTAACACTTAGCCAGGAACTAAGCTACAGTTTCAGGCTCGACCTTTGTGAACCCACTCGCGGAGTTCGTTCCGGGGACTTTTTTTATTATTTTAATTTTCAGTTTCTGCTCGCGTAGGGCGTGTCACGATATTCGTTACTGAATTGACGGTAAGAGGAATGGGGGTCGGTCGTACTCGACCTCGTGAGACCAGTGTCTGACGTGTCAATGACTCAATGGGGGACAGACAGCTCACCTTACTATTCGAAATTATGCTGCATATTCACGATAGATAAGTCAGGATGAATATGCAAGAATCCTGGATAAAAGATAAAAAGACAGATCTAGATCAATTGCGCTTCCCGAGTGATCCCGCGCTTCTCATTGGATGGTAGATACAATGAACCGGTCAGGAATACTCGAATGGGTAAGCTGCATGCTGAGTGCATGGAGTATAAAAATAAAAATAAAATATTTTATTTTATCGGCCAGCGACAGAGCCAGGGAGCCAGGGAGGGAGTGGCGTGGAGGCGTAAGGCTAGATGTTCGGTTTCAGCGGACAGCGAACGCCTGGTCCACATCGCAGGCTAGTGTCAAGTAGGAAATTCCGGTTGTTGGATAAAAAGAGCCTTAAGCAGCAGGGCAATGGAAATAAGAAAAAGTGGGAGGAACGGGGGTATTGTAGAATGCCGATGCGGGATTCTGTTTAGGCGTGTAATATTGTATTGCATCCCTTACACGTTGACTCGGCCTGTTCTTGGGCAGTGCAGACAGTAGGGTTGATAGATGAAGCGGGAAGACTTCCCCGGGGCTAGTCGTCAGGTGATACTCCGGATTTTTGATGCTGGAGTTCCCTCGCTCGTACGGCGTACTCCGTGAACACTTTTTATTCATGTTCATACTAATTGTTTATGCTCACAGGATAAATTCATATTCATATATAACCACATTATTCCCTATCATGTTGTATAATTGCATCAATATAAATTGTAGAGATGTAAAATGTAGAAGTGTAGATCTACACGTGACCTGCGCCCCGCTGGAGAACCGCTTTGGCGGGCTCGTTCTAGACGCGCCGCCGTGGACACGATTTTCCAGGATGTTTGCACGGAGTACTCCGTATTGTTATTTCCTAGGAGGAAAGACTAACTAACGAATGCAGAGAAAATAGCCCGTTCTTGCCGCTTTGCCTGCCTTTCTCCCCGCCCCCCTCGGCCTTTGACATCGTGGCCACCCGGCTTTCCGTTTTGGTCATTCCGACGCTGGGGGTGATTCCTGAGTTTTCAAAGGAATTTGCCAACGCCTCCTGCTCTGACAGTGCACTGAGTTACTATGGCAGGTCTTTGCCCGCTGCCAAGGTAATACTACTGGGCAAGGACGACAGAAAAAGATGTAACAATGATATCAACCATTGCCATGTATTACGAAGCCGCCGGCTGGGATAACGACTCTTCTTCCCTGCGACTGGTCAATTCCCATTTTAGCCAGCTTAGCCAACTTAGACTGACGGGCAGCCCAATCTGATTGAATGGTTGTGTACTGGCCCCTACTGGGCTGTGCAGGACTGCAGGTAGAATTTTGTCTGAGATGGTTAGTAGAGGCTAGCAGACTAGTATAGCACCCCGCAAAAAGACACGGATTGCCAAACATCACGGGCTGGATGCGTCTAGAAATCGGTCATGTGCTGCTAACTCCAGCCCCGCTTATTGGACACATACTGTACTTTTTTTTTTCTCGCCCTTGGGCCACGCCGTACTTCCGTGTAACTGCTTAGTACCGCTAGGTGTAGCAGAGCAATTCGACGGGAGCAAGTATGCCGAGACCCTTTCACGATCCTTCCTCCCCCTTATCCGGGGTACCCATTCTTTTTCCGTCCTGTCTAACGGCACTTTTTTTTTCAGTTCACATGAGCATTGCTTGCTGTTGCTTTGGGTCTGGGCGTTTTGTAGGGTTCCACCGTAGGGATGAGGAAATGATATATAAAGCCGTAGAATCAGCATCCATGGAACGACTGATCATTGAACATCTCTCATCTTTTCTACTCTACATTACATTTCTCTCTAGCATTGCTTGTCTGTCTTACGCTACTTAATACTTACGATTTAATATTTTTTTGCTTCCTCTCATACAATGTCTATCAACATCGAGACCATCGCCACCCCCCAAAAGACCGTCCGCGGTCCTGCTGAGCCAGCAGACGAGGCTGCCGTCTACCTGGGCACCAAGAACCGTCTGCCCGAGTTCGCCCTCACCGACAAGGTTGTGCTCGTCTCTGGCGCTGCCCGCGGATTGGGTCTAGTCGAGGCCGAAGCCCTAATTGAGGCCGGCGCCATTGTCTACGCTCTCGACCGGCTGCCTGAGCCCGTATGTCTCACCCTTACAACCAGCCAGACTGAACAATCAATCTAACTAATATTAACAGTCCGAAGACTTTGCTCGTATCGCAGCCAAGGCTACCACTCTGGGCACCAAACTCGAATACCGCCGAATCGACGTGCGCGACACTGAGCTGCTCAACAAAGTTATCGAGCAAATCGCCAATGTCGAGGGCCGCCTAGACGGACTCGTCGCTGCTGCTGGCATCCAGCAGGAGACTCCTGCGCTGGAGTACACAGCCAAAGATTCCAACACCATGTTTGAGGTCAACGTGACTGGTGCCTTTATGACAGCTCAGGCCGCTGCCAAGCAGATGATTCGCTTTGGCAACGGGGGCAGCATCGTTATGATTGCTAGCATGAGTGGAACCATTGCCAACAAGGTCAGTTTTCATTCTATTTGCTGCTATTTGCTCCCTGGCACAATCTGGCATATGCACAACCCGGTTTTTTGTTGCGGGGTATCGCACTAAAATCCCTGTTGCCACGCTTCCCCACACTCCTTTTTCTCCCTTTCTTTCGCTCTCAAACAGTTTTATAGTCTAGAATACTGACTGTCAGCAGGGCCTGATCTGCCCAGCCTACAACGCTTCCAAGGCCGCCGTCCTCCAGCTCGGCCGCAACCTTGCCGCCGAATGGGGCCAGTACAACATCCGCGTCAACACCATCAGCCCAGGCTACATTGTCACGCAGATGGTCGAGAACCTCTTTGTGCAGTTCCCCGAGCGCCGCGAAGAGTGGCCCAAGCAGAACATGCTGGGTCGTCTGTCGCGCCCGGAGGAGTACCGCGGTGCCACTGTGTTTTTGATCAGTGATGCCAGCAGCTTCATGACCGGCAGCGACCTGCGCATGGACGGTGGACATGCCGCGTGGTAAAGAACATCAAAACTTAGACAAGATTTTTTATTTCGGCATACATATACATTTTCCTTTGTCTAGTCATGTCATGATGTGGCGATGTGCTCCTGGCGATGAGATTTATGCTGGGAAAGGGCAGGCGTTTGTTTGATTTGACGGCGTTACTATTTTTCATGTTTAGCGATCATGCCTGCAAGCGTGTTTTTTTTTTGTTCTGTATTATTTTCAAGAATACCTAATCTAATGATCACTTCATATTCAATCCACTGTTTGATTGTCTGTATACAGTAACCCGGGGTAGGGTCAAGATTAGGGTTGTGGAGTACCTCCAGACGCCATCCACACAGTCTTGCGCCGTGGTTGATGATCTGCTCAGCCACAGTGGCGAGTCTGTGACATATGCCATGAATTTCATTTCTGGTATACAGGTCGTCGACTCTATGTACTGGCACTGCATACTCGCAACTTGGCATGCTGTATTATCATCCGAGGGTTCCGATTGGCCGCGTCCTAGTGCTTACAGCCTTACATCAACAGCTTATCAAGTCGAGGACCGTTGAGAGATCGCTCCTAGGGGCGGGCATGTGCTGCGTTACATCAGCTTGATTCATTCAACATGGTGTCCCAAAGTCATCCATTCCATCCAGTCGAGGGCCGAATGAGGGCGAACGTGACTCGACCCGTGACATCATCCATTTTATGCTCGGACCCCTGCAGAATGCATCACTTGTGCATGTTGTATAGCCCCTAGGGCGTGCCACAATCTGTGAAATACAGTATATGGAGTTTTTGTGCAGCAGTGTATAATTCAATAGATACTCCGATAAGCTGGGCACGATGCGATGTGCGTGGTTGAGGCATACACGTGCCGGGGTCAGCCTGACCCCTTCCATCCCTTTATTCAGGGCTCTCCCTTTGTCGGCGTACTTGAACTGCCTAGATATCAGACGATTTTTGAACTGTACATTAACGGCTCCGACGTGAGTCTTCTTGAGTATTGAGGCCAGGCTGCTTAGAATGCGCACCTTTGTATCCCTCGCCCTCGTTGCGGGCCTGCTATCAGGTTTGTATCTCCTTTGTGTGTGATCTCGTGAGACAGAACTAACTATTCAGGTGTAACTGCTCTACCTCCACAAACGTATGACGAAGATTCCAATATCATCCCACGAGCCCTCCCCAACGCTCCAAATGGCTACGCCCCGGCCAACGTCACTTGCCCAGCAGACCGGCCAGCCATCCGCAGTGCAACCACACTCTCCTCAAACGAGACATCATGGCTCTCCCTACGCCGGAACTACACCACCCAAGCCCTGCGCGATTTCTTCGGGCACGTCAACATCACCGACTTTGATGCTGTGAGCTACATCAATGATGTCGCGGACAACAACGCTACCAATCTACCAAATGTAGCCATTGCCGTGTCCGGCGGTGGTTACCGCGCCATGTTGACGGGAGGAGGGGCGCTCAAGGCGTTTGATGAGCGTACAGAGAATAGTACTGCGAGCGGCCAGCTAGGCGGCTTGCTGCAGGCTTCTACCTATGTTTCCGGTCTGAGTGGTGGTAGCTGGCTGCTGGCTTCTATATATGTGAATAACTTTACGACGATTGGCGATTTGCAGGATGATGGGTCGGGAGAGGCCTGGCAGCTTGATCAGTCTATTCTAGAGGGCCCTGATACGGGGGGTTTTCAGTTGTTGGATAGCGCTGAGTATTACAAGACTATTGTTGACCAGGTGAATGCCAAGTCGGATGCTGGATATAATGTCACTCTTACGGATGTTTGGTAAGAAAGCTTCATCTTCATTATGTATGTTTGATGCATAGCTGACCAAATTTATAGGGCACGAATGCTATCATTCCAATTCA